>CM070748.1:16417881-17017881 GCA_036346245.1 Bonia amplexicaulis | reverse complement strand
ATTAAGATCAAGAGTTGTACATCATGCCACTTTCAGTAACATGATGTTGCTCAGGGTTGCTACCTCTTCAAACAATGCTCAATTGTTGTGGACTGTGGAGGCAGAGTTGATTTCCTTGTTCTATTATGTTGCATGTGTGCACACTTGTCCTGTTGATGTGTTTAAGTGTAGGACCGAAATGGCAACAGAGGGGGGTGAATGGTGCCTTAAAACTTCCCAAGTATCCACGGAAACTTCTTCTCCAATAGCTATGAAGCTATGAAGAAAACATATTCATGCTCACTGGCATCAAGAGGAGAATCAGCAAATAAATCGACAAATAACTCACCAATGCAGTCGGCAAAGAAATCAGCAAAGCACAGAGAGAAACGTTCGGACGCCTGCGGCTGATCGAACTGCTATCGAACGGACGGCTGAGACTGCACTCGATCGAACTGGCCGATCGGACTGGTCCGAACGTTTCCAACGATCGAACGGGCCGGGGGAACGAGAGAAAAGGAAATCGAACGGCTTTGGTTCCTCCAGAGTAGACCGGTCGATCGGACTGGTCCGAACGTTTCCAACGATCCGACGGCTGTGGGCACTGCCGATCGGACTGGCCGATCGGACCGCTTGCCCTGCCGTTGATCGGGGAATCCACAAGAGACAGGAGAAAAACAACGGCAGATAAAAGAAAGCGATGTGCAAGATTCTTTGATTCCTGGCTTGGGAAACTTTGAGGATAGTAAGAAAATAGTTCCCAGAAAAATATACGCCAGATCTGAGAGAGGATGGCTTCTTGATTTAGAACGAGGTGAAAGCTTACAAGAAATGCTACAACCAGTTCATCACAACCCTAGAAATGAAAGGAAGAACAGAGAAGGCTCAAGAACAGAGAATGAACTCAAAAATACAGAGTGCATCCTCAAAAATCAAATTCCCAATAATTGTTTGATCCTTTGGCCAAAAGACTTTAAGGGTATGTTAGCAATAGCCTTTGGACGCTCCTAGCCAAATTTCATGCCATCACAAAGAAGGGAATAAGATTCTTACCAAAACTCTAGAAATGAACAGAGAAACAGAGAGAGCCCAAAATGACAAATTCGATATTAAACTTGATTTGCTCTTGGGAAAACTCGATCAAATGATCTTGAGGCACTATCCCATCATGGAGCAACCTATTTTGCCACTTCCCAAAAAAAGCCAAGCCAAAACACAAAATCTCAAAAATCCCAAAATTGAGGCATCGAAGAACAGAGAGCATAAAGTGAGAAATGAACTTTCAGATTTTCATTTCCAATCAACAAGGATTACAAGAAGTCCCCATACGCATAGACATTAGTGCAGAGGATGATTACAAGATTTCTCAATACAACTCCTCCGTCTCAATCCTCAAGAACTCTCTCTCTTGTTCTTGGGAGGAACACACGAGAAGACACAGAGGGAACACACTCTGCCTCTTCCATCCACTCTCAACCACTAAAGCCTAAACAAACTCTAAAGCCTATTTTGACTAAAGGAAACCCTAAATCCTTTCCATGTGTTCAAGTGGAGATGCAGCCCCTCCACTCCTATTTATAGCCTTGGCTAACGGGTCTCCACCCCGTTACGCCCGCTAAGTCCAACGGAGCCCGCTCCCGCTTGTGCGGCTCGCGAAATTCCCTGCCGCCCCCCGCACCCTTCGGGAAGCTTCCGCTCCTTGCCTCGCACGCCCGCAACCACCTCGAGTCCACGTCGTCTTTGACACATCCCGACCGTTCGACCTCGGCGCCACTGCGCCTAGTCCGGTCCACCGTGTCTCGCCACGACTCCGTCTCGATGTCCTGCAGCCACACAGACAAGAAACACATCAAATAGCACCGCTCGATACATGAACGCGTAAATAGCATAATCAAGTCCAAACCTGTCGCATCAACAGAATAAACATCCTAACTCATACGACTAAGTTCAACCAAAGTCCAACCGGGTTCGTTACGCCACGCAACGTCAGGGTCCGAACCAACCGACTCAAACTCGACTTTTGTAAACCGATGTCAATTACTCATCACTCACATGGGATGACCCTCACATGGTCTCTCAATCTCCCCTTGATGAGTATATTGACAAACCCGAAAAAAGCATGAAGTTGAGTTTGAAGAATCAAACATGGCCATAATAAGCAGAATGAAGCTAATGACCATGTCGTGGAAGGAGCAAAAGAAAGAACAAGTTTTCCTCAAAGCTCCCAAAGTGGCTTTCTTTTCTACCACTGTTCTCCCCCTTTTGGCAATAAACACATCAAGAAAGTTAGAAGGAGAAAAAGTCATGATGATAGATGAAATGACTGATTTGATCATTTTAAGCATGTAGAGCCATGAGAATTATCCAAAATGACCATAATGTATTACACCAAGCCATAACATACAAGTATGCTACCAAGATCATGACTATGTATGTGAAGATAAGCTAAGCCAAAAAGAGGTATAATCTGAATTTTAGTTGAATTGCTTAGCAAGTCAAGTCAAATATGATTTTAGTCTAGCTAGAGGTATCGATAAATGATGCAGACTATGTCAATAAGCTAAATGGAACCGAAAAGCTAGTGTTGAGTCAACTAGAGTGCTACTAGTTCAAGAATGATACATTTGTTTAAGTACTTTGAAGCTTTAGCAATTAAGCACAAATGACATAATTTTACTTTAGAGATCACATGGTTGTTTTCAACCATATTTTTGTTTAGTCATGTGCTAGACCTCAAGCCTTATGCGACCACTTCAAGCAATGAGCTTAAGAAGATGATCTTGGTCATCTAAAACTCCCCTGAGTTCATACCTTTTGCAATGGCAAGCCGTCTCATGGTGAGATAGAGAATACTATTGGCTCAGACTGACTCTTATCTACCCCATATGACTCCAGGACGAACAGCTGTCGAGAAAAACACACACTAGAGAGCAAACACGTACCCTGTCTACCCGAGGGTGGCCCAACCCTCGCTAGATCCTACAAGAAGTGAGTGAGCTCAACCTAGTGAGATAAGAAACAACTATCCTGAAAGCACAAGATAAGAGTAAGAAGTCTAAGCAACTCAGCAAGAGAAACACTCTAACCTATGCTAGAAGGTTAAAACCCAATGCACCCGCAGATGCGATGCAACAGTAAAGAGACAGAAGCATAATTAATATGATAAAGCGATGCGCCCAAAGCTCCCCCTCACAACAGTCCGTAAGGACAAACCACCCCAAGATCTCCCCGCAGAGCTGAAAACCTCGTGCCATCCAAAGGCTTGGTGAAGATATCAGCCACCTGGTGGTCACTCTCCACGAAATGAAGCACGATGTCACCCTTCTCTACATGGTCTCGAATAAAGTGATATCTGATATCAATGTGCTTGGTCCGAGAATGCTGCACTGGGTTCTTAGCAATGCTAATCGCAGACGTGTTATCGCAAAAGAGCGGAACACGATCGATAGCTAACCCAAAGTCCCGCAGAGTCGAGATCATCCAAAGCACTTGGTTACAGCAATTGGCTGCAGCAACGTACTCGGCCTCGGCGGTGGACTGTGCAACACCGGACTGCTTCCTCGAAGACCAGGAAATGAGAGAAGTGCCATGAAATGGCAGGTGCCCGAAGTGCTCTTCCTGTCTATTCTACAGCCGGCAAAGTCTGCATCCGAAAAGGCTCTAAGGGATAGAGAGGAGGAGGAAGAGTACCAGATACCATAGTCAATGGTAGCTCGAAGGTACCGAAAGATGCGCTTCACCGCCTGGCGGTGAGACACGCGAGGAGAAGCCTGAAACCGGGCACAAAGACACACGGAGAAGTGTATATCCGGTCTCGAGGCAGTGAGGTACAAGAGAGAGCCAATCATACTTCTAAACTCCTTTTGATCAACTGGCTCGCCGTCCTCATCTGGGTCAAGTGTGGCTGTAGAAGCCATCGAAGTTGACACTGGCTTACCATCACTCATGCCAAAGCGTCTCAGAAGGTCTCGAGTGTACTTGCCTTGATGCAAGAAGGTACCCTCCCAAGTCTGCTTGATCTAGAAGCCAAGGAAGAAGGTCAACTCACCCATCTTGAAATCATGCCTCAGTAAATAGGACTTAAGCCTCTCATACCAAGCTCTAGGGGCCTGCTTAAGTCCATACAACGCTTTAGAAAGCTTGTAGACATGATTATGATATTTGGGGTTCTCGAAACCTGGAGGCTGTCTCACATAGACTTCTTCCTCAATAAAGCCATTGAGAAAGGCACTCTTGACATCCATCTGGTAGAGCTTGAAACCCTTAGAAGGTGCAAAGGCAAGCAGAATTCTAATGGCCTCAAGTCTAGCTACAGGGGCAAAGGTCTCCTCGAAGTCTAGACCCTCAACCTGGGAGTACCCCTAAGCAACCAGTCTAGCCTTGTTTCGAATGACTACCCCATCCTCACTTTGCTTGTTCTTGAACACCCACTTGGTCCCAATGATATTGTGACCTCGAGGGGGCTCAACAAGCGTCCAGACCTTGTTTCTCTCGAAACTCTCCAGCTCCTCATGCATGGCATTGACCCAAGACTCGTCAGATAGAGCATGACAAACGTCTTTGGGCTCGAAGGAGGCAACAAAGGCAGAATGGAGACAGAAGAGTGACATGCCAGATTTTGAGCGAGTAACTCGCTCAAAAAGGTCTCCAATGATCTGCTCTGAAGGATGAGCTTTCTGTATATGTCTAGGAGGTCCATGATGTGATGAAGAAGTGGCCTCTACCTCGTGAGCTGACAGGGTAGGAACAGAGCCACTAGCTCCAGAAGAGGCAGAAGGCATGTGCTGATCACCTCGAGGTGCGGTGGAAGAAGGCACCTCAAGGGGTGGATGAGGGACTGGATCAGGTAGACAACTCTCATCTCCATCATCCTCATCATTCACAAAGATGGTCTCGGACTGCTCTAGAGAACCTGAGATATCGGGCCTAGTCCCCGGACTGGCCTCATCGAAAGTCACCTCACAGATTTCTACCATTTTACTAGACTCGCAGTTCCAGACCCTATAGGCCCGCGAAGAAGTCGAGTAGCATAGAAAGAGTCCATCACAAAAACGTGACTCGAACTTATCTAGGTTCCCAGACTTCAGAATAAAGCACTTGCAACCAAACACACGAAAATGAGAAACACTGGGCTTTCGCCCATATCTCAACTCGTAAGAGGTGCGGTGCAAGTGTGCCCTGAGAAAAACTCTGTCCGAAACATGGCACCGGTGGCTATAGCCTCAGCCCAAAACTTTCGCGATGTAGAGTATTCATCGAGCATCGTCCTGGCCATCTCGACCAAGGTACGGTTCTTCCTCTCCACGACGCCATTCTGCTGTGGGACGTGCGGAGAAGAGAACTGGTGCTCTACACCTGTCTCATCACAAAACCTCTCAAAGTAGGAATTCTTGAACTCCTTGCCATTGTCACTGCGGATCGCTCGCAAGGCACCTGGAAGCTCAACAGAAATCATACTGAAAAGACCTCGAAAATATGAAAATATCTCATCCTTCGTGGCTAAGAAAAACACCCAAGAGTACCTCGAGTAGGCATCGACCACAACAAGAACATACTACTTCCCTCCTGTTGACTGCACTCGAGCTGGTCCAACTGTGTCCATATGGAGCAGTGTCCTAGTGCATCGGTCGAGTAGCTTGTGTGGGAGGATGAGAAGCGGCAACCATCTTGCCGTCTTAGGCATGGAGCGCAAACAAGATCTTTGACCATCTTGAGTTTCGGCAGACCACGAATGAGATCGTGGCCGCTAACTCGGGTCAAATGGTCAAATCCAATATGACCAAGTCTCCTATGCCAGAAAGAGAGGTCACGGGACTCAGAAGCAAGCAAACAACGGAGAGGATCACCAGAAGACTCAGAAAAATCAGCACGAAAGATCCTCCCAAAACGAGAAATCCATAAACCGGACTACAGAAGAATCAAGAATTTTGCGTTATTTTCTTAAAGCTCACCTCGAAATCTTCATCGGTGGTCGAGAAACGGAAAGCAAATTATACTGCAGCTTACTAACCAAAGCAACATCTTTTAAAATAAATGAATCATTAATGCGCACAATACCTTTGGCAATGACGCGCCTAGATGAAGCATCTCCGAAGGTGATCATCTCATCACCTGGAGCACGGGCAAGGGAAGAAAACCAACGAGAATCTCCGGTCATGTGTCGTGAACACCCAGAGTCTACAAGCCAAACCTTTTCCTTCTCTGCCCGGCGAACTTGAGTCAAACAGAGAGTAAAGTCTCAGTACTGGGATAAATCAAGAGTGATTTTGGCACCCAATCTTGAGTAACACGTAAGCGCGATGAAGTAGTCAACACGACCGACCTCTATCTACCCTCGCTCTGTCACCCAAAAAGCGAAGGTGCGTGTGCGGACACGAAGTTGTTGCTGGGTCCGACTGCTACGGAAGAGCGAGTCGGAACACCGGCAACATGCTGATCACACCGCGGGTAGGCATCTCGACGGGAAAGGTGAGATCTACCCTCAGAACGGCGGAAGTCACGACCAGAGGGAGCACGAGGACGAAAACGAAAACTTCGGAAGAACCAAGTCCTCGATCTTCGCCAACGCTACCAAAGAGAGCAAGCCTAGACCTCGTGTTGGTCTTAGGTGCACACAAGGTCTAGGGCTGACCCTGAATACGCCTAAGAGACTCAACACGGTCTCTTCGCGCGATCTTGGCGCGCTTGAAGAAATGGTCAAACAAATGTCCATCCTTCTGACAGAAGGTGCAATGATACTTCGCCTTCTGAGCGGCTAAAGTAGTATGAGATGGCTTCGCCTTCTGAGAAGCCGAAGTTGTAGATGAAATCACCTTGCTGTCAGAAATCATTTGGACAAAGCCCGCTGATTTAAATTGAACTTTCTTGTTCTTGGGCTTGACCTCAATCACACCTGCGGCTACGGGTCTGAGCACGACAGGTGGATGCTTCTTCACATCCTCATGGAAATCATATCCTAGACCGTGATTGAACCTGTAAATCTTTGATTGGTCTAGAATAAGATTAAGCTTCTTCTTGCCTCCTACAAATTTCTCGAGAGTATTCATAAGGTACTGACACTCCCGCAAAAGAGAGGTGCAAGAAGAGCAAGGAGGAGAAGATACAGCAGAAGGTAAGGGAGCAGAAGAACAACCAATAGCAGAGGAAAGACTGACTTAGAAGGGACAGTCCTACTGCTAGCAGGTTGGTTCGCGTCGCTAGGCGTCTCTCCCTTACCCGGGGGCTTCTCCCCCTTCTCCACAACCACACTACAAGCACAAGGTGGCTTCTCTAGTAGGTCCTTAGTTAGCTTCACACATTTCTCATCCAATGCAATCAATTTAGATTTTAGTTTGTTACAACTAATGCATGGTGAGCTAACAAGGTCCTTAGAAGCAAACCGAGCCAACTTCCTATCATGATCAATCATATCTTTAAACTGTTTGGAGACAACTTCAAGTTCAGCAGTTAATTTAGGACAGTTCAAGCATGAATCAATTGGCTCAAGTAAAGAGGCTTGTAGTTCAGCAATTTTATGATCTGCCCGTTTTAAGTTCATTTTCAAATTATTGCAGTTTTCACATATTTCGGGCAGATCAAGAAGCATAGTGTAAATACCTCTAAAAGCATTTTCCTTATCCTCACATGAGGTGCAAGAAATAGTCTCAACAATAGAAGATGAAACAGGAACTACCCTACTCACCTCAAGCTCAGCTAGAAGACTAACATTCTTCACCTTAAGTATATCAAGCTCAGAGGTCACACTATCATGAGAAGTCCTTAACTTCTCCATATCTCCAAGCAAGGCAATGCATGTATCACAGTCGTCACGGGAAGGAGCAGATATAAGTGAAGTAAGCTCCCGTGACAATCTATCTACTTCCTTCTCCAACTCGCTACATCTAGCTCTAGATCTAGCATGAAATCCTCCTAACTTAAGAAAAGCTTCATTTAGTTGGTCATAGGAGGGACATACCTCGTCGGAGTCGGAGTAGAGGTCGTTGTCGCTGATCTCACCCTCGAGGGCCATGAAGCACATGCCGGAGAATTCGTCGCCACCTTTGGGTTCTTGGTAACCCGTCCCGTCGTCGTCGCTCCATCCCTCCACCTCGCTGAGGTCGAGGTCGTCGAGGCGGCAAGGACGCGGTGGAAGAGCTTCTTAGCCTTTCAAAGTCGCGGGCGTCTTCTTGCCTTGCGCCCGAGTGGGGGCTTCTTGTTGCGGTTCTTGTCGGGTAGTCGTTCTTGCCCGAACAGCAGTAGTCTCCTTTGCCCTTCCCAAGCTTGGGCGGTTGCTCGAATGTGGTTGGGGCCACCACACCCAAAGCAAATCACTGGTCCTCTTCTTTTTCCGTCCCTCCTTCTCTTGTAAGCATGGGAGAACTTCCGAGCTAGGAGGGCCAGTTGTTCGTCCTCTAGTTGCTCTAACTGATCATCAGTTACGTCACAGAGAGCAGCTAGGGAGAACCAGCAAAGAGAATCGGCAGAAGAACCAAAAACCGAAGTGGGATCGGTGACTAGAGCTATCGATTGTGACTTCAACCGACGAGAGACTATGTCAATCTCGTGAGTCTTGAGGCGCGAGTAAAGCGCGTCAAGAGTCAGGGTCGAGAGGTCCGTGGTGTCCTTGATGGTAGTCACCTTCATCTCCCAAACCCGAAGATCGAGTGCAGAAAGAATCTGACGAGCATTATCCGAGTCGGAGTATGTGAGACCGACGGCTCGGAGGTTGCTCAAAATCTTGTGAAAGCGTGAAAAGCACTCGTCAAGGGACTCACCAGAAAGCATCTCGAATTTGCTGTATTCGCGTTTGAAGCGGTCTTGTCGCACGTCTTTATTTGGGTGGTGCCCTCATGGTAAGTATTGAGGTCACCCAAATATCGGCGGACGTCGGTGAGAGATGCGATCAAATTCGCTCGCTCAAACCACGAATGATGATGTTCCTCGCCCTTGCGTTTGCCTCAACATCGACCATATTCCGTATTGATGTTCTCATCGGTGGGAACAACAAGCGGATCTTGACCTTTCGCCAGATGGCGTAGCCCTAAGCCTGGAGGAGAAAAGTGCATCGGCCGCCGGTGAGGTGAGGGAGAAGAGGAGGATGGGGATTGGTGGTGGTGCCGTGGGAGGAGAAAAGTCATGGCTACCAAGTGAGGGAGAAGAGGAGGATTTGGGAGGAAGAAGGAGAGGAGTAATATGATCAATTCAATTATAATAGTGGATATCCTCGAGCATCTCAACTAAAAGGGTATATTATCAATTACACGGGAAAGAAAAGTATTTTCTAGATTACCAACTATGGTATGTAGGTGCTGTTCGGTTGTGCTGAAATAAGCTAACTTATGGCTAAAATTACATTGTAGTCGATCGAAATTACATCGTAGTTAATGGTGGTTTATTTGGCGTAACTAAATTTAAAAATAAAAAAACAAATTAACCCATCACGGATAATGCAAACAAATACAGAAAAAAAGAATCGGCAAAAAACTCAAAAAAAGCCAAAAAAACTAGAAAAAAAGCAAAATTTAGGAATAGTAAAAAAATAAGACAGAAATTTAAGCTGAAATAAGCGGAGGCTTAATCAATTCCCTCTTATTAATTTGTTATGCTTCTTTTAGGAAAAAAAACGTACACTCCTTGTACCGAGTGTCTGTGACTGTCTCCTTAGATTTAAAAAAAGAAGTCGTTGCCCATCTGCACGAGCGTGACTCGCTGGCTCACTTGAGACGTTCTCAAGAGAGTGTACGTTCGAGAGCCGGCCAAGCACACACCCTGAATTTAGTAACGCCACCACCTTTCACCTCTGACTCTCAGACACCACCGTATATATACAGACTCAAGAGAACAACGAGTTTGTACCAAACCAAATCAACCTTAACTCTTCTCTTCTCCTCTCATCGATCCCAACAAGCCTACAACGCAACTACAGCATCTGCCCGACCTCTCTCTTCGTTCTAATTGGCCATTTGCTACTCCTGCAAAAGTACATGGCTAGTTCTGCAGGAGCACATGCAATTCTGGTGTTCTTGGTCATGTTCTCCACCGGGCTCTCGACGGCGGCGTACCGGGAGGTGGCGGCGGAGGCCCGGGCCGTGGCGAGCGCGCGCTCCCGGGCGAGAGCGGTGATCGACGGCAAGGCGATCGACCAGGCGATTGGGTATCTTCTGATGGCTGTAGCCCTTGTTCTGACCTATGTTCTCCACTGAAAGGACTTCCCTAGTTGTTTTCCTTTCCTTCGGGCCAGAAGAAATTGCCTGTACATTTCGATTCCTTGTAGTATTCCTCTCTTTAGGCATTTCTTTGCAGTATATGCGAATCTCTTATGCTAAGTTTACTTCAATCATCCCTTATATATCACTCATCGTCTCACTCACATGTGGATTCAGATTCCACTTGTTAGTGACATAATTAGGAATTCCGTAAATTTTCAAGGACATGTAAGGAATTACTCATATTCTAGTAGTATGGCATTGTAGAAATTTTGTACATTGTCCGGAAAGATTGAATCAAATTGTTTACGTGCGGTGACGTTTTTCATTCTAATTTTGTGTGAGGAGGTCGAGCTAGCCATATGTGCACACAAACTTCTTTAGTATTCAAGTGCTGTGCAATTATTTTTGCAGAACCCTGTAATGCTCTGTGTATATTATGATAGAAAGGAACGAGTTATTTCCTTGCTTTTGTTACGGTTTTTCTATTTGTAAGTTGCCTAATGTTTTTTTGAATCTAAGTCATTATTTGTGACGCCGGATTTGTACGGAGATCGGCGTGCCATCTGATCTGATGTTGTTTTGCCAATGGATAAAAAAAATATGCCTTTTACTTAAGAAAAATCAGTCACCTTGTAAAATAGACATTAGTCTTCATGTACCATTCTTCAAACAACTTACGGTCTGGATGATGGGAGGCATCTTCCTCGATCATTTCCAATTTACTAGGCATTGTACGCTATTTTTACATGCATTTTGCCTAAAGCAAAGTGATCACTTAACTCTATTAACAGAAGGAAAGTCTCTGAGCACTAAGGAAAAACCGTTACGGTGAACACTACCCATAATTAGATCATATATGATATGATTTCAGAGTCATAGTAATCCAATAGTTAGGAGGAAATTACTTTTCCACGCCAACGAGCCGTTGGGAATCGAAAACCATTAGCAACTCTTTCAAAAGAAAACAAAGAAAGAAAACCTATTTGCCTATTGGCAACGCCATGGAAGGTGACGAGGACTCCCACACTCAGAACATTTGAGTCCCACATGTTAGCCACACATACTAGGGCCATTCTTTTCAACTTATTACTTATGATTTCTTCGAACAAACAAATAGAACGACTTCTTCACTGCTTTTTCGAAACAGCTTATCAGATGGGGTCTACAAGTTAATTATAGTACACATTAAAAACCCAACATGTATAACAACCAAAATCGCAAGCGAGTATCTCTCTCTCCGTAATCTCTGTCGTAAACAGCTAAAATTAAAAAATTTCAATCAAAAACCATAAGCCACAACCATATCAAACAGACCCTTCATCTGCTAACATAGAAGATAGAACCATAAAGTAAACTTGTAACTTTACTTCTGACAGCAGCATATAAATTCATCTACTAATATAGAAGTGAACATATAGTAGCAGACTAGCAGCAATAGAATCTAACTTCAGACTTTAGTAGATAGTAGTTACTCATTACAGTTTCAGTTTTTCAGACAAGCGAAAACCTACTCCCGACTATCGAAACACCAGCAGCACCAGTCCACACAGAATGGCCTTTTCTGTCAAGGCATCTTGCACCAACAAACCCACTGATCCAGCTAGGGAAACAGAAGAAACAATATATGCCACAAAAAACCAAAGCTTCACCATGCGAATTAAGAAACAAATGTATAATTTTATTCAATATCAGGAGAAACTTACTCTTTCATTGCAAAATTCCATTTCCTTCTTTGTGTTTGATCAGAGATATTTTATTCGACCTAATAACTACTTGATTAAGATCAAGAGTTGTACATCATGCCACTTTCAGTAACATGATGTTGCTCAGGGTTGCTAGTTGCTACCTCTTCAAACAATGCTCAATTGTTGTGGATGATAGAATTTATTTCTAAGTCTAAGCATCAACAAAACCTTAATCCCTAGATCAAATCAAGAACATCTAATTAAATTAATAAAGTGGAATCATGAACACGTATCCGAGGTCGGAGATGCCATGAAGTTAGAGGTAAAGGTGCGGTAGGAGCTGAGGTGGCCGACGACGCCGGTGAGGACGTCGGAGCCATGGACGAGGACGGAGGTGGCACGGGCCTTCGTTCACCACAGCACCCAAAATCAATCGGGCTTTTTGGAGTTTTGAGGGCTAGACAACACGTAAATCTTTTGCCCCTGCCAAAACCTCCGTTTTATATGGTGCTAGGTGACCGGGACCGCGAACCAAAGTCAGTTGGTAACCGCCTCCGATTAAGGAGCGAGGTGGAGGCGTGCCTCCCTGAAATCTCGTGCTCTGCTAGCCGAGATCAACCCAACATTCTCCCCTTTGATCGTAAGGCTAACATCATAAGCCCATCCTTTGATAAAACAGCACACCAAGGCAATGTGTTGCATGGTCGATAAAGTACCATACAACCCCAGTACCTATAGTGTATTATCTTTATCTTAGAATGGATATTCATTATTCTTAATGGGAGTTGGTTTGCTTAAAATGTCATTTTATCCAGAATCAGAGGTTTTCCAATAAACCCATACCGGCAACATGATCACGAAAAATACTGGGTGGTAAGCCTTTAGTAAGCGGATCCGCAAACATTAACTTAGTACTAATATGCTTGATACTTATCCTGGATTCTATTTTTCACAACATGATACTTAATGTCAATGTGTTTGGCAGCACAACTTGACTTGTTGTTATTTACATAAAAGACTGCGGGTTCATTATTGTAGTATAAAGTGAGTGGTTTAGAGATGTTGTCTACCACTCTAAGTCCCGGGATAAAATTCTTAAGCCATACAAACTGCTCGGTAGCCTCATAACATGCCACAAACTCAGCTTACATCGTTGAAGATGTCGTAAGGGTTTGTTTGGAGCTTTTCCACGAAATAGCTCCTCCAGCAAGTGTGAAGATGTAACCTAACGTGGATTTCTTAGTATCAACACATCCCGCAAAGTCTGAATCTGAATAACCAATAACATCAAGGCTATCAGAAAACTTATATGTGAACATGAAATACTTAGTAGCTTGCATATAACGCAAACATTTCTCAACGGCTTTCCAGTGGTCTAGTTCTGGATTTGACTGATATCTGCCAAGCATCCCAGTTACAAAAGCCAAATCAGGGCGTGTACATGCTTGAGCATACATAATGCTTCCGACAGCTGAAACATAAGGAACCGACTTCATCTGATCAGTTTCATATTGGTTCCTTGAAATGTCCCAAAATTATAGCCCTTAACAACAAGAGCAGGCGAGCCAGAGCACTTATGATATTGTATTTCTTTAGTACTCTATCAACGTATGCATTCTGAGATAAACCTAATATTCCTTTAGACCTATCTTGGTGAATTTCAATGCCAAGAACATAAGAGGCATCACCGAGATCAAAATTTGATGAAAGAAATCTCTTGGTCTCAAACAGCATATCCTTATCGCTGCTGGCCAATAAGATATCATCCACATAAAGTGCTAAGATGATGGATTTACTCCCCTTGAACTTAACATATATGCAGTTATCAACTTCATTTAAAGTCGAAACTTCTTATGATTTTATCAAATTTAAGGTACCACTGCCTCGACGCTTGTTTTAAGTCATAAATAGATTTCTTAAGTCGACATCCCATATGCTCCTTGCCTTCCACGACAAAACATTCCGGTTGAGCCATGTAAACATTTTCTTGCAAGTCGCCATTTAAGAAATGGCGTCTTAACATCCATCTGATGCAGCTCTAAATTATAATGAGCTACAAGTGTCATAACAATTCTGAATGAATCTTTAGGTAAGACAGGAGAAAATATGTCATTATAGTCAATTCCCTCTCTGTATGAGAAGCCTTTTGCTACAAGTCTTACTTTGAACCTTTCGATATTTTCCTTAGAGTCATGTTTGGTTTTGTAGACCCATTACAGCCTACTGTTTTGACTTCGTCAGGAATTTCTACTAAGTCCCATACATCATTAGTGCTCATAGATGAAAGAATTAAAATCATCTACTGATGTTTTACATATTTTCCTTTAATGCAATCAGTGCAGTGGTCTGAGTCAGAGAAATCTAAAAGGTGGAAAATTTCTTCTTTAATGAGATGCTACATTCACCCCCTCGAAAATGTGACCTAAATGATAGTGCCACAGTTTCGAAGAAGTCTCATCATTAATCTAAAAGTACAGGGAAAATATTAAGAGAAAGCATATAGAGCTTTTCTTGTCTAAAAGCAAGACCATCATCATTAAATTTAATACATTTATTGTCTCCAAAAAATGACATTAAAAACATTCATCGTCCAATAAAAAGACTGAAAACAAATTCCTCCTGATGGAAGGAACAAAACTACATTATTGAGATGAAGAATGAAGATGCGAATCAACTGAGCTTCCTTTCCATCCGCGACTCTAAGACTTCGCTCCCACTGTCTTAATGTTTTCGCGGTAAGGAATTCCCCTTTTAGTGAGCCACTTAAGAAAACCTACGCAGTCTTTCTGAAAATGCGATCGCTTGTAGTGGCATTCCCCTTTAGTGATCCAATGAAGCAACATGAGGCTTTGGTGCATAGTACACTTTAGGCCCCAATTCATCTGAGTTAGGGGAGAATTGCAGATTCTTCTTGGATTTGAAGTCCCCTTGGAACTTCCTTTTATGAGAGCCACCAACACTAAAGACAAAATCCTTCTTTTCTGTTCTTATTATTTCTTCCTCCTGGACACACATGGCGATCAAATCGCTCATGCTCCATTTCTCTTTCTGAGTGTTGTAATTAATTTTAAAAGCTGTGTACTCAGAAGGAAGTGATGTCATAATGAAATGAACTAGAAAACCATAAAAAATTGCCATGTCCATGCCCTTAAGTTTTTCTGCCATATCAGTCATCATCATGATATGCTCTCTTATACTGCCAGACCCATCATATTTAGAGGTTAAGAGCCTCTGAATTAAGGTACTGGCATAAACTTTAGTGGAACCTTTGAATTTCTCCTCAATTGATGCCATGTACTCTTTAGCTTTTTCAGAATTGGGGATTGCTCCCCTAATCATGACTGAAATTGAGGTTTTCATAATCATAAGTGATAAGCGGTTAGATCGTTCTCATTTTTCAGTATTATCATCATAAATCTTCTTTTTCTCAGCAAAATTCTCCTCACCCTCGGTGGGGGAACGGGAACGTCTACCCTTAAGGCATAGTCAAGGTCCAAAACACCAAGGACAACATAAATTTGTTCTCTCCACGAGGAAAAATTGCTCCCCGTGAGTTGCTCGATGTTATCAATAGTGGCGGCAATGTTCGAAGCATTAAGTGCTGAATTAAAAATACAGGGCAAAAATTAGAATCATTATAAATTATATTGCATGTAATTAACCCTACGTTGGTCTGATTAATAACATGCATAAAATTATAGTTCAAATTCATATCACCGTTGGGTAGAAAATGAAAAGAACTTAATTTTATATGGCAACATATGATTATAAACAACGTTAGTCAGAATATAATCATATGAATACATAATGCCGAAATTAAACGTGAAATCTTAAAAATTAAATATCTCGATGGCGACATATGATTATAAACAACGTTGGTCAGAATATAACCATATGCTTACATAATGCCAAAATTTAATCATAAAACTTATATATATATATATATATATATATATATATATATATATATATATATATATATATATATATATATATATATATATATATATATATATATATATATATATATATATATATATATATATATATATAGGAAAAATACATTCTACACGGGTGTAGTTACACCCACCTCTAATATACCACCTAAATAAACTTGAAATACTCCTTTATCACTTTAGGTACATTTGTATACTAATTATAAGATACGCCAATGTGAACCACACGAAAAACTTGTAGAGGTTCATAGTTTTAGCGTATTTTGTAAATACCCTTATATCTGCGCATAAGAAAGTATGTGAAAAATATACATACCATAGAAAATTGTTCATACCACCTAGATGGTCTTAAATGCTTATATACTACGTGCATATCCCTCTTGCATTCTAGGGATACTCCTACATTGCAAGATCGTTATGGTTGTAGTATACAAGTGTTTAAGGGCTTCTAGGTGGTATGATATGTATTTTCGTATGGTATGTATATTTTTTCGACATACCCTTTTATACGCCAGATATGTGGGTATAGGAAAACACGCTAAAAACTATGAACCTCTACAAGTGTTTCGTGGTTCACATTGAGTATCTTATAATTAGTATACAAATGTACCTAAAGTGATAAAGGAGTATTTCAAGTTTGTTTAGGTGGTATATTAGAGGTGGTAACCACACCCGGTGTAGAATGTATTTTTCCTATATATATATATATATATATATATATATATATATATATATATATATATATATATATATATATATATATATATATATATATATATATATATAGGAAACCTCTTTTCTACAGGGTGTAATTACACCCTATATCGTATCTCGTAATGTAGGAGTATCTCGAGTAACGGAGGGTATGTGCGTGTAGTATACAAGTATTTAAGACCATCTAGGTGGTATGAATAATTTTCGTAGTGGTATGTACATTTTTCAACATACTCATTTTTATGGCGTATATAAGGGTATTTATAAAATACGCTAAAACTATGAACTCCTTTACAAGTTTTTCGTGTGGTTCACATTGGAGTATCTTATAATTAGTATACAAATGTACCTAAAGTGATAAAGGAGTATTTCAAGTTTGTTTAGATGGTATATTAGAGGTGGGTGTAATTACACCCGGGTGTAAAATGTATTTTTCCTATATATATATAGGAAGCATCTTTTCTACACCGGGTGTAATTACACCTATATCGTATCTCGCAATGTAGGGAGTATCTCGCGAACGGAGGGTATATCGTGTAGTATACAAGTATTTAAGACCATATATATATATATATATATATATATATATATATATATATATATGTCTTGAAAAATACTTACATAATATTATAATTTTATTAGGTTCTATGAATAAATTATTATAGAAATCAGCAGTCAAAGTAGCAATTTGGACACCATGTCGATGTCCAAAACGGCATATATTTGTGACCGGAGGGAGTATGTGAATATGGCTCCAGAATTTTCAACACAGAGACAAGTAAAAGAGAGCTTAGCTGATCTGTCAGTTTACATAGCTAATCTTTCATATATTGTGCCAGAATGAATAAATTCCAAAATTCCATTTGGTTGACAGTACAAAATTGTTCTGCTCAGGTAAAAATTGTTAGTACAAAATTGTTTACATGCCTCAGGGAAAGGAGAATTGCCTCATGGATCTTCAGGCATATCCAAAAGTTCAGGAAATCTAACTCACGAGCAAGTAATAGCTGATCCTGCTGATTTCCCTTTGGCATTCCAGCAATAGATGAACCACGGAAACTAAAGAATATTTTCTGTCAAATATCTTGCAGCTATCTCTTCAGTCAGCTTGCGCAGCTATTCAGAAATCGTTTGTGTGCACACATTATCAGCAAAACAGAAAGGGTAACAATAGTCGCTGCTGTAAAGATGACTGCCTGCACACACCAAGCCGCAGACGAATCGTAAGAAAGAAAACTCTATCCCTGACAGAAAACGAACACAACGAAAACAAATGAAGAACCACACAAGCTCAGCAATGAGTTCATAGATTAATGGCCTAGTTTTTTGAAGTGCCCTTACATCAAAAAGAACTACAGACGGCTAAGCGGGCAATGCATCATCATTGTGATCACTGTGCAACCATGAATAGAGGACTAACTAGTTACACAAGCAAAATTGACTAAAACTACCATATATTTATATACTAAATATAAACGATCTTTTAGTAACGTGTGCAATATTGTGACAAATAAAAAAACTAACCAGAACAGCAGAAGCAGCGAGTCCAGGCCGCTCTCGAGGATCCCGGTTGTAGTACTTGCAGCAATAAAGAAGGGCTGCAATGTACCAAATCAAAGGGCACAAGAAACCTAAAAGAAAACTGCAACAATAATATGTTTAATACAGTAAACAAAACTTGAACAAAAGAATGGAGGAATGGACTGACTCACCAACACCATCCGATTCCACAACCAAAGCAGGGAAGCCGTCTCTCAAACATTGCCAATCTTGGGTTTTCTCCATCTCCAAGTAGTGCGTACTTGCCAAGGCACACCTGGCAACGGCAAAATTCATCTGAGCTTCCTGCAAAATGCAGAAGAATGAATTTAGTTAAAACAAGACATGTAATATTTCCATGAGACCAAATAAACACTCTTAATTGTAGAGATCCTTTACTGATCATGCTTTTCATGAGACAAGAGCGAGACTTATAACCAACATCGGACATGCATTGTCCACAAAATATGAGCAGGTTCAGGATCAAGAAAACAGTACCTCCCCACATAAGTATTATAGTTGTTTGGCAAAGGAACCACCAAGAACCTTGGAGCTTCTCAGCATTTCCAGATAACTCCTTGCTGTAATGGCTCAATGAAAACTATGGTCTTACGAACTGTCATCACGGCAAGCAGCTGGGCAGATCAAAAACGAGAAGTTAGCAAGAAAATCCGGTGGCATCTAATCTGTCAAAGCGTAGTTATGTAGAAGAAAGTGCATTTAAAACATATAGATGCCTACTACATGATTGTACCCCTCATGATGAGTAATGAAAATCGAGCTCTTTTTGCAAAAATAGAAAAACATAGATGCTTTAGGTAATTCACTACAGAAACCATGATGTTGTACAGGTTTTCACAATATGTTTCAGAAATATGCTGGGTGCGATCGAGCCATCTATTCATTACATACACTTGAACTAGCCATTCCCTCATGATGAATGGAGAATTTACCAAAGCTCACAGATACAACAAATGTTTTTCTAACCATCATCATCCAGAATGATGAATAAGTCTTTGTACTGCGGTCTTTGTACAGCATCTGCTTTAGGACAGCATCTGCTTTAGCATCTAGGGCAGCTTTAGGACAGCTTTTGACTAGCATCTTAGACTAGCTTTAGGGCAGCTTTAGGGCAGCTTTTGACTAGCATCTTAGACTAGCTTTAGGACAGCTTTTGACTAGCATCTAGGACTAGGATCTTAGCATATGCTTGGCTGGTTCTCAGCCTATAAATATGTATCCCCAACCCCTCAGGTTGGTAAGGCATTGTGTGAGAAATAGAAAAAATTGCCCCATCTCCAAGTGTCTTCCTCTCCATGAGAGTAAGGATCTTGCTATCACCTGTGAAGAAGAGTCCGGTGAGTAACAAGTGGTATCGAGCCATACTATCACGTAGCCCGAGCATCTCTTGCTCATCTCCTTCTTGACCTCATGGCACCGGTGCAAAGCAGCGGCAGCTCGGTGTCCCGCTCCTCTCTCGGGAGGCAGGCGGCTCGTCGAGCGACCCCTCTCGCACGCACCCCCCGTAGCGCGCCATGTCCGCAGGCAGTCTCGGCCTTCGATCGCCTCAGCATGCGGCGGCGTCAGACGGCCGAGCTCGCCAGCAGCAGCGGCAGCAGCAGCGGCGAGACGCTGGGCGGCGGAAAGGGCGTCAAGGTGGCGGCGGAGCGGGCAGCGGCAGAGCGGAGGTGGAAGCGGCGGCGGCGGCAGATGCGGCAGCGGCTGGCGGCAGCGGAGGTCAAGGTTCACGCGGCGGCTCAGCTCCATCTCTGCGATGATAATACCGACGCAGACCTTGAGTACTGGAGGAGGAGGCAACATGAGGGCGAAGCGGCGCGATGGCGGCAAGACGCCCATGAGCGCGGCGGCGAGCCGAGACAGCGGACGCGCGGCGGCGCTCTGGAGGAGGCACGACGGCGGCGGCAGACGGTCGACGGAGGCGCGCCCCTCAAGCGACGCGGCTCTCTCTCCCCGGTTCGGTACCGTGGTCACCACGAGTACCAGGCTGTCGTCAGGGACGTCGTCCCCGGCGGTGGGTGGCCTACCCTCACCAAGACCAACTACGTCGAGTGGGCTGCGGTGATGAGGGTGAGGCTCCAGGTGCGGCATATGTGGGATGCAGTCCGGTACGGCGACGTCGACTACGACCAGGATCGACGGGCGCTGGATGCTCTCATCATTGCGATCCGCTTGAGATGCGTTCTCGCTACCAACAAGCGGATCGCTAAAGAGGCTTGGGACGCCATCGCCGCAAAGACGCATCGGCAGCCGACCGCGCCCGCAAGTCTACATTGCGGGCACTACGCAGGGTGGGAGAACACGGCCTTCAAGCCGGTGAGGGCGTTGATGACTTTGCTCTCCGTCTCAACACTCATTGCGAAGTTGGTGCGGTTCGGCGACGACACCTACGGCGAGGAGAGCGTGGAAAAGCTCTTCATTGCCCCCAGAAGTACAAGCGGATGGCTCGCTCGATCGAGTCTCTTTGGACCTCTCCATGATGACGATCGAGGCGTTGGGTCGCCTCAAGGTCGTTGACGCCGATGAGCCACGCGCCTCTGGGACCCGTCACCATTGGCGGGAAGCTCCTCCTCGCTCGGGAGCGGTGGGGTGCCGGCCAAGGTGACAGGAAGAAGGGAGCCTTCTTCCACGACAGCGACATAAGCGTGGCATCGCGCAAGCAAGCGCAAAGACGCCCTGCAGGGCGCGAGGGCGTCTTGGGGTGATGACCGTGGGCGCCCGGTGGCGCGCCGGCGGCAAGCAAAAGCCAAGACGAGGCGACTCTTGCCACAAGCTGCGGCAAGCTTGGTCATTGGGCCAAGGGTGTCGGCGACCACGACGCGGCCAGCCCACGTCAGCAAGCGGAGGAGGAGGCGGCCGGCTCGTTCATTGCTCATGCGAGCAACGAACTACCTCCGGTGGCACCGCCGCGGTGGCTCTCCTCCACCTTGACGAGCCAAAGCACACGCCTCCTCGGCACGGCTCGGCAACAACAAGATCGACGGGTGGTGCCTCGACACCGCGCCACCCATCACATGACCGGTCGACGGAGTTCTTCGCGAGTTTGACTCTAGCGTCCGAGGCTCGCTCAAGTTTGGGGCGCCTCGGCGTGGAAATCAAGGGCGTCGGCTCCGTCATCCTCACCGCCTGTGTCGGTGAGCACAGTCGCTCACCGGCGTCTACTACATCCCCGATCTGCGGAACTCCATCATCGACTTGGGACGGTGGATGAGAACGGCTCATGGTCGAGATCGAGCACGGGTGTTGCGGTTGGGATCTTCGCCGCGCCTTCTTGCCAAGGTAACCGAGGCGAAAATCGACTCTACATCCTTCACGTGCGGTGGCACAACCCTCTGTCTCGCCGCTCGTCGGGACGACGAGGCGTGGCGGCACGAGCGCTTTGGGCACCTTCACTGAGGCCACAAGCGGCTCGGTCTGCGGAAATGGTGCGAGGCTGCCGTGCCTTGACCATGTGGAGCGGTTCTGCGGCGTGCGTGTTGACGGCGAGGCGACTCCCTTTCCCGGCGAAGTTTCCCGAGCCAAGGAGAGGCTCGAGCTCGTGCATGGGGACTGTGTGGCGGTGACACCGCCACACCGGGAGACGACACTACTTCCTCGCTTGCTCGTCGACGATCTCTCCGCTACATGTGGGTGATGGTCCTCGGCGGCAAGGGAGAGGCTGCGGGCGCCATCAGCGCACGCAGCTCTGCGGAGGCGGAGCGGCCGCGACGCGCGTCTTCGCGCCACGCACAACGGCGGCGAATTCACGGCACCGAATTCGCGTCGTCTTTACCGATGAGGGCATTGGCGCCATTACTCCGCTACCGCATGACCCGCGCAGCGAGCAGCGTCGTCGAGCGGCGCAACCCGAGCGGTTGTGGGATGGCTCGGGCCCTCCTCAGCAGGGATGCCACATCTTTTGGGAGAGGCGGTGGTGGCCGCGTCTACATCCTCAACCGCCGCCTACCAAGGCGCTAGACGGCGGGGCGCGTCGAGGCTTGGCATGGGCGCAAGCCGGCGGTCCCACTTGCGGGTCTTGGCTCCTCGCGTTCGCCAAGGAGCTTGGCCACATCGATAGCTCGGCGCGGGAGCACTCGGAGTGTTCATCGGCACGCGGAAGGCTCGAGCCTCACCGCATCCTCGACCTCGTCACACGGCGCGTCCGCATCTCGCGTGGCGTTGTGTTCGACGGAAGGCGAGGCCGGGCGTGGGACAAGGCGGTGGGCGGCGGTTCGACTCGACTCGAGGACTTTGTTGTCGACTCACGCCCACCGAGAGAGCCGGGAGCTAGCACTGTCTTCACCGAGCTCGTCCACCTCGACACCCGCCGCCACCGCTCCGTGAGTGCTCCACCTTCCGCACGGCCACGCCCACTCTTCACCATCGGCCACTCCACGCCTCCCGCACCGGCCACCGCTCCCGCACCGCCGGCCACACCACCGGATCGGCCCCATCGCCGGTCCATGACGGCGCATGGTGGAGTTCGCACTCACGCCTCACGCGAGGACCGCCATCGACGCCACCATGGCGGCGAGCCTCTGCCACTGCATCTGGTGGACGACCTCCTCGAGCACGGCCCTCGGAGGCTGCGCTTGCGCGACTTGAGCGGAGCGCACCTCGCACAGACGACGGCGAGCCTCGTTCCTTCGCCGAGGCGGAGAGAGACGCGGCATGGTGTGCCGCGATGCGAGAGGAGATGGACGCCGTCGAGCGAAACAAGGCGTGGAGCTGGCGGATCTTCCGCCGGCACCGCGCGATCACCCTTAAGTGGGTGTTCAAGGCGAGCGGGATGAAGCCGGCGCCATCGTCAAGCACAAGGCTCGCTTGGTGGCACGAGGTTTCATGCGGCGAGAGGATCGACTTGATGACGCCGCGCCCGCCGCGCGCATGGAGTCCGTTCGTCTTCTCCTCGCACTTGCAGCCCAGGAGGATTGGCGCGTCCATCACATGGACGTCAAGTCCGCCTTCCTCAACGGCGACTTGAAGGAGGAGGCCTCGTCCGTCGTGGCGGGATTCGTCATCCCGGCAAGGAGGGCAGGTTCTCACTTTGCGCAAGGCCCCCACGGCTGCGGCGGGCACCACGAGCCCGAACGCTGTCGGACTCCACCTCAAGCAAATGGGGTTCAGCAGAGCGCACACGAGGTGCGGTCACCGGCGGGGCAAAGGCGGCAACGCCTGGCGGTGGGCGTCTCGTCGACGACTGATAATCACCGGCCCAAGGAGGCCGAGGTCGAGGCGTTCAAGGCGGAGATGAAGACCGCCTTCCAGATGAGCGACTTGGGGCTCCTCTCCTTCTACCTAGGGATCGAGGTCCACCAGGACAACTCCGGTATCTCCTTCGTCCGACCGCCACGCCAAGCGCACCGTCGAGTGGGCGGGCTCACCGATCGCAACCCACCCCACACTCCTATGGAGGAGAGGTCAAGTCGAGTCGTGAGAGCACGGCGGAGGAGGTGGACGCGACGCAAGATGTCGGCGCATCGTGGGTAGCCTTCGCCACCGTCCACACGCGCCCAGTTGGCGTTCGCCGTTGGCTACGTCGATCGGTTCATGCAACGACCGACGGCGGAGCATCGGCAGCCGTGAAGAGGATCCTCCGCCACGTTGCGGGCACCTCCGACCACGGCTTGCACTACCCGAGGTGTCCCGGCGCGACTTCATCAGTGCGGCGGACGGCGACCACGCAGCGACATCGACACCGGAAGAGCACAAGCGGATTCTCTTCTTCCTCGGCAAGTGCCTCGTTAGTGGCGATCGATCAAGCGGCGGTGGTGGCTCTGTCCGCGAGGCCGAGTACATAGCGGCTTCCACCGCTCGACTCAGCGCCTGCTCGCTCGACCGCTTGGTGATCTCCTCGGTAGAGACCGAGGCGGTGGCACTCGGGGTGGACAACAAGTCGCTCTGCTCGCGAAGAACCCGTTTTCCTGACGAGACAAGCACATCCGGTGAAGTACCACTTCATCCGAGGTCGTTTGGATGAAGGCGTCAAGGCGAGCTACATCAACACCACGGATCGACATGGACCGCCACCAAGCCTCTTGGGAGGTCAAATTCCTCGAGCTCGCTCTAGGATCGGGATGGTTCAACGTCCCACAAGACGGACGTACAAGACTTAGGGGAGAATGATGAATAAGTCTTTGTATCGGTCTTTGTACTGACATCGCTTTAGGACAAGATCCGCTTTAGCATCTAGGGCAGCTTTAGGACAGCTTTTGACTAGCATCTTAGACTAGCTTTAGGGCGCTTTAGGGCGCTTTTGACTAGCATCTTAGACTAGCTTTAGGACGACTTTTGACTAGCATCTAGGACTAGGATCTTAGCATATGCTTGGCTGGTTCTCAGCCTATAAATATGTATCCCCAACCCCTCAGGTTGGTAAGGCATTGTGTGAGAAATAGAAAAAATTGCCCCATCTCCAAGTGTCTTCCTCTCCATGAGAGTAAGGACTTTGCTATCACCAACAGCAAGAGTCTAGCGAGTAACACAGAAAACATAGCAGACTACAACAGTATCCAAATGCACAAGACTACGGCAGAGGAAACGACATATGTGGGTTCTTTTGAGCTGTGGCTTTGGCTTTTGGTTTATGGTTTTTAAATTCTGATTGTTCACGAGAGACAGTACGCAAAAGAAAATAGTAGCATGCAATTTTAACCGGTATAGCTGAACTCGGTACAGTGCATACTACAAATCTATAATCTACCTGCAGATCCCGTCTTAAAAAAATACATCATATAAAAGTTAGTTATTGTAGCAGGAAGTGATAGGACAAAGCCAAAAAGAACCTAGCTGCCACAAAAGGCGAAAGCAACCAGTAAAGGTAAGTACAAAGTGAGATGCAGTTGGGGTTCTCATGAGCATCCGCTTTGCCATTGCCCTGATAAACTGGCAGATAATTTCCAGCTTTAGGCCCTTAGGTGATAGCTCTAGTGCTAAGATCAGAGCCACTTTCATCTGGACTGGATTAGATTGAAAAAAATAAAATGTGAGGAACAGAAGGACGGTCTTGTGTGCTATATTGCCCATTACTCGCATCTAAACTGGATTCGATTGAAAGTAGAATGCGAGGAACGGAAATGCGGGTGTGTGTCCTATATTGCCCATTACTCGAAAATTATGGGTTGAACCAAATGTGCCAAAGTCCAAATATAACCAAGATATGCTGAACGACGGGCCTGTTCTTTAACGACTTCTAAAATCGGTTTTTGGCTTTTGCTACAGTACCTAACTTTCAAACGGAGTATTTTCTCAAGACGGCGTCTACAAGTTAATTATAGTATACGTTATAAGCCCAACATCTGCATCAACCAAAATCGCAAGCGGTATCTCTCTCTCTCCGTAATCTCTGTCGCAAACAGCTAAAATTCAAAAATTTCAGCCAAAAGCCATAAGCCATGGACCTGTTCTTTTCGGCTTTTGAAACCGGCTTTTGGCTTTTACTACAGTAACTAACTTTTAAACCGAATATTTTTTAAAGACGGGGTCTACAAGTTAATTGTAGTACACGTTAAAAACCCAATATCTGTACTATACAATATCACATGCGAGTATCTCTCTGTAATCTCTGTCGCAAACAGTCAAAATTCAAAAATTTCAGCCAAAAGCCAAAAGGCACAGCGACAAAGAAGGCACAGCGACAAAGAACAGGCCGACGCCTCACAAACCTAAATTTTTAGGTTCGGTCAACTTTCTTCACCGATCGAAGAAAACTGCTCGCAGAAACACCCAACTTTTTTTTTGGTACTGTAAACACGAACGTTTAAGCTTCTGCCTAAGCCAAAGCAAGATCGATCTACGCAATCTTTTCCTTGAATATGATAATGGAATCAACGTACAGCTCCAGATTCCAACATCCGGTACTTCACCGGACAACTTCGGTGAGTAATACTGTAATACCATCGAACAGGTTGCGCTCATATCCAGGAGAGTTAACGCCTATGGCTATGGGCGACCAAGAACTGCTCGCTCCAGCCTAAAATCCCAATTACCCGACCCCCAGATTCGGTCCTACTACATTCCAGGATTCACTATCCACCACATTTCCGATCCAATCTAATCAGGCTTCCGCGCAAAAAACCAAGAACTGGGCAGTGAATTTACAGAAACAAGAAACACACAGCTCGGTAGGGTGAAACGATGAAATTAAAGCTACGATTTGTGCAAACTTACATGGCCGAATCGAATCTCCTGTGAAGAAGCCCATGGAATTCCTGGCGTATGTGCCTTTTAGCTTCGGTTGGGGCTGGTTGGCTGAGATGCGTGAGCGGCTGCTCGCTGGCTAAACAGTAGTCTCCGCTCCTTCGCGTTGTGTGGTAACTGTGGTTGCTTTCCCTTTCGAGTGGATTTTGGTAACTCTGGTTGTTTTCCCTTTCGAGTTAATGGTTAAGATGTGACGTTGGTGGTGTTCTTTGCATTTTGCGATAATACCACTTGGGTCTGTTTCAAACCCCAAAAGTTAGTAGGATTTATGTGCGAATTGTATTTTTTTACGTGTTTTTTGTAAAATTTATATCAAATTTTTACGTTTCAAACAGAGCCTTATGGATCTGTGCTTACCAAGAGACTTTTGTAGTACCTTTGTTAAAAAAAAGATATACCGGTATCATCGCAAAGAGTCGTGATTACAAGAATACCAATGCAAAGGTACTTCATTGGCCAATACCATCCAAAAGAACTGAAATTATGAAAAATGCCATCTTTGTCACCATTTTTATCCATTGCCTTCGATAAAAGTGTGAAATGTCCATTATGTCTTCAGTAAAAAAACTAAAGAATAAAAAAGGGCAGCAAAAAAAGAGAGCCTCCAACACCCCACATACACACACATAGATCCGACCACAACAGATCCAACATCCGACTGCACCAACCAATCCTCAAATCTCGGATTTAGCCACATCTCGTCCTAACCATTGGATTAGATCTGAAAACCCTAAAATCACAAAAAAAATCCACAATTACAAATCCTCTAAAGGAACACGTTTTTCTTCCTCTATACCGTGGGGATCCGGATTTGAAAATCCGAATCTCATGTGTAGTCTAAGCTAGTCCCTGGATCAACATCTAACTCACACAATAACATCGGTAAATATCACATCTATACATACGTAACAATAAAATAAGTACTTGATATTACATAAGCAATCGTAAATAGATCTTTTGATCAGTTTTTACATAATAGACTGTCCGGACAAATAGTATTGTTTATAACAAAGCAGCGGAATAGTAAGTAAACCAAAAGGGGTCTTCATGTCCTTCCATAAGCAATCAATTGGAGTCAAACCTAGTCTTGAGCTTCATCTTCCATATCACAGCTGGTGGCATAGAAGAATACATACACTAAGTCATTACTACTGTTATCTAAAACCACATATTAAGCAACAATAAGTACAAAAGTACTTAGTGCTTATAAATGCAACTATCTATCTATTTTTTAGTCAAGTTCATTATGAGAGCGAAATTCCTTCACTTTCGTTTCCATTTTCCACATTTGGTTGTCGCAACCATTGCCGATTAATCATTTGTTTATGAAAACTACGCAAGTGTGACGTTTCTACACTTTTCCCATGTCCGGCTATTCGAATAGATTTTTAACACTCTGTAGAGGTTGTACAGCTTTACCCACAAGATATGATTAACTCATTATGTTGGCCACTATACGCTTCCGAAGACGTGCGACTGAGAAAATCAAAATAAGATTTTTACAATGCTTAGCTTTGGCGCTTACTCCCACTTTAGAGTAGAATCCCTCAACAATGGTGACAATGACCACTCCCACCCTAGATTACACCTTACCCCCATAACGTTCCTATCCCAGGCTACACTTTTAATGAGGGATCCTATTGTTAGGGAGTCTATAGACCTTCACATTTACGAAATCCACAAGGACAGTGACCGTTACGGGTCACTCCCAAAAACCACAATAGAAATCCAGAAATCCACATACCAACAATTGTGTAGGATTCACACTGGAGCTAAGCAAATTAGTGGGCCAAGTCAATCCCATACTAGACTCGTGGTTGCCCGATTTGTGTGTAGAAAAGAGAAGCACAATAATTCAGTCCTTAAATGACTTAGGTGAGACCAATCACAAACCCAAAGCTCATGTAATTCCTACGTATCTATTGAAGAAATGACACGTGCAATCTCTGCATGGCCCATCCAAAATAACATGTGCAATCCCTGCACAACTAATAAAAAATGACACGTGCAATCCCTGCACGACCAATCCAATATGTGCAATCATTGCACCAGTCTCCCCAACCACTCGTCCAAGTCTCCACTATTTTAGAAAATATTTTCTTATTTCCAGTGGTAACCTATGTTACCATTTCATTACCATATTTTCAAGTTCAATTGGCAATGTTTGTGTTGTATTTTATTTTATCACTAAGGCATTTCTAAGCACAACCATATCTACTAAAGTTTAACAAATGGTGAAGTTATTATAACTGTAAGTATCCTAAGGCGACATGGCAAGGGAATATCAATATTTCAAGGAAGGAGAATATTAGGTAACAAGTACATGGTGTAGCTAAGCAAGCAATATTTAATATAGCATTTTATATAAATAACTATATTCAGCATGTACTTATGTTTGAAAGCAAATTACTTGTATTTGAAAACTAGGTTCAACATAATAAATTATAAGGATTCACCTTGATCAAATATAGCTAGTGTGAGATCTTGTTCGTCAGCGATGAGGGCGTCTGAAGTGTCAAAGTCTATACCCGCAAAATTAACCATATTCAATGCAACATTCAAATAAAATTCAAAAATTATGATTTTAGTTCTGATGGAAAGGTTTGAATTTATATAATGTTAGAAACAAAGTAACTATGTTTTTTTTAAATGAGAAAGTTATGGTATTTCTATGTTTGACCTGAGGGGAAATTCCAGAAATTAAAAAATCTCTGATAGGTGGAGTTGGTTGAAATTTCTTTTTTTTTTACATTATTTCTCTTAGAAAAATCCTTCAATGGCTGACAAGTTAGGTCAAGAGAGTTTTTAATTTCTTTTCTAATTATTTCTATTTCGGAAACTTGGAGAGGCTGATAGGTGGGGTCGTGGTTCACATGGATTCGGTCCACACAGCTGGCTACGGAGAAGGGGACCCACATGTCAGTGACCGTGGTTCATAGACTTGGTTTATGCTTTGGATTAAATGGTAGGGGGTCCACATGTCAGTGACCGCTAGGTTTTAAACAGTGGTTAATTAGGTTTCCTAACCAAACAGGGCCAATATTTCATACTAATACTAATCACCTACTTAACGATTAATTTAATCACTAGGCTAACTAACTTCCTAATGAGTAGGGCTCACTGGTTAACGAAACTAACCAGGGCAACAGTGGAGTTCATAGCGGAGCTCCTTGGTGAGCTTGCTAATGGTGAGGGGGGATCGACATGCTCGGCTAAAGACCAAAATGGACTGTGAGGGCTAAGTGCTTGCTGTTAGTGGTGTCGGCACTTGGTGAGGCACACCATAGTAGTGGCGCAATGGCAAGGGTACGAGCCATGCTCAGACCAAAGTTAAGGGTGCAATAGGTTCAGGGAGTTGCCTAGAGTGGTTCTGGCAAGGCTTGGGGACCTAGGGTTGTTGGGTTGAGGTCGGTAGCGAGTAAGGCAGTGGTGACATGGGCGGCGACAGTGAGGGTCGGTTTTTGTTCCTAGCTTCTCCAATTGAAGGTGGTTCCATGATTTATAACTAAAGGCAAAGTTAATATAGCAGCGCTAATGGCTTATTGCATGGCATGCCGTGCTGTCCATGGTGGCTGGTGGTAGCGAGGAAGGATGATTGAGGCTAGGGTGTTACGGCTGGTTTTAGGGTCCAATGGTTAGCCTACAAGTTTGGCTTTAAGTTGAATTGCAAAGGGGTGGACGTGTTTATCGAGATCTTGGGAAAACGTGAGAGCGACGGTGGTGAGGAGCTTGGTTGGCGTCAGGGAAGATGAACTTGTCCCGACAGCTCTAGGGCATGGCAAGGTAATTAAAGGGACACATTAGCATAAGGGAGTCAAGATGAGCAAGAATGATACGATGGCAATAGTTGGAGCTCACCCAAGTGAAGAGAATGGGTGGTGAGGTCAGCGGCGAGGACGTCAGTTTCGGGCTTCCCGAGGGCAAACAGGCAAGGAAAGGTGAGCACAAGGTAGAGGGGAATGAGACGATCTTAGAGCACATGATGGCATCGAGAGGAATCGGGTGGTGGAGCTCGCGGCTGGACTTGGGGAAGATGGGAAATACTTCCTCTCTACGATGGGGTGTGTAAGCTTGGGGGAAACACCGAGTGAGTGAGTGTGAAGGTTTTGACGTGCAAGGGTCGACTTAAAGCATGAAGGTTTTGACGTACAAGGGTCGACTTAAATAGAGGCGAGGAGGGAGATAGAGCATGTGTGCCATGAAGGGCTTTGGGCGCTAGGTGAGAGCGTGAGACAGTGAGCTAGCGATGGGACAAGGTTGCGGCGATGTGATGAGGCCGCGACGTGCAAGGCTTGAGGTGTAGAGGGCTTCAATGCGCTACTTGCATGAGAACACATGCGAGCGGATCAGCTCGGGGCTGCACGAGAGAGGAGGGGAGGAAGAAGCATAGTACAGGCTGATAAGTGGGACCTAGGGCCTAGTTGTTAGCAACGTAAGAGAGAGAGGGCACGAGGCTGGGCTGAGCGAGCGAGCTCACGGGGTTGGGCCAGCTCAGCAAGGCCGTGGCGGGAAAAAGGAAAGGAAATGGGTTGGGTCGGCAAGTGGATTTCGGCCCGATGGTAAGGTTTAAACTTAAATTTTGATTTCCAAATTGAGTTTGAATTTGTAATTTGAATTTCAAGAGGAATTTGCACATGAAAAATTTAGGAAACATTTCGTAGAACACAATTGATTTTTAGAAATTTTGAATTCACCTTTTTAGGCTAAGGAAGTTATTTTGAAAATCTTAAACTTCAATAAGGCTTTGGAAAAAAAATTAAAATGTGCAAAAAAAATTAGAAATTCGTGAAACATCATACATGTTTATTTTTGAACAAAATTGGGATGTTACATATACTCACTCTTCTCCATGCTGGTTGTCACTGGCTCGCCAGCCATTGGGCTCCACCCCCACCCCGCTCAACTCAGCTCCTAGGTCTACCACAGTGCCACCCTACACCCGATTGCCCTCTACATGCCTTGTCAGGCCAACAAGCCATGCTACCACACATGGGTGCAAACATCACACCATGCCTCCCTGCCAGTTCATGCACCTGCCTCCTCTACTTCCTAGTTGGCCAAGCCCTGCACATCCTATGATGGAGCACCTTACCACTTGGGCACGCTCCATGCATCGCATTTCACCCGAGTCAATCCTTGCCTCCATGCCTCCAAGCAACAACATCTAGACTGGGATGTGGATGGCGGTGGGTGATGGTAGGGCTCACCATAGATCATGTTGATGCCTTGCCATTTGTTGGATTTGGAGAAGAGGAGGGGATCAGCAAGAAGTCAGGGGCAACCTGCCATTGCTAAATTTTTCTCTCACCTCAGGCATGTTAGGGTTAATATCGAGTCTGTCTTCATTTCTAAGTTTGCAAGCTTGCCGTGTCTGAGTCTGCAAGCTTGTCAAGTCTTAGTTTATTTTGATTGGCTAGGTGTTGGTACTATATAAGCAAGAGAATTGCACTCTAATATGTATGAGTTAGTAAGAAAACTACAAAAGGTGGTAGTTGTGCTACACCACAAATATTGTTCTTTGTGTTTGTGAGTTTTTTGTTCGTGCTTGATTTCTTCTGTTGTTCTTACTAGCATATGTATGTGCTAATCCTATTTGAAAGCCAACAATTGGTATCAGAGCCATGATAAAAGGGCGAAGAACCAAGCAGGGTGAAGGAGGGTTTCGTTTGGCTACAATATCCGATGATCATGAAGAGCAACTATGTTGTGTGGGCGATCAAGATGAAGGTGTACATGAAGACACAATGCATGTAGGATGCCGTTAATGCTGGTGTCATTGACATGCGTAAGGACCAAATTGCATTGGCACCATCTACCAAGGGATACCGGGGGTATGCTTTTTCTATTGGCTGAGAAGGGGATGGCCAATGAGACATGGGAGGCACTGAAGACCATGCATATGGGAGCTAAACGTGTGACCGCTAAGGTGCAAACTCTTAAGTCGGAGTTCGAGGTGCTGCGCATGAAGGAGTTGGAATCGGTCGATGATTTCACTGTATGGTTGACGACCATCATCAAAAAGATTCGGGTGCTCTGTGAGAAGGTCGAGGAGATGTACGCCATCAAGAAATTCTTTCATGCCATCTTCTGTAAGTTTCTTGAGATCTCTTCAACTACTAAACAATTTTGCGATCTCAAGAACATGACAGTGGAAGAGGTCATTGGGCGGCTGAAAGCGCACGAGGAGCGCCTAGGAGGATATGTCAACAATAGGGAGGAACATGTGCTGCTCACCCATGCTGAGTGGGAGTCTAGGGCCAAGAAGAAAGAGGGCGCCAACAACTCTGGAAAAGAAGAACCGCAAGTTCGACAAGGTGAAAGTTTGCTGCTACAATTGTCAAGACTATGGGCACTTTGCTTCCAAATGCCGTATGTAAAGGAAGGAGAAAGTGGAGGTGTATTTAATTATGGTAGATGTTGAAGACGAACCGACGCTGCTTTGATACTGAGTCTAGTAAGTAGGGTTGAGTCTAGAATGTTGAGAAGATGTGTTCGCTGTCCTGAGCAGAGTAAGTAGAGTTGAGCCCAAGATGTTGAGAAGGTGTGTTTGTCGTCCTATGTCGAGTAATTGTTGAGTAAATTATAGTTGAGACTGACTACCTCAATAAGTTAGAGAAAAGTTAAGATTAAAGGGTTGTCATCTTTGTGTTTTGAATGTTAGTCAAGCTAGAGTCTCTACATATAGATAGACATGTATCAGTTGAGTTGAGTTTCTGCATGCAGCTATGTGTGTTTTGTTAGCCACTGAGGGCACTTTGGGAATTTCCCAATTGAGAAGGGGAAATGAAGGCGGGGCCCACCTGTCGGTGAGCCACGCGAAGAGGTAAGGGTAGGAGACTTCGTCTCCTCCCCGTGCGCGTCCCATGCGTGGACAGAGCCGTGCGCTTGCGGCCATTTCATTTCTTCGCCCAGATCCGGCAATTTTGGCGGCGCATGGAGAGATGGAGAGTGGAGGGGCGGCGGCGGAGGCGCGGGTTGGCCCGGGTTCCTCGGAGCCGGCCGCTCGCGCCACCCCGCAGCTAACTCTCGTCTTCTCTATTTAAGCTCGGGCGGCTCCACGGTAGGCATCTCTCTTGAATCCAGACTTGTTCTCCTGGAGTCCTCCTCTTCTCTGTTCTTCGGTTGGCGGAGATTTGAGGCTTCATCGCTATCTCCAATTGAGACCTTGGTTTCAGTTTCTTGTGTGAACCCTAATTTGGGTGTGGGGAAATCGGAAGTGTGACGATCTATCCGAGAGGAGACAGAGGCGGCACCGGCTCCTTGTTGTGTTTGAGTGCTCTCGGCCAGAGTACTCTTGTGTCTTGTGCGGCATCCCTGTACCTCGGCTTCCCTCTTGGTTTCGGCTGAGAAAGGAAGTGCGGCATTGTATCTCCGTGAACCATCTTCTCGCTTCCACAGTGGGCTGATAGGTTTTCTGGGACAGCGATTTCATCGTGTCTTGCCTTTCTTTGATTTCTTCAGGTGGTTTAGAATATCACCTCTACTGTGAGTATATCAGTTAATTGGTTCTTTGCAATTTTGTGATCTATTTCACCTGTCTGCGAGTATCACTAGTTGGAAGATTGCAAAGAATTTCATGTTTACTGCATGCTCTATGATGAACTAGTTGAATATTGAGATTGATCTAGCTGTTTGAATTAGGATTGAGCACTATAAGGTTGTTTTTACTGTCTGAACAGTAGATTATAACTTCCTGCTAATCAGGTTTGTTTACTAGCAGTCAAGATTATTCTCTGTGCAGTAGATGGTCTTGAGTAATTCGGTCCAGAATTAATTGCTCTTATTACATTTATCCATTTGAGACCGCATTTCGATTCATTGCATTATTATCGCTACTTAATTCATTGCCTGGGAACTTTTGTTCTGAAAGTATATAACTATTGTTCACTGGGTATGCGAGTTATTGACAGTGAAAACATGATTTAGAGCTCAAATCCTAATTACTAGCTTTCAGATCTTTGTGAAGATATTCAACATAGACATGAGAAGGCCAAGTTTAATTAACTTGTGCAACTCTGTTCTGAGAGCATTAAAGACAAATAAATATGTTGAACTTATGCTAAATCTAGTCATATATGCTATGCTTTGGTTCAGCTTAACATTTCACTTTATATATGTTAAGGATCTAATGAGATTAGCATTTAAATTCATATGTAATTTTGATGACATGCTAATCTGGGACATGTATATGTCAATTTCATTGAGCATATGTTTCTTTTACAACGACTTAAATAATTCATATGTTAATATGTTGGTTAAGTCATTCATATACTATATTAGTCTTGCTTGGACTATTATATTTATTCCTGGAATTAAATTGATAATTATGTTTATACCGTAAATATTACAACATGTTTAAGTTGCATGTAGATCGCTTCATATGGAGGCGTATCTATTAGCTCGGATCATACATTAAGACTAAACTAAGAGTATATTGACTCAAGATTAGACGAAAATATTAGATTTAATCTTGAGTCTATCTCTGCGTCCGAGTCTACAAGCTTGCTTAGTCCTAGTTTATTTCGTTTGGCTAAGTCTTAGCACTATATAAGCAGGGGTATTGTACTCCAATATGTATGAGTTAGCAAGTAGAAAAATTGCAAAAAGATGCTAGTTGTGCGACAGCACAAATATTGTTCTTTGTGTTCGTGAGTTCTTTTGTTCGTGTTTGATTTCTTCTCTTTTGTTTGTGCTTGATTTCTTCAGTCGTTCTTACAGGTGTAGGTATGTGCTGGTTGAAAACCAACGAGGCAGACCTACAGAGCTCACAGATGGAAAAGATGACATTAATGGCATTTTACAGAATTTCAAGCCTTGGGAGTGGCATTGGCCAGTATGTGCCCTATTGAGATGGTATTTCTCTAATTTCACCTCTTTGCAATGGCATCAACTTAATTTTCTTCTTGTTGTTTTTGACAAATTTACCTCTCATCCTCCTCATCTTCTCCAGTGAGACCTCGGAATGAGGCCGGTTCAATTGAACGGCAGAGTGGTTGCAGCAAGCTTTTGTCAAAGGCAGGTGATGAGGCTGACAGTGCGGAGAAATTTGTGCGGCGGGGAAAGCAACCCATATGAGAGGGTGTGGTGGCCTCTGCTATAATACGGAGGTTTCTTTGATGTGCTCGCCAGTCGGATGGAAATGCAAAAAAAAAAACATAAGGGATTGTTAATACATGACTCAACTAAAAGAAAATTTTGAGCCATTGGATCAAATCCCATGTGTCCCTACCGTCTCCCCCTATTTCTCTGTGTTGGTTCCATTTTGATCCGTACTTGCGGCATGTAGGCATGACACGATTGCTAGGGGTGTAGCTACCATCAGGGCTAGTCGAGGCTTGAACACCGACTTTTAGGGCACTTCCAATAGTAGACACCACCTAACAATGTCTATAAACATCCATATCATATAGACACTATAATCTCAGTGTATAGTTTTCACTGATGGATTCAAACAATAAATTAGTCACTCGATCCGCCCGTCCGTCTCTCTCGGTCTCCTCCTCCCATACGCCTCCCCCTCCGTTCCCCTCGTCTTCCATGGCCACGCCTCCCTCGACCACCCACCTCCTCCCTCAACCATGGCGGCCCCCTTCCCTTCCATGGCGCCCCCTCCCCTTCAGTGGCCGGATTCGGCGTCCCCTCCCCTCCCCTCCGGCAATCGGATCCGTCATTCCCCTCCCCTTTGTGGCCAGATCCGGCGTTCCCCTCCCCTTCGATGGTCGGATCCGACGTTTCTCTCCCCTTCGGTGGCCGGATCTAGCAGCCCCTCCCCTCTAGCGCCCCTACCTTATCCCTCAGCAAGCACGCGGCATCGATTTGTGTTTGATTGCCGTGAATTGTGATTTCTTGCATCATCATCCACGTGGATAGCAGTGTGCGGTGAGATTGAACCTATTTCCTTGATCTACGCGTAGGAAGGGCACTGCCGTGTGCCTGTTGCATTCACACGTTTCATCGATTTTTAGTGCTACTGTGTTACATAGCATCCTCGGGTCCTGTGCACATGACAAGTAACAAAAGGTGTATGTACGTGGGTGCTCGGCCAAGACATTGGTCCTGTTCTTTTTCTTCGAAACTGATGGCTTTTGATTTTTACTATAGTATCTAACTTTTAAACAGAGTATTTTCTCAAGACGGGGTCTACAAGTTAAACGATGTACACGTTAAAAGCTCAACATCTGTATCATCCAAAATCGCAAATGAGTATCTCTCTCTATAATCTGTACCGTAAATAGCCAAAATTTAAAAATTTTAGCTAAAAGTCATAATTCGCAGCTGTTGCCAAACAGACCCATTGCTTTCAGGATTAAAAAATACATTGGTGTGATGTATGCACTTGGGTGGCCATGAATCAATAGGAAGGCAGAGCATTGCTTTTCTTTTGTATCACACCAAGAGAGTTCCCTCGCGTGTAGGCAAAACTCGAAGATGTTTCGGAGCTCCTAGAAGCGCGGCACCTGCCGGACCCAACGCCACATCCATCTAATCTAGCACTGCTACAGTAAGTTAACAGAAAAATTATTATTTTTATGTTGTCTTTCGTTTCCTGTTTTTGTGGACAGGTTACCAGACACTAGATAAAAAATTCTGCTGCCAATTGCAATCATTTATCCCTTCTCTCTAATTACTATTGACGATCCTACAAATTTTATATTATTAGGCAGATTGTTCACTAATATTCAATTGCTCGTTTAAGTATAATTTGCTGCATACATGAATTAAGTAAATTTACATTATCATAGGCAGTTTGCCGATGCTCATTTTATTATATTACTGCTGGAATTATACTTTTATCATGATTTTTATTTTGAGAATTATACTTAGGGCATGTTCGGCTTTCTCCGAAGCTACCGACTTTTAGTTTTTGCTACAGTACCTAACTTTCAAACGGAAAATTTTCTAAAGACGGGGTCTACAAGTTAAACGTAGTACACGTGAAAAGTCCAATATCTGTAGCAGTCAAAATCGTACGTGAGTATCGGTCTCTCTGTAAGCTGTACCATAAACAGCCAAAATTTAAAAATTTTAGTCAAAAACCATAAGTCGCAGCCAAAAAGAACAGGACCTTAAGCTTTTGCTAAAACCGCTAATTGCTCAACAGGAAGCACCAGAACAATGTGGCCTGCATCGCCGGGGGAGAAGAACGTGCAGTGCCAGGTGTGCAACGTGCACCTCTCCAGCGAGCTCAACGTCGTCCAGCACAACGCCGGCAAGCAGCATCTCCGGCGGCTCTTCCTCCGCGGGGCCAATGGTGCCATGGGCAACCAAACAACCTGACATGGTTATGGTACCTAGCAAAAGTGCTTCCATGCTCTCCCAAAAAATGCTTTCACAGAAACTGAGGAGATAATTTGACATGGTTTGTGCAGTTTTCATTATTTGGAAGAGCATGGAAGCACTTATTCTTACTTAATACTACTACAGCTAAATCTATTACATATGACACTACTATCTAGTGCTATTTGAACTTCAAAATGTGCTTCCTTTTGTGATTGAATTTTATGTTAGGAAACCTGGGCATGGGCTTGAAGCCTTGGCCTATGATAGACACCTCACCACTAGGCTATAAATATGAAGCACTATTGGCTGTTTTGTATACGGAATCAGAAGAAAAAAAAGCAATAAAGAAATACCAGGAGTTCACTCTATCTCTCTGTGTTTTCAATCTACTATTTTGTCTTCTGTGATTGATCTGGTTTTGCATAAGCAGAGGAATCGATCGGACTGGACGCCAGCGACGGTTCCTCAACACGCTATCAGCACGAATCGCTCCGGTGAATCGAAGGTAATCATCGAAGCACTAGTATAGATTGAATTGTCTATATCTAGATTGCTCTAAATTCGCAGATTTTGTTTTCTAGATTATTTTTTTACGGTGCAAATCCTCTCTGATCTACCGCGAGCAGACTTGAAGTCACCGGCACAATGTCGATCGGTGGATTAATGAAAGAGTAGATGATGATTGCACAGTAGATTGAAAAAAAAGAGAAAAAAAGAAAAAAAGGAAATCCCCGCACGGCCGCCGTACGCAAAACGGCCACCAGCCGCCGGCCATCCTTTCCACATGCCGACGCGCCCGAGGAGGCCGCCCACTGGCTCCACTCGAAGCGCGGCCACCGGCTCCTTGATGAAAAATGTCAGGAAATTATGTGGCAAGCCACGGGAATCCATGCACATGACCTACACACTAGTGAAGCAAATAGAAAAGTTCAGAATATCATTGATTTGCAAGTATTAGCAAATCAACTGTCTAACCACTTTAGTGATTTGAAGAACGTGACAAAGTTGCATGTGTCTGCACGCAATGCATATGAGAGGGTTGAAATACCAAATAAAGTAGAAGGTATTCCTAATCCCGTCTAGAGGCCTCAGAATAAAAGGATGAGAACTCCGGCCCCTCGAATCATATGTAACCAGGGACGCCTTGTAAAGAAGGATAAGGACTTGACGCGGTCGATCACTGAAGCTCCCCAGAACCAGAAGGGGAGCCAGTTAAGACCTAGCATCAGTATGACACCTTCAGAAAAGGGTATACTAGATCTGAACATCCCCATGGAAGAAGAAATCGGCATGGATGTGTGCGCACACATCAGAGCCGAAAAACTAAAGGGACTTGCCACCGCAACTGGAAGAAGCAATGAGCAAGGAGAAGCACCAGAAGAAGCAACTCATGAAGAAATACCTATAAATTATGTGTACACGGAAGAGTCCATGAATAGGATAACAACCAATGTTGATATCTACTTTGTAAAGAAAATTGTCATAATCATCGATCTTGATCCAAAACTTGCATCGCTCGCTGAATGTAAGAAAAGATCATATTGGAAAAATTGGAAGAAAGTAATAGACACTGCGTTATTGTCTCTGAACAAAAGAGAGGTGTTTGGGCCCGTAAGCCACACACCTCCCCACGTGCACACTATAGGGTACAAGTGGGTATTTGTTTGAAAGAGAAATGAAAGAAATGAAGTTGTAAGATGTAAAGTAAGGCTGATAGCACAATGTTTCACTCAACGTTCAGGAGTTGATTATGAAGAAACCTACTCCCTAGTCATGAGTGGAATTACCTTTAGATATTTAATCTCAATTGCAGTAAACCTGAATTTAGAAATGAAATTGGTGGATGTGGTAACTGTATACCTTTATGGAAACATGGATTCAGAAATTTATATGAAGGTACCTGAAAGTATCCCTGTCCTGAACCAAGATAGAGCAAATAGAAATATGTACAGTGTGAAGCTTAGGAAATCACTGTACGGACTCATGCAATCAGGTAGGATATGGTATAATCGCTTAAGAGACCTTCTATGCAAGAAAGGCTACACAAACAATGAAGATTGTCCCTGTGTATTTATACGATGATCCCAGAATGGATTTTGTATAATCTCAGTGTATGTAGATGATCTGAATATCATCGGGACAATGGAAGACATAAAAGAAACAAATTCTTACCTAGAGTAAGAATTTGAAATGAAAGATTTGGGTAAAACCAAATATTGCTTAGGCCTGCAGCTCGAGCATGTCCCTGAAGGGATATTAGTACATCAGTCAGCCTACGCCAGAAGGTGTTAGAAAGGTTCGGCTTTAAGAAGGCATACTCATCAAAAGTATCGATGATCAGGAGGTCTTTATAGCAAGAAAAAGATCCATACCGACTTAGGGAAGAGGGAAAGGAAGTCATAGGACCGGAATTCTCATACTTCAGTGCAATGGGAGCACTTACGTATTTAGCAAACTGCACTAGATCGGACATTGCATTTACCGTAAACCTGTTACCAAGCCATAGTGCAGAACCTACCAAAAGGTATTGGTAGGGAATAAAGGACATCTTTCGATACCTCCAAGTAACCAAGGACCTTGGATTATTCTATAGAAAGAATCAAGATTTGTATTTGACTAGCTATGCAGATGCTGAGTACCTGTCGGACCCTCATACCGCAAGGTCACAAACATGCTATGTATTCCTGTGTGATGGAACTGCAATTTCATAGAAATCGTCTAAGCAAATTCTTGTAATGAATTCGACGAATCACTTAGAAATCATAACATTGTACGAAGCCGCACGAGAATGTGCTTGCTTCAACGAATGATTCACCACATCCAGCGATCGTGTGGGATGAATATTATGCAAGCTCCCATAATTATCTATGAAGGTAATGCAACTTGCGTTGTACAAGTATAGACGGGCTACGTGAAGAGTCATCTCACATAGCATATCAACCTCAAGTTCTTCTATGCTTATGAATTGCAAAAGATGGACGAAATTAAGGTACTGCATACTAAGTCATGTGAGAATCTTGCAGATTTATTCTCTAAGTCACTTCCAGCATCTAGTTTTGCAAGATGTGTAACGAGGAATTGGAATGATGAGACTTAGAGAAGTGCAGAATTCAGGGGGAGAATTTTCTCAAACCCGTTATTAAATCTAGATCATGAAAATCGAGTACCCAAAGAATAAGTTCTGAAGATTAAATGAAATTGGGTGGATTGTACTCTTTTTCCCTTGACGAGTTTTTCTGAAGTTTCTCGACCAAGATTTTTAATGAGGCAATTTGTGCAACGTAACATAAAATATATAATGTACTCTTTCTCCAATTTTTTTCCACTGGGCTTTTATGGAGTTTTGATGATGCATGAACGTGTCGGATGAGTGCCTAAAGGGAGTGTTAGGAAACCTGGGCCTGGGCTTGAAGCATTGGCTCATGGTGGGCACCTCACCACTAGGCTATAAATAGGGAGTACTATTGGCTGTTTTGTATACGGAATCAGAAAAAAAAGCAATAAAGAAAGACCAAGAATTCTCTCTATCTCTCTGTATTTCCAATCTACTATTTTCTGTCTTCTGATATTGATCTGGTTTTGCATAAGCAGAGAAATCGATCGGACTGGTCGCCAGTGTCGATTCCTCACCACTTTAAAATGTGTTATTTGTATATCAATATATATCAATATATGTATGTAACTGCAGCGTGTCAGCCTAGCTAGTCTAAAGCAAGCTTGATAGTTAGTCCTATTTTGCTCATTCTTCAGTCGATGTTGTGATCCTTGGAGGCTGAGGATTAGATTTACTTTCTTTTCTAATTGGTTAGATAAACTAATCTTAACTTTATGCAGTTAGTTTGTTATATATATATATATATATATATATATATATATATATATATATATATATATATATATATATATATATGCGATTAGTTTGTTATATATATATATATATATATATATATATATATATATATATATATATATATATATATATATATAGGAAAAATCTAATTACTCTCGGGTGTAGTTACACAGGACATCCACCATTGCCGATGTTTGAAGATCCGTGCTACGGACAGAGTTTAATGGAGCTGGAACACACGGATTTGAGAAAACCTGATCCAGAACGTAATATCATATTTGGCAACCGTCTAGGCATTGGAAAGGGAGTATCTATGTGAGTTTCGCTATCCATCCGGAAGTATCCCGGAGTATGCGCAACCTACCAAATAGCAGGATGGGATTACGGATGATTCAATCATGAGTTATTAAAAAACTAGATGTTACTTCCTGTGAACTACACTAATTCTTAAATATACTCCATACTTCGTTCTCGCTTTTCATAATATACTCGATACTTCCTATACTTGACTAATAATCCACAATGCAAACATGGCAAATGCATTGCATACACATCTGATAAAGTAGTATCGTGTTCAAAAAAAGAGGAGTATGTACACATAACAATGGAGTATGCACGTACGGATAGCATACTCCATACTCTAATATAATGGAGTCTCTCCGTAAAAAAGGAGTATGCACATACACTTACCCGTTTCAAACGTGCATGTTCTTTGGCCGATAATCATGTGCCTTCTTTACGTAATTACTTCATACTCGGTTAGTTCCACCATGCCGGGTACTAGTGCATCCACTAACCCGATCGACCAGAGACATGGGGAGACAAATGGACGGTAGATATTTAGGGAGTAACTATACCGGTGTAGAAAAAGACACCCTATATATATATATATATATATATATATATATATATATATATATATATATATATATATATATATATATATATGGGAGCATATCTAGTGCTAAGGTGGTAATGGCGATGTGGACTGTCCGATCTAGATTGTGTGGTTCGGATGGAGGTGGGTGGAAATCCATCTCACTTAAACGTTTTTACAGAAAACCCCCTGCGCTTTTAACAAAAATCCATCAAGTCCAACACTGTTGTTGTATATTGTAGTGTTTTCATTTAAGTGCAAAACACGGGAGGTTTTCTACAAGAGTGTCATGGTGTCTGGGCACCAAGCCTCCCTACTCATATGTAATATACGAGTATTTAAGATCATTTTGGTGGTATGAACAATTTTTCAGAGGTGGTATGCATATTTTTTCAACATACTTCTTTTTATGTACGTATATGCAAGTATTTATAAAATACGCTAAAAACTATGGACTCCCTTGCAATTTTTTCATGTGGTTCGCATTGGAATATCTTATAATTAGTATACGAGTATACCTAAAGTGATAAAGGAGTATCTTAAGTTTGTTTAGGTGGTATATTAGAGGTGAGTGTAATTACAACCGAAGTAAAGATATTATATATATATATATATATATATATATATAGGAAAAATACATTTTACACGGGTGTAATTACACACACCTCTAATATACCACCTAAACAAACTTGAAATACTCATTTATCACTTTAGGTATATTTGTATACTAATTATAAGATACTCAATGTGAACCATATGAAAACTTGTAAAGGAGTTCATAGTTTTAGTGTATTTATATATATATATATATATATATATATATATATATATATATATATATATATATATATATATATATATATATATATATATATATATATATATATATATGTGTGTGTGTGTGTGTGTGTGTGTGTGTGTGTGAAAACAACGTAAATCAAAGTAACGGACAAATTATAAATAGCTACCAGACTGTCATTGAAGCACACTAGCCTCGTAGGCGTGGCGCAACGCCGTGCCAGCCACCGTACGTACCAAAATAAAAGAGGCGATAATTCGTGAGTAGTTTTTAAAAAACCGGGCAAATCGTATTTTCGGAAAAGTTAAAGGGTTTTCAAAAACGAGGACTTGTAAAAACCGAGGGCAAATATGCATTTCGAAAAGGCAAAGGACTTTTCGAAAAAACCGAGGACCTGACGAACCGCCAGGACCCGGCGCAATTTTCAAAACCGTGGGGGGCCATCCTGCAAAGTGAAGGGGCTAAAAAAATTCCAGGGACCTTTTCGTGAGAACCAAGGACCTGCACGTAATTTCGGGAAAATACAGGGGCTTTTTTGCAAAATTGCTCCCCAGACCGTACCGAGATTCCTCGCGCACGCGTCGCGCGGACGGCCGGCAGGGGCGACGTGGATCGCGCGAGCGGCCGAGAATCCCCCTGGAGTAATAGAAGTAAGATTTGGCCCCAGGCCGGTTCCTTTTCATTAAAAGATACTGAAAAGGTTCTTACAATCTTCTTTTTTTTAAAAAAAATGAGAGTTCTTACAAGTATAACATTGGAGGAGCAGCTGGGCCGTCCGGAAAGTACGCATAAGAGAACTGATAAATCGATTTAGCTCACTCTCTCCTAAATGTTGTAATGTATTACTTGAAACTACTATATGAGATTATGAGTACATTGTATATAGGAGATGATCCAAGCATCTCCGGCATGATGCTTGGATCGTCCACCTTAGTGTATAGATTCCAATATGGCATTTCAAATGATTAGTTCGCAACCAAGTTTCTTCCCAAAACCGAGTTTAAGCTCCAGAATTAACGTGCAAAACGCCTCTAGGCTCTAGCAAAGTGATCCCTTACTTTCTACCTACTGTAGGCGTGAATTTTAGGCCTCGAGTATTATGGGTGAGTTTTTTTACCTGGTGTTAACGACTGATGGCTTTGATTTTAGCACGAGTGTTTATGTAAACGTATCAAATACCGATAAATCGTTTTAAAAAATTATATCAATAAGCCACGTCAAAAAAGCAGTGAATAAGCCTTTTTATTTGTTTATTGAGGAGAAATCATAAGCCATAATTCATAAGTCATAAATCGATAAGAAAGAGACGATATTTTTGTTTCTCTTAGATATCGCTCAAATTTACACTATAACTGATGATGGTTTATTTGGCGTAACTAAATTTTAAAAAAATTAAAAATAGAAAAAAAATGTTAGCCCATCACGGACAATACAAATGAATACGGAAAAAAAATCAGCCAAAAAGCTAAAAAATAAAAATGATAAAATTTAAAAATAATAAGAAATAAGCTTAAAAATCAGAACTCCAAGTCAAAATAAGCGGAACAGGTTAGCCTCCTCGGTACTTTTCTTTCCTGATTGATTAACAAGCCAAGCATGAGCACGTTGGTTACCACTCCACGGAACCGCACAACAGTTGGTAGTCGCCGTCGTGCTACTCAGCCGTCCGATTGGGTGCCTTGGGCGGCTGTAATCAGTCAGTCGCGCAGCATGTCCGGTCTCCGGCTGAAAGTACACGCGCCGTTGCGTGGTCATCCAATCAACGTCGCAGATTCCGAGGATGTTCTAAACAACTTCTTGGCACTCAGCAGCTGGCTAGCTAGCTGGCCCTCTATAAATGAACCTCTCATAAGCTGCAAGGCTTCTCATCATCGCACACACACATTGACTGACACATGCAGTAAGCTCAGGGGCGGACCTAGGACTAAAATTGAGTGGGGCATGCATATGTATTATAGAAATTATGCTAACATGATAACTTCCAAACTCATATACTAAGTGAACTGACCTTTGATGTTTTCGCACAAAATGAGTTTGAGATAGTACAATATCATAAAATAGAGATATATGTCTTCCAAATAATATTATTACCTGTAGAGAAAAAATATAGGTTAGTACAAATGCATATAAATATTGACGAAGATAGATAAACATTTAAAAGAAAAGAATAAGATTTCAGTACATACTGTACATTCTTCCCACGGCGAAATTTCATATTATGGAATCGATCAACAATAACTTCATTAGTGATTGTATCCAACAAATCCTTTTCTACAAAGCAAATGAGACTATTGCTCAAAAACTTGTCACCGATCTTGTTGCGTAAAGCATTCTTCACAATTTTCATAGCCGAGAAACATCTCTCAACACTTGCAGTGGCAACAAGAAGAGTAAGTGCTAGATTCAAAAGGCGATACACCAAAGGGTATGAGAGATTCTTCCTTGTATCTACCATCAATTTAGATAGATCACCTATATTTTGTAAGCTAGCAAACTGTGTATCATGCAGCACATTATCTATGTAGAGGCCAAGTTCACGCTCAAGAGTTACCATATCCTTGTGATTGAAGTCATCAGGATAAAATTTAGCTAATTTCATCAACTTCTCCTTGTCAAAATGACGAAACAAGTCACTAGGATCCAAAGCAGACATGCATACAAGCAATTCAGAATTCACCTCATTGAATCTATCATTGAACTCTTCCCCTAACAAATCCAAAACAGCAAAGAAATAATCAATCCGATAATGGTGCTCATTGTCAATGTTGGTCCGTTGTCTTGGCTTTTTTGGATTTACATAATCTGTAAGCATGTCAACAATGAGTACACCTTGATGGGAGTCCCTCTAAGAAGCACAGATTCAGTGAAATAGCCAAATAGGCAACTTCATTCTGCAAAGATGTAAAACATGATTAACAAAGAAAGAATGCTAAGTTAAGCACATTTTTCAAAATGCTGACTGACTCCACTAAAAGTGATGGGAACAGCATGGCGATGGCGTCTCAAATTAGTATTACTACAAGATTAGATAACAGCAAGGTGAATTTCGTTAGGTAAGAATGATTATCCCACTGAATCAAAACCAAGGCAAAAGATTGATCATCCCACTGAATCAAAACCAAGGCAAAAGATCATCCCACGCTGCTTGCCTGCTTTAATGCTTTTGCTTGGTGCTTTAACCGCCGGCCGCCGCAGCTTTGGTCTTTGGATTGGAGCCTGATGCCGTCGTGCTGCGTGTGATTGGGAATTTTGGAAAGGGAACGGCGGAACCTGGGTCGCTGGTTCGATCGATTGGCGAGGCAGCCGAGACGTCACGAACTCTTCAGCTTCGGCGCAGCGCTACGCGTAAGGCACTGCCGGCTGCCGCACTGGGCCACTGGGGGCCTGCTGAGTTGCGGACTGGGGGCCCATGTGAATTAAATCCAAGAGGTATACGTGATTAATGAAATTGACTGGGGGCCAAGGCCCCCACTAATCAAGCTGTGAGTCCGCCCCTGAGTAAGCTGCTCTATAAGCAGAGGCAGAGTGAATTAATCAGTGTTTAGCTAGCTAGTAGCTGGTAGACATGGATAGACTGCCCGAAGTCGTCGTCGTCGTCGGTGCGGTCGCCGTTCCGGTCGCGGCGTTCGCGGCCGGGATCGCGCTCAAGGTGGCGCGCCCGGCGCAACGCGTCGGGACGTTGGAGGTAGCGTCCCTCGTCCTCGCCTGCGCGGACATCGCCGTTCTGCTCGGCCGCCGGCGCCAGCGCGCTGTTGGTGCTGGAGATGATGGCGGGGTACGGCGCCGCGGGAGCATCCTGCAGTCCGGATGCGTTCTGTACACGAGTTTGTGCTTTCTGGCCGGTCTTCTTGGTTACGAGTACGGGCTTCTCCTTGCTTGCAAGGTCGCAGCGTGCATGTGGTTGTAGGAACTAGGAAGTCGTTGTACGAGCCAGGAAGTCAAGACGGTCTACATGCGTCGTAAGCAATGGAAAAATTATTGTAGCACTTTTATATTAATGATCTTTTAAATTAAATATTATCATATTTTTGAATAAATTATTATTTATAAAGTTTAGCAAGCATGTGACTTATTGGTGAATCTCTTTACTTATTGAATGGCATCATTTCAAAAGATCTATGTTTGGATATCACTCGTTGGGGCACTACTGACTTGACTAGCACATATATTAATTGATAATCATGTTTCATCGGCTATAGATATGAAGATATCAAATTAATAATATGAACATATATTTAAAACATAGTGTTGGATTAACTTACCTTGAGACACTGTTGAGATTGTTACGTTTTATATATTATCAGTTGGTCTCAAATAATTATAATGTATAATTATTGTACTTGAGATCAGTATAGTTTTCTACATGTATAATAATGCACTTATGGATTGTCAAACGTTACAATGTAATTGGGTAGTTATAAATATACCTTCGGGTATACTATAAAACATGCAGAGGAAAGTAACTAGTCGGATACGGGATTTGCCGATCCTATATAACAAGAGAGATATCACTGGGCTCCTCGATGTGGTCGAATAAAAGAAGTGCATGGCTATACCACGAGTGGTCAAAGAGTCGACCACATGAAATTATCCATCAATAGATCGGAAAAAGATTGAGCAATATATGGATAACACATTTTTCACTTGGAGTTCGATTGGATATCATAAGGCAAAATGAGAATACGCAAACATGGCATTTAGTCCGACCAAATATGAACTGGCGGTATGGGTATACTAACTTGTCGTGAGCTGGTCAAACATATCGTAAACTGGTATGTGACCTGGTCGTATGGGGATACGGACTGGTCGTAGCTAGATACGATATAGTCATAAGGATTTATGACATGATCATAAGCGAATAGAACTTAGTAGCAGATCGTATTACATAAGGCTCATCCAAATTGCAGATTGTATTGCATAAGATTCATCCAGATTGATCTTTGTGTATATTTGGGGTCGATATATCCTGCTAGGGACCGCTGCTGACTAGTGATTGAAAAGGTATATTCGGGTTGCAACCAAATATACATAAATCTACAGGTCACACGCTTAACAGGTTGGAACAGTAAGGTTCCAAATATGAGATTTTTTGAGCCTACAGGGTTACACACTTAACGGGTTAGAACAGTAAGGTTTCGGATCAGAGGCTTCCTGAGTGAGATACAAACTCTACTTATATTGGGTAAGGATCTGGTCGGAGACTTTTCGAGTGGGATATGATCTTTACTCTATTGGATATGGATTCAGTCGGAGTCACTACATAAAGGGGTGCCTTGAGCTATGGGTCGTGTGCGAAAAGATACACCCACTGAAACTCTAGCCTGTAGGACCGGATATGGCAACAGAGGGGAGGGGTGAATGGTGCCTTTTAAAATTTGTCTCGAAAAGTATTCACTCAATTCTTTTCTTTGATAGCTACAAAAGCTATAAAGAAGATGATTCAAGCTTTCTGGAAAACGCAATTAAATCACTTTCTGGAAATTGTGATTTAGATCGATAAAAGAGATAAAAATGATTTTGCCAAAAGAAACTACAAATTATGTAGCCATCGCGGTGATGTCAACTCAAGATAGCATGCGGTTTGATTGCCAATAAGAGAAATATTCATTGTTTCTTCTTTGAGACGAGAGAGAGGATCAAAAGACGAGCTAAACTTTGCACAGCCGAGAGAAACAATTGACACCCTCAAGAGTGCAGAGAAAACCAACCGAGAATCAAAATAGAAACCGATCCATAGTAAATTGTTGTCGGCCGAAAGAGGCAGAGACAGATTCGATTTTGCTAAAGGCGAAAACGACCAACAAAAATATGAATCTGCTGCGAGCGAGAGAAGAGCTTTCTTGGCGAAGCAGTTTTGAACCGAAAAGCAGGAGAACCGACAAGATTACTCTGGCGGCGAAAATCTGCTGCTCTGTTGTTGAAACTAACCAAATATGTATTTCAAAAGCGAAAACAAGCAGAGTTAACAATGACGGCAAGAACAAGATAAGAAGCAGCCAACTGCAGATCAAAACTGATCAGTAGTTCTCAAATGACAATCGGCAAGTTGAAAAGCACTTCGGCTAATGAAAGTAAACAGGAAAACTGCATTTGCCGAACTGCAAACAGAACTGAAAATGGCTGTGATTCTGCGGTCACCGAGAATACCGATCGTAGCAAAACACCGAAAATAGCAACTCTGACTGAAGATCATCCGAAGCTGCAGTTCGAGAAGGAAAAACACAGTCAAGCAAACAGATTCTATTGGAAGAAATCGGTGAGTGCACCAAATTGAAACTGGTCACCACATAGCGAAATCAGCGAGAAGAAGCAGAATAAAATGCAAACAAAAGGGCTCTGTATGCTAAACCCGATACACCGACAATAAGCGAGAGAAGTCGAAACCGAGACACACAATCCCAACCGAGAGACAAAACAAAGAGAGACCAAAATCGATAACTCCCAAGTCGTTGATCTTTTGGACATGAAATTTTGAGGATATGTTAGCAATAGCCACAGGGCTCTAGATATCAAATTTCAAGCCAACTCTCAAAAGGAAATCACAAAATATCCTAAACCCTAGAAATTGTGACAACATGAAACAGAGAGAGTAAAATTTAAATTTCTCTTCAACCTTTGAACTTTTGGACATGAAACTTTGAGGATATGTTAGCAATAGCCATAGGGCTCTAAATATCAAGTTTCACGCCAACTCGCAAAGGAAATCAAGAAATGCTCCAAAACTTAGAAATGCAAAAACCAAGAACAGAGAGGCTCCAAAAGTGAAATCTGGAATTAAAAGAGGTTTGCTCTTAGGATATTCAATCAAATGATCTTGTAGCATCATCCCAACATAGAGCAACCCATTTTGCACCTTTCAAACCGAACCAACAAGAAATTGCAAAGTCAAGAAATCAAGAAAATATGCATCGAAGCAGAACGAGCAAGAACAGAGAATAGAAATTCAGATTCTCATTTCTTTGAGCAAGAAGATCACAACTGAGTTCCCATACGCCTGTACAATTGAGAAAAGAAAGATTACATGAAGGATTCAACTAGCTTTCTCTCAATCTACATCTCACGAGGACACAGGAAGGGAAAATGAAGAACACCACCTCCTGGACACAACACACAGCCAGAGCACGCAGGGAGACAACTCTGGACACACCCTTGCCACCTACTCTCTCTCCCAACAACTAAAGCTTAAAAGCAAACAAACTTCTAAAGCCTCTTTTGACTCAATTGAAACCCTAATCCATTCTAGAAGGCTTAAGGGTATGCAGCCCTCAATCCTATTTATAGCCTTGGCTAACGGGTCTCCGCCCGTTCGCCCGCTAAGTCAACAGCGCCGCTCCCGCTTTTGCGTTTTGCGAAATTCGTTCGCCGCCCCACCGCACCTTCCGGGAAGCTTCCGCGCTCCTCGCCTCGCACGCCTCGCAAACACCTCGAGTCCACGTCGTCTTCGACACATCCCGACCGTTCTGACCTCAGCGCCACCTGCGCCTAGTCCGGTCCACCGTGTCTCGCCACGACTTCGCCTCGACGTCCTGCAGTCACACAGACAAGAAACACGTCAAATAGCACCGCTCGATACATGAAAGCGTAAATAGAGATCAAACCTGTCGACTCATCAGAATATGCAACATGAACTCATACGACCAAGTTTGACCGAGTCCGACCGAGCCCGTTACGCCACGCAACGTCAGGGTCCGAACTAACCAACTCAAACTCGACTTTACTAATACGATGTCAATTACTCATCATTCTCAACGGGATGACCTCCACATGGTCTCTCAATCTCCCCCTTGATGAGTATATTGACAAACCCAGAAAAAACATGAAGTAGAGTTTGAAGAGTCCAACATGGTCCAAAGAAGGAAATGAAACTCATGACCATGTCGACAGAAAGAATCACTAGAGCAACTCAAGAAAGAGTAAATTGTTCTCCAAGCTCTAGATTCCCAAAAGACTTTTTCTCCAATCTATTCTCCCCCTTTTGGCAATAAACGCATCAAGAATGCAAAAGAGAGAATAAGTCATGATAATGGATGAAATGGCTGAAGTTTGTTTATTCTAAGCATTTAGAGCCATGAGAATTATCCATAATGACCATAATGTATTACACCAAGCCATAATTCAATGAGCGCTATCTAGATCATGACAGGATATGTATAAGCTAGCTAGAAGCAATTAGATGACAATCTGAATTTTAGTGCATTTATGAGCATGTCAAGTCATCAATAAGTAAAGTCTAGCTAGAGACATCCAAGGATGATGCAAGCCATGTCAATCAAGCTAAGCGGAACCAAGAATCTAATATCGAGTCCAAATAGAGTGTTATATACTCAAGAGTGAAACAATGATTCAAGTACTTGATTCTTTTGATAGCTCAAGCAAATTGAGCACAAATGACATTTTCCTTTTGGAACTTATGGTTGTTTTCAACCAATATTTTTATCATGTGCTAGATCTCAAGCCATTCTGCGACTACTCCAAGCAAGAAGCTTAAGAAGATAGTCTAGGTCATCCAAAACTCTCTCCAAGTTCATGCCTAGTGCAATGGCAAGCCGTCTCGTGAGAAAGAATTGGTGAGATCAGTTTTTTCGCACAGAAGAGATCTTTTTGTCTCTTTTTTTAACAAGTTGTACTAACTCATGTTACATCAAGAGTTTAAGACAGCTCAAACTAAGGCTCAAAAGAGATTCAACGCTCAACTCAGCCTATTTGACATGGCATGAATCATAAAAGGATAGCTCAAGAAAGACTAAACTCAAGTGCTAATCATGACAAGTTTTAGTTCAAATTGAGCAAATTTAATTAACTCATCATGGCAAAAGCTAGTCTACACATATGAAGTCATGATGAATCTAGCAAATGAGCATAAATCATGGCAAGATGTAAAGCATCGTAAGTATGTCATAACCGGATAATAATCAAGGCTCAATGTATTTATATTACAATGCAGAATGACATGCAGAAAAATCCAGCTCCCCCTCAACATGTGATGCAACTTTTAGTTCAAGTTGAGTTAAGTCAATATTACATTCCAGAAACTCTCAAATGAACTCCCCCTGAACCAAAGCAATAAAATCGAGAAGCTGGCAAAGAAAACAGGCAGTCCTTAAAGCATAGATAAGATATAGAGGATACTATGGCTCGATGACTCTCATCTACCCCATATGACTCGTGACTAATAGCCGATCAGTAAAACACACACTAGAGAGCAAACACATACCTGCTCACAGAAGGTGGCCCGACCCTCGCTAGATCGCAAGAAGTGAGTGAGCTCAATCTAGTGAGATAAGAAACAGCTAATAGAGCATCCTGAAAGCATAAGATAAGAGTAAGAAGTCTAAGCAACTAGACAAAAGAACCACTCTAACCTATGCTGGAAGGACTAACCCAATGCACCCGTATGCAATGCAAGCAGAAATGAGACAGAAGCATAATCAATATAGTAAAGCAGTAAAGCATAAGCTCCCCCTCACAACAGTCCATAAGGACAAACCACCCCAAGCTCTCCCCGCAGAGCTGAAAACCTCGAGTCATCCAAAGGCTTGGTGAAGATGTCAGCCAACTGGTGGTCACCCTCCACAAACTGGAGCACGATGTCACCCTTCTCCACATGGTCTCTAAGGAAGTGAAAGCGAATGTCTATATGCTTGGTCCGAGAATGCTGCACTGGGTTCTTAGCAATATTAATTGCAGAAGTGTTATCACAAAGGAGTGGAACACTGTCGATAACTAACCCGAAGTCCCGCAGGTCGAGACCATCAAAGCACACGCTACGAGAATCGGCCGCGACAACGTACTCGGCCTCTGCGGTGGACTGTGCAACACCGGACTGCTTCCTCGAGGACCAGGAAACGAGAGAAGTGCCAATGAATTGGCGGTGCCGAGTGCTCTTCTGTCTATCCTGACCAAACAAAGTGCGCATCCGAGTAGGCTCGGGAAAGACAGGATGAGGAAGAGTACCGATACCATAGTCAATGGTAGCTCGAAGGTACCGAAGGATGCGCTTCACCGCTGGCGGTGAGATACGCGAGGTGAAGCTCAAACCGAGCACAAAGACACACGGAGAAGTGTATGTCCGGTCTCGAGCGGTGAGATACAAGAGGGAGCCGATCATACTTGATACTCCTTCGATCGGTGGCTCGCCGTCTTCATCTCGGGTCGAGTGGAATTGATGTAGCCATAGGGTGGACACCGGCTTCCCATCACTCATATCAAGCGCTTCAGAGGTCTCGAGTGTACTTGCCTCGATGCAAGAAGGTACCCTCCGAGTCTCGCTTAATTTGGAAGCCAAGGAAGAAACTCAACTCGCCCATCATGCTCATCTCAAATTCGAGCTCATGACATCGGAAAACGGGAAGCGAGAGCATGCGAGGAGCCGCTAAAGATGATGTCATCCACATAAATGCGACGAGCAGAAAATCGGTGCCTAGCCATGGATGAACAAGGTCTTGTCGACTTTACCCATTTCAAAACCATGACTCAACAGATAGGACTTAAGCCTCTCATACCGGGCCACAGGGGCTGTAAGTCCATACAAAGCTTTGGAAAGCACAGAGACATGGTTTGGGTATTTGGAGTTTTCGAAACCGGGAGGTCGTCGACATAGACTTCTTCCTCAATGAAGCCATTGAGAAAGGCACTCTTGACGTCCATCGGTAAAGCTTGAAACCTTTAGAAGCGCAAAGGCAAGCGAATTCTAATGGCCTCAAGGCGAGCTACGAGGGCAAAGGTCTCCTCGAAATCCGGACCCTCAACACAGGAGTACCCTGCAACCGCCTAGCCTTGTTTGAATGACTACCCCATCCTCACTTTGCTTGTTCTTGAACACCCATTTGGTTCCAATGATATTGTGATCTCGAGGGGCTCAACAAGCGCCCGAGACCTTGTTTCTTCGAAACTCTCCGACTCCTCATGCATGGCATTGATCCAAGACTCATCAGAGAAAGCATGACAAACGTCCTTGGGCTCGAAGGAGGCAACAAAGGCAGAATGGAGACAGAAAAGTGATGTACCAGATTTCGAACGAGTGACTCGCTCAAATAGATCTCCAATAATCTGCTCTGAAGGATGAGATTTTTGGATATGTCTGGGAGGTCCTGGATGAGATGAAGAAGTGGCCTCTACCTCGTTACCTGACGGGGTAGGAACAGAGCCACTAGCTCCAGAAGAAGCAGAAGGTAAGGGCTGATCACCTCGAGGTGCGGTGGAAGAAGGCACCTCAAGAGGTGGATGAGGGACTGGATCGGGTAGACAACCCTCATCTCCATCAACCTCATCATCCACAAAAATGGTCTCGGACTGCTCTAGTGAACCTGAGATATCGGGCCTAGTCCCCGGACTGGCCTCATCGAAAGTCACCTCACAGGTTTCTACCATTTTGCTAGACTCGCAGTTCCAGACCCTATAAGCCCGCGAAGAAGTCGAGTAGCCTAGAAAGAGTCCATCACAAGAACGTGACTCAAACTTATCTAGGTTCCCAGACTTCAGAATAAAACACTTGCAACCAAACACACGAAAATGAGAAACACTGGGCTTTCGCCCGTATCTCAACTCATAAGAAGTGTGGTGCAAGTGTGCCCGAAGAAAAACTCTGTTCGAAACATGGCACGCGGTGGCTATAGCTTCAGCCCAAAACTTCCGAGGTGTAGAGTACTCATCAAGCATCGTCACGCCATCTCGACCAAGGTACGGTTCTTCCTTTCCACAACGCCATTCTCGCCGAGGGACGTATGGAGAAGAGGCGGTGCTCTACACTGTCTCACCACGAAACTCTCAAAGTAGGAATTCTTGAACTCCGTGCCATTGTCACTGCGGATCGCTCGTAAGGCACCTGGAAGCTCAACAGAAAGCCTACTGAAAAGACCTCGGAAATGTGTAAACGTCTCATCCTTCGAGGCTAAGAAAACACCCAAGAATACCTCGAGAAGTCATCGACCACGACAAGAACATACCACTTCCCTCCCGCCGATCGCACTCGAGTGGTCCAACCGTATCCATATGGAGCGGTGTCGGTGCATCGGTCATAGTAATTGTGACCGGAGGATGAGAAGCGGAAACCATCTTGCCGTGCGGCATGGAGCGCAAACAAGATCTTTGACCATCTTGAGTTTGGCGAGACCACGAATGAGATCGTGGCCGCTAACTCGAGTCAAATGGTCAAATCCAATATGACCAAGTCTCCTATGCCGGAAGGACGGTCGCGGGACTCGAAGCAACCAAACAGGAGAGGATCACAAGAAGACTCAATAAAATCAGCACGAAAGATCCTCCCATAACGAGAAATCCATAAACCGGACTACAGAAGAATCAACAATTTTGCGGCGTTTTCTTAAAGCTTACCTCGAAACCGTCATCGATAAGCTGAGAAACCGAAAGCAAATTGTAATGCAGCTTACTCACCAAGGCAACATCTTTTAAAACAAAAGAGTCATTAACGCGCACAGTACCTTTGGCGATGATGCGTCCAGACGAAGAGTCTCCAAAGGTGATAGTCTCATCACCTGAAGCACGGGCAAGGGAAGAAAACCAACGCGAGTCTCCGGTCATGTGTCGTGAACACCCGGAGTCTACAAGCCAAACCTTTCCCTTCCCTGCCCGGCGAACTCGAGTCAACAAGAGAGCAAAGTCTCGATCTTGGGATAAATCAACATAGATTTTGGCACCCAATCTTGAGTCACACGTCGAGCGTAAGAAGTAGTCACACACGACTGACCTCTAACTACCCTACGGTCTCCGTTGCTCAAAGAAGCAGAAGGTCTATGTGCGGACACAAGTCGTTCTTTGGGTCCGACCGCTACGGAGAGCGAGTCGAGCACCGGCCGCCGATCACGCCAGCGGGTAGGCATCTCGATAAGAAAAGCGAGATCTACCCTCGAGCGGCAAGTCATGACCGAAAGGAGCATGAGGACGAAAACCAGAAAACTCGGAAGAACCAAGTCCTCGATGCTGCCCAAAGCTACCAACAAGAGCAAGCTCGGACCTTGTCTTTGGTCTTAGGTGCACTCAAGGTGCGGGTCGACCGGATACGCCTAAGAGACTCAACACGGTCTCTTGCGCGATCTTGGCGCTTGAAGCAATAGTCAAACAAATGTCCATCCTTCGGCGGAAGGTGCAATGATACCGCATTCCGAGGGGTCAAGTCGCAGTGAAATCACCTTCGCCGAAATCCTTGGACAAAACCCGCTGATCTAAACTGAACTTTCTTGTTCTTGGGCTTGACCTCAAACACACCTGCAGCTACGGGTCTGAGCACTACAGGTGGATGCTTCCTCACATCCTCACGGAAATCATATCCTAGACCCTGTTTGAACTTGCAAATCTTTGATTGGTCTAGAATAAGATTGAGATCCTTCTTGCCTCCGACAAATCTCTCGAGAGTGTTCATAAGGCACCGACACTCCCAAACAGAGAGGCACAAGAAGAGCGGGGAGAAGAAGAAGGAACAACAGGAGGAGAGGAAGAAGAACCAACAGAAGAAGAGCGAATAGCACGTGCGTATTTTTCCTTATGCACGGCCACCTCAACCTTGAGGGCTTCGCAGGACACACAGGGTGCAGCCCTAATCCTAGCCATTTGGTTCTCGTAACTCTTCCTAAACGTCTCTACCATGTCCTTATCCTTTTGCAACACCTCAGCACAGAAAGCACAAGGAGGATGTGATTTTTCTAGAAGGTCCTTAGTTAGCTTCACACATTTTTCATCTAAAGCAATCAAATCAGATTTTAGTTTATCACAATCTTTGCATGGTGAGCTAACAGGAGCCTTAGAAGCATACTGAGCCATTTTCTTATTGTAGTCAATCATTTCTTGAAACTGTTTTGAGACAGATTCAAGTTCGTGATTAACTTAGGACGGTTTGTGCAAGAAACAATAGGCTCTAACAGGAAGCACGCATAATTGACAATTTTATGGTGCGCCTGTTTAAGTTCATCTTGATTATTGCAAGTTCCGCAAGATTCGGGCAGATCAAGTAGCATGGTATAAGGTCCTCTAGCAGCAGTGTCCTTATCCTCACATGAGGTGGGAGAAATAGTCTCATCAGTAGTAAGTAGGGTAACAGCCATCCTACTCAATTCTAATTCAGCAAGCAGACTAACATTCTCCACCTTAACAATATCAAGCTCGGAGGACACACTATCATGCGAGATCCTTAGTTTCTCCATATCACCCAAGATAGCACAGCAAGTATCACAATCATCATTTGTGGGAGCAGATGTAAGAGCAATAATCTCTAGAGACAATCTATCTACTTCTTTCTCCAACTCGCTACACCTAGTTTTAGCTCTAGCATGAAATCCTCCTAGTTTAAGAAAAGCTTCATTAAGTTGGTCGTAGGAAGGACATACCTCATCGGAGTCGGAGTACAGCTCGCTGTCGCTCAGTTCGCCCTCACGGGCCATGAAGCACATCTGCCGAGAAGTCATTGCCGCCTTTGGGTTCTTGATCACCCGTCCGTCGTCGTCGCTCCATCCCTCCACCTCGCTGAGGTCGAGGTCGTCGAAAGCGGTGAGGACTCGGTGGAAGAGCTTCTTCGCCTTCCCAAAGTTGCGGAACGGCTTCTTGCCTTGCGTCGGAGTTGGGGCCTTCTTGTTGCGGTTCTTGTCGGAGTAGTCGTTCTTGCCGAACCGTAGTAGTCGACTTTGCCTTTCCCCAACTTGGGACGGTTTGCTCGAATGTGGTTGGGGCCACCACACTCGAAACAAATCACGGGTCCTCTTTCCTTCCATCCTCCTCCTTTGTAAGCATGAGAGAATCTCCGTGCGAGGAGGGCTAGCTGCTCATCCGCAAGTCGCCTCTGTCGATCATCGGTTATGTCACGAGAGCGGCGAGGAGAATCCGCAAGATGGCTCGGAAGAAGTGGATCGAGCGGGATCGGTGACTAGTGCCATCGATCGAGACTTGACCGACGAGAGACTATGTCAATCTCGTGAGTCTTGAGCGCGAGTAAAGCGCATCAAGAGTCAAGGTCGAGAGGTCCGTGGTGTCCTTGATGGTAGTCACCTTCATCTCCCAAACCCTAAGATCGAGTGCAGAAAGAATTTGACGGCGTTATCCGAGTCGGAGTATGTGAGACCGACGGCTCGGAGGTTGCTCAAAATCTTGTGAAAGCGAGAAAAGCACTCGTCAAGGGACTCACCGCAAGCATCTCGAATTTCTTGTATTCTCGCTGAACCGGTCTTGTCGAACCGTCTTGATCGGGTGGTGCCCTCATGGTATGCATCGAGGGTCACCCGGATGTCGAGGCGGACGACGGTGAGAGATCTGATCAAACTCGCTTCTACTCAACCCTCGAATGATGATGTTCCTTGCCTTTGCATTCGCCTCAACATCGCCATATTCCGGCATTGATGTTCTCATCGGCGGGAACAACAACCGAATCTTCACCTTCCGCGGATGGCATACCCCTGAGCCTGGATGTAAGTTTCCATTCGGCTTTTCCAGAAGGGGTAATCCAGGCCATCGAAGATGGGCGGCTTGGTGGAATACTTGTCTGTCGCCATGGCTCGCAGACCGGTTAAGATCTATAGAAAAGAGCTAACCGGCTCTGATACCAATTGTAGGACCGGATATGGCAACAGAGGGGAGGGGTGAATGGTGCCTTTTAAAATTTGTCTCGAAAAGTATTCACTCAATTCTTTTCTTTGATAGCTACAAAAGCTATAAAGAAGATGATTCAAGCTTTCTCGAAAACGCAATTAAATCACTTTCTGGAAATTGTGATTTAGATCGATAAAAGAGATAAAAATGATTTTGCCAAAAGAAACTACAAATTATGTAGCCGATCGCACCGTTGTCAACTCAAGATAGCATGCGGTTTGATTGCCAATAATGAGAAATATTCATTGTTTCTTCTTTGAGAGAGAGGATCAAAAGACGAGCTAAACTTTGCACACCGAGAGAAACAATTGACACCAAGAGTCAGCAGAAAACCAACCGAGAATCAAAATAGAAACCTGATCTGCACCGTAAATTGTTGCTGGCCGAAAGAGACTGCAGACAGCAGATTCGATTTTGCTAAAGACCGAAAACCAACAAAAAAATCTGAATCTTGCTGCGAGCAGTAGAAGAGCTTTGTTGGCGAAAGCAGTTTTCGTAACCGAAAAACAGGAGAACTGACAGTACTACTGCTGGCCGAAAATACTGCTGCTCTGTTGTTGGAAACTAACCAAATATGTATTTCAAAAACTGAAAACAGCAGAGTTAACAACAGACGGCAAGAACAAGATAAGAAGCAGCCAACTGCAGATCAAAACTGATCAGTAGTTCTCAAATGACAATCGGCAAGTTGAAAAGCACTTCGGCTAATGAAAGTAAACAGGAAAACTGCATTTGCCGAACTGCAAACAGAACTGAAAATGGCTGTGATTACTGCAGTCTACCGAGAATACCGATCGTAGCAAAACACGAAAATAGCAACTCGATCAAGATCATCCGAAGCTGCAGTTCGAAGGAAAACAACCAGCAGTCAAGCAAACAGATTCTATTGGAAGAAATCGGTGAGTCGCACCAAATTGAAACTGGTCACCACATAGCGTAAATCAGCAAAGAAGAAATGTAATAAAATGCAAACAAAGGGCTGCTGTATGCTAAACCCGATCTGATGACAATAAGCGAGAGAGAAGTCGAAAACCGAGACACACAATCCCAACCGAGAGACAAAACAGCAGAGAGACCAAAAATCAGATAACTCCCAAGTCGTTGATCTTTTGGACATGAAATTTTGAGGATATGTTAGCAATAGCCACAGGGCTCTAGATATCAAATTTCAAGCCAACTCTCAAAAGGAAATCACAAAATATCCTAAACCCTAGAAATTGTGACAACATGAAATGAGAGAGTAAAATTTAAATTTCTCTTCAACCTTTGAACTTTTGGACATGAAACTTTGAGGATATGTTAGCAATAGCCATAGGGCTCTAAATATCAAGTTTCACGCCAACTCGCAAAGGAAATCAAGAAATGCTCCAAAACTTAGAAATGCAAAAACCAAGAACAGAGAGGCTCCAAAAGTGAAATCTGGAATTAAAAGAGGTTTGCTCTTAGGATATTCAATCAAATGATCTTGTAGCATCATCCCAACATAGAGCAACCCATTTTGCACCTTTCAAACCAGAACCAACAAGAAATTGCAAAAGTCAAGAAATCAAGAAAATATGCATCGAAGCAGAACGAGCAAGAACAGAGAATAGAAATTCAGATTCTCATTTCTTTGAGCAAGAAGATCACAACTGAGTTCCCATACGCCTGTACAATTGAGAAAAGAAAGATTACATGAAGGATTCAACTAGCTTTCTCTCAATCTACATCTCACGAGGACACGGGAAGGAAAATGAAGAACACCACCTCTGGACACAACACACAGCCAGAGCACGCAGGGAGACAACTCTGGACACACCCTTGCCACCTACTCTCTCTCCCAACAACTAAAGCTTAAAAGCAAACAAACTTCTAAAGCCTCTTTTGACTCAATTGAAACCCTAATCCATTCTAGAAGGCTTAAGGGGTATGCAGCCCCTCCAATCCTATTTATAGCCTTGGCTAACGGGTCTCCGCCCCGTTACGCCCGCTAAGTCCAACGGCGCCCGCTCCCGCTTTTGCAGTTTTGCGAAATTCCGCCGCCCCTCCGCACCTTCCGGAAGCTTCGCGCTCGCCGCCGCGCCTCGCAAACACCTCGAGTCCACGTCGTCTTCGACACATCCCGACCGTTCGACCTCGGCGCCACCTGCGCCTAGTCCGGTCCACCGTGTCTCGCCACGACTTCGCCTCGACGTCCTGCAGTCACACAGACAAGAAACACGTCAAATAGCACCGCTCGATACATGAAAGCGTAAATAGAGATCAAACCTGTCGACTCATCAGAATATGCAACATGAACTCATACGACCAAGTTTGACCGAGTCCGACCGAGCCCGTTACGCCACGCAACGTCAGGGTCCGAACTAACCAACTCAAACTCGACTTTACTAATACGATGTCAATTACTCATCATTCTCAACGGGATGACCTCCACATGGTCTCTCATAGCCGCCATCTCTCACGGACCTTGCTGTGTGCGCTAGTGTTAGCACACCAATGCACAACGTTCCATCTCCGGACATGTGGATTTCGGTAGAGACGCTGTTATAACTACGATGTTGATCGGGACGATCAGAGGAGCAAACACAATTGGCTCGTGGAGATCGACTATAGCTTGAGGGCGATCGCCTTCTAAGGACGATGATCGGGACGTTAGACGATCAACTATTTGTACTATATCAACATGCGCTATGTTGAACTAGGCTGCTTTAATTTTTTTCCTCTATATTACGTATCTAATGGTAACATCCGTAATATCTTACTCGTATAAATTTCTAATTTATGTGATAAAAATTATAATTTACATTAATATAGGTTACCGTATCCCAACATACTCCGTGGCTGCTATCGTTTAGCTAGGGTTCCGTACTTGCATTAATGCTATCGTGGTGGAACTACTCATCGTTCGGATTGTGGTGGTGATCATTTTGGCTTATTTTTGGTGGCTTATGGCTGAAAAGCACTATAGTTGGCTGAAAAAACAACATGAATGATGAGGCTTATTTAACATAATTAAATTTAAAAATTAAAAATATAAAAATATGTTAGCCCATCACAAACAACATAAACGAATACTGACAAAAAAAGAACCGACAAAAAAGCTCAAAAAAAGCCAAAAGTTCAGAAAAAGACGAAATTATGAATAGTAAAAAATAAGCCAGAAGCCTGAAGCTGAAGCCGAAACGAGCGGGGCGTGTATCTCACGCCGTGTCATGCACGCTTTGCCTGTAAATTTCTCCACTTTTTTCCTTGTCAACGCTTAGAGAGCAATGTTGAATATGTACTTCCTCTAACTACAAATATACTACCTCTATTTTATTTTACTTACCGTCATTTTAGACATCAATACAGTCTCTAATAAATATATTTAACTATTAATTTTCAAACTATATATTATCAAAAATTACAAAAGAAATAATGATATTAGAGTACTTTCGATGACAAATCTACTCACATATTTTTCTTGTGACAAATCTAGATATTTTCTAGGTATTAATAGTCAAAATTTTAAAATATTGCCTGCACGTGTTCTGAAATATCTATATTAAAATGGAGAGAATACAGTGGTTTTAACATGTAAACTCTCACGTGGGCCATTGATAGAAGTTGTACGGATATATAATTTTGTCAAAGTTACGAGAATCAGTATTCAGATCTAAATTACACATTCTTTAATTCTTTAAAACTACTTATATTGTTGTTTTTTGACATAAACTACTTACATTATTGTTGTTGTCAGGAAATTTTTAATCGATAATACCGAGTCTCTATAGAGAGTGCATCTTGGTAATGTATGAAAACACGCCAAATGGTTTTCAGGTAAATCGAGCATGTATTTTTGGCATTGCTCATGGTCATGACCACGCTGGTCGTTGCTGGAAGGAACACGCATGGGTTCCGTCGTTGGTGGCCTTAGAGCATCATAGTGATTGAAAAAGCTGTCTAAGAAGAGGGAGAAGAAGATTGGAAATGGCGCAGCACATTGGGGAGGCTGTCTCCAAATAAAAAGGTCTGGCATATACTTTAGCCCTGGAGATTGCCTCGAAGCAAAAAAAAAAATTTGCAAGGCCCACCTGCTATGAGAGAGGCCAATAGGAAAGAGAATTTTTTTTTTATTGTAGTTGTGGGCCCGATCTTAAAAATAGTAGTAGTTTTCATATATTACATAAAATTATGCTAAGCTTAGAGGCTGTTTGTGGGTCTTAGCGTAGAGGCTATGTAGCCTCTAAATATTGTGGATGCCCTTAGGGGAGACTCCCGCTGTTGGCGGGTTGGCAAATTAACGCCGTTGTAGCCGGCGAGGGATTGCTGTTACCAATCAGTTGGGGGAAGTTTCTCTACAAAGTACTATATGAGAAGGTCTAGAATATTGTTATAATGAACTATTGCCAAGTTTGTGAAGTGGAATTTGAATTTTATGAAGTTTACATTTTTGTCAGGTTTGTTATTAGATAGACCAGTCTGGCCGTTAGCTTGTTGCTGGTCATACCGTGCCTGGCGGTATGACCACAACAGCCAGACCGTCGACTGGTAGTACCATTGTTTAGTTACCAACTGCAATTTTTCATAGCGAGGTGTTTGCACTGTGTGTGTCTGGTCTGACCGACCTCTGGTTGGTGGTCAGACCGGCATTAAAATTTTAATTTTGTATTTTTGGAAAATTTGATCATGAGATGATTTGAATTTTGATTGGTCAGTGCATTAATGTTGTATGATGCATGTTTGTAGGACCCCAGATTCTACTATCTGGAATCCTCTGTGATTTATTGCACTATTCCCTGGATCAGTTGATAGTGCTCACAGATACAAAAAATGAATATCAAATACATACCATGCGGATGCATAAATAAAATAGTAAACTTACACATGGGTCGATTAGGCCGAAATCATTAAATTGCAGCAGCGGAAAACAAAGCACATCGGGTGAACCCTCAGGACATGCCCACACGCAGTCAACTGGAGGTTCGCGACCTAGCCCTTGACGTCTTCACCTTCTTTGCCTTCAAGACCAAAGTATTGCTGATGCGTAGTGATCCGATTTCTGATTCTGGATTTTGTTATGAGAGCGAGTGTGAGCACACTAACCACCGTGCTCCGCGAATCAATACACAGGATGCAATTAAATAGTATGCATGGCTAATCAAAGGAGAGGCTTGGGTTGTTTTATTTGCCAGAAATTGCTCTTAGCATTATTCTTATTATTTAATCATGGTGTTATTATGACTGACTAAAACTTCGAACAGCGAGTGTCGTCATTTATTTAATCCACCGATTATACACTTTCCATTTCACAACCCACCATTTCATTAATCCCGCCATGGGTATCTGAATCTCATATAATCCTAGCTTCCCTATAAATTTATTCCTTCAATCTCAAATTTCATCAGAACCGTATAATCCCGATCTCAGATACACCAATTGCCAACTCGTTAACTACACAATTTATCTATAATCCAATACATTTACCTGTGACCCACCGATCAAATGATTTCTATTGCATCATTCAAAATATTCAATAATCGAATCGAAGTGACCACTCTCATATATGAGTCCGAATATCCACCACCAATTCATAAATCCAATCTTAGGCTCATTATTCAATAATTTAATTAACTCCTCATTCTAATACAAATATGATTTTCTTTATTTTGTATCCACCAATATCTGATGTATCATGAATTCCTAGTAATCCAATCTTGTGATTGTTATTCATCAATTCTTCACCTCGTAATTTCTAATAATCCTCTAACATAATTACTTTCTTTATTCCACCAAATTTTTTCTTATCAGGGCTTGCTAACAACCCAATTCTTTGCTATTAATCCAAGACCATAATTTGCTCTCCCAATAATCAATCTTGTTTACCATTAACTATCTCTTACTCATTCTCTAGTTTACCTCCCCCAAGAATATCTGTGATCAATTCTACGACTCACTAGTATACACCCACCAAGATTATCATTGGTCAAGATTATACTCTAGTAATCGTTATCATTTCTTCAATAATCCCAAAAATTCAATTCATCCTTTTATGATCAGATCCTATTAATCCCATTATTCACAACCTCTTCCAGGAATTCATATTATTTATCTGTATCGTAATTCCCGCAATTTCCCTTGCACTTCCTAATTCCCCAAAAATCATTTAAATCTTCTATCTGGCCTATCAGTCCATTTAGGCTCCACCAATTTATTTCTCCTAGAATATTCACTATCGTTCTCTTTTTATGATCGCCATGGATCCACCGATATCTTTATGCGTTTACCACAAACAACCATTTTCTGTTCTTACGACGCTATTCATTCTTCCTGGCATCTTATTTTATGTAAACTATTATCATTATTTTACTTTTGAAATATAATACATAGAAATTTCCTGAGACTTAGCAGTTTGAACAAAACACAATGTGTAAGAGAATGCAATAATAGTAGCGATTCAGATTCCATCCACCGTTACATGGCATCTGCACCATATGCATAATCCTTCAGCGTTATAGCCGCTTAACTTATCACTGGGGCGACACCCAGGACAACACAAATCAGGACCTTGCACTGCCCTCCACTTTTTCCATTCCCGCCCACAAAGTTTTTGAAATAGAACTATATCTGGTTAAGTTCCCATGTCCGCCCATGACCGTGGGCACGGCTATTCGAATAGTTTTGACTCTGCAGAGTTTGTACACTTTCACCACAAGAGACAATCAACTTGTTGCCCCACATGATTCCTTTGCCATGCAGTTGAGCAGACCATCACAGTGACTGTTCAAAGTATCTAGCTCATTTTGTCATCTCACCTTATGGGAAACTGCCCACTTGCGGTGGGTCCCATCTATGCACGGGATGTTTCCCCCAGTTACTAACGCAAACGGGCTCCACTTCCCGCAACGCTTAGAACAGCTGGGAAACATCACCCTCCACTCGGTGTCCCTTTAGGCCTCCCCTTGCCCTTGCTTAGCCACTTCACTCCACTACCAGTGAGATGAATCCGGGAGTTTCGATAAATTTACTTAGTCAAGTTGTACTTTACAAACTTGTGGTTGCACTGTTTTACGTGGGAGATCATGACAAGATTCAGTCCTTAGCGGTATCTGGGCGGTTCTTCCACTAACCACATTGTGCTTCCACCGCACCACTCACACACCCTCGAACCATCCGCCCAGATATTCAAGCAAGTTGAGGTCTTTGGGAGCATAAAATAACCATATCGAACATATACCAGTCATTACCACCATGACTGCCCAACCAAACTTTCTCATGATTAAAAGTGATGCTTGGGCGTTCTCACGCCCATGAGTATCTATGCAATACTAAGCATGGCATATAATTACAGACTTATTTTCGAAAGGTTACTATCATAATTTTTGCTAGGGCGACAAGGTTCACATAATCAAGTATTCAAAAGGGAGTGTAATACTAGTCAAGGTAAACATGGACATATGACTAGGATCTTAAATTAAACATGTATTTGTACATGAAATAATAGCATGCATTTTGATAAGTTAAACAAAAGTAATTTGCAGAAATTGTAGGTTCAACATGATCAAAGTATTGACTCGCCTGGCGCGGTTTACCGCGGTCTTGAGCTCACACAATGCTTCTTCTGGAACTTCTGATCTTTATCTTCACTTCGATTTTGGCCTCGCTTGATCCACTGATTCTTCGGAGCCCCCGTTTCTAATTACGCGATAAACGACTGAATCCAAATAAAGGCAAATAACTCAAAAGATCCCAATAAATCCGAATAAACTTGATTTAGTTTTATTATAAGTTAATGGGTGGTTCGGGTGGGCTGAGACAAGGTTGGTGGTAGAATATGACGACTCGGTCTTTTTATTAATAACCTTTCTTTAGTATTTTGGTATTTATTTAGGAAATTCCATGAGCCAGGTTAGACCTATGGTTTGGTGCATGAGATTAGTGGAGCATTATTTTGTTGAGCACTATTTACGTAAGGTATACAATTGTTAGTTTACCGAATTTATATTTTAGTCTTTTAGATAGTTAGTCATACCACACTAATTAACCATACATGATCTAATCAAAATTTAAACCTTTAAATAACCTCATTCATATCTTAGTTGAACTTTATTAGCATCTCTAAATCATTTTCTAAATTCAAATGAGCTTCAAAAATAATGATTTTGGTTCCACTGGACAAATCTTGAATTTAGATGAATTTAGAAATTTGTCTCACTCAATTTGGAGTTAAAATGAATAAGTTATGCCATTCCAAAAATCTCAGCTCAGTTAATTCCATAAATTACCAAATTTCTGACAGGTGGGCCCAGGGTTATTTTAATGTTTATGATGGGGTCCACATGTCAGTGGGTTAACCCCCTTTTTTATCTCTTAAGATCTGTCATTAGTCTCTAATCATTGCCATTAAAGTTAATTAATTGTGCCTCGGCGGGTGGGACCTGGCGTCGATGGCTGTTCGGGGCCTGACCAGCGGCGGTGGGGCCCACTGGTCAAACCGAAATAAAAGAAAGCTCAACCCGTGACAAGGCCGGAGCCGGGGCTCAAGCTGTGGGGGAGCTGGGGAGAAGAGCGGGGCTAGCCAGGTGAGCACGGGGTATTTCTTACCCTCTAAGGGCAAATATACCTCTTAAACCGATCGGCAGAGGGGGTTCAACAGAGGAGCTCGAGGGCGGCATGGACGGAGACATCGCCGGCGAGGGGGTGGCCGGAGAGGGAAAGGCGATGACTAAAACGCGCTGCTCGCGGGCTGTGGAGGCTGGTGGAAGCGTTGATGGGTCCAGGGACCTTCGGAGCGGGCCGGCGGCGAGCTCGGGTGAAATCCGACGCCGGCGACGGAGAGGCCGAATGGGGCTCGGCCGAGGGCGGGTCGGCCGCCAGTTTCTAAGAAGCTCGGGAGGAGGGAATTGCTCGGGGTGGCTTCAATAAACGGTGTGCTCGGTTCTTGGGACTTGGAGGAGGAGAGTGGCCGTGGCCAAGAGGCGTGAGAACCCGATTGCTCGAGGTGGAGGGTGTGGGGTGTGGGGAGCCGTGGGAGGCCCCAATTGCTCACATAGGCGGCGGCCGAGCCAAGATCGGACTCACGCCTGCGGTCGCATCGACGAGCGGCGGGGCCGGTGGCGGGTGTGACAAGTGAGGGTAAGGCGGCGGGTAGGGTGATGATGGCGTCGTGCGTGGAGGGCGGTGAGGGGCGCCGCAGGCGGAGCCCAGGGAGGCGGCGGACCGGGCAATGGGTGGAGAACCGGCGGTCTTTGCGGCGCGGGCTCTATCTGTGAAAAAAGCGCCGAGCAGCTGCAGAGCGAGAGGGAGACGGGAGGAGGGAGAAGAAGGAGGCGGCAGCGCGAGCTCGGCCGCAGAAGGGGGAGGGAGAAGGAAAAGGAAGGAGCGGCGCGCGGGTGGGGAGAAGAAGGAAGAGAAAGGGAGAAGAGGGGGTCGCGCGGTCGGCCGAGAAAAAGGAGGGCGGGCCCGCTGGCAGTGAGATGGGTCGGAAGGAAGAAAGAAAGCGGAAGGGAAGAGAAGGAAAAAGGAGTGGGACCCGCATGGAAGTGAGAGAAAAGGGAAATAAAAGCTTAAGCATTACTTTAAAATTTGTATTTATTATTATTTTCTTTATATATATATATATATATATATATATATATATATATATAAGTTTACTTATCTCTAATTCCATTGTGGTCTTAAATTAAAATTAAATTTTCAATTCAATTATTTAGATGTAGTTGCTTGATTCTTGGTTTTAGTTTAAAATTTCAATTCCATTTTGGAATTGAGTGTAAATTAAAATCGGTTTAGGATTCATTGTTTCATATTTTTTTACTTTCATATTTTCTTTATGGCCTTTTAAACCTCAACCAAAATTCAAGGAAACACAATTAAAATCCAAATACCATAATATATTGCAAAATAATTCAAAAGCTTTGTATTTTCAAATTTAAAATTTTTAGGATGTTACAATGTTTTAGCTAACGTGAATTAAACTGTGAATAACTTGTGCCTAGAAACAGTTTCTTTGTCTTTAGATGTGTATGAAGTTTTGGAGTTAACAATGGTCAAAGGTGGGGGTTTACACTCATAGAGGGGTCGAGACCCAGAATGGTCAAGGATACCGGCTGAGATGGTTGAGTTAAGCATAGAGAACTTGTATTTTTCTTTCTTTTATTGGGGTTCATTTTTTATGTAAGGGAGAACTTGTATTAGGGTGTGTTCTCTTCGACTGCGGCTGATGGTTTATGACTATAGTTGATGGATTTTAGTCCTAACATAGATAATTGTGCGAACGAATCGAATACCGATAAATCGTTTCGAAACGACGATGAAAAAACCATCCAGTTTATTTGTTCAAGATATCGTAAGCCATAAACTATAAGCTGAAAAAAAAACGGACCTTAAACTCTTCAGTTAAGTACAAGAGGCTGCCCCTTTTGGGACTTTTCCCTTCAAAAAAAAGTTGCTTAATAGGCTCCTGCAGTGGACACTCACCAGTCACCAGCTGAAAACCAATTAGTGCGGCTGCAGCAACAGTTTGTGCCGGTTCTTCTGAGCCGTAAACGACTGACGTTTCTGACCAAGGAAACGCATGCAACGGAGCTGAAGAAAAGACTTTCGGGGGAGGGAGAAATCAGATACACCTTGATTGTCAACACACTGGCGTGCTTGTGTTTTTCAAAAAAAAAAAACGGTATATCGCAGTGGATCACCCGCGGTTTTGCGCGGACAAACGCCCAATTTCTTCTATGTTCGTCTTGCTTTGCGGCGTTTACTACTCTCGCGTAGACAATCAAGTCACCGGACGATTAGTCTGCGATAATTAGACCGCAATCAAGTCACCAGACGATTAGTCTGCGATAATTAACTCCGGCGAGTCATCATTTTCGGCTCCACGACTGCGCGAGACGCCGGCCGCGCAGTTGCATAAACAGCAGCAAACTGCGGTGCAAATGGCTCCACGATCCCACAGGCTCGTCGCAAAGTAGAAAACACAGCAGAAACTCATCCCATGGACACCAAGAAGGACGCCAACGTAGAATTTTGTAAAACAAATAATCCATTTTTTATTTAAAAATATAAAATTATACCTGCGTTTTTTTTCAAAAGTAGGCTACTGCCGCCGGACCGTTAAGCGACTAGCCCCTGTCGCCCAATAACCGAGCGACACGAAGGCAGTAGCTGGACCGTTGGGCGACATTAATGCAGTCACCCAATGGTTCAGCGATAGGTGTTGTGACTGAACAGTTAGACGACAGCAACCTCCAGTCGCCCATATGTTCAGCGGTTGGATGGCTTATATAAAGGGCGCACGAGTCGCCTGAGCGCCCAAGCGACTGGCGGCCGGCTCTTGCGCAACGAAAGGAAGGAAGAAAGAAAGCAGAGGGGAGAGAAGAAAGAAAAAAAGAGGAGAGAGAGAGGGAGAAGGAGAAGAAGAAAAGGAGGAAGGATTCGTTCGTGAGGTATTTTATTTTTATCCTATAGTGCATTTCTTTGTAATAAGTAAATAGTTTGTTTAGTATAAAAAATAGTATAAGTAGCACCCGTAGAAAATTTCAGTTAGAGAAAAAAGTAGTATAACTTCCGTTAGATGGCTGGAAAGAAAAGTAAGAACCAAGGAGAAAGAAAAAAAATGAAGGAGAAGTGTGCGCATAATAAAATTATTTCGTCGTGAATATTTAATGTGAGGATCCCGTAGCTTGTTATAGAACTGTGAAAAATTTTGGTAGTTATGTTAAAATACAAAACATTAATAGACAATATTTATGAATAACTAAGAATGTCGTAAGTACATTTAAAATTGATGTGTAGTGTTAAAACTGGTATATTAGTATTTAAATCACTATGTCGTGTACTTAATTAATTTTATGAGTGTCATGTAAATTCTCGAAATGTATTAAGAATTAATTGGAGTAGGAGAGAGGTCGAGCACAGAGAGAAGAGCGGCGTTAGTTTGCGTAGGAGCAGATAGGGAGTCAATGCATATTAGGGGAAGAGAAAAGAGAGTGGTGTCGGTACAAATGAGGAGGGTTGAGATAGATAAATGGAAAGAGAATGGGCCAGTAGTGGATCAAGACTAATGGAACGGCGTAGGATATAATATGTCCCCATAAATTAAAATAGAATCTTGTAATTTGAAGAAATTAAAGAAAAAACAGTGCAAGGGTGTTTATTTGGACAATGGAAGGGTTACGCTATAAGTGAAAATTAACCGATATGAAAAGTCTTGTACGTTCATTGTGACCTCTGAAATAAGGAATGAATGACACCTTAACCATACAGTAGTGTAGTTGTTCACGATAAGCAAACGGCCCTACAAATCTAAATTATAGTACAACAGTACTTGCATAACATGTGATACGATCTGACTAGTTGCAATATTGAAAATATTTGCAGGCAGAGATCACTCATACCGGTACCCACTATATTGAAAGTATATTACGGTGTTGGCACTGTTCATGAAGGTCCGTACGGTGTTAACTTGAGCAGTTCTCCACAAGTCACTCTGGTACACCCGGACGGTGAGGATACACGAATCGCAAATATGATGTGCGGGCTCACTCATAGTTTGCCCTTAGAACCTAAGGTGTGCAGCATCATCATACAAGAACTTTGGAGCTAATCTCCCACGCAAATTAAATGGGAGCTGAGAAGACTAATACACATGGCTGCGTGGAAGAGCTTTTTGGAAGGCTACCGGTGTTGTGGATACGAGTGTGTACTGCTTATGCAAGCATGCCTAAAAGAAGCTATACAGGACCCTGCCGACAAATATCATCCAAGTGGTGGGAGTAGCTTGGGCACCTAGTATGTTGGTGAAGAAGAGACCCCAGAGGCTAGTGTTACAAAGGGTGTGGAGCATGTTGCTTCTGACAAGGTCGACGCAGTAGATGTAGGAGAGGAAGATCGGTCACCGCATGCTGAGCCTACAGACAGGCTGATGAAGGAGAGCATAGGGAGTATATAGTGTGTCAAATAGAGAGCGATGATCGGATAGCCTGGGCTGAAGAGGAAGTTGTACAGGAGGACGACGAGGATAGTTCCGGTAAGGACGAAGCTCCCATCCCCTAGGAATGGAATAGGTTTGACGCTGAGGGTGTAGCTGCGTATGACGAGCACGAATCACCGTGGAAGTACCATACCATAGAGGTTCGGTTGCACTCAATGTTTGCTGATAAGTCATCCTTATAGGATGCCATTAAGCTGTGGGCTATGTCCATGCAGCAGACGTTTCGGGTTGTCAAATCTAGTCAGGAGTAATACACTATCAAGTGTGAGCAGATCAATTGTCCTTGGTGAGTGCATGCACATAGACCGAAGTATGAGACTCACTGAATTGTCTTAAGAGTCGAGCCGCACTTTTGCGTGCTCAGCGGTGTTTTGCTGAGGCATCGTAACCTAACGTCCATTTTCATAGCCAATTTGATGTATGAAGTGATAGTGGAGAAGAAGAACATAGAGGCTAAGCACATCATGGTGGCTATCAAGAAAAAAATCAACTACAATATTAGCTACGTGAAGGCGGAATGTGCGAAGCAGAAGGCTTGGGAAAGATGGTTTAGATCTTTCGAGGCAGCGTACGGCAACCTTCTTCATATGCTTTGGCTGCTGCAAGATAGAAACCCAAGCACGTACACTGCTATGAAGCATAAGCCATCAATAATACTACCAGGTTTTGCGGTATTGCAGAGAGCTTTCTTAGCCTTCGGTGCCTATATCGAGACTTTCAAGCATATTATGCTCGTGATCTCAGTTGACAGGACCTTTTTGACTGGGACATACAAGGGGCAAATCCTTAGAGCCATTGGTGTTGACAGGAACTATCAGATTCTACCATTGACCATCGTATTTATCGAGAGTGAGAATTACAATAGCTAATTGTAGTTCCTTCGACATGTGAGGGTGGAAGTTGTTGGAGCTCGTCCTAGTGTGTGCGTAATCCATGATCGTCACGTCGGGATGCTGAAGGCCATAAGAACACTTCAGCAAGACCTTGAGGAGACGTTCCCTTGGCCAGATATCAGGAGCAAATGGTGCATTCACCACTTGAGGACCAACTTCTTCAAACAATTCCCAAAGCAACCGTTAGTGAAACTATTTAAGAGGCTGGCTATGCAGAATCAGTAGCGCAAATTTGACACTTTATGGGCGTTGTTGGATGAGCACAACAGGAAACATGTGGACAAGAGGAACAAGAGACTGACCATTGCTGGGGCGGCACAACCCAAATGCCTCACACCACTGTCGGAGTCTAAACCTGCTGGTCCGAGGAGGAGAACCTCAAGGAACATCAAGTGCTTCTCCCACCGGATCAAATCCAAGCCATTGGAGAAGTGGTCCCTGCTGTATGACATGCTAAAGAGTGAGAAGGGTCGTCAGCAGAGTCATTATATTACCAATGATATGGACGAAGTACAAACTAAGGCATTGGGTAGACACTACGGGCGTTGCGGCCAGGAGGGCCACACTGCCAGATGATGCAAGACACCTGTTGAGGAGTAGGCACACCGGCAGGTTCTATGGTATCACTTCTTCGAGTGTACAAAGTGGGACTAATATTCGAAATCAGTGTACATTGTCATCTGCACTTCGTTAGATGCTACATTTCGTGTACATAGTGTTGTAGCACCTGTATTATACGTTGCATGTAATGTTTATGTAACTGTTGTGGTGCTATCCCATTTTCATTTGATGCACGTAGTGCCAGAGCACATTTATCATACGTTGCATGTACTATTTATGTAACTGTTGCGGTACTATCTCTTTTTTATTACTTTTCAAAGTAGTGTCTGGTATCCTAGTTCTCTTTTGTTTGTTTATTTACAAGTTAAATTCACTCCTTTACATTCGTTTGTTTTATTTGCATGTATGTACTAACTTGAAGTTGTTTTGCAGGTATGGCTTATGACCCTCGTGGATCCGACTGGCATTTCGGCCTCCTGGAGGAGCACATCGACCAACTACATCACACATCACGTCGTGTCGTGTGGGTGCAAGCGATGTGACTGAGTTGGAGGTGATCCACGCGCGGACACCTCGGGTGACCTGGAGGCAAGACCCACGCTGGATAGGCAGGTTCACATTTTGGAGGCACAATCTTCCCGCCATATGAACCTTCATACTAACTTTTTTGCTTCACAAGTTCAGCATTACCGGTCTACTACCTCTGGCCCGGATGGTGCTGACCATAGACGAGGACGAGCTGGCACCACCTATGGTCGGCGACGACGGAGAAGTCCATGCTAGGCCAGAGTGGTCATGACCCTTCCCGTTCACCACTCCTTGCTGACAGCTCTCGTCAACCAATGGTGGCCGGAGACTCACACTTTTCATCTCCCATTCAGGGAGATGGCCCCTACTCTATAGGACGTCTCCCTACTACTTGGCCTCCCTATCGCGGGAGATGCTACCTTCCTGGAGGAGGCCCCAAACAACTGGCGCGATGACCTTTTGGCCAGGTTTCGTGGAGTCCTTATGCCTGCAGCCGCGAAGGGATACTACATCTTCCCGCAAACACAGAGGCACGGCCCACCCTTGCAGTGGCTCTCGCAGTTCCGGGTACATGTTCGATGCCCTTCCCATTGGGAGCATTGCGCTCTCCTTTTTGTCCTACGGTCTTACTAACCTTTTGCTTGTACTCAGGTTGAGCAGATGGACCCAGCTGCCGATAAGCACCAAGTGTCATGCTACCTTGAGCCTACTTGTTGCAGCTGTTTGGTTGGGTGCTATTCACTAGTAGCAGATGGGGACGCCCCCCAGATCAGCTAGGGCTCGGCCGCACTTGCCTCCACCTATCGTAGCTTTGTGCGAGGTGTGATACAGGTCGAGTTCAAACTCGGTCCTCATGGGTATTGAAAGATCAAGCTCCGTTTAAGTTAGTTTTGGCGTTAATGACAAATATCATAATAAAATTTTGCTGATAATGACAAATAGTTTTATTATGTATTGGTGATAATGACAAATGTATATATGAGACTATTATGTTTGCTCAAGTATATTTGTTTTTAGTCTCATTTGGATGGAAAGGTGAAATCGAAGATGTATGCATTCGAAATCACTTTCTTAATATTCTAATGTATCCCTTAGATCCAAAATATAGATTGAACTCCTTGATTAGTTCAAAATGAAGATGTGCATATGTCTTCATTATATACACTTGCATGCACACATTTAGGGGGGCTCTCTCTATATTTTGGAGTTTCATAAGTACTGATCCATGCTTCTTTTAATATGCATATTTAGGATCTTTATTTTGAAATACATTCTTGAGTATATATAGCTTGTGTAGTTCATATGTACTCATGTGTAATCGGATTGTCTTCTAACTTCTCCAGTATGTGTTAATGGTTGAATGATTTATGATAACCGGATAAGTAAGTTTTATCTAAAGTTTATCTTAGAGTATACATTTGTTGTGTACAAGTTGTATACTCGCAAATCAATTTTTATATCTCACTATTTGTTGAGATTGTCATGAATTACCAAAAGGTGAAGATTGTTGAATCTAGTCCCTCCATTATATGTTAATGGTGAAGTTTAGTTATTGATGACAATTGTTTTGTGGACTAACATTTTTCATACGTTAGATGAATAGGTTAGCTTCCACAAATCAGGATGACTTGGGATGACTTCATGTGTTGAAGATCATCAAGTCAAGATCGAGATGAAGAAAGCTTCATGTGTTGAAGGCCATCAAGAAGAAGATGCATCATGAGTTGATGCATGTTCAAGATGATCATGTGTTGCTCAAGTAAAGACCATTATGTATTGATGGAGTTGATGAGAAGAATGCATCATGAGTTGATGCATATCAAGATGATGACCCAAGGCAAAGGTACGAATTAGCTAGGGCTAAGGATGTGTTTCCAGTCTTTTATCGGTCTTGGTGTTTGGTTGGAACACCAGATTGCTAGTTTAGGTTGCCGTACTATTAAGAGGGGTCATGTCTAGTAGTTTGAGTCTCATCATGTGTTGATAGCTCCAACCTGTAGGATCGGAAATGGCAACAGAGTGGAGGTGAATGGTGCCTTTTTGAAACGCCCCTAAGTATTTAGCTAGGAAGACAGAATGAATTTTCCCACTGAAAGCCGGAAACACATTTTGCCGAAAACTGCGAAATCAGTGTTGATTGAATACCATAGATCAAAGACTAAACATCAGTCCAGAAGGACACAGTCGGCTTGACTGCAATCTTAGAGATATCAAAGCTGAAGTCGCAAAACTGAAAGGCCAGTCACTACTGCAAAGAGGAAGCTGGGAACAGAAAAATAAACGAAAGATTCAAGAGTTCCTCAGACAAATAGTCAAGACATTAATCAAGTCAGTAGGCCGAAAGCTGAAGAAAATCAAAGCAGTAGAGTCTTAGACAAGAATTCGGCCCGCAAAAGACAGCAAACAAAAATGAGAACTGAAAGCAGAAAGAGCTCAAAACCTACCAAACAGAAAGTAATCTGCCGCCAAAAACAGAGAGGAGAACAGAGAGAACTGAATTGATAAATACTGCAGAAAAGAAAAGAAACAACAAAACTGAGAATCAGTTTGCCGCCGAGAGCAGACAAAAGGAAACATCAGATCGCCGAAAGAATATCGCAAGCAAACATCGAAATCATCTTTGAGCGATGAAACCGAGAGTGGCACACTGTTCTTCTCATGCCAACATATTCTGAATCCTAATCCAAACACTAGAGTGAACTATGAGGCAAATTTTCGGCAGAGACCAAATTACTACAGGAACTGAAAAGTATACAGAGACAATCGGCTACAAAATACCCGAACAGACAAACAAAGCTAAATTGCTCATTTCAGTTTCAACTGTCGGACAGACAGCAAAATCAAAATCGGTTTGACCGGACGGAAGGAAAAAACAATGAAGATTCAAAGCCTCAAGCAGCAGCTGCAAGATTGACTGACTGAATACTGCCGAAGGCCTAAAGGATTGAGACACTGTTGAAACCGAAAACGGAAAAGGAGACAAGACTGAAGGAAGCCAACTAAAAGGAAAAGGAAAAGGAAATCACAGCCAAAAGGGAGAAGAAATTGTTGTACTGACTGCCGACACAGAAGAAAAAGAGCTGCCAAAAAGAGAAACTGAAAACAAAGAAGGCAGAAACTGCAGACAAAAACATCTGAAAAAGCGCAGCAACAATGTCTCGAAAATTGTAGGCACCAGTAATTCTTGAAAGCGGTAGAGACAGAGAAATTTCTGAAAGATTGTTTGTTCTTTTAAGGTCATCTGATTGGGACTTCAACCCAAATAACTGAGGAACCTCAGGAATAAGAACATTCAAACACAAATCAGTTGAAACCAGTAGATATTGATTTTGTCGAAAAAGAAGAGAGCAGCAGGACAACTATCATCCAAAATTCTTGAGATTGTTGAGACCTTTGATCAAGAAACCTTTGGTCCTAGCAGGAGAAAACTTCAGACCAAGAAGGCACAAGTTGAAAATAAATTCTACGCAAGAAATCAAGAACTTCAAAGAACTCTACCTCCAGCAGGAAACATTTGACTGCAAGAACCAAGACTCAAAAAGGAGCAGCAGAACTATGATGCAGACGCCGGACGAGAGCAGTCTGCTTGTAATCCTCAAGTCTATTGATCAAGGGAAAGACTTCAGACAAGAAAACAGACATCTATCCATTTCTTTGCCAAGACATCAAGAAGATCAGAATTGCTCTGGCTCAAAAACAGTAAACCCTAGAAACTGAGAGAGCAGAGGAAATGCAGATAATTGATTCTTGGAGAGAAAACCATTCTTGAAATCATTGCTCTCGGGGATTTGCTAGCCAAAGAGCCCAGAGAATATCCCCAGTTCAGAGAGAAGGGAATGAACTCCAAAAACAACCAAGAAGAAAAGAATAGAAATGAAGGATCAAAGCAAGACACAGAACAGAGCAAAACCGAACAGCAAAGAACTGAGACTCAAACTCTGAAATGAAAAACAGGGAGGCACATCATCTCACACACAGAGTTTTCTTTTTCTTTCATATTAATAAGTACAGAGAAGAAAGATTACAATAGAAATTTCTTACAGCCAACTCAACCCAATTCTCTCATACTGGGATGAACACACGAAAGAAGAAATGAAAACTGAACACCCAACTGCCACTCACAACAGCTCATGCAAGAGATGGAGAAAAGCAAAAACTGACTCTGCCATCTCCACCTACTCAAAGGAAAAGAGACCCAAAGCAAAAACCTATTCAAAAACCCTAACTCTCTCCCAAAACCATGAGGAGGCATACAACCCCTCACATCAATTTATAGCCCTGGCTAATGGGTCTCCACCCCGTTACGCCCGCTAAACCCGAACGGAGCCCGCTCCCACTTGTGCAGCCTCGCGAAATTACCATCTCGTCCCTCCTGCACCTTCCGGGAAGCCTCCGCGCTCCTTGTCGTCCACGACTCGCAACCACCTCGAGTTCACGCCGTTTCGACACATCTCGACCGTTCTGACCTCGACACCGCCCGTGTCTAGTCCGGTCACCTCGTGTCTCGCCACGACTCCGTCTTGATGTCCTGCAGCCAACACAGACAAGAAACACATCAAATAGCACCGCTCGATATATGTATGTATAATAGAGTCCAAACCTATCGAATCATCAGAATATACATTCTAATCCTATACGACCAAGTTTGACCAAGTCTGATCGAGCGCGTTACACCACGCAACGTCAAGGTCCGAACTAGGGATGGCAATTGTACCCGTTTACCCGTGTACCCGTGGGTAAATACCCTAATGGAGTCGGGTATGGGATGAATTTTTTACCCACGGGTAGGAAAATGGGGGGAAATCTCTACCCATCGGGTAAATGGGCACGGTATGGGTTAGCTCTACCGTGCTGCCTCGCCCATTTACCCGTGAAATTGACTGACATGTGGGCCCCCTAAACCAGCAAACCCTAACATCCACCAATCCACCACGCGGCCTCCAAATCTCGGTCGACACAGTCCCGAAACCTCCAGATCCCCCGAAACCTCCAGATACTAGTCCAAGCCGTCGCCTCTCCTCCTCGTCGAGACGCCGATCCCACCACTCTTCCCGGCCGACTGCCTCCACCGTCCCACGTCCTCCTCCCCGCCGACTGCCGCCACCCCGCCCGCCGCCCCACCTCCGGATCCCATCCGCGGCAGCCCATCACCGCCGATCCTCCTCTCGGTCACCGCCTCCCACATCCTCCTCCCCGCCGGTGCCGCTCGCGCCCACCGCCCCATCCTCCTCGCGGTCGCCCCGCCCCGTCCTCCTCGCGCCGCCCACCTCCCACATCCTCCTCCTCCGGCCACCGCCACCTTGCCCCACCTCCAGATCCAGATCTAGCCACCTCCCACATCCTCTTCCCGGTCGGCTGAGAGGAGGAGCTCATGAGGTCGATGGGGACTCCGGGAAGGAGGAGTACCGCCTGCTTGCCGCAAACCGCATCGCCTCCGTTTCCTCTCCAAACATTCATAAGAAAAACTGCTGCTTTTTATCACAGATTGCTATAATCTGACTCTTCTCTTCTATGCAGATGTATGATGATCTAGATTTACCCTTCGCAAAATTGCGTCTACTGCGAATTTCTCAAAAGTCATGGAAATTTGGGGTTTAACACTGGCTATACTGCTGCATTCTATCCTCATGGTCTGATGGTTTGAATTATTATTGGTAGCATAATTACACACTGCACTTTTTTGAATGATGAATTGTTTTGTTCTTCCTTTTGCTACACCGGACAAGAATAGTTTCAACAATAGCATCTCAGATCATCAAGTAGGTGTGACTATCCTCTTGCGCACATCTTTTAAGAAATTAGAACAAATAGTTGGAAGATTGCATTGGCTAATAAATTATAGTGAAACACGTAGATAAGGATGCAATATACCTTAATTGTGTGTTGGCTGCTGCAGAAGAATAATCAGAAATATTAAAAGAATAATTAGAATACGTTTGAAGAGCTTTATTTTTCAAAATAATATGTGATAGTGATAATCCCCAAGTGATGACAAGAAAATCTATGGGAAGAATTGAGTTAATTGGAATCTCCTGAAACGACAATCCAAGCAATTTTGTCTACTCGTGTATCAATCCACTGTACTGATGATGTTTGATTGTGAATTTGTCACCTTATCATGAATAGATAGCCCCTTTGTGAAATGAATTGGTATTATGACCAATGAATTTTTCCAGATGTTTGTGTGTCACCATGACAGTAGTAATGGTCACAAAAGGGTATTTGTTCAATCTTTTGTGTGATGCATTGGTGATGTTTGATTGTGAATTTGTCATATACTTAGTTCGCGGGTAAACGGGTATGCCCGCGGGCGACGGGTACCTGCGGACGACGGATATGGGAGAGGTTTTTTACCCGTGGTCTTTCGCGGGTATACCCGTGGGCGTAAAACGGGGTCGCGGGTACGGGTATGGGCGAGCACTACCTGTACCCGCCGCGCCCGATTGCCATCCCTAGTCCGAACCAACCAACTCAAACTCGACTTTCCCAAACCGATGTCAATTACTCATCATACATACGGGATGACCTCCACATGGTCTCTCACAACCTCACTTGCTCTAGCTCATCTTGGTATGAGGCTTGCATTTGCGAATGTGTTTTACAAATGGTTGAAGCTCATGTGGTGAATCCTTGTAACATGTGACTATACTTTGCAAATGTGTTTTGCAAAAGGTTTAAGTCTATGTACCTACTCCTTGTGACATGATCTAAGTTTGCAAATATGTTTTGCAAAAGTTGGAGATCATGCATTATCCCTTTGCATGGTCTAAGATTGTTTGTTACTATTTCCTTTGACATTAGACCATGGTAGTGATTCTTTGGATGTCTTTTGATTTCTGTATTGATCTAATGTGTTTGAGATCATGCAAATAGTTGGGTTGTGTATCCCTCTGAATAAGCTTTCCACAGAGTCCAAGATCACTCAATTCCGACATTGGAGTCAAAAGTTATGACCCAGAGGTCTGACTAGTGTTGATCTGGAGGTCAGACCGCACTTATAATGCAGGTCAGACCGCCATTGTAATGGAGGTCTGACCGGTGTTGATATGGAGGTCAGACCGGTGTTGAGGTAGCGGTCTGACTGGCGAGCAGAACTTATGTTCCTCATCCGGAACCTTTTTTCCAGAGAGCGACTCCGCTGATCTTTCTAGGAGCGGTCTGACCGGTCCTGTGTGGGTGGTCTGACCGGTCCTGGCTGTCTGACTGGTTTTTGTGTGGCGGTCTGACCGGTTTTCCAACCCAACGGCTAGTTTTTGTGACCGTTGGGAAGGCAGAAGTACCGGCCGTGTAACGGCGTTAGTTCCGGCCCTCGGGCTGATTTCAGCCCTCTCTTCTCTCCAACGGCTAGTTTTTGAGGGAGATGTATAAATACCTCCTCAAGGCTAGTTGGAGAGGTTGTTGCTTGACCTACTGCTGTGTTCTTGAGCTAGAGTGAGGCTCTCCACTCAATTGTGCATGTGTTGCACTTTGTGAGAGAGGAGAGGTGATCTAGAGTGCATGTGTTGCATCTAGAGGTGGACTTTGTGTCCAGCGAGCTTGTGCATTCGTTGCACGTGGTGAGAGTCAAGTGAGAGGCATGACTTGTTACTCTTGGAGTTTGCCGACTCCTAGACGGTGTTGGAGACGTCGTGCGCAGATATCTTCTCAAGAAGGTTGTGAGAAGACCCGGCGAAGCTGTGAAGCTCGGAGCTCACCTACCCGGAGCGGGAAAGAGCTACCACTAGTGGATTGAGGTGTTTCGGCTTAATTCGTGGAGCCGGTCCAATTTGTTCGGGCTAACCTCAACGTGGATTAGGGGAGAGCGGCAACTCTTCGAGCACCACGTTAAACATCGTTGTGTCAATTGTGGTTTGTTTTCTTGTACTCAATTTATATTCAAACAATTTACATTCATAGAATTATATTGATTGTTTGTACACCCAGAATTGCAAACCTTGACATAGGATAGAATTTGGTGCACTTAGGCGTATTTACATGCTATAGGCACTATTTGAGCTAAACCAAATTAATTTATGCTTCCGTATTATATAATTGGTTTAGGCAAATAGAAAAGGTCTTGAATTGATTAGCAATAATTTGTAGAGAATTTTTTAGACCGCCTATTCACCCCCCTCTAGTCGGCCTCCTCGATTTTACAAGTGGTATCAGAGCTTGGTCTCTCGTATATTAGGCTTAACCGCCTAGAGAGTAAAAGGATGGCAACTAGTGGGATAGTGCATCTAGAAGAACCACCTCTATTTAATGGCACCAATTATGTAAATTGGAAAATCCGCATGATATGTTATTTTAAGGCCATGAGCCTAAAGATATGGCGGATTGTAGATATGAGCTTTTCTCCTCCTAAGGATCCTCTTGTTCCAACAATTGAGGATGAGAAATGCTCACATCTTGACGCACATGCAGGTGACACAGGCGTATGAGCCGTTCGTGGAGCAGTTCGACCGTCTTATGGCAGACAACGTGCACTGGGAGCCATCTTGCCCTCAGGAGTTACAGGCCTACGCTCCTTATGGCCTGTCCTCGCTATGCTGGCATGACCGGGACTACTTCTTGATGTGCGGAGTGCTTGTTTTTGACATCTTTGTTGAGGACTACGCGGTGCATCGTGTGATACGCCAGTTTGGCTTACACCAGGTGGTTCTACTACCAGTTAGGTGGCATGTGCCCTACAATGTGCATGGGTGAGTAATCGGCACAGATGTCCCTCTTTTTACTGTTGTCTCATACCCACGACTTTTAACTACATGTTACATCTTGCAAGCACAGTAGGAAGGGAGTCTGTTGCGGCATGGACTGGGCGAAGTGGAGTGCGGAGTCGTCCCTCGTATACGAGGCTGAATCGGAGGACTGACTCAACCTGCGGATGCGGAGTCGAAGTGGGCTCTGGAATCGCTGTGTCGGCTTGAAGTCGAGGTGGCCTCTAGCTCGCGACTCAAAGACGGTGTTTTAATGACACCGAGGATTACACCGGCGGCTAGGGTGTGACAGGACGTGACCAAGCACGTCTTGTGCTATCAGTGAGCGCACGCCCGTAGTGGTGTGTTCCTTCCCGAGAGAGCGGGACACGTGGCGACGCGCGATTGGCGCGTCGTGCATTTGCAGACGATCGCATGCCCGCGGTTACATGTTCGATGGGTCCTGTTTGCGTTTGGTGTCCTTGGAGGAATCTTGCTTTTGCTCGGGGGCGTCCTTAGAGGACCCTTGCTTGCGCTTGGGGGCATCCTTGGGGGATCCCTCTTGGACAAGTCTTGCGCCTGGTTGGTGTCGGAGTCATCACCTTTGCGCCCCCGCGCATCCTCCTCAGCCCTCGCATACTCTTCCATCTTGTCGAGGAGCTTCGCGACCGTCTTGATTGGATTACGCGCATTGTACTCGGCCAACGGCCCTGGGCAGAGACCTTGTATCGCTGCGTTGATGATGGTTGTCTCGTTGACGTCCTTGACTTGGCAGCTGACCTTAGCGAAATGCTTGAAGTACTTTCGGAGCCTCTCCGAGGGTTTTTTCTTGATAGCGAAGAGTTCGTCCGCGTCAATGCGCTCCATGTAATTCCCCTGGAAGTTATTGTAGAGGCGGTCGCGAATCTGCTCCCACGCGTAGATGGAGTTTGGCTCTGTGGTAAAAAACCAAAAGAGCGCTACTCCCTGCAACGCGAGGGGTAACCTCTTCGCCTTGGTGGAGTCACCCCCGCTCGCGGCCTCGATGGCGGTTTCGTACACACGCATGAACTCCCGAGGGTCTGTGTCGCCCTTGTACGGCTCGATGGTGTTGGGGAACTTAAAGTTCTCCGGCCACGCCGACTGCTGTAGGCTGGCCGAGAGGAGGGGCTCTGGATCGACACACCGAATCGGGGCACGACTGCAGGTTGGGGCGTCGCGGCTGTCCGCTCGATCCGGGGTGGGCTCCGCCGTCGCTGCTGGCGGGACTTGCTGGCTCCGAGCCTCTTGCATCTCCCACACGGCTCCATGGAGATCCATCAGCTCGCGCTGCAATGTCCCGAGGACCGCCAACAAGGCATTCTCCACCGCTGGGGTGGATGCACCCATCTGGACGTTGGCGCGGACTGCTGGATTAGCGGCGACTACGGCCTGCGCTTCGGAGGTGCCCGGTTGGCCAGTGACGAGGTCGAGATTGCCACCAGAGCTGCCCGCCCCTCCCGCACTGGGTGTAGAGTCAACGGTTGTGCCGGCATGGCCGGCGATGTCGGGGTTCCCGCCAGCCCAATCGACGCTGCGCGTGCCAGGGGCCGTGCCAACAGTAGGGTCAACCGTCGCACCCTGCATGTTGACGTCGACGGTCGCGGCCCCGGCGCTGTCATCCGCACCCACCGCGGATGCTGAAGCCCCGACATTGCCGAGCGCCTCCGTCACGCTCCTTTTCTTCTTGGACGCCGACGTAGCTTTCTTGGGTGCCATCCTTCAGATCTCGGAGGCCTGCTTCAGTCATCCCCACGAACGGCGTCAACTATTGTAGTTACAGACTAAACAGTAGAATGAGAGTATGGTAGTGGAGATGACAGATGAACAATGCCTTGGGGGCCTTCCTCATGCCCAGGATGGCTATATATATTCACATGGGGAGTATTTTACAATTATACCCTTACACCCAAATTTCCCTCTCAAGGGCATTTATGTCATCATACATGTCCTATTTTGGGCTTTACAACCTTCTAACAGACCGGCTGGGCTTAGGTGGGGCCGCCCCTACAACAGTTATCAATCTATAAAAAGATTATCAGTCAATATATGTATTTACGCTTAGCTAAAAGGATGGTGTCATATATGGTTCACAGATAGATTCTCTATTTTTAAATTATGGATTGTTAAATATTACATGTACATGATGTTATGTATTACCGTAACTTTAATTGTTTTTTATCTTCCAAAAGTTAGTCCCTTTGTCATCTTACCACCAAATCCTAATGTTTCAAATTCATAAATCAAGTTCGAATTAAATTCAACCATTACTTCAATTCATAATTTACAAACCAACTGTAATCACACATGCAAAAGCGAAACACGGTAGGTCCTGTTACGCCACATATCAAGACGTGACAATTGTCACGCCATAGGATCTAGCGTGACTACTGCCACGCAAGCCTTCACGCTGGCACGGCGGGCGAACGAGGGCATGGCATGTTTTGTCACGTCGTAGTGCGTGGCGTGACAATACGGTTTGACCACGCTATGGGTGGTGGTGTGGTCAAAGTGGTCAGAATTGGAAAAAAAAGTTCACGACGAATTAACTTTAAGATATTTTTTAAAAAAAGATTAAATAATAAAAAGTAGACTCCGGTCGTTCAACCGTTGGGCGACTGGAGGTTCTGTTGCCTAGCGATTGGGCGACAGCACCTGTTATCCGACCGTTGGGTAACTGCATCCCTGTCGTCCAATGGTACAGCTACTGCCTTCATGTCGCTGGCCATTAGACGACAAGAGTCAGTCGCCCAATGGTTCGACGACAGTAGACTATTTTTATAAAAAAATAAATTCGTAGGTATAATTTTATAATTTCAAATATAAATATATTATTTAAAAAAATCCGCCAACGTAACGGTCGCCACGTTGCGGTGGCGGGCGCCGTCGAGCCCCAGCAGCAAGGTGAGCTGCCAGCATCAGATCCGAGCAAGCACCAGGCGCTGCTCGACCGGCTTGTCCTTGTGGCCGAGTGCGCGCTCGTAGCCTCCCATTTTCTCCAGTCGGCGAACGACGTGCGCGGGGAGCCGTGGTGGCTGCAGGCGTTCCTCGTCCTCGCCTACGCCGCGCTCACGGCGCTCATGTGGTTCGACAGGCGGGTCGAGCGGCAGCTGCGGGCGTCGGAGCCGCTGCCACCGCCTCTCGCCGGACGGAAGCGACTGGTGAAGCTCGCTGCTCGGATACTGGCGTCCGTCGTCGTCAATGGATCGGTTTATTGTTCATCTTCGTTGCCGGCTTTTTTTATTCGTAGTCATATGGTTGTGATTACATAAGAAATTAGGGGCGGCTCCACCCAGCTGTTAGCTGCAGTTTCTGTTTATTGACTAAAATTAAGCTGTTAGCTGCAGTTTCTGTTTATTAACTAAAATTATATTGTACTAACTATTAATTTTTTCTAAGTTATTTTATTAAAATAATAAGAAAAATAAAAATATCGTTATATCTCTACAGACAATATAAAAAAAAATATAAAAAACTAAAATTAGAAGTTGATGTGTTCCAATTTTTTGCTTAAAAAAACCGAAAGCGGCCATTTAAAGCAGGACCTTACAGTATTAGGCGGCGCCTAATACCGCGGGTCGAATACTAGTAGGAAATAAGAGACATTCAAGTCTTTTGACAAAATTGGAGGGCCGATGCTATGCTAAGATCTGCCACCTTGTGACCAATTTCTGTACACTTGTTTGGTTACCGCTCATATTTACTCTGTTTTTTCCTCCTATTCCTGTACAAATCGCCACGAGACGGGTTTCGTCTGCTCAACCGTCCAAATGGCTCTTTTTATACTACCCGTTGAGAAATATAAGATGTATTTTGACTTTATATAAGGTTTTAAGATGACGATAAAATTAAGAAAGCTACGAGAGAAAATAACCTATACCACTCGTAATTGTCTTGGAAAGATGAGAGATGGTACTTTGTTTGGACGGTAATGAATAAATATATATGGTTGAGAGAGAATAAATAAGGCTATAGTAGGAAAAATCTCATTAAATCTACATGTAAACCCTATATTTATCAATAAGATCATTCAAACTCCAAGATCTTATACTTCTCAACGAAGAAACGAAGAGTCCATCGGATATCTTGACCATCAAATAAAGATTCCCCACCACTTCTACAAAAAATCACAGTTCTTTGCCCAGCCCATCCCACAAAACCCAACTTGCCCCATCTAGACCTCGCGCTCCCCTTTATCGCGAGCGCCACTACCTGTGCACCTCCTCATTCATGGCACCTAGACACCTATTAGACCGCCGCCTCCTCCTCGTGGGCGGATCTAGGCAAGAAAACTATTGGAGTCACCTCTAATGAGAAGCAACTTTCTATGATCCCTTTCGTTTTGAGCGAACACGGTTTCGGTTTATTTTTACTATTCACAATTTTGTCTTTTTCTGAACTTTTGGTTTTTTTTAACTTTTTTGCCGGTTCTTTTTTTCTGGTATTCGTTTGCGTTGTCTGTGATGGGCTAATATATTTTTTAATTTTTTTAAATTTAATTATGTTAAATAAGCCTCTGTCGATTCTGATGTTTTTTCACCAAATTCTGATGCTTTTCATATAAGCCACCAAAAATAAGCCATAATGAACACCAACTATAAGATTTAGAAATTTTTATTGAGGACACATGACCTCAATAATTATGTGCTGGATCTACCCTACTCCTCCCAAACTCCTCCCATGTTGTCGTCGTCTCATGCAGTGTTGTTGCTTCAAGCTTCACAATGGCCACCACCTCGAGCGATAATCGGTAGGCTGTTTGAGAGAGAGTACAAAAAGAGATATACTTATGTGTGATTTTGACTGATATAGAAAAAGGCAAAATAATACTACTACAATCGATTTGTATACCCGTTTTAAAAAGATATTTTATTTAAAAACTAGTTATTATAGAAAACGAAGCTATAAGACAACCCATCCAGTAACAAAGGGGTCACTGCCGCTAGTACAGAACAAAAGAAAAAAATTTAAATCTACGGAGAAAAAAGGGTTGCAGCGACGCCGGGGGCCAACCAGCTCCAACGGAGGATGCAGTGTCTATCCGATCGTGCATGAATCGCGGAGCAAATTCAACTGCGAGAACTTTAGCTAAAATGCCGAAAATTTCATGCGGCAGTTGCATTTGTACGGGAAATTCCAAAAGTAGGTCACACAAGCGGGAGGCAGCCCCTGAGAAAAGGCCTGCCAAGCAAAGGCAGTAAGCGCGTCGCGTAACGGCCTAACCCAGTCCGCCGAGAAGCTACGCGTAGAAGTCAAACTAACATTTGGTGTGTAATTTTTCGTTTCGACTTTTGTGATTTTTGATTGTTTATGAGAAAAAATATAGAGTAATAAAAATTTATATATTGTTTTGGCTAATATAAATAAAATCGCTACAGTATATCTGTCTTTAAAATATATTTTATTTAAAAACTAATTATCATAGAAAAATTAAAAAATAATTTTTAAAAACTAAAAAGAAGAAATTAAGCTATCGCCTGCATGGATGCTTCCTTGTGCCTCCTGTTTCTCTACAGCATCACATCCCAGTCCTAGTGGATTATCGTTCCATCAGCATCATGACGTTAGATTCAGCTGCTCTGACACTCAGACGTATTACATGTCTAAAATGCCATATAGATGGGTCGGTCTTGATGCTTTTCAGCCGAGTCTTAATTTTGTTTTATTAACGATTACTATTTATTAAATTAATAAATTATAATAAAAAACAATAAGTCATTGAGAAAAAAAAAACACCGCTAATAGTGTAGTCCTTACAAATGGGGTTCTTAGGACGGCTTCTCTCTACTCTAGGTCGGTCAAGGGAACGCGGCGGTACGTTGTAATGCATCAATTTAACAAGGCCTTTTGAGTCGTCTCCGTGCTTCTCTTTTCCTTATTTTTTTTCTGCTAACGCGGTTCCGTGCACGAACGTGATGGGAAACTGATGCGAAAATACACAGCCTGCATGTTGTACATGGTTGATCTATATAACGCAACGGAATGCTCGTCCATGATCGCAATTCGCGGACCCAACTGCTCGAGCTTCGCTCGCGATCGCGAAGGCGAACGCCCTGCTTGGCTGGTCTCCGCTTCTTCTGTGCAGTGCGTGCGACGCGTCAATGGATGCGAAGGAGGAGGAGAGCGATGCGGCCGCGGCGGCAGCCAGCGCCGATTCTTCCCACGCCTCGGCGCCACAGCCGAGCAAGCTTGGCGCGCTGTTCGACCAGGCGTGCAGCGCGTGCCTTCGTCTCGCCGTGCTCGCCGTGCTCGCCTACAGCTTCGTCCAGACGGCGCGCCGGGTGCGCCACGATCACTGGGACCTGGCATTCGTCGTCTCCGCCTACGCCGACCTTGGCATGCTCTTCTTCTGCCTCCGGCGGGTCGAGCAACTCACGCCGGCGTGTCCCGCCGGGGAGAGGCGCCGGCTGCAGCTCGCCGTCTGGGCCTTGTCCACCGTCCTCAGCTGCGCGTTCGCGTACCGCGTGTGCGGGATCATGCCGGCCGTCTTGGCCGTCGCCATCTGGTGCGTGGCGGCGTCCGTCGCCGCCGTTGGCTTCTACTGTCTGGTTGTTTACAACGATCCTGGCATGGAAGACTGCGATGTTAACGATCGCAAATCCTTCCACAAGATTCCTCCTGCAGACGAAATGGTGTAGGAACCATCCATCCAATTTTCATCCGATAATGTAAATTGCGTCGCACGTTTGTGTGATTCACAGTTGTAAATATGTCATAACCAAATTCAATTCAATCGAGTGTGAATGTACTGAAGATTTTATTTTAATTAAAAAATTAACAAGTTTCTCTCTCTCTCTCTCTCTCTCTCTCTCTCTCTCTCTCTCTCTCTCTCTCTCTCTCTCTGAGTCCCGATACAAAAAGTCAGGGTAGCATGTGGTTTACTAAAACATTTTCATGAAATTGCCCGTGTCAATTAGGCTGAACTAGTACAGGCCCCTAACCACATTTTCTTGGTGCAAGCACGAATGTTAGGAGGCAACAGCCCGGCTTCTTGAATTACCACCCACCCCACCCATAATTACTCTGCTGTCCACATAGTTTGCACCAAACAGGTCAACGAGCCTGTCTTCTTCCCTACTTGTGTCTTCTAACTTATAATTTATACCATAGTAACTATCTTTCGAACGTCTTTTTTTTTACTTATGTCTTCTAACTTCTAACTTATGCTATAGTAATTATCTTTTAAATGATACGTTCATTTTAAGGTAGAGTTAACAGAAAAATTGTAATAAAAAGTATATTGTATCGGTCAAAATCATATGCTATTATTTTTCTTTGTATACTACCTCTTATAAACAACCAAAATTCAAAAATTAAACCATACGCCACAGCGTGAAAGAATCCATGCCTTTTGGATGTGGCTTATTAGTCTCATTGTAGTTTATACTTTTTTATTGTAGTTTATTAGCCTAATAAATATAACCAAAAACACTGAAAAGCAAAAAAAAAAAAGCAGGGCTTAAATTCATTCGAACATATAAGCAGCAGCACATCATTATTCACCAAGCGAGAGACATATAAGCGACGCCCATCCGGACATGAAGAACAACATAAGCCAAGATAACATTAAACAGAGTAGCATCAGATAGTAGTAGTAGTGTAGTGAGACTCCACTTGCGGCAACAGATCGAGACCCTGATCGCCTGCCATGTCAGCTCAGGCGATGCTGACCTGGATGGTCCGGGGCTTCTTGGGCTCCGGCGGCGGCAGCTTCCCCACGGTCACCGTCAGCACGCCGTCTCGGCACGCCGCCGACACCTTCCCCGCGTCCGCGTCCTCCGGGAGCGCGAACCTGCGCATCAGCTTGCCCATCCGCCGCTCCATCCGCAGGTACTTGGCGCCGGCCGCCGCCTCCTCGTCCGGCCGCCTCCGCTCCCCGCTGATGGCCAGCACCCGGTCGTCCTCCACCTGCACCCTGACGTCGCCGGAGCCCAGCCCCGGCATGTCCACCACGAACGCGTAGGCACCGGGAAGCTCCTTGACGTCCGCCGGGGTGGCCGCCATGGCGCGCGCGTCGCGGACGTAGGCGCGCGCGGGCGTGGCCGTCGCCGCGCTCCCGCCGGCCTTGTCCCCCGCCGCCGCGGCCGCCTCGTCGCCGTGGACGTGGTCCAGCAGGTGCTGCAGCGCCGACATCACCGGCGTCTCGAACCCGAACATCCTGACGTCCATCCTTGATCGATGGAACCCCTCCGTGTCTTTGGTGTTTGTTTCTTGGATTGGGAGATTCTTGCGCTTCTTGGAGAGAGATGACGGGTAGCGAGGGGTTTATATAGATTTGCAGTGGCTTGCGGGAGAGGGTGTTCTGGGATACGATGGAAGGTTCGGACATGTTCTGGAACGTGCCTTCGGAAGCAATACTTTTGAAGCATAGTGGTACCGGAGAAAGATCTAGAAGCTTGGTCTTTCTTTAATGGTTTTTTTGGGGTGGGCCTGCGTTTGACTTGTCAAGGTTTAGCACAATAGATATTTGGCAAGTCTAGAATTTTTGCAACCTCGGATTTCTTTCGGGCTCCTGTTCTAGAAACTTCTACCATCTCCAACTATTTTTTATTTTTGTACAAATTCATGTGCAAGTGGGGAAGATGTCAAAAACCCATCCGTATATCAAAGTTCGTTTAAAACTCCCCGGTAAGTTCTACGTAGCTGCAAATTCCCCCCTCCCGATGTCTAATTTACTCATTCAAGTTCCTATATGGCACTTATGTGTCAATTCTAGTAGACTGCTCCCATTGACTATAAGTGTAACATCCCAAAATTCGGATGTTCAAAAATATGGAATTTTTAAAATTTTTCTTGCATTTTGCTGGCAATCAAGTTTCTTCTAAATATTTATTAAAAATCTTTTTGATTTTGTGGCATGGAAATTAATAATCAAGAATAATCCCAAGTGCGAATAAGGAGTATGTAAATAATAAAAATGGAAATAAAAAGTCAAAATTCAATTCAACTAGGTAAAAAAGAGGAATGGCTAAAGGGATATTTAAAACTCCCATATAAATAATTAAAACTGAGAATTCAAATTTTAGAAATCATCCAAAACCCAAAATCAATAAATCGTAATGTGAGATAAAATTTATACTCAAAATTCAAGTTTCAAATTTTGGCTTGAGCCCTTTATTTTCTCTTTTCTTCTCTTTCCCATTTCCCCTCACTTCCATGTGGGCCCTCTCTCTTTTTTTTCTTTTCTCTTCTCCCTCCTTCTATCTTTTCCTTTGTGCGCGGGCCCACTCTCCCGATCTTCCTTCTTTTCTTCTCACCAGCAGCCACGTTGTCTCCTCTTCCTCCTCTCGTTCTTCTTTCTTTTCCCCATCTTCTTGCTGCTCCCGCGTCGAAGCTTCATCAGCCGGCCCCACAGCTCCTGTGCGCGCGTCACGTCTCTGCGCCTCATGTCGTCGCGCCTGCGCCCGCATCGCGTCACCCCGTCAGATCCGCGTCGCCATCGCCCTGCGCCTCGCACGCCCCCGCCATACCCTGCCTTACTGCGCCCACGCCGCGCCCAGTTCTCGTCCACCTCGTCGCACGAATCCCGGCCGTGCCACGCCCACTCTGCACTCGGTATCGCTCGTTTCGCCCTCAGTTTCACCAGCCCCATCCCTGGTTTCCCGTCATTTCCGCGCTGCTCCATGCCACCGGACACGTCGCCCATGCCCGGTGTACTCCTTGCCATGCCATCGCCCATGCCGGCGGTACTCCACCGAGCGCACGACCAGTGGATGGCTGCCTTCCCTTTCTCGCCTATAAGAAGCACTGAGCTCGCTACCGACCCTTGCTCCATTCTTCCTCCTTCAAGCCGAGCTCAGCTTGAGTTGCCCCCGTATGCGCCGCTGGCCACCACCCCGTCCTGGCTGCCTTCGACGAGTATTCCACAGACCACCCACGTCACGGCGCGCACCCTGACGCCCACTGCCTCCCCTCGCAGTTAATTGAAGGTTCGACGCCCAAGCACGCTGTGCACACTCCTCCTCCGTTTCCGGCCGGCTATCTCCATTTCCACCGTCGTTCTCTCCTCGGTCGGTCCCAGGTCGATTCGGCGGGGTGAGAGCGGCACCTTGGCACCCCGAAGCTGTCCCAACCGTCGGCCGAAGCTCCTCGTCACCCAAGCTCTCCGGCCACGGTGACCCAATCGTGCCGCCGCCCGTGCACGTCACCGGCTAGCCTCGGCCTCCCTCCGGTCACCTAGACCACTCAGGCAAACTCCTGGCACTCCACTCGTACTCATGCGCGCGCCATCTTCTCCCCTCTCTTTCCCAGCTGTCGGTGCCCTGTTTTCCCCTCACCGCCGGCCACCTAGGGCCACCGCCAGCTTGCCTAGACGGCATATCAGGCCGCGCCACCTCCCCCATTGGCTTACTCGCCTCCCCGGGAACCCATTTTGCCGGCTTGCCCTACCCCTCTAGCTATCCCCTCGCCGGAACACCGCCGCTCGGCCGCGCCGGTGTTTCCTCTATTTTGCCCTAGCTCATGCGTCGCCTCTTCTAACTAAACGCCCCTCTCTGTGTCAGCCTAGGGCTCCCGCCCATTTGGCTAGCCGAGTGCGCATTAAACACCTCGACGGATCTCGGTTTGAATCACATCGGTAGCACCCTTTTGCATTTTTTTTTATTTTATTTTCTTAATGCATTTCAATTCAGGAAAATTTTGAAATAAATTCATGGAAGCTAATAAAACTTAATTAGGATATAAATGAGATTATTTAAGATTTAAATTTGGATTAAATGTCATATATGAGTAACTCATGTAGTTGAAACATTTAATTAGGAGCTAATTATTAAAGGCATGGTGAGAAATTGCATACAAATCTTGTTAAGTCCATGCTCTCATGAAATAATGATTTAATAAATGAATATTACCTAAAGAATAAATCACCAGTCCTTGCATATCAATAAAGATCATAGAACTGACCACTAAATGGTTTAAATCATTGCATATTTATTATTAAATCACAAGCTTTAAATTAAAGATTACCCTTAATTACAGTTAAAATATGTGCCCTAGCATTTAACATACAAGGTGTCCAACTCGTTGCTGTAATCCACGTACGCTCACCGAGTGGTCACGAACGGGACTGAGACGCTATCCCACAGGTACGTCACAGTAGGGCCGAGGTCGTCCACACCCTGTGGATGCCAAGGCTGCGCCTGGAACACTCGAGGGTGCCCCACAGGAATGCGTGAGCACATTCACACCTGCAGGAGGAAAACGCAGCCACCAAGCGTCGACGTGGCCGTCCTGCGTCTGCAGGCCTCGCACAGCTGGCGGTAGAGGAACGAGAGGACCGCCGAGCCCCAGCTGAACTGTCCAGCGTCGACCCAGTCCTGGAGGCAGTGGATGTACATCCATGAAGTCGCTTCCCCCGTGGCGTCCGAGAAAAGCACAGCCCCGAACATGTGGAGGACCCAAGCTCGGCAGTGGTAGCTCACCGTGTCCTCGTCCGTGTCCTTAGGGCATATACCAAAGGTAGCCCGCAACCAGCTAATGTGAACCCCCGAGACACGGCCTCGCCTGGCATTCTCTGGGACAGGAGGTAATGGCATGCCCAGGAAGGCCTCCACACGTGCCCTCCAACCCTCAGACACTACCGGCCTGACCACCGGCTATCCCCTTATGGGAAGTCCAAGTATCATCGCCACATCCTGCAGCGTGACGGTCATCTCCCCACAAGGAAGGTGGAACGTGTGAGTCTCTGGCCTCCACCTGTTAATAGTACACAGAGAAAAGAATTAGTTATGTACGTAAGAATATAGAAACGAAAACAAATGGACCCGATAGAGCAAATGCACATGTCGACAAGTGTGGTCAAAGCTACGGGGTTGAAGACCGGCATGCCCCGACGTAGTAGGTTAGCGACCGTGTGAAGGCCAGCACGATGAAGCAGTGGGGTGTAGCGGTTGTCGTAGACCATTAAGTGGAACCCATCATGGGATCGAGGACGAAGTATGGGAATCTCCCGCAAAATGCTTCAAAAGTTAGCCGCGTGATGAAAACACATGTAACACGAGAAAAATACATTTCGATAACACACGTATGTGGCCGTCCTCCGTGAGCCTGCCGCGGTGCTCCCTGTCGTAGACTCGTCTAGCAACCGGTACCTCACCCCATCCTATGCATTCAAAAATACGTTAATGATAAGAATAACAAAATACGTCAATGATAAGAATAACAAAACATCTAAAAATTATGCTCTCTAGACCTAACGCCGCTAATATGACTGGAACGACGCTATAACTATTAACGAAAACCGATATTTCCTATTAACGAAAATCGATAATTTCTCTCCAACATTCATCACTTTTACCAATATTTCCTATTTCTAAACCTAAAAAAGAATGTACACCTATACCTATTCCTAAACAAGCAAACATACCTATTTCTAAACAAGCAAACAAACCCTAAAAACATACCTATTTCTAAACATTCATCAATCTCACTCAAATCAAACCCTAAAAACAAATCTACACCCATGACTACTCTTACATTACGCATATCTATTGCAAATCCAACCTAAAACCGAGCCAAATCCAACTAATTTTATCTAGGGTTTCAAATCTTGCCCCACGAAATGTACCTTAAATAATCCATATCTATTGAAAAAAATCAAGGGAGGTGAGGGAGTTCACCTTGCTTGCTCGGTTTGGAAGTAAAATCGCGAGAAAAAGCAACGGATTGGAGTGGATTTGGAGGGGGAAGCGAGGGCGGAGAGTCGCTCCGTCTGTTCGAACGGAGGAGAGGGGTGGGGGCGGGCGTGCTCGGGTTAAGTCCCAGAGCACGGTGGCACGCCCGTTAGCGTCGTGGTTGCACAGCACGGCGCCATGGGCTTTGGCGCCGTTCTTTGCCACCGTGGCTCATACGTGTCCACGCACGACGCCAAAGTATATAACGCCGTGCTATGTACCCTGAGCGTCATATCCTTTGGCGCCATGCTAAGGGTCCATTTTTGCAAATCTTTTCCTCAGAGGTTCATATGTAAAAAACTTTCAAATTATGGGCTAAAAAGCAAAAATTTTACATTGGTTACAAAAGCATCTCGATTTGGACAATGTTAGATCATGATCGCTAATTTTATTGTAATATATTTATAAAATCTAATAAAAATATAATATTATTAAAAAAATTAGAGAAAATGTACACATATAATTTTCATCCATGCAAAATAAATATTTAAAAATATATTGATAATCAAAATTTCAAAAATTTGATTGTACCATCTAAAACGATGCACGCGTGTTTTTTTTTTACCGGAGGGAGTACGGACGCCAATTAGAATAGCACGATATATTAAATAAAAAATATTTAGAAAAAGCTGTAGAGCATTGCGCTTCAGAGGGGACCCAGGCGCAGAGGTGTGCTGTATTCTACATTTTCCACTCGTGACTCGTCCTCCCGTCGTCCCCAAATCCATTCCCCTCCGCTCCTCTCCTCCCACGTCTGGGCTCTTCCTTCCTCCCCCTTCCCGAACCTCCCACTCCTCCGATCCAGCCCGATCCGCCCGCGTCTCTACCTGATCGGCTCCCCCTCTGCAGCATGCTATAGCCCGTGGAGTTCGTGGTGTTGGGTGGCCATCGATCGATTCTCCCGCGGGATCTGCGGCGCGCCGGCTTGATCGGAGGTAAAAATTCGGCCATCGCCTCGGCTCTGTCCGATCGAAGTTTTGCCCTTCGATTTCGCTTGTTTGATCTGTGTCTATCATCTTGTAAGCGTACGCCATTTTGCTAGTCCTGCTGAGGTTGTAGCGTAGGCTTAGGCAGGTAGGAGGATGGTGGAATTGATCACATCTGAGTAGGATCTGTTAGCGTGAGATGCTTGGTTGCTTGTTGTAATTTTTTTGTTGGTGATCAGGATCGTGCACCTGTACGTGGTTGGTGGTGGTGAATTTTTGGATTTTAGGCCGGGGTCGCTGAGGGTAGGGGTGGGGTGTTTGGGGGTTCCGTCGCAGCTGCGGTTGGTGTGGTTGTTGGAGGAATGGTTTCCGGAACCGATGTTTCGGTTTGTGTTCATGAGGGCCGTGGTTTGAATTTTTCTAGATGATCTTTGGTCCTAGGCATGTGGAATTGTGGGTGAAATTGATGGGATTGCCTTGTTTGTTATGTCACTGTTTCATTTCGGGTAGATTGTTGTTGTGATCATAAGTCCCTGGATTCTCGGGAATTAAATTGTTGTACCTGCTTGTGCTCAGATCCCCTAGGCGGCGCCTAGGCGCTAGGCGGGAGGGTGGCGCCTTGCCCGCCTAGCTGATTGTTCCCGCCTAGGTGGTCGCCTAGCCCACCTAGGTGGCGATTAGGCGCTAGGTGCCGGTCTGGCACCCGACTAGCGCCTAGCACCTAGGTGAACACTATGCACAGATGAACCTCTCTGCATTACAGTTGGAACACGAGAATCCATTTTCAATTATTAGGATTTGTCCTTTTCATTTTGAGGCTTAACCGCTAATTTGTTTCATTTCTGAGGTATGCCTGTGGTAGTTAATGAGGGATGCCATGCTTCCTGAGAGAGCATACATTACTTTTACATGCTAATGTTTGCCCAAAGCTGATGGATGGGTATGGGTAGTGTTGCCAATGAGGTCGTATTTCATCTACTAACTTTTATCTTTTATTTACATGTGCTACCTGCTTTGTGGAACAATCCATACTAGTAATCAAGGTAGCTCAATAGCTCATTACTACTTTTGTTATGGTGTTCAAATAACTTTTAGTTTGGAAAACAGGCTATGAGTATACTTTTTTTTGATGTTGTAGTAGTCTTGGATTGATTCATATATATTTGTCTTTCTTTCTTTACCTTTTGACTCATATAGTGATATGATTTCTACAGAAGGTGAGGATGTCAACACCTGCAAGGAAGAGGCTGATGAGGGATTTCAAACGACTGATGCAGGATCCTCCTGCGGGCATAAGTGGGGCCCCTCAGGACAACAACATAATGCTGTGGAATGCTGTAATTTTTGGGTAAGATGTTAAGACTTCAATATTTTATTATATTTTGTTCCCAATTTATTTTAATCAATCGTACTTAATTGTCATTTCCTTGTATCTTATTTTGCAGACCCGATGATACTCCTTGGGATGGAGGTATGTGGTTTAAGGCCTTTAATTTTATTTAGCGGGTTACAGATAGGAGAGTAATCATAAGCATGATATATCGTCATATATCCTACTTTGTTTTCTTCTGTTTGCATTTTTAGATGATTTTGTTTACAGTTTCATTTTTATTTTTGATTTCTCTGTTGATTTAGGTCTCTTACTTTCTGGGTCAATAAGAACTTTGTCATTTGTAATGCCAAACATAGTAAATTGCTATGCTTCATTTTGTTCTTCTTGTTGTTTGTTAACGTCTGAAAATAACTTCCATTTGGCAGTGTCTGTGGTGTTTCAATCTAGGCATGTATATTCTACATTCATCTGTTTCAGCTGCATGCCCTTTTGTCTTCATATTGATGTGCAGACTAGGAGCCTCTTTTTTCCCCTGTTGCCTTGTATGCTTATAGTAGCTTAGAATAATCAACTAGACATGTACTGTGCGTGTTGTTTCATATGTAGGCATGCCCTTTTATTCTATATTTATCTGTTTCAGCTGCATGCCCTTTTTAATCTTCATATTGATGTGCAGCCTTGGGGTCTCTTTTTTTCTCTGTTGCCTTGCATGCTTATTGTTGTTTAGAATAATCAATTAGACATGTATTCAATATTTTGATGGAGAAATTAATTCATTTTAAACTCATCTGCTGGGTATGGCATGTTTGTCATCTTTCCTTTCTGGTCCTCTTTGAGGGATATGTAATGTTTTTGTTCATACAATTTTGAGCCTTTTGTTTTTATAGGAATCAGCATTAATTTTTCTCTTGTTACCACAATGTCAAATTGTGCTTACTTTGTCAGGTACGTTCAAGCTGACACTTCAGTTCACTGAAGATTATCCTAACAAGCCACCTACAGTGCGATTTGTTTCTCGAATGTTTCATCCTAACAGTAAGCTTTAAGTCCCCTTGTTTTATACTTGTGCTGTGGGTTTTGTCTTATTAGCTGTTTAAGCCCATGTTCTTCTAGTTAAGTATTTTTTTATTCAGTAATCAAGTATTAATATACATGCTGAAATGTTCAACTGTGGTTCGCTGTGCTGCTGTGCAATGGTTATGGAACATTGAATGTGCTAGCAAAAATACAGATTCAACTAATGCTTGCTGGATAAATTTACTTTTGCTTTCTAAACATCAGAATAATTGATGATTAGTTTACTGGAATCAATATATAAAAGAGTTGCAGCGTTTGCAGTGTATTTTGATTTTTGAGCTTATACAATGCTTCTTACAGTATTGACTGTAGTTGTCTGTTTATGTAAATACTTTTTTGTTGTTACAAGAACCTTAGAATAATGATATATTTTCTTATATCCATTCACTGACTTTTCTAACATTTTTTAAATTATTATGAGCAGTTTATGCTGATGGAAGCATATGCTTAGATATCCTACAAAACCAGTGGAGCCCTATATATGATGTAGCCGCTATACTTACATCCGTCCAGGTAAAGGACACCTTTCCTTTATTTTTAATCATTTTTTCGGTCATTTGTATCCTGTGATATCCTATTTTTAAAATCATCGTGTAATGTGACTATTAGTCTATTACTACTGTAGAATGATTTCGATTTGAAGTCTTGTCTTGAAATACGTTGAGCAAACCTACCCACCAAAGATTGGTGAATTCTCACTAACTTTAATGATATTTCTTTGATATTCATGTGAATGGTTCCTTATAGTAACTACTACATTTCTTTGTTTCATGCTCCATTGCTAAGTACTAAATGATGTTTCCTTTAAGTAATTGGTTTTCTTTGTTAGAGGCACTATCACTAGACATCTGCCTAAGGATCTCATCTAGAGATAACTAGTCATCTTCGGGACCAATTACAAGTTCAACATTGAGTTTCATTGTTATATATTTTTCACTGAAGATTTCATAGCCTATGTTTTTTTTGTAATTTTGGGAAACAATTATAATTTATCCCAGACTCTCTGAAAATATTGAAAAATCTGTGTGAGGCAAGAGTAGATTGCCAACTTCCCTCCAATTTACTGAGGCCATTCCCTGTTGAGTTAGTTGGTTACCAGCAGTAACTGGTGAGGGTGCGAGGCTGTGTATCATGCAGCAAAGAACATAACTATGAATAGCAATTGGGTTACTCACGTATCTTGCTTCTGTGAGAATGACAAGTAATGAACAGACCACTAGTTTTAATGTTTTATTGATCCAGCAATTTTATTTTGTTTTGTTATCTTGGCATTGATGGTGTGTATCTAACCTGACACTCAATATTTACAGTCATTGCTTTGCGATCCGAACCCAAATTCACCTGCCAACTCTGAAGCTGCCCGCCTATTCAGTGAGAACAAGCGGGAATACAACCGTAAAGTACGCGAGATTGTGGAGCAGAGCTGGACTGCGGACTGATGCATTGCATTGCGTCTAATGACGGGTGCTGATTGCCCCGGTGTTATGCATACCAAAGTGCTTGTAATTAAAACCCAAACCCTCACTTTACCTTTTGCACATGCGCTTGATGCTATGTATGTCTTTCCTCCAGGGTGTTAACATTTCTAGATTCAGTGTGGAATTATATCCGTTTCCCCATATCGTGTAATGTGTTGAACTTGAAGGGTTTTAGATTGACTGCCATATCGACTTGGTATATATCTATCGCTGGCAGCAAGCGTTAAATTATCCATTTTTATTATTTGTTTTTTTAACAATATTTAAAATTTAACTTATTTCAATCAATGGCCCTTTATCGCCACCCCACCCCACCAAATGAACACTGCTTAACTGCTACGGCACGAGTAGTGTTGTAGCGAAAATGGTCATTTTTTAAAGAATAAGTTTGGACTTGTCCGTGGTGTGTTAATGTTTATTTGCCACACCACCTAGGATGGCATTTCTAGCGGGATTTACTTTTTAGAGAAGTTAATGTGGAGCTTATTTTTTAATAAAACATGTTCTAATGTGTGATGTACCGAGTACTTTGCCTTGTGTCTAACTTAAAACTTCCATCTTGAGGAATTGCTTCATGAATTATCTATCTATGAGGGTTCGTCGATAGCAGATGGATAAGGCCAGATTGGGTTCAAAATATGAAGTGTACAGTTGCAGTATAGCGGTTTCACAGCATCATGCCATACTGTGATCTTCCAAACAAGGTGACCAAGAAATGTTAACGAAATTACCATTTACATTAATACTGCCACGGGCGTTTACAGGACCCCCGGCATGGATTTTCAGAGACTACTTATCGGATGATGTATATGTTCTAGACATGCTACTAATAACCAACTTTAATCCTCTTCAACTAGTTAACTTTCAAATCTATATTTATTATTTCGAGAGTATCGCATCTTCTTCTGTGTGCGCTGCGCAAGAATTTGAGCTTCTGGAAGGGAAGGATGCAGAAACTAAGCATTCCAGAGAGAAACGAAAGCAAGATATAGTAGTACTGGAAATGAAGTTACATGTGAGCTCCAGCAGAATGTCGGAGGTCAATGGACATTGTATTACTTGACATCCTCAACGAATCTTGATTTTGGGCTAGACATAGAGAATATAGATACAAATTTTCATCCAAATCCCAGCACTTCATTTCCCAGCCAAAAAACAGATCATACCAAGACAATTAGTTTTTTATATAAAAAGAAGATAAACAGTTAACACAACGGGAAAGGGGATGGCTTTAATCACTCATATTCGTCTCGCTCTTCATGCTGCAAGACATCCTTCTCTATAAACTTTTTGCGAACACCTTCTATGACATTGTTCTGCGATGAATCACTATAGGCCTGGACATCATTTAGCCCTGGATCCGACTGGCAAAGGGTCAATGCAACAGCTGAAAGAAACATATTATTATGTCACTAACTAGGAGGACAACTCAGTATACCACTCAAGTACTAATGATACAGGTTTGCTTCCAAAAGTGCTTTCGATGAATTCGTCATTTTTCCTAGCGTCAGCAGGGACTTAACATGTTATGGTAAGAGGCTAACAACATTAAACCATCAGATTAAGCAAATACAAAATCATCTGTTGAAAAACTTTGCTACACAAAGGGAAATGGACAAGGAAGTGCAGGTACCAGAAATTTTCATCAGTTTACTTTCTGTTCTTTTCTAAATCATGAGAAGTTCAAAGTTTCTACTGGCATTAAGGCATTTTTTTATGGCATTCTACAGAGCGATAGAAATGGTATCATGTTACAGCAAAACTAAAGGGTACATACACTAGCGTGCATTAACTACTTTCAAACCAACAGCATCCTAAACATAAGAAACTTGAATACACTCTCTACAATAAGCTAAATGTTTTATCTGGATATCAAATAGTGCTTTTGTAATATTATTACTTACATTCAGGCGTACATTTCCTTCCACCAAACTTTTGCAGGCCCACGAAAGTTCCCTTTACAGCACCATTGTTGTATACCAGTATGGTCAGAACATTCCAATCCGGGTAGTGGCGGATCCAGAATTCCATCAAGCCCCGGACTAAATTTTAATGACAAAAACTTACATCAAATATACCCGTGGAAGACATAACAAAATGGTATAGCACAAATGCATACCAAGCTAATATCTCATTTTCCCCCTCTCACAGATCATACATGCCAAGAAATTTCAGTAGTTCAACTTCCCTAGAAATTTCCCATCCTAAAAAAATTCTGCCTAGAAGACACTAACCTGGATTTGAAGAATGGTATGACAGCTACAAGAAGAGCACGATTTCAGATTGGAACAAATCACACCACGGCACCACCCAACAAATTTGAGCCCACAAAACACCCAAAATCTCAATCAGACAACGGGCAAACTAGATCAGACATTAGAGGGGGGAGAATCCAAGCCAACCTGACTTCTCTAGGGACGAAGAGCTAGATGGGAGGCGCTGGTGGGTGTCATAGATTTTATATAGCAAGAAGATGCATGGAAAAATCATCTGAAATATTGCTAGTCAGGAATTTCTTGTCAATTCAACACTGTCAATGATAAATCTATACTATCCAATAGCAGAATAGCTGAAGTCATGATCATAGGCTCATAGTAATATACATCTAAAAAATCATAGTAGCATAATTGGGTTCTTCTATAAACAACATATTGAAAGAGCAAAGTAGATGTTCTGTACCTTGTAAGACCAAGAGCTGTGGGAGAGATTGATGGTAGTGCCATTGGCGTTAACCAGCTTAACTGGTCCTCCAACAATGCCGACGGGCATCAGCTCAAACAAAGCTCCGTAGTTTTGTTTGACAAATGAGGAACATACATATTTCAGTATACATGATAGGAAAGAAAGAGATGGATTCTTTGCTCTGATGAAGCTGTCAAGATTGGAACCTTTAGGCTAATGGTGGCGCTCACAAGAGAAAGGTAGTTCTTGCCGTCGTGAAGCTTCACCGGAGACTCCAGTCTCCAGTTGGAAGATGAAAGCTCCGTTAGGACAATGGTGTTGCCCTATCAAGCACATTTTATATATGATGACCTGTGCTAGGACAAGGAAATAAATAGCTATAAACTTCTAATCTAATATCTTGTATTACAGATCCACTAATCAAAGACTCAAAGCCAATGTGCTACTAAACAATTAGCTATGTCTGAAACAAATACCACCTTCACAGAGTATACTACTAGTCGGTCTAGCCCGAGCTTCAGAGTCAGACAGTTCCAAGTTCCGACTTAATTCCCCAAGTCGTCAATTCATCACCCCTCTTTCATTCAGAAATCAGAACCCCCAAAAAACTCCATAGTCCCATTTACTCTGATCACTATTCAGACTGCATCCACAAAAGCTACGCTAATAAGATGTTCGAAAACCTAATAGCGCGAGGCATTCAAGAACTATTCTCAAGCAGTAGGTGACGAAAATCCTCATTACCCTTGAAGAAGACGAGCCAGGAGGGGGGCGGGCTGGCGTGGGAGGGGCGACGCCGGAAGGGGCGGCGTGGGAGACGCAGTGTTGGTGGGGCGATGCCGAAAGGGGCGGCGCGGCATGGGAGGGGCGGCGGCCGGCGGGCGCTGGCTGGAGAGGGGAACGCAAGGAAGGCTAGAGGGGTGGCGCGGGAGGGTTGGCGTTGGCCGGGAGCGACGGGAGGGGCGATGCAAGGAGGGGGCGGCACTAGAGATGGCAATGGGTACCCGAAACCCGATACCCAGTGGATTTTTACTCTATTAGAGCATGAGTCTGGGTCAATTTTCTAACCCATGGGTCTCTTAATGGACAAAAAGTCTAACCCATCGGGTCTGCGGGTTCGATGCGTTCCTATAGTACCCAAACCGTAAACCCATGGGTAATATAAACCCGATCCATAGGAGTTATAAACCGGACTCTCGACCTCCCGAGCAAACCAATCCACCCACCCATAGCCCATTAGTCAAGTACAAGGAGCGGTTGATGTCTCTCCTTTTGGTTTTAAGCGAGTTGTGAACAGTGAACTTGTAATGATATGCTATGCCAATGAACTATGAGCTGAGAATTGATGGAGTGAACTAGTGATGTGCATTGTGGATTTGTCGTTACTTGTTTCATACATAGTAGCACATAAATTGAATTTATTGTTGACTTGCTAAGCATTGCCTTGTCTCGCAATCTGCACAATTGTTGTCGGACACAGGCGACGTGTGGTACCAGTTGCGAGTGGGCATGGGTGCAGGCAAAATCTGCACCGTCACGGGCATGGGTTTTTAACGGGCACGTCCAATTTTCATGGGCACGGGTTTGGGATAGCAAAACCCAGCGGGTTTGTGCCCGTTGCCATCTCTAGGCGGCACTGGGTTGCATCACAGACTCACGGGAGTATGGGCAGTCTCACTGCCAGGCATCATGGGAGTATAGGGTTGGAAAACAGTAACAGATAATTTGTTTTATCCGATATTTGTATCTAAGAAAATACGAATATAGTAAGCAAAAATTTGTATTCGAAAATATTCGTATTCGAGAATATTCGTATCCGTATTTGAGAGTATTCGTATTCGCATTCATATTCGAGAATATTCGTGTCCGTATCCGTATTCGAGACTATTCGATTCGTATTCGATCCGTTTCTAGAACCTATGAAAAATCCGTACAAATTTTGTGATTCAAAATTTGAATTTAGGTGGTTTAAAACCGGTAACCGGTCAAAAACCGGTGAAAATCAGCAAAATCGCTAGGAATCCGTTTTATCCGATATTCGTATCCGAGAAAATCCGTATTCGTATTCGAGAATATTCGTATTCGTATTCGAGAATATTCGAATTCGTTTTAAAAATATGGATTCGTATTCGTATTTGATACTATCTGACCGTATCCGATCCGTTTCCACCCCTATGGGAGTATGATACTATGTAGTTGGTGGGCTCTTTGAAATTGCAATTTATGACTGTCTTTGTGCTTGCGTGCTTGTCCTGTTCTTTCAAACTTCTAAAAACTGTTTTTTAGTTTTTCTATAGTAACTAGCTTTTAAATGGAGTATTTTTTCAAGATAGGGTCTACTAGTTAATTGTAGTACATACTTTACTGACTCTATTTATATTGGCAAAAACCGCACATGAGTTTCTGTTACTCTGTAATCTCTCATACAAACAGACCAAAAGCCACAAGCCGCAGCCAAAAAGAACAGGCCCTGAGGCTTCCTTTCACAAATCGGCGAATGGACTAAGATGGAGTGGGCTATCTGGGCTAGATCTTGGCAAAAATACTCTATGCTGTGCTGAAAATACTCAGGCTATACACTACGTATTTTTTACGCTCTAGGCTAAAGCCTACTCTGCCATGGATCTAAATCCTCCCCTGAATCCGGGTAGTTAGGAATGCAGTCCGGAGATTATTTTAACAAACTTGGTTTTCGCATATCTTGTAGCCAATTCCTTCAGGCAAGGCTGAAGCAGCCCACACACTGATATTCTGCAATCATGTTGAGTAACATGTCTGACCAGTGGAAGACTCAAAACTCATGTACAGCTTTACTAAGCATAAATTATATTATATTGTTAAAAGAATATATTTTTTGAAAAGAAAACAGGAGTTCTGCTATTCTTTATAGATAGAAGTAAGGTTCAAAACAAACAGCCACAGCCTGTCCCTAAGGGCCTGACACCGGAGGATAATAGGAAGAAGTCACGCTACAGAAGGAGAAATCCTCCGGGCAACAAAACGATCAAAGACAACTATTCTGGAGGTCTGCATGCTCGCTGTTTTTGCTGGACGTCTTGTTGGATGGTTGAGAAGACGTCCTGCGTCGCTGCCGACTCGTTGCGGAAAATGCACTGGTTGCATTCTTTCCGTAGGTTCCAAAAAATATAGATGAAGACGCCCATTGAGGGTATATTTTTTAACTGCTTGTAAAAGTAGTTTTTAGTTTTTTTTCTATAGTATCTAATTTTTAAACGGAATATTTTCTCAAGATAGGACTTACAAATTAATTATAGTACACGTTAAAAGCTCAATATCTGTATCAACAAAAATCGCAAATAAGTATCTCTCCGTAATCTTTGTTGTAAACAGTTAAAATTTAAAAATTTTAACTAAAAATCATAAATCATAATGTGTTAAATATCAAATAAACTATGAGTTCTCTCTCGCATTTTTTTTGGTCTACATAGAGGAGAGACATCCACCACTCCTTCACGTCGAATAGTGAACTCCGTTAAAAAAACCCACGGAGCCATACGTTTTCCTCACGAGGAACCGACCCCACCTGTCAGACTCGGCTTGCTCCCTGCACAAACTGCCTATATTAACGCGCCGCGCGCCCCCTCTCCCCCCAAAAAGCGATTGCCATCTCCTCTTCGCGAAGCTCCCAGATACCGCACCCGAGGAGGCGACGCGCGCGCGCGCGCGAGCTAGTCGAGAGGCTTGTAGAAGCGGCGGGCGGTGGTCACTGGCGGCGGAAGCGGCGGAGGCAGCAGCGGGCGAGATGACGGACGGCCACCTCTTCAACAACATCTCCCTCGGCGGCCGCGCCGGCAACGTGAGTCCCCCTCCCCCTCCTCCGCGCCCGTCGAGTTCGTTTCGCGGCGCTTCGCGTCGATTCGAGTCGTCGTTTCGTTAGGGGTTTCTGCTCGATTTGCTCGATTCCGTGCGGGCGATTTCGCGACCGGTTTGCCCCCCGGAATTTGTGGTGTTGTATTTTGCGTGTGGCGTTTGATTTTTTTTCTAGGGTTTACGCGTTAGGGTTTCTTCCAGTCGGCACGGAAACTGCTCCAAAGGGGAAAGTTTGCGACCCACTATTGTTTGGTGGACATGGAGACGTATTTTGGCCTGGCAAAACGAATTATTTTGGTGCAAATGCTCTCGAATAAGCATGAGATGGAACAATTTGGAACTTCCTCGACTAGAAACAGGCCCAAATCTAGGGATTTTTACCATCGATTCAAGCAATAACTCTTAATATCCGAATGTCTTACGCAATTGCTGCCAATATCCAGTTGCCTTCCATTTAGTGTGCATTTTGGCATTCAATTGTGCTTATTGTGTTATTGTTGTATCGTCTTGCAAGATACAGCCCGTGGCCTCCATAACCACTATAGTTTTAGAAATTTAAAATATGTTTACTCTCAACTTTTGCACTTGTTTTAAGGATTACTCCTCTTATCATGCTAGCTTTATCATTGCTTATCATACGTAGCTATGATGGAAGCACTTGTTGCTTACATTTTGCGAATTAGAAATGCTCTTTTTGTTTGTTTTGTTGGAACTAGTGCACACCCCGTTCCATTTTTTCATTGCAAAGGAATACATAAACCAAATCCAATACAAACCTCCATTTTTCATTATTGTTATTTAATTGGCCGCTGTTAGTGACATCCCTTGTGATGCTGAAATTCTTGTTGTGCTGTGATGGTTTGTGCTCTTGTAGAACCCTGGCCAGTTTAAACTTTATTCTGGAGGGCTTGCATGGAAGAAGCAAGGTGGAGGAAAGACCATTGAGGTTGATAAAGCTGATATCACTTCTGTGACGTGGATGAGAATCCCCAGATCTTATCAGCTTGGCATCGGGACCAAAGAGGGCCTCTTTTACAGGTTCTTCGGCTTCCGTGAACAGGTAATATTTCCTTCATCATTTTTTCCCTAAGGAAATTAGGTATTCCGAGTGTCTATATCTGACATGAAGAGATGCTGAAAACTAAGAGAAGAATGCAGCTGCGTCTGGAATTTGTTTTGTACATTCATAGTAACACCTGTTTTCGGTGTCAAATATCTATGCCTTTCTTGGATAATTTAAACTCTTGTCATATTTCTTTGTAACTTGACTAATATTTGTTTCAAATTTCTTTATAGGATGTTAGTAACCTTACTAATTTCATACAAAAGAGCACTGGAATCTCACCAGAGGAGAAGCAGCTTTCTGTTAGCGGCCATAATTGGGGCGGAATTGAAATCAGTGGTTAGCTGAGTTTTCTATGGTATTTTTGGTACTCCATTTCCTTTTGGTAACCTTTGTTTGGTTTTGATTCGTTGTCCTATTCTTTCCATTTCAGGCAATATGCTTAGTTTTAATGTTGGTACAAAGGAAGCATTTGAAGTCTCTCTAGCAGATGTATCACAGACTCAGATGCAAGGAAAAACAGATGTTGTTCTAGAGTTCCATGTTGATGATACTACTGGGGCTAACGAGGTCTGTGGTTTGGTTGAATATATTTCTCTGCGTCCAAGTTTACCTATAATTTTGTTAAATGTTATTGGTTTGGTGTGCCTTCAGTTATTTTGTTGTTTACTTGGTGTAAATTTATGTTCATAAATATATAGAACTACTCAACCTATCTGTTTACTCTTTTACACTTGATATCGTCTCTTATTAGTTCCTCACCTGTGTAACTAAAGACTGCTTCTGTAGATGCTCATTCAATCTCATTTTGAGGTATTATAAGTCTAACTTGCTCCCATGGTTGGGGCCATATAGCCATTAAATAAACTTTTCAAGTCTTTGATTGCGTTGAATAGCAAATGCGTTGAGTACTATTTAGAGGATTTTTCCAAAAAGGATAGTTGCAATTTTTGTGCGCTATATTTAATGGTGGTGCAATGTCTACCGCTACCATTGTTCTTAAGATTATGGGTAGTTCTTTTCAGCCGCGGCTTATGATTTTTGGCCCTAGCGTGAGCGCTTGTGCGAACGAACTGAATACCGATAAACTAATAAGCCACTTCGAAAATAGTGTCTCGATAAGCCGTTTCGAAAAGACGATGAAGAAGCAATCTCGTTTATTTATTCGGGGGAAGCCATAAGCTGAAAAGAACTGGGCCTATTATTAACACAACTGAGTGTAACTCCCTTTACCCTCCTCTCAATTGTAGAAAGATTCGCTGATGGATTTGAGTTTTCATGTACAAACTTCAAATACTCAATTTGTTGGAGATGAGCATCGTCCTCCAGCTCAGGTCAGTTCACTCGACAAGCACGATATGACACAAAATGCATGCATATGCGGTGCAAATAGTGAAATCTTCTCTCTTTTTTAGATTTTATGGCAGACGATCTTGAGTAAGGCTGATGTTGGCTCATCAGAGGAGGCTGTTGTTACATTTGATGGAATCGCAATTCTTACACCAAGGTGGGAAAATCTTATAACTATAGACCATCTGTCTTTTGTAAGATAAGGATATATTATTCAATGTTTATTTTTATGCTTTCTGAAATAGCTAACTGCTCCTTTTCCATTCAGAGGGCGATACAGTGTTGAGCTTCATCTGTCATTCTTGCGACTCCAAGGACAAGCTAATGATTTCAAAATTCAATATAGCAGTATTCTTCGCCTGTTTGTTTTGCCAAAGGTTCTATTCCTTCCACATTTTTTTACGTTTTGTGTTTTTTTTTATTGTTTGTACTGTCAACAAGAAACTATATGATTTCGTGCATATGCTTTTTCACCTGTGCAGTCAAACAATCCTCACACCTTTGTGGTTATTACACTTGATCCACCAATTCGCAAAGGACAAACATTATATCCTCACATTGTTATTCAGGTGTTGTATTACAATTCATTTCACATTAACTTGGTTACAATTTTCCTTCTATAGACATTTAGTAACCATTTTCATTACTTTATGAACTACTTTATGAACAGTTTGAGACAGAGGCAGTAATTGAAAGGGACCTGACATTAAGTCAGGAGGTTTTGGCTGAAAAGTACAAGGATAGGCTGGAGGGCTCTTACAAGGTGATATATTTATTTATTTTCAATAAGCAAACTTTGCTTGCATCCATTCAAGTTTAACATTCTTCATCTAAAAATTGATTCTAGCTCCTGTTAATTTTACTTTCCTACGTTGGTAGCACATGTTTTTGACCTTATTTCTTGTTGAACTGGGAGGGCCTAGCTCTATATTTGATCATTTCTGATCCCAAAATTTGAAATTGGGTATGTGTGTTTTTTCCAATAATTTCTTAGCAGTAGTGCTAATTCATTCTTCTATTTGGTTAACTCTTGTATTGTATTAGTATCCATCTCCATTTTAATTATCAAATGATCTGAACTGCATGTATTATGAGGATGTACTGCTGAAACACTGGGAAACCCCCCCCCCCCTCCAAATGCACTGATTACCAAATAGGTTAATAATAGGATTTTTTTACAGTATATTATACTGGTAGTAGAAAAGTGATAGTAGAAATAAAATTCAACCGTTGATTTGTGAGGGAATTATAGATTTTGTTTTTAACACGGATTCATGAATCGACTACCGCCAACGAGCGAGCAACCTTGGGACAAGCCTTTGCAAAAGCAGCATCGCTGGCGGTTGGTGAACGTTGTCACGTATGTCTGCGTTAGCCTGCTCTCCGGCGCCCGTGGCAGGTGTCGGCGTCCTGGCAACTCTCTTGGCTGGTTTGGCGTTCAGCCACGGCAGGCCTGTTAAGGATAAAAATAGGAAATAGATAAGGACTCTTATTTATTTCCTTATATGACTTGTATTCCTTCCATATACCCTCTTGTACTCTCTATATATATTGCCCTTTGGGCCTCATAAATACACACAATATATTCATAACATGGTATCAGAGCAAAGGTTCAAACCTTAACCTTTGTCCTTCTTCCGCTGCCGCTGCCCCCGGGAGGATCAATCTCATGCTCCCAGGGGTGGCCACCTCTAGGCCGCCGCCTGTCCCTAGCCGCCGCAGTTCCTGTGGCCGCCGCCGCCAGATCCCGCTGTCGTCTGGCCCCAGGGAGCTGCCTCCTCTGGATCTGTCAGATCCGGCCGCCGGATCTCGCCACCCCTGGCCCTTCTTCGCCCAGATCCGACCGTCTCTGGGCCGGATCCGGTCTTCTCCAGCGCGCCGCATTGTCGTCGCCGGTCCACGACGACCCGGTCGCCGCCGCCGCTTCGGCCGAGGCCCGGCCGCTTCCGCGACCAAAGTGCCGGCCCGCCGCTTGAAGTCGGCTCCTCCTCGGCCTCCGCGTCGCCGCGCTCGTATCGTGCTGTCGCCGGCCGCCGATCGTGACCAGTAGTGCTCGCCGCCGGCATTGCCGCCGAGGCGCCGCCTCTCCGCCGTCGTCGACCGCTTGCCCCTTGTGGCCGCCGGCCGGCCGCCGTAGCCGAGCCGCCTTGGCCGTCCCTCACGCGCGCGCCGCCTCGGCTTCCGGCCGCCGCATCATCCGCAGCGCTGCTCCTCTCGGTCGTCGCGGCCGCTCCGTGGCCGCCGTCGGGTCTTCTCGGGCGCGCTGCGCCGCCGTGGATCTTCCCGCCGTCGCTGGTGGCCGGATCCCGCCTCGCCGCCGCCGATCTGGACGGCTCCCGGCGGATCCGGCCTCTCCCGATCGCCGGTCCGTCGCCGCCCAGGCGCTGCCTCAACCTCCTCTTCTTGGACCGCCGCCGCCTCTTACGCGGGACGGTCGCCGCGACGCCTCAGCGTGTCTCTTGCGGCGCGGCGGCCTCTCTCTAGTCACCGCCGAGGTCGCGAGTGGAGGCGGTCGCGAGGAGTGGAGGCGAGGCGAGGCGAGGAGAGACGGAGGAAGTGAGGGGGAAATGGGAGTCACGAGCTGTTTTGTGAATGGATGGTTGTTTCCGCAGGACGGGATCTTCTGCGCCCTCGTCGTCCTCTACGGGATCTTTGCTTTCCGGGTTATGCACTCCTCTAGCCGATGCTAGTATATGTTTTTCTTTTAGTCAGTCTTGAGTTATTTTTCTTTAATTCTTTCGTTGCATCCATCCAAATCCGAAATCTTTAATTTTTAGTTCGTCTCAGCCGTGCGAGTCCACAAATTAATTGTTAGTCATAGAAGTGTAGGAATTTTTTATTTTGCATGGCAGCAGCCGCCGCTCTATTCTCTGAGCCGCGTGCAGATCGTAGAAGTCATCATGATGCCGCCACTTCTCTAGCCGCCGCCCCGAGCTTTAAGGCCGCCACGCGTCTTCTGCACCTTGTGCACAGCGCCGCCGCCTCTTGGGCTTCGATCTGCGCCGTCATGCTTCTATCTATTCCTCTTCGGCTTGATTTGACAGTTTATTCCAAGGTGCGCATAGCAGCGACATCATCAAGACTCGGACTTTGGATTTATCTTGTTTTAGTGTCAACTCTTTTCCAAATGCAATGCTATTGCATACGCCTTGCATTTGAGGGGGGTGTTAAGGATAAGAATAGGAAATTGATAAGGACTCTTATTTATTTCCTTATATGACTTGTATTCCTTCTATATACCCTCTTGTACTCTCTATATATATTGCCCTTTGGGCCTCATCAATACACACACAATATATTCATAATATGGTATCAGAGCAAAGGTTCAAACCCTAACATTTGTCCTATTCTTATCCTTAACAAGGCCGACGTCTTGGCAATCGCGGACGCGGACAAGGCGGCCTCCTCGTCGTAGAACAAGAAGTTGGCGTTGAGCCAGTCCGGGTCAGTGAAGTCGGTGTTGCTGAGACGGAGGCCACGCCAAATGTGCTCCATGCGGTCGACGTTGCCGTGGTGCATGAAGAACACCATGTCACGGCCCACGGAGTAGAAGTTGCCCATGTCCTCACCGTAATTATTCAGTGTTCTATTCGGTAACTATCTACTGGTAAATTGTTCAGTGTTCTATTCGGTAATCGACGGTAGTATGAAATGTGCTAAGGATGTTGCTATGGATTGGGCCGTGCGGCACGTTCTTTGCTTACATGCATTACGATTTTACCCCTATAGAGATTCTACTACTAGTAGTGTAGGTGATAATATAATTAAATCCTAAGTAATCTGAATCATTAGATTGTAAAGATTGGACGGCTCATTTATTTTAAGGTACCGTAAAAGAGCTTATTAAACTGGTTGTGGTCAAGTACTCTAATTGAATTAAGCGTCGTGTAGCCCCTTACGTTAATTTCATCTGTGTATGCATTATAGGGTCCTGATCATCCCTTGTACTCTTATGTTCATTTACAACTTGTACCCGTGTTCTTCATCTACTGTTGTTCTGGGATCTTGATTTATGTGTCCAGAACTCCAGATAGAGTAATTAACTCAAGAAAGTGTTTGATTTATCTATAGGGCCTAATACATGAGGTATTCTCCAAGATCCTTCGCGGCCTATCTGGTGCTAAAGTGACTAGACCAAGCGCGTTCCGCAGTTCTCTAGACGGATATGCAGTAAAATCATCACTTAAAGCTGAAGATGGGTTGCTCTATCCACTTGAAAAAGGCTTTTTCTTTCTGCCAAAGCCCCCGACACTCATTCTGCATGAGGAGGTCTGTCTTTTACATTGCCAGGATGATCGGTACTTATTCATCTATTTGTCCTATGCTAAGCTGTTATTTTCTGCAGATTGAGTATGTTGATTTTGAACGTCATGGTGCTGGGGGTGCTGGTATGTCATCACAATATTTTGATCTCCTGGTCAAGCTGAAAAATGATCAAGAACATCTCTTCAGAAATATTCAAAGGAATGAATACCATAACCTCTTCAACTTTATCAGGTACATGCCCTTTTTCTATTGATTCAATCCATCAGTGCACCCATTTTATTATGTAACTCATAAGTGCTTGCTTCTTTCTTTTTTCTTTTTCAAGTGGTAAGCATTTGAAAATCCTGAATCTTGGAGATGGCCAAGGTAGAAGTGGTGTTACAGCTGTTCTTCAGAGCACTGATGATGATTCTGTCGATCCACATTTGGAGCGAATTAAAAATCAGGCTGGCGATGAGGAAAGTGATGAAGAGGTATTGCCTGTGTTTAATTGATGCTCTGATTTGCCAATCATGCCCTGGATTGGAACACCTTCATTCATTTGCATGTACATTTTACTCTAATTCTCGTCAACGTTAGGATGAAGATTTTGTGGCGGACAAGGACGATAGCGGGTCTCCTACTGATGATTCTGAAGTGGAAGGTTCTGATGGTAGCTTAAGTGGAGGAGAAAAGGAGGTAACTAAATTTGTTCTTGCACTATCCCTAAAAAACTCAAAACTTGAACCAGAATATCTATAGTATGCCACTGTGGTAATCAATTCCTTGTTTCAGAAATTCTCCAAAAAGGAAGCAAGTAGCTCAAAGGCACCTGCAAAGAGGACGCCAAAGAGTAGGGACGCGGAAGGTTCAGAGAAAAGAAAGGCAAAGAAAAAGAAGAAAGATCCTAATGCCCCTAAAAGAGCAATAGCACCATTCATGTACTTCTCAAAGGCGGAGCGAATTGTAAGTTGCAGCCTTGCATATTTCTTTTTTTTAAAAAAAATGCTTTCTTGGTGACAAAACCGTATAAAACTACTTTGAAAAACAGCTGTCCATTTATCAAGTCCTTGGGGAGTCTTGCACGATTTTGTGATGCTTTGCAAATTGCAAATTTTAGAATTGATGTGATGCCGCTAAAATAAGACTTCCTCTCTTTGGTTATAGCAAGGCTACTATAAATTTGTTGGGTTGTAGAATCTATGTGTTATTCTTTCTTGAGACCTTTGACCTCGAATTGGTAAATTAAGCAGACAATGGGGCTATGTATTGTAAACCTGTAATGGGCGTTTTTTCCAACGCAGAATTTGAAGAACAGCAATCCCGAACTGGCTACCACAGAGATCGCAAAGAAGCTTGGGGAGAGGTGGCAAAAGATGACAGGTAATATTCTAGATTCCTCTCGTGTTACATGCCCCAAGTTACATTATGGCAGTGTTGTGCAGTTCATGCTGGCATCAAGTTTGCACTTTAGAGAAGGATAACAAATGTTGGAGAAGTGGAGAACCTTCGTTCTAATCAGTTCCGCTTGTCAAATTTGCAGCTGAGGAGAAACAGCCTTACATCGAGCAGTCTCAAGTTGATAAAAAGCGCTACGCGGAGGAGACTGCCGCCTACCGCGGTGCGGCTCCCGTGGACGTGGACTCCAGCGATGGGTCGGGCTGAAGGCTCAGTTTGGCAATTGGCTGGAGGAGGAGATCACAGTGTAAATAGGGTGGGAAAATCATCGTAGCTTTCGGCTTTGCACCCGATCTATCTAACAGTAGGTAGGAATCGTTGCTCCTTTATGTGTTGACCGGAACAATACCATATAGCTCCCCGTAACGGTAATGTTGCTTTGCTATGAATGATCAATGTCTAATCGTCGTATGGCGCTTGTTTATTCGCTCCCCGTCAATGTTTTCTTTTTACTCCTGATCAAAAGAACGAACGAAAGAAACAATGAAAATTCAAAAAAAAAAAAGATATATGCCACTCTAGAGATATGCTACTCTTTAGTTGCCTCTTTAAAATATACTAATGCCAAGCGAGCATAGTATAATTAAGATTTTTTGTAGAGTAAATATCGAAGTAGTCGTCACAATCGTAGTAGTTCTGATTGCTTCTTCCGAAGGGCAGGTAATTTTTGTCACGTGTTCATCGATATTTCAGTAGTCATAGTTAATTAGTGTTATTCAGTTAGACGCAATTAATGTTACTCGTATTATGAAGTAAGTAGGTCGTTTATTTAGTCGTAGTTTTGTACTATTTTTTGTTGGTACGGTACCAACAATTTATTATTGTTGCTAATGAATTACGTGGTAAGGACGATGGTAATGAATTACTCGTAATTAATTTTTAGACGAGTAATTAAATTGTTGCTAATTAATGAATTATTCGTATTTAATTACACACATGTAATCAATAACTTGCATGTTGCTTGCCATCATTATTTGTTGTAATGCTTACTGCAAACCAGGTTGTTGTAGTTTCAGGTAGTTGCAAACATGCAAGACTTGATAGTGTTCTATGGCGATGATCTTGTAGGGTAGGACCCGATGGGTTAGACCTATCAAGATGCTAATACAAGGTGGTCCGGGCGGAGGGGCTCGGCGATATGAATATTCACGAGCTTCGAAGCTGCATCCAGAGGGAGTTCGCCATGGAGGCAATGACGATGAAATTTGCAATCAAGGGGGTCACCTGCACGAATGGTGTGTGGGAGTTCGTCAAGGTAAATGGAACCATAACATGAAGCCAGTACATGCAGATTGCCTCCTAGCCCGAGGCGGCCATTTACGGAGGCCAATGGTGTACCTGAGTTTAGTGCACATGGCACCGAAAAACGTTGATGAGCCTAGCACCTCCACACCTAGGCAACCACAGGCCGAGCTTCAAGACGATAGCACGAAATATGCTGTATTGGAGGAAAGACTCGTCCCTCATTTCGTGCGAAATGATGGGGCGAACATGTGGTGGTCAGCTCTCATTGACTGCTACAAGTATCTATCGGAGCAGGGAGCAGGCACTCGAGTTAGAGTTCGACGAGGACACTAACCCAGGCTCCGATGATATCGATGAGGACACACACCAGACGAGTGGTCCAACCAGGGGAATTGTGTCATCAGAGGTGTTATATGTGTCGTCCAGACTCAATGATGTTGTGGTACATTCTCTTGTACTACCGCAAGAAGGGTCGCGGTGGGGGTTTCAAGCTGACACCCTCTTAGTTGGGCAACGTTTCCCGAACAGGGCGGCTGTGCAACAAGCTATAGCAAGACACGCCTTATCCATCAGCTGTGTGTACCAAGTGCACTGGTCTAACCTAGGCAATTACACAGTGAAGTACGTAGTGGAAGATTGCCCTAGAAAGGTCAACGCTTAATAAGCAAAGATTTTTAGCTCAGTCTTCTTAGTCAAGGCGATGATTGACCATACTTGCGAGCTTAGCGAGCCCCTGTGCCAGGATCAGAACGTGACTTCCACATATGTGGCAAGCCTCATCAGCCACCTAGTTACAAAGGACATGTCCATTTCCCTCAAGATGTTCATGTCAGAAGTCGTCAATCTGGTTGGCTATTCAGTCAGCTACAGTAAGATCCGACGAGCCAAGCAGAAGGTCATTGAGTCCATATACGGGACATATGAAGAGGCGTACAACCTTGTGCTGAGATTGCTTCACCAGAGAGCCGAATCAAACCTCGGCATGTACGTAAACAAGCTTCACACTGGACTGGCTATTCTGGGCTTTCGCCCAAGCTGTTTAAGGCTTCAAGTTTTGTCGTCCTGTGCTCACGATGGAAGACACTTTCCTCATAGGGAGATACAAGGGCACCATTCTCATTGCGGTGATGGCTAATGCAAATGACCAGCTTCTCCCAGTGGCATTTGCTACTGTGGAGAGCGAAAACTCGTCCAGTTGGCTGTGCTTCCTAGTAAACGTGAAGCGAGTGGTGGTTGACAACCGACCCAACTTATGGCCGCGCTCAACACCATGTAGCATGGGACCGAACCCCCTCAGTAGTGGATCGTCGAGGAGACATGGACTCACATTGTCAGTTATTTTGTTTATAGAGCCACCGCAGCCTAGCGGTAGATGGAGGAAGGAAAGCAGTGGTCTGAGAACTTGCAGAGGCACATGGACCAGAAGATAGACAATGTCCAAATGCACGACATCCGGGTAGTTGATGGCCTTCAGAGGAAGTATGAGATCAGGCTTTGGCAAAAATATGTCAACAGCCTTGTCAGGGGTGAAATGAAACAGCATACACCTTAGGTGATGTGGTCACATGCACCTGCAACAAGCCAAAGCTCCTGCACAAGCCATGCTCGCATATGTACAAGGCATGTGCACAAATGAGGCAGATGTCCGAGCCGTATATCTCTGAGTACTACGATATGCAATACCTTTTCAGTACATGGAGTACATAATTTTACTCCTACGACTTGGATATAATCTATATAGATCTTTAGTCAAACATGTTGCAATGGGCCCCAATAAGGACTTAAAGATAACTACGAAGAGATGTCGGCACACGCGATGCTTCCAGAATGACACGAATGTCAACCAACGCACCAGAATTAGGCGCACAATAAAGTGCAGGATATGCAAGACCTCTGGACACTCAATGAAAGATTGCCCCAACAGACCGACAGACCGAGCTCGTCTGGTCGCTATTCAGTGTTGTGATTTCATGTATCTTTTAGTTTGTCGAATTAATTCATATTTGTAGCAATTCGAGATGTAGTATTTTATGTGGTGGTAATTGCCAATTAATCAATTGATTACTTAAATGATTAACTCCGTAATCAATTATCGCATGTGATTATTTATGAAATCATTGCCATTTAATGGTAAATTTTAGCTACATTATTTTTAATTATCAACTACCCAGGGCTCATTGTGCTTTAATAGATGCATAAGCTCATAAGCTACATGTGATTATTTTAATGCTTTAATTTTCGCTACATTATTTTGAAATTTTAGTTGTAGAACTGTGATAGAAACCACATCTCACAATCTTTCTTTGGTCCTACATGTCCACAAGAAAAAAAATATGAGACAAAATAAACTATTAAGATTCTCTAAATATGACCCAAAAATAAGTATGTTATACAGTAGTAATGTACATGCTTAACTTGGAAGTTCACTCGGCAGCTCTATTGAGAGGTGTGATTGTTTTTATATTTTCAATTAGCAAGAAATAGAATATACATCTTATTAGATTAGGATATATTGTATGGCACCATTTAAGCAAGAAGCTTACAGACTGGTTCAGAAACTTACCAATCGAGACATAATTGAAGAGCCATAGCCAGTATCAAAGCTTCCAACCTGTCATACAAATCACAAATTTTTTGAAAAAGCTAATTATAGGTTCTTCTCTCCATCAGAACAATAGGATTGTTATCTTATTACTAAACTTGTTGAAAAATCAAAGGAAAAATTAGGCAAAAAATTAGGATACATTTGAGAGAAAAGGTAAATCAATTCATCCCACTCAAAGTTACTTGTTTGTGGGAGCAGCCATTCGCATTTAGAGCATCAAAAATTAGGATACATTTAAGAGAGAAGATAACTCAATCCACCACTCAAAAGTTATATGTTTGTGGGAGCAGCCATTCACATTCAGAGTATCAAACTACATGGAAATGAAATGTACCATGTGATCTTGATGCATAGTCTAAACACCAAGCTCTTGTACCTACCTTCATTAACAATGACTTGCCCTAGCAATTCAATGGTTGGATTTCTATGTTTTCTAGATATGCTACGGTGAAGCCAAACTATCATAGTTTCAGTCAGTGTTATCTTTTGTCAGAACTCAAGAGAAGTTCATCCATGGTACGGTGGTCTTTCACAACGCTCTAACATGCTAGAGCTATGTCGACACAAATCAGATTGTTACAAAAAAATTGCAAACAAAGTTATACATATAAAAGTGGTAACAATATAACATAGAATGCAAATTCCACTTTGGCAAATACAAACTACACATCAAGAAGCCAAGAAACAAAGTAAGCTGGAAAATCACCTTAGGACCTGCTGCCCGAATATTATGTTGTCAGTTGCAATTGTTAGGTCACACACTATGTGCAAAACATGGCCACCGCCAACAGGGGAATTGATCACTCGCCACTGTTAAAGATGTGCACATTCAAGATTTTTCACTCATGTCTCACTGACATGTGGCCCCAGAATCTACATGTTAGTGAGACATGGAGTGGTAAATTCAAAAATGTATATCTTTATAGTGGCAAATACCGAAATATTCCCACCACCAACAACATAACCAGCAACCTAATAGCATATGCCACAGAATTAGCATGTAGAATGATGAAACGAAATCAACAAAAACAATTGTGATGGTCATACCATTGCTATAATAGGGTTTGGAAGGCGCCAGATTTGTACATGAAGAAATGATTTACCCAATGTGCTCAGAATTAAAATTCAGTTCATACAGAGGTTGATGAATTGAACAGCAAAACACTAACACACCAACAAGAAAGTGTAGTTTACTTATAGGCTTTCAGCCCTTTACTGAAGGGTAACGTCAACATATAATCGCTAATCTCATATTATGGTAAGTATGTCATGAGCACATTGCATTGATGAACTAAACAACCTATTACGACATGCTAGAGGATATACCTGTATTGAGTACTTGGTTTAAGAATTAATCAAACAGAAGGTGGCAGGCAACGAATCACATCGACCGTGGCATCTTTTATTACCTTTCCTCAAATCTAGGGTGACGATATCCAGTGGCTGAACGGCGACGGGCTTGCATGAGGAATGCTGGGCAAGCAAAAGTGACAGTGCGCGACGTCGAGGCAGAGTAGGATTTGGGGGTGGACGCTTGTAACGCCCCCGTTTCCGAGGGCGCGTACGGACACGGCAACCCGTAACTATTCACGCATGAACAGTTATGGAGTGCCGCGCAAGAGTATACCATTGCACGCTTACAACAATAGCCAGCATATATTTCATATATGGATTAACATCCAGAGTTTAACAGCGGGGCGTGCAAGCCCAAAGTATAATTACATCACAAAAGCTCCAGAATCCGCTTGAGCGCGGCGAAGACCTAAAGCCACGGATCCTCGTCGAAGAAGAGACCCTCGGGGGCTTCCTCAACGGGGAGACCTTCACCTTCGTCTTGATCTTCTAAAGAATTGATTAGCAAGCCGTGAGCCAACATCCGGCTCAGCAATTCGTAAAGGAAGCTTATCTTACTACTTGCACGGATTCACAAGGCATGGAATATACTTGGTTTATTAACCTTGAGTGGATGCAGTTTTATTTGTAAACTCTTTTGTAAAACTTGTCAACAAAACTACTCCTTAATCAACAGGGGTTTTCATGAAGAGTTAATTAATCATCTAACCAGATTAAAACATTCAGAAAACTACTTAAGCTTTGCGGATGGGATCACCCAAGTGACACGGCTCAATAACAGGAGCACGGCGTATCCGAATACCATTTATTTGACTCTGCGAGTTTGCTCAACTTTACCCACACGATCCCTTAACTCCCGCGACAGAGTTAAGAAAGCCGGTCGTTTGTTGCTCAACTCTTTATATAGGCTCTACCGGTAGAATTCACTCGGTGCGGCACATGGAAACTCCCGTCCGCCGAGTGAACCCTACCGTTATTAGGTATCCGCAGCACGGCATACCTAATCCACTTCCACAGCTCCAGACTTCTCAACGCCTGTAGAGTTTCAATCGAGTTGAGCAGCTACTAAACCAGTGTTGACGAGTCAACTCACGTGGTTGGCGATTGCTATGACAGTTGCTCGGCATAAGGGTTTCATCCTTATATTTTCACATGGCCGCAACCTCTCCAGGTCCGCGACCACAACCTAGGGTAAACGGTGGGCGAAGACCGACTCACGGTTTCCCACAACACTCTTACCCTACCTTGCACACCGACACTCTCCGCCCTAGGATGCGGTGTCCCATACCACCCCACCCTAGGGTCGGGTTTTCAAGTCTACCGGCCCGCAGCCACCACCTTATTAGTGTAAGACTTTGCATGATAGTAATAACCTATAGTTATCTAGCTTAACAGATAATTATCTCTAGGGTTACAAGGCATGGCTACAATTTAAATCGGGCATTTTCGGTGGTAGGTCGTATCTATATCACATGTCATTCTAAACATTTTTATTTTACTTTAAACTAGCATTTCATAACTAGCATAATGCAAATAGCATAATAACATATTATGTAAAGCATGAGATTCAACATGATCAAGGTTTTGCGACTTGCCGTGAACTGGAATGATCTCGGCGAGCTCGAACGTCGACGCTTCGGATCACGAGATTGCACCGAGCTTAGGGATCTCGAAACTAGCGCAAACACACAAAATAAATAAGTCCTAGCTTGAGAATAATCAAGCAAGGAAAAATAATCTATAAAAAGAATTAAAAAGAAATAAAATTGCATAAAATATCAAATGAAAGGGGTTCTTGGAATTTTTAGATTTTGCTGGAGATGAATTTTGGAAATTGGAGTTCACCACTGGGTTCAGGATAATGAAAGGAGTAAAGTGGTGAAATTTGGGAATTTTTTGGGATTTTCTGTGATTTTCTAGGATTTATTTGGGTTTTCTGGATTTTTGGAAAAGAATAAATCTCGGAAAATCGGAATGAACGATCTTGGGCGGCCGAATGCTACTGAAGGCGACTCGGCATTTGGCGCTTGCATGGCCGAAGGCCAGCCATGCGGCCCATGTCTTGTGGCCGCGACCACGCCACGCCGCCTCCCGGCGGATGGCCGAAGCGTGGCAGCGTCCGGTGGAGATGGGCGGGCGGGCGGCTCGGATCTGCTGGGTTTATGGAGATCGGACGGTGAGAATAGGAGGCGGGCGAAGGGGTATGGGGCGATCGGACGGGTGAGGAGGTTGCGATTAAGAAGATCGGACGACCACGAGGTGCGACCATCCGCCTTGCGGGTTTGAACGATAACGGTTGGAGAGGACGGCGACGATGCGGCCACGTCGTCGTCTTCAACCTCGCCGGCAGCGGAGGGACGAGAAAAGGGAGCTTTGGCTCCCGGCGACGGCGAGGTCCCGGCGGCGGGAGGCACCACCGGGTAGATCTCGGCGTGGGAACCTATTCGGGCCCTTGGAAGGCCGGAGAACCACTGGAGAAGGCAGGAGACCGAAGGGGAGAAATGGCTTCCCGGCGGTGAAGGAGGGTCTCCGGCGGCGATCAGGCCAAATCGGTGGTGGATTTATGGTCAGTGGGTCCTGGGGCTCACGTTGGTGGCGTTGGTCGAAGCTCGGAGGTCCCCGGGTGAGCCGGCCACGGAGAGGGTGTTTTGGGTGGCGAGCCGGTCTTTGGAGCTTCACGGTGATCTCCGGCGAGCGAGTGTACCAAAGTGATCGAGGCGGTGAGGGTGCTCGGGAGCAAAGAATCGGAGAATGAGGAGAGGGGCGGTTCGGCTCACGGGGTCGCCGGCAGGGAAGAGCGGCGGAGCTGAGGCGATGGGAGCCCAATCGGCTGCTCGGGGAGGTGGCTAGGGGTGGTAGGAAGTGTTTGGGGCAGCTAGGGGCTCGGGAAGCAAGAGGAGAGTGGGAGCCGAAGGGGTTTTATACTCGCGGGAGAAGGAGGAGCCGTGGAGAGGAAGGCTCGGGCGCGCGCGAGGGGTCAAGAGGAGGACGGAGGGTTGCTGGGGCGTCTCCTCCGCGCAGAAGGGTGACGTCCGCGGCGGTGAAGGCGGGTGCACGGGCGCGAGGCGGCCGGTGGGGCGGCATGGGCGTCAGGCGTCGCAGCGGAGAAAGGGGAGAAGCCACCGGCGGTGGGGGCCAAGGAAGGGAAGTGGCGGCGCGTGGCGCGGGCGCGGCCTCCTTCGGACCATGGCGCCGAGGTGGCGCGGCTGTCCGGACGGGGGCAAAGGCGGTGCGGGCAGGCGCGCAGCCGCATGGGCGGTGGGTGGCGAGGGGAGGCGGGCGCCATCGGGGAAGGAGGCGAGGCGGCGCCAGGAGGGGAAAGCGGAAAGGGAGGCGGCGCCCGCAGGAGGGAGGCGGAAGGAGGAGAAGGCGCCAACGGAGAGGAGAGGCGGAGCGGCCCGAAAAGGAAAGCGCACTCCGGGGAGAATTTCCGAATTGGGAAAGTTTTCAAAAATTCACCAAAAATTCAGGAAAAATCCAGGAAAAATTTGGTTTGGAATTTTGGGGTCTTTCAACGCTTGGGCACCAGTGGGGACAGGGGTGAGTGAGGATTTGGGGGCGGACACACAGAGTAGGCAAGAGGAGGCCCTTTGCATGGGTGGGAGAAGAGGAGCGATGGACAGTGGAAGGGAGGGAGGATGTGGTGGTGGATGAAGGCGGCCATGGGTGGGTGGTGGTGCTGTGAATGCGGGAGTGGAGGAGGAGGTGCAAGATTAGGGAGTCCATCGTCGGCAGCAATGGCGAGTGTAGTGGGGTGACATGGAGCGCCGGAGAAGAACGCAAAGGTGGCATTCGTGGGGAGAAGGAGATAGCCGGCTGCGGCGGGGCGATATGAAGTGCTAGAGATGAGAAAACACTCAGCAAATCAATCACAAACAATAAACTCTGTAAAAGAAGAGATCAAAGAGATGGTTTCCCTTACTGTGAGTAGCATCAGTACGAGTAGGCACCAAAGCCAAGATCAAATAGTCTTCCTTCTCTGCTGCTGCCACACCGATATGGGCTTGCTCCTGCCTGCACTCCACTCAGCATCCTCCTCTGTCTCTATCTATTTCTCCAGCCTTAGCCTCGCCCGCTGCATACTGCTCCTAGACTCAAAGGCCTAAGGGGCCACAACTAAGCCATTGTCGCCTATCAAGATCAGTGCCGATGTACCACCATCGTTTTTCAGTTGCACTATGTACCCTAGGGATGAGTAGGAACAAGGAAATTAGGGTGAGCAAGAGATTCGGGGTGCAAAACGGGACAGGAGGTTCCAAGATTGTGAGGAAGAAGTGGAAAGGCAGTTTTCTAGGGAGTGGAGGATATTTTTCACGAGTTGCAAGCAACGGCTTTAGGGAAGAAGGGGCGCTCGTTAGATGGGCAAGAGTGGCTGATAGGCCAGGATGCCAGACCCATTGGTCGGTGCGCAGAAGAAGAGATTGTTGTAGGAGAAAAGACGTATAGCCATCTATTTGTATTTTTAAATAGTAGAGATAAACACAAAGCCATGCATATGCCCAAATTTCAAAAACAAAACATGCATGCAGCACAAAGGCTGAAGCAGACCACCGCGCCGCCTCCCTCTCCTTCGCCGCGCTGGAAATTTGGAAAGAAAGATGCACCCTCTTTGAGCACTGCTGTACCAATACCCAGGCCATTCGATCCACCACATAGTTAAAATCCCTTTCTTGTTGGTCCTAGAATACACTTTGTTTAATAAGAAGAAAGAATATAAGACGTGCGTAATACATATAAAAGCAACATTTGATTGATTTTATCATGACTCTTGGCCTAGAACAAGCATGCAATATGAGCCATTCATCTTCCTCACGCTCGTGGACATGCAGTTTGCTCCGGGGAACCCCTCCGAAGTGTTGTTCACCTCCACTGACTCGCAGATCCGCGTCTTGACGACGTGACCATGGTCCAAAGTTCAGAGGTATAAATCTCAGCTTCAGAAATCACAATGGGCGTACATAGGAGCATAGTGCAGCACACTAAGAAAACCAGAGAGAGGAATGGGACGGTACTATAGCAAGGACATTGTGGGTATGTTCTTTACGGTTTTAAAAGTGTTTTTTGGCTTTTGCTATATTACTTAACTTTCAAATAGAGTATTTTCTCAAGACGGGATCTATAAGTTAATTGTAGTTCACGTTAAAAGCCTAACATCTGTATCAACTAAAATCGCAAGCGAGTATCTCTCTCTCCGTAATCTCTATCGCAAACAGCCAAAATTTAAAATTTTCAGCCAAAAACCATAAACCACAGCTGAAAAGAACAGACCCAGTGAAAGTTTCTATTTTTAACGGTAGGTATGGCAGGAGCTCTGCCTTTAGTTTATAGGAAGGAAAAAGAGGTTACAACGTTTTAAGGTTTTAAACAGAGCTATAAACTCGTACGGTTCAACTAAAAAAAGAACAGATAACACACAGAGACGGTTGAAACGAATCATTAGCGGAAATGACTGTATTTAACATGTTATTTGTAAAAAATAATATCCTCTTAGTATTAATTGCAAAAATAGAACTACTTGTCGTTTGGTCACCGGACGACAGGCTTTTCAGGCTGACAAGTGGCACCTGCCGCCCGATGACCGGACGACAGGCTTCTCGAGCCGACACGTGGCGGCTCACCCTGTGCATTAGACTCATCACGTGTCGGCCTAAGGCATCTGCCGCTCGATGACAGGGCGATAGGTGCGCCACGTGTCGGCTTGAGAAAGCCAGCCGTTTGGTGACCGAGCAACAGGTGCCACATGTCAGCTCGAGAAGCCTGTCATCCGGTGATCAGACGGCAAGTAGTGCTATTTTTATAATTGATACTAAAAAGATGCTATTTTTATAAATAATGTGTCTAATATGATCAAAAGCGGGTTTAACCTTAGCGTAAATATCTGTATAAACAAACTAAATATCAATAAATCGTTTTAAAAAAGCTGCCATGATAAATCGATTTAAAATGATAATGAAAAAATCAATCTGATTATTTGTTTAAGAGAGAATATAAATTATAAACTGAAAAGAAGAAGGCTGTGATCCCGCCACCAATCCTGTAAAGAGCGGACCCTTTTCCACTGCAGTAAATTAATGTAGCACTCGATCTGCACTGTTCGTTTCAAATCCAAAGGCCTTTTGATCCGGTTCGGCTTCTATCATTCCTCCTGGGTCAGGTAATTGCTGAATTCTAAACCGATACCATACCACTCCGCGAGAACCCTAAACCCTCACCATGCGCCGCCTCTCGCCGCCGCCGACCATCGCCGCCCTCCGCCTCTCCACCCGCGCAGCCGCGGCGGCCGTACCATCCGCGCCCGACCTGGCTCCCCCGTACCCCGACCGCTCCGACGTCCGATCCCACAACGCCGCCCTCATCGCGCTCTCCAGGGGCGGCGGGGCCCCGCGCCTCGGGCACCTCCTCGCCGCCTTCGCCGCCATGCTCAAGTGTGGCGCGCCGCCCGACCGCTGCACCTACAATACGCTCATCAACACGCACTGCAAGCTGGCCCTGCTCGCGGACGCCAGGGCCGCGCTGGCGCGGATGCGCGAGGCGGGGATCGCGCCGGACACCTTCACCTACAACTCCCTCATGCTCGGGCTCTGCAGGGGCGGCATCGTCGCCGCCGCGTGTGGGTTGTTTGTGCAGATGCGACGCCGGTGGGGCGCCTCCTACGACGCATTCTCCTACACTATCCTGATCCAGGGGCTGTGCGCCGCGGGGCGCGTGGACTACGCTCGTAGGGTGTTTGATAAAATGTCTAGGAGCTGGTGCAGGCCCGGGGTGCACACGTACACCGTGCTGGTCGATGGGCTGTGCAAGGACAAGCGGGTTGGGGATGCCCAGGCGCTGGTGAGCGAGATGGTCGAGAAGGGTGTGGTGCCGAGCGTGGTGACATATAATGCGTTGATTGGCGGGCTTTGTCAGGAGGAGAGGTTCGATGATGTGTTTAGGTTGTTGGAGAAAATGGAGATGCAGGGTCCTGCGGCGGATTGCTGGACCTATACTCAGCTTGTTGATGCCCTGTGCAAGCATGGCGAGGTGGAACGTGGTGCCAAGGTGCTGCACGAAGCCCTCAGGAAGGGCTTGGTGCTGGGAGTTAGCATTTACAATGCATTGATTGATGGGTATTGCAAGGGTGGTGATGTGAAGACTGCTCTTGATGTTTTGCAGTTGATGGAGAGGAACAGGGTTAACCCAGATGTCCAGACTTTTAATGAGGTGATCAATGGATTCTGTTGCAATGGTAAAGCGCATAGGGCGATGGCCCTCTTGACACAAATGATTGGGGCCGGGTTGTCACCGAATATTATTACATTCAACTTGCTGATTTCCGGTCAGTGCAGTGTGGGTAATATCAAGAATGCTTTTCGGTTACTTGAATTGATAGAGGAATATGGTGTTCTTCCAGATCGACAGACTTATGCTATCTTTATAGATGCTCTTTGTGACGAAGGTAGAGTGGAGGATGCTAACTCTCTGTTTACCTGTCTTTCTGAAAAAGGCATCAAGGCACACACCTTCATATATAATCCATTGATTCGTGGATATTGCCAAGTAGGAAATATTGATTCTGCTTTTGTACTGATGGAGAAGATGGCTTTAGAGGATTGTTTGCCTGATGTTTACACCTACAATGCCCTTATTGATGGTCTGTGCAAACAGGAAAGATCGGGTGAGGCTATGGATTTACTAGATAAGATGAAGAAGCAGGGGATAGAACCGACAACTTGTACATTTAACATTCTCATTAAGCAGATGCTTTGTGAGAAGAAGCCCATGGGTGCTGCCAAGATGTATGAGCAAATGATCTCTTCAGGTTGCAAGGCTGACAAATGGACATACACTCTGAAAATCAGCACAAATGATTTTGAAGGAGCAAGAATGGTAGATCAAGGCATAACTACTATTAAAATGCGTGAAGCAGGGGTTTCTCCAGATGTGGTGACATACAACGCTCTTATAAAGATTTATAGTGATGCTGGTCTGATGGAGAAGATCTTATCTGCACATGCGGAGATGCTTTCTGTTCCTCTTGATCCAGATTGTGCAACATATTCTATCTTACTAGAGCATATTTGTAACAAGGATGACAATGGGGCAGTTGATGATGACAATATATGGAAGACAGTAGATGTGCGCAGTTTGCAGGAGCTTTTTGAACAGATGTGTAAATATGATCCTGCTCCTGGTATCAGCACATACAAGGTCCTGCTGAAGGGATTGTGTAACCAGTGTCGACTGGAGGAGGTCAAATGGTTGTTACGAAAAATGCAAGAAAGCAGCATTCATTTGGATGAAGATATGTCTGATTATCTACTTGTTTGTTATTGTAACTTAAAAATGTACAATGAGGCATGTAAACTTTTTAGATCGATGACCCATTCTAGCTATCAACCAGACCTAAAGTCATGCTGCCTTCTTCTTTCTGGCCTTTGTGATAGTGGAGACCATGGGACAGCTTTATCAATTTTCAGTGACATACTTGGCATAGGGTACAACTACGATGAGATTGTCTGGATACTTTTAATGGATGGTCTACACGAGAAGGGCCATGCTGGTCCATGTTTAGAGATGCTTTCCATGATGAAGGATAGAAAATGTTTTATTAGCACTAGGACATATGCCTCTTTAGCTAGTTTGGTTGGTGGAAACTGAAGGAAGACCTCATTTGGACGGTTCATTTTTTTTTGTTGTAAAAATTACTTTGCTCATTTGGATGAGCTGCGGCATGATTACTTGGAAGCATAACTATGAATAAAACAAATCTGGGATTTTCAGAAGAGAATGTGTGCATGTGTGCATCAGTGAAATAGTGAGAGGAATCAGACCTTGAGTTGGTCTTGAATTTATTAAAACCTGGTTTCTGCTGTCTGAACATCAGTAGATGAAAGTGAGTTTAGTCATGTTCTACATCTGCTATATTCTGGGTCCAGGATTGATGTCTTCTTCATACTTCCATCAGTCTATACCTATACATTGATGAACTTTCACTTATTGTCTGCCTGGAGTCGACATGGAGTTTCCAATACTTGATCATCGGTTGCGTTTGTGACTGTGGTACAGCTTTTTCCTCACAAATTCTATTGATATTTGAATTCTGTATAAGTTTAATATATCAGTGTGCTATGTTTTTCTAAGCTGTTCTTTTTTGTTCCATCTTTAGTTCTCTGTCATATATACTATTGTTCCTTGTAGGGAACTTGTGTTTCTGCATACATGGTGTAAAATCACTCCCACTGTGGTCTGGTTATTGTACTTCCTCCATTACATGTCAGATGGTGGCCTAGCTTAAACTTTTTTGTTACAAAAAAATGATGCTTTAGGCTTTCAAGGTAAAACAATATATCTTTTTCAAATGTGCCCCTGATTTTAATCATGCTATTTGTTGTGGTTGATGATGTATAAGAGAAACTATTATGAGAGAATTGAGTGGGGGAGAGGAATTATCAGTAGAGTTAATTGAGGATAGGTTGTTAATCTTGTATCGTTTATTAATATATGTGTGCAACTCCCCAAAAAAGTCATCTATTTTTTTTCAGAGGGTGTAATATTTTCCATATTTTAATTAGTTTTGGAGATATTTTCTGGCCATCTTTTTTGATCGCATTTTGTTCTTTTCAATATATAGAATATTTTTTACTTTCAGTGATATTCCAGCAATGGATTATTTCGATTGCTGATTTGATGTATATTGTTTTTGGTTTTGACCTTTCTTCATTATCATGAGAATTTGTTTATTCAGTGGATATTCTGAAATAATCATTTATAATCTCTTTTTAATTGCACACTTTGCTTTTACATACGAACAACTTCCATTAAAATCATTCTGAACTCCTACAAAAGATATGGTATATTGTATAAAAAAGATACCCAAAAGATCTCTAATTAGCAAGAAGAATAAAGCCTTTTTTCCCAAACAAGTTGGGATAGATTAGGAATGAAATTTTCTCAAGGTCAAAGAAATGAGTCTTGTAATAAAACCTACAAGGCTACAATACTAAGTTCTACATCCTGTCATTTGAACCGAGAGTCTAAAATACCGTCTCTAAACCTTCTCCTTATGTAATGGTTCATGGTTCTGGTACGTGGATCGTTAACTTTCATGTGTTTATATCCAAAGCTAATTCTTTGGATACATTTCAATATATCAAGATCTCTAACTGGTAGATGGTATAAAAAGGATACACAAAAGATCATTGTTCTATTCATAAATTAGGAATCTTACCTATTTGTTTATAGAGTAAATTGCACTGTAACTCCCTAAACTTGTGAGGTCGTGCCACTTAGCCCTCTGAACATGCATTTTACTTTTTTCAGCCCCCTGAACTTGTCCCTATTCACTAGGGGTGGAAAACGGTAACGGATAATTCGTCTTATCCGATATTCGTATCCGAGAAAACGTGAATGTGGTAAGCAGAAATCCGTATTCGAAAATGTTCGTATTCGTATTCGAGAATATTTGTATCTGTATTTTAGAATATTCGTATTCACATTCGTATTCGAGAACATTCGTATTCGTATTCGAGAATATTCATATTCGTATTCGTATTCGCATTTGTATTCGAGAATATTCGTATTCGTATTCGAGATTATTCGATCCGTTTTCTAGTGAGCCAGTGGCGCTGGCGCCTAGCCGTGCGACACGGCACCCGTGGCTCGACATCGGCACACACTGGTGGTACTGCCGCCTAGGAACTAAAGTGTAAAGTCTAAAGGCGGGAGTCTGGATTCATGCGCAGGAGTGGACGGCGGGAGATCTGAGTTCTCAACCGGTCATTGATTCGGTCAACCTGCTGCTGTAGAGTCGTAGACTGTAGTGCTCTCGCCTCTCGCCTCTCAATCTCTCATGCTCTGCCAGTCTGCTATGTAGAGTGCCGACTGCCGATGTGCGGGTGGCGACTGGCGACGGCGAGTACCGAGCGAGAGTCGAGAGCGAACTCCTTCGATCCTTCCTTACTCCTCACTCCTCATCAGTCCTCAGTCCTCACTCCAGTAGTCTAGTTCATTTCCTGATTCCTCAACTAGTACTCATTACTCAATAGTCAAGACCTCAACAGCTCAACTAGTACTCCTCACTTCCTCAGTCCGCAACTCCTCAATCGGTCAATCCTCATTCCCCCAACCGAGCGACGGCCGATTGCCCTCCCATTTCCATGTGCGGTGGCTGACGACTGCTGCTACCTGTTGCCATTTCGGTGGTCGGCGGCTGCTGCTGCCATTTCGAAAGAAGCTGCTAGAGGCTTGGCGCCGAGGCCAGAGGGCGGCAGAGGAAGGGGAGGCCGGGCGAGCGTGGGGAGGGAGTTTGGGCGCCGACGATCTGAGTTGGAGGAGTTGGAGCCGGTCCAGCCAGAGCCGTGAGTTAGAGCCAGCCGCCTGCCAGAGGCCAGATTTGCAATGGTTTCTAAATCATCAAGCAAAGCCAAGGAAAAACAGGTAAGAATGTAAGAATAAGATACATGATTCATGAATGATAATATGATACTAGTTATATTTCTAGGTCTAGAAATTGCCAATATGAGCTCATGTTCTTTCCCCCAAAAAAAATCGACCAAAGTGTTTCACGAATGGAGAAAGATCAGAAAGTAACAGAAGATAGCAAAGAGGAACCACAGAATAATTTTAAGAAGGGCAACTAGATCCATGTGAAAGTTTTGTGTTTTTGCTGGGAGCTGAAATTCACTTTAGGTGACTAGGTCATGAGTTGTTTTGCCATTAAATGAGATGTGCAAGTTTAGAGTTCAGTAGTTCAAGATTCATGAATCACCAAATTAGGATGAGCACATATGAGCAAACATATAACTTGAATTTGTTTTTCTTGTAGGTTACAATGGCATCTGCAACTGGAAGCGATAACAATGCGAATGCTAGTTCTAGTGGTGGCACTTCCATGCATGGGAAGGTTCAAAGTATTGTTAGTGAGAATTTTGCAGCAGAGACAAAGGGTGGTTCTGGTAGTGGTAGAACAATACAAGGTGTGGCCAAGAAAATCCAGGAACGAAAGGAAAAGAGGTTAACATCAAAAATTTGGAATCACTTCACACGGAGTTTTGTTGATGTGAGGGAGGATGACAAGGTTGTCAAGAAAAAGATGGCAGAATACAATTACTGCAAGATTGTTCTTTCTGCTGACAGTAGCAAAGGTACGACACGTCTATGGAATCATTACAATGCAAAACATAATGGGTAATCACAACTTGATGTGACAAAATTAGGTGGGGATGTCAATTTAGATGCTTGGAAGTATGATGAGGAACTTAGTGTACATAAATATCATCTTGCTATTGTCATGCATGAATATCCATTCAACTTCTCTGAGCATGAATACGCAAATGACTTCATTATATCATTGTGCCCTACATTTCCTATAAAATGCCGCAAGACTACTAAGACAAGGATAATGGATATTTTTGTGAAAGAGAAGCAAAAACTTTTTCAGCAATTTCCCTCTCTTACCTGCCAATTTAGCTGCACAATGTATATGTGGACTTCAAATCAAACCAAGAGGTACCTATGTGTCACTTGTCATTGGATTGATGATGATTGGAAAATTCAGAAACGAATTATAAACGTCATGCATCTTGAGGAAAAACATTCTGGGGTAAATTTGAGCACTGCATTTATGGCAAAAATGGCGGGATGGAACATTGAGCATAAGTTTTTTGCTTTGACCTTGGATAATGCGTCTTCAAATGATGTTTGTGTGAAGACTATCATTTCTACCCTTGAAAATCATGATTCTCTACTTTGTCATGGCAAGTTCTTTCATGTGTGTTGTGCTGCTCATATTATTAATCTCGTTGCGAGGAATGGTGTGAACACAATTTCAAGTGTTATAAATAACATTCGCTCATCAGTTCTAGTTGCCAAGAGCTCTACTATGCAATGGGAGATATTTCTAAAGCAAGCAGAAGATTTGCGATTATATACAAAAAAGGGTCTTGCTCTTGATGTGTCTACTAGGTGGAACTCAACCTATTTAATGTTAGCAGATGCCCTTCACTATAAAAAAGTTTTTCAAAGGCTTGTATTGTTGTATCCAGAGAAGTATAGTCGTCATGCTCCTTCTAGAGAAGATTGGGAAAAAACGAGTGTGTTATGCATGTGCTTGAAGATCTTTCTTAATATTACTAAGCTTCTCTTAGACTCTTACTATCTAACTGCAAACTTGTTCTTTGTTGAATTTAGTGAAATTAACATCCAACTTATTGAGTGGACTAAAGGCAGTGATGGATTTATTGTTGCCATGGCGAAAGCTATGTAGGATAAATTTAATAAGTACTGGGAGATGAGCAATTGCTCTAGCAGTTGCATGCTTTTTAGATCCTCGCTACAAGATGAAAGTGGTTGAATTTTACTATGAATTGATGTGTGACAACTCTGGAATTAAGGAGATAGATGAATTTAGGAAGGTTGTTAAGGAACTATTTGATTCTTATGCATCTCTTTACACTAATCCTGCAATGAGCATTATGCATCCTCCTGGCAGAGCTCACCACTATGTGGATCCTGATGATGAACCAAAAAAGAGAAAATTGGATGCTTTTCTAAATGATATTTGTGAAGTACACCAAGAACAATCTGACATGGATAAATATTGCAGCGAGCCATTGTTGAGATGGTCTAAAGGTGAACACTTTGACATTTTGTCGTGGTGGAAGACCCAGGGTGTGAAGTATCCTGTCCTTGCTCATCTTGCAAGGGATGTTTTGGCTATTCCTGCCTCAACAGTTGCATCCGAATCTGCCTTTAGTACTGAAGGAAGAGTTATTGACAAATATCGTAGTCGTTTGGACCCTGAAGTTGTTGAGGGCCTCATTTGCACCAAGGATTGGATAAGAGCATCTAGGAAAGGTAAACAAATAAAAATATGCAAAGGATGTACTTCTAGTATTCTACATTTTGTATTATGTGTTTGGCCGAACCAGTACTAATTTACCTTTGTTCATTTATTTCAGATCAAAGTGAGGTAGCATCAATTCGTGAAGATTTAGATATTTCAGAAATAAATGACAAAGTCGAACAAGATGAAGGTATATATGAATATATCATTTATACGTATATAGAATTACAGATAGAATCATAAAAGTTTATTATGTTGCATGTTCAACTATTGGTTATTAATTTATTATGTTGCAGGTGGCTATAGCAGCGCTACAGGGGATGGCAATGACATGGACGTGGAAGAAAATTAGAGCTCATTCTACTTGTCATGATGCTTTGAAATGTGTTTGATTTTGTGAGCTGAAGTGCAAGTGCTTGGCACTTAATCATGTCTTATATAATATGTACATGTTTATGATATTATTGCTGAATGCTGTTATGACTTATGACTTGGTTCTTTTGTGGGCCTGTTCTTCAGGCCACAAGCCGGCCGGCTTTTGGCGTACCTTCTGATACCTAACTTTTAAACGGAGTAATTTCTCAAGATGGGGTCTACAAGTTAAACGTAGTACACGTTAAAAGCTTAACATCTGTACCAGCCAAAATCGCAAATGAGTATCGATCTCTTCGTAATCTGTACCGTAAACAACCAAAATTCAAAAATTTCAGTCAAAAGTCATAAGCTGCAGCCAAAAAGAACAGGCCCTGTATTGGTTATCTTTCTTGTTTGCCATGTGTGCGAGTTGCAATGCAATATATAGAAAGGGGTTTGATGCTGCGTGATTTACTAGCAGGGACATGTTTATTCTTCTGGAGAGTATTAAGCCTCTACAGATTGATTCTTCAATTTTTCCATGTAGATTATTGTTTGTCACGCTCTTTGTTCTATTATTTAGCTGAAACAAATTCAACTGGATATGTAAACATTACACGAAGATAAATCTAAACTGGAGGTCAGTTATAAATGTCTTAATGCATCTAGTACATATGGCACACTTATCAGTTATTGAGTTAGAAATATGTGTACAGATGAATTGAAAAGCTGATGCCTAATTGAGGCTGTTGTCTTGGCCAGGCAGCTACTTGATTGCAATTTTTTATGTCTTCTGAGTTCTGGCAGTGTGTGGATTTTGTATGACATTTCCCTTTATGCAATTTATAGATGCTTAACAGAACTAGCTAATGGGGGAGCAAACATTTATCTGCAGAGCAATTGTCACATTTGGTCTTAATGCGCTCTACGGAAGGTATAATGTCCGACGTTCTTTCTGGGAAGGCAAATGGAACTCTACAAATGCATACAACTTTGTTAATTACACAATCTCAAAGGGATACCCAGTTGACTCATGGGAATTCGGTAATCTACTGTATCTTTTGTTGTGTACTCAGCTCTTTCATATTACCCCTTTTGTTCCAATCCAGAAGCTATTCTAACATATTAAATAAGAAGTAAGAATGTGAGCTACATTTTTACCATTAAGAATGTGAGCTACATTTTTACCATTTTCCTTGTTTTTTCAGGTAATGAGCTGAGCGGGCATGGAATTGGGGCAAGAGTCGATGCTAAAAGGATGTAATTGAACTTAAATCCATGTTATTCTCTCAAGGAATGGCAAGGCCTTTTTTTAGATCCTAAGTAAGGCCTTTTTTTTAGATCCTAAGTACTTAGATCGTGCTTAAGATACTTATAGGGACATGCAACTTACCCTCCAAAGGCATGGGACATGGGCTTCTGGTTGGGTCAGCGAAAGTGGGGGTGTATTCAACAATGGTGGTCTACTGGTGTCAAATACCTTCATCGATAGCATCTGGTCAGCTCTCAATCTTTTTTCATGAATTTACACGACTACAATCTGATTTATTATCTTGTGCCAGCAAGAAGTTGTGATGGATTTTCCAATGCAAGCAGGTACCTCGATCAACTTGGAATGGCATCTAAGTACAATACTAAAGTATTCTGCAGGTAGACTCTCATTGGTGGCCACTATGGTCTACTTGACACACAAACTTTTTTACCAAATCCTGATTACTACAGGCAAGGCTACATTTGTAGAGTTTTGGTAGATGATGGCAGTGTTCTACAGAACACAATTCTTATATTATGGCCACTTCTTTTGTTCTCAGTGCTCTACTATGGCATCGGCTTATGGGCAATGGAGTTCTTTCAGTTGATATCAATGCACCGCGTAGGTTGCGTGCTTATGCTCACTGCAGAAAACAACAGGTACAAGTTGCAATGGAGTGACTATTAACTTTTCAAGCAAACAGCTTGAGATAGTTTTTAAGATTCTTAGATCATGTTACTAAAGTTGAGGTGATATTGCTGTTTTCCTTAGACTTGCGAAATTATGAGTTTACAACTGACTGCTTTGTTATATCTGAAAATTTGCTATATTTCCACGGAAATATCAAATATCAGCTTATGTTTAAGTCTATCTGAACAAGCTTATTTCAAAATGCAGCAAGGGATCACTCTCCTCTTGATCAATCTAAGCAATACTACCTGATACAATGTCACTCTCCAGAATGACATCAACGTCAGCCTTGACAAAAGATCCGGCCTCCAGAAGAACGGTTCTTTGGCCCACAGCCTCAAAAGAGCAGTTTCATGGCTGGGAAGGAAGCCATCAAGCGACATTGCAAAGAGGGAGGAGTATCATCTGACCGCCAAGGATGGCGACCATCAGAGCAAGACAATGCTGCTCAACGGCGTCCCGTTGGAACTGGCAGACGATGGCAGCGTTCCAGCTCTGAATCCGGTGCTTGTCGCTGTTAATTTGTTGGTATACCTGGCTCCTACATCGATCGCTTTCGTAGTTCTACCGAAGTTCGAGGTTAAGACCTGTTCTTGAGAGAAAAATCCTTTTACTGCTGTATGCCTTGTGAAATTCCATCTGTTCATTTTGTGATAGGAATAGCATTATGTAAGGAGGAAACAAACAAGCAGAACAGCTTAAGAGGCTGGCATTTTATCCTGACTCCTCTGTATAATGCTGCTTTATTAGCATTTACTGTCTCTGCATTTTTCGTAGTGTTTTAGACCTAGTATTTCAGAACATAAATAGTTCGCAGGATTTTCAGGATATGTATATCTCTTGTTAGGACCGTCTTCTTGCCTTCTTGGGGGCATATGTGCCAAAAAGTTAGCAATTGATGTTTCTAGGTCGTGGAGGATATGACCTTGATTTATTAATATTTGTGATGATTGTTTGTTGATGAAATTTCAAATATCAAAATTTGAATTTAAAACTGCTAATAGGAAAAACCGGTCGATTACGACATTCGTAGGAGGATATTCGTATTCAACCGAATTAAGCATATAACTGATTCGAATTCGTATTCATTACGACATTCGATTCGTATTCGTATTCGAGAATATTCGAATTCGTATCCGTATCCGTTTTAAAAACATGAATCCGTATTCGTATTTGAGACTATTCGACCATATCCGATCCGTTTCCACCTCTACTGTTCACACCACCATGGTTATTAAAGGGATGCGGTGAGGCGTGGCAACTCACCACCTTCATACCATCAAGCGCTTATGGCATGCGGCGTAGCGATGCCATACACACATTCTAGTCAATTTGGTAGCAAATTAAATCGGCAATGTAGTACAATATGCATATCTTGATCTTGTCCATTCTTGAGCCCATGTAGCAACAATCCTTTACCCCATGTATCTTCTCCCATGTTGCACTCATCCCCTTGCAACTTGTAAGTTCTAACATGTACATTACAATAATGCATGTTTCATATTACAATTAGTTAAGTAAATATTGATTGAGTGCATGCACTTTTCATTGCTAAACCATGTACCTGGGTAAGAATGAGGAAGAATAGCTTCATCAGCAGCTCGACGAGAATGCGGCAATGACCAAAGCTTCCTCATCTTGTGATTGTGCTCACTGCTTTGCATGACAGTATGAGAGAGATAGTACCATGTTGTTGACCTGAAAGCAATCAAAGCATGAAAGTTATAAGGAACAACTTGATGGCATACATTTGCAGAGTACACAGTACAGGAGGACTCTATTAAAGGAATAAGTTGTGCACTTACCTTTTGATAGGAACAAGAACAACTATATTGCAAAAAGCCATCACCATTAGAAATTTAACAACATCAGGATCATTACTTGAGAATTTGAGTGACATACCTTGTTGATAGTTGATACTTGATAATATGCCATATCTTCTCTCAACCAACAAGCTACATGAAAATGGGTCAACAATGAAGTGAATAATTGAGGATTAAATATACGATTACATGAACAATTAGCAACATGATAAGCATGATATAACAAACATAAGTCCACAAGCATAGACCCATAGTCATAAGTCCACAACAATAACATGATATAACAAACATAAGTCCACAAGCATATACCCACAATCATAAGTCCACAACAATAACACAATATAACAAACATAAGTCCACAAGCATAAACCCATAGATTCATAAGTCCACAACAATAACATAAAGTTATAAATCCAACTCTCTCAACTCATACAAGTCATCCAACACTCTCATCTCTCAAAGTCTTCAACTCTCCCTATTTTTTCTTTTGGTAGTTGTCCCAGAACTTGGCTAGACAACGAACTTAACAGACTCTTGGGGTCCTCTATCACATCTTCATCATGTTCTCCTTCATCATCATCATCATCATCATCATCATCATCCAGGAAGAGTGGTCTACCCCTCTTGTTCTTCAATAGAGCTCGCCGCATTTCTTGCATGATTGCTGTTGTAGTCTTCGCACATTTTTTAGCATCTCCGAACCCACCAGCAAGATGCTCCTTAAGCCCTTTGATTCCTTCGCACACTTTTCCTATCAGAAAGTGAACACTGCGCCAAGTCTCTATTGCCAATTACCGGCCAAAAACCATACTTCCATCCCAGATCGTTGGACTTAGCATTGTGCTTTGGATCAGCCATGGGGTCGTACGCCGCTTCGAAGCCTCTCGTACTTGCAACTGTAGGCTCTATCTCTGTTGTGCAACCTACTGGCACAAAGCAAGCAATCTTCAGTATTACTAGGGGAAGCACAAATTGAAAAGAACATCGTGTGCATGCCGGGGAGGGGTTTCCTAACTCTAGGGGTGGCTTGGGAGGTTGGCGGCGAGGCGGGTTGGGAGGACAACCCGGGGGTGTACCTCGGAGGACAAAGGTGTCCAAGCCGATGGAGGACAAAGGAGGGGTGGCGGTGTGGTGCGGCACTGCTTGGGAAGCCGAGGGAGCAAAACCTTGGGGTCACGGGAGACACGAGTCATGGTCACGGGTTCCTTCTGGGCTTTGTCCCTTATCCCCCACCCCCTCTCCTTGGTGGCCACCTCAGCGTCACTCGACGCCTTCCTCCGCTCAAGCGATGCCTTGGCGACAACATGGGTCCAAGGAGGAGATGATTGACAGTTTCATGTTTTTTTCCTTCAGGTTGACGTCGGTACTGTGATCTGGAGGGAGTCCTACACTATGGTGGACAGGCTCGCCACTGGTGCGGAGGTGACCCACGAGGAGTTGTTGAGCGCTTGGCGTCGTGTGGAGGTCTACGGTAGACGTGTCTAGCCCTACTGTCCTGCACGATGCTACTAGCGGTCCCACGCCCACGCCCAGCGCACAGACGGTATGTCCACCAGTCCCGCGCCCGACCGACATGGCACCACTCGGGAGGTTCTACTTGAGCACGTCCTACACCACCTCACCCGGACGAGGCTGGGGGTCTGCTTGGGGACGGCCTCCTACACCGCCAAGGCACCTGTTCACGCGTCCTCCGTACATCCCCGGCTTCCCCACGCAGGGAGTGTACTTCGTGCCGTACATCCCTCCTCCAGACGCGATGGCGCCAATTGAGGGTACACTTTGCCTCTTCTCGATTCTATTCTAGTGCTTTATGTCACGAACTAGCGATATTTGTATTGTAGGTCTTTTCTAACCTGAGCAGGGATTCGGCGTCTCCCTAGGCCCAGATGATCCGGACCAGTACTTTTTGGACTAGCCCAGGCAAGCGTTCGGCTCTGCACCTCGGGGCACACCACCAGAGGTTCTCTCCGGGAGTGCCCTCATCGATGCACCGGAGGGCACACAGGCGGCGGTGCAGCCCACTCCACCAACTCAGGGGCAGGTACGATGGTCTCCTGATCGTTTTACGTTGTCCGGGCGTCGTCACCCGTTGCAGCGGAGAACGGCCAAGCGGGGCCATACGGAAGGACACGGATGTGGAGACGGAAAGACACGAACGTGGAGACGGACGGGGCCAGGGTAGCGATGGAGGGGTTGGGGATCTTTGTGGGACGCGGTAGTCTTGTTGTACATTTTTGTTAATGTACCATTTACGTTTGTTATTTACGCAGTGATGTTTACATTACTTTGGCGAGCTTACTTGTAGTTCTCCTTGCCTTCTCGACGCCTGCACGAAACGAATACTAAACTGCATTGATGCCAACTGCAGCAACGTACGAACCATTGAATTACACGCTTAACGACATTGCAAATTATTTCGAACAACAGTCCTGAGAACAACGGTACAACCATACACATCGTTGCCTATAGGTCGAAGGAGCCTCATGGTATCCACATGGAATATTGCTAGGGGGCCACCTTAGACGTGGCTGGTCGTCGTTGTAGTGGCAAGTACATATACTGAAAGACCATGTGGAGCTCATCCTGTGTGTATGATGAGTAATTGACATCGATTTACGAAAGTCGAGTTTGAGTTGGTTGGTTCGGACCATGTCGTTGCGCGGTGCAAACGGCTTCGGTCGGACTTGGTCGATTGCGATCGGGAGTGCTTAGGACGTTTGTTTTCTTTCTCGATCGGTCGATTTAGGTATTTCATGCGTGAGCACCTTTCATTGTGGTTAATGATGATTATGTTGTTTCGTGCGGTGCTATGTGACGGTTTGCTTGTCTGTGTGGTTGCAGGACTTCGGAGCTAGGTCATGGTGAGGTGTGGGAGGACCGGGACTAGACACAGGAGGTGTTGAGGTCCAGACGGTCGGAGACGCCAAAGATGATCGAGGTTGCTGAGGTGGTTACGAGCCGGGAGACGATGAACCGGAGCTGGAGCTACCGGAGGTGGACACGATGGGCAACGGCGAATGGATCGGGACTAGACTCAGGGAGGAGTCGAGGTTCAGACGGTCGGATACCAGTTGCGGTCGTGTGCGACGGAACAGACCGGGACTAGACTCAGGAGGAGTCGGAGGTCCGATCGGTCGAGTCAAAGTGCGGTCATGCGTGAACGACAAGGAGCGCGGAAGCTTCTCGGAAGGTGCAAGAGGGGCGAATCGGTAATTTCGCGAGGCTGCACAAGCGGGAGACGGCTCCGTTAGGGTTTAGCCGGCGTAACGGGTTGGAGACCCATTAGCCAAGGGCTATAAATAGGTGTTGAGGGCTGCATACCCCTTTGAGAGTTTTTGTGCATTTGCTCTCCATTTTGTGTGTATTCCTCCTAAGTAGCATGTGAGACTCTTGGTGTTCTTGAGGATTGAGAGTGAGAGGATGGATTGAGAGTCTTGTAATCTTTCTTGTTCTAATGTCCATGCGTATCGGGACTCTTTTGCCTTCACCTCTTTTCAATATGAGAAATCTTGCTCTTGAGATGATATGGGTCTCTTTTTCTTTGAGTAGATGGAGATGGCAGAATCAGTTTTTGGCCTTTCTCCATCTCCTGCATGAGCTGTTGTGAGAGGCCGTTGGGTGTTCAGTTTTCTTTTTCTTCTCTCGAGTGTTCATTCCAGTATGAGAGAATCTTGCTTTGGTCTTTCATTTCTATTCTGATCTTCTTGTTGTGCTTGTGAATGAGAAAATGCAAAATTGTCTTCTCTTGATTTTTGAGTTCTTGTTTTCTTGCCATCATTTTGGTGCAGCTCTGTGTCTTCTCGATTAAAAGTTTATTCCCTGCTGTGCAAGAGTTTCTTGATCCAGAGACTGAAGAATCTCAAGTTTTCTCTTTTTGCTTCTCCTTCTATTCATCTTGGCATTCTATTTTTCTCTGTCCAGAAGTATTTTTGGATGTGTGGTGCCTTTTCTGGGTTGTCTGCAGTCAATTACTTTGAGGCATTCGGCCAGACCAGTGAAACAAATTTTGTCACTTTCGGCTGCTTTAGTCTTTGGCAGCAGGTCTGAACCTTTTGTGCAGTCTGCTCTTGGTTGGGTTTGATCTAACAGCTTGCAAACTCTATTTCTTTCGCCCAGTTCAGTTTATCTGTTTCAGTCTGTTTTATGGTTTGCAGAACTGAAAAACCAGAGCCTGTATGTTCAGTTTCCAGTTTTACAACTGATGGTTTCTTGCTGAAATTTCTGTGCCTCTGTTTTTCGGGTATGTGCAGATTTTACCGTGCAACCGATTTTCAACCAGCAGCACTGCAGTTTCTTGCAGCTAGTTTCTCCTTTCAGTTTTCTTTTCTTCCTCCCTTTCAGCTTTTGCTTTCTCTTTTCTGATTTGCTGTTTCTCTTTTTCAGTCTTTAGAACGCCTCTTCTTGGTTTGATCTCTGATGTTCCTTTGTCGGCAATATTTTCTATTTACTGCCTTTTGCCAAACAGTGCACCTTCTGACTCCTGTTTTCTTTGTTGTGTTTGGGTATTGTCCGGTCTTCTGCTTTCAGAGAAACTTTTTGTGCCGCTGCTTTTGAATCATTTTCAATTTGATCTCTCTTTGATCAGTCCTCGACTATCAGTCTTGCAGTCAGGCTATTTTAGTCCTTTGAGAAGTTTTCAGCTGATTACACTTCAGTACCTTTTCTCCAGTATTTAGCCGAGTCTAGTTTGGTTCCGTTTGCAGTGAGCAAACCTTTTCTTACTTCATAGCTTCTATATCTATTGAGAAGAAATTTATGTGAGTACTTGGGGGCAATTTTTATTAGACGACATTCACCCCCCTCTCTCGCCAAATCCGATCCTACAATTGGTATCAGAGCCGGTTAGCTCTTCTTGATAGATCTTTAACCGGTCTCAAGAGCCATGGCGACGGACAAGTACTCGACCAAGCCCCCGATATTCGATGGGATGGATTTTCCATTCTGGAAGAGTCGGATGGAGACCTACATCCAGGCTCAGGGCTACGCCATCTGGCGAAAGGTCAAGGTCCAGTTTGTTGTTCTCGCCGATGAGAACATCAATGCCGAGAATATGGCTGATGTTGAGGCAAACGCAAAGGCGAGGAACATTATCATTCAGGGATTGAGCAGAAGCGAATTTGATCGCATCTCTCACCTGACGTCGGCCTTCGACATTTGGGTGACCCTCAATGCTTACCATGAGGGCACCACCCAAATAAAGACGGTGCGACAAGACCAGTTCAAGCGCGAATACAACAAATTCGAGATGCTTGCTGGTGAGTCCCTTGACGAGTGCTTTTCTCGCTTTCACAAGATTTTGAGCAACCTCTGAGCCGTCGGTGTCACATACTCCGACTCGGATAACGCTCGATAAATTCTTTCTGCACTCGATCTTCGGGTTTGGGAGATGAAGGTGACTACCATCAAGAACACCACGGACCTCTCGACCCTGACTCTTGACGCGCTTTACTCGCGCCTCAAGACTCACGAGATTGACATAGTCTCTCGTTGGTCGAAGTCTCAGTCGATGGCACTAGTCACCGATCCCACTTCGATTTCTGGTTCTTTTGCCGATTCTCTTTGCGGGTTCTCCCTAGCTGCTCTTTGTGACGTAACTGATGATCAATTAGAGCAGCTGAGGATGAACAACTGGCCCTCCTAGCTCGGAAGTTCTCCCATGCTTACAAGAGGAGGAGGGACGAAAAAAGAAGAGGACCAGTGATTTGCTTTGGGTGTGGTGGCCTCAACCACATTCGAGCAAACTGCCCCAAGCTGGAGAAAGGCAAAGGAGACTACGGGGGTTCGGGCAAGAACGACTACCCCGACAAGAACCGCAACAAGAAGCCCCCAGCTCAGACGCAAGGCAAGAAGACGTTCCGCGACCTTGGGATGGCTAAGAAGCTCTTCCACCGCGTCCTCGCCGCCTTCGATGACCTCCACCTCAGCGAGGTGGAGGGATGGAGCGACGACGACGGGACGGGTGACCAAGACCCCAAGGCGGCGACGACTTCTCGGCATGTGCTTCATGGCCCTCGAGGGTGGCGAGCGACAATGAGCTCTACTCCGACTCCGACGAGGTATACCCATCTTACGACCAACTTAATGATGCCTTTCTTAAGCTAGATAAATTTCATGCTAGATCTAGAGCTAGATGTAGCGAGTTGGAGAAGGAAGTAGATAGATTATCACGGGAGCTTACTTCACTTATATCTGCTCCCTCCCGTGACGAATGTGATACATGCCCTTCTTTGCTTGGAGATATGGAGAAGTTAAGGACTTCTTATGATAGTGTGACCTCTGAGCTAGATACTCTTAAGGTGGAGAATGTTAGTCTGCTAGTTGAACTAGAAATGACTAGGATTGTTGTTCCTTCATCTGCTATTGAGACTACTTTCTGCACCTCTTGTGAAGATAAGGACAATGCTTTTAGAGGTCTTTACACTATGCTTCTCGATCTGCCCGAGTCTTGTGAAAACTGCAATAATCTGAATATAAATCTAAAATGGGCAGATCATAAAATTGCTGATCTACAAGCTGTGTTACTAGAGCCTATTTCTTCATGTTTGAATTGTCCAAAGTTAACTGCTGAACTTGAATCTGTCTCAAAACAGTTTCAAGAAATGATTGACACTAATAAGAAAATGGCTCAGTTTGCGACTAAGGATCCTGTTAGCTCACCATGCATTAGCTGTAATAAACTAAAACTTAAATTGATTGCATTGGATGAAAAATGTGTGAAGCTAACTAAGGACCTTCTAGAGAAGCCACCTTGTGCTTGTAGTGTGATTGTGGAGAAGGGGCCCGGGTAAGGTAGAGACGCCTAGCGACGCAAACCAACCTGCTAGCAGTAGGACTATTCCTTCTGAGTCGGCTGTGCGTGCACAAGCCAGTCTTCCCTCTGTTGTTGGTTATTCTTCTGCTCCCTTACCTTCTGCTGTCTCTTCTACTCCTTGCTCTTCTTGCACCTCTCTCTTTCGGAAGTGTCAGTACCTTATGAACATTCTCGAGAAATTTGTAGAAGGCAAGAAGAAACTCAATCTTATTCTAGACCAATCAAAGGTTTGCAAGTTCAATCAGGGTCTAGGAGATGATTTCCGTGAGGATGTGAGGAAGCATCCACCTGTCGTGCTCAGACCCGTAGCCGCAGGTGTGATTGAGGTCAAGCCCAAGAACAAGAATGTTCAATTTAAATCAGTGGGCTTTGTTCAAAGGATTTCGACGACAAGGTGACTTCACTGCACTTGACCTCTCGGAAGCGAAGCCATCTCATGCTACTTGACCTCTCGAAGGCAAGTATCATTGCACCTTCATCGGAAGGATGGACATTTGATTGACCATTGCTTCAAGCGCCAAGATCGCGAAGAGACCTTGTTGAGTCTCTTAGGCGTATCGTGGTCGCCCTGACCTTGAGTGCACCTAAGACCAACACGAGGTCTAGGCTTGCTACTGTTGGTAGCTTTGGGCAGCATTGAGGACTTGGTTCTTCCGAGTTTTCTGTTTTTCGTCCTCATGCTCCCTCTAGTCGTGACTTCCGCTGTTCTGAGGGTAGATCTCGCTTTCCCCATCGAGGTGCCTACCCGCGGCGTGATCAGCATGTTGATTGTGCTCCGACTCGCTCTTCCGTAGCAGTCGGACCCAGCAACAGCTTCAGGTCTGCACACAGATCTTCTGCTTCTTTGAGTGACAGAGAGCGTAGGGTAGATAGAGGTTAGTCGTGCTTCTTCGATATGTTACTCAGTATTGGGTGCCAAAATCACTCTTGATTTACCCCAGTACTGAGACTTTACTCTCTGTTTGACTCAGGTTCGCCGGGCAGGGATGGAAAAGGTTTGGCTTGTAGACTCCGGGTGTTCACAACACATGACCGGAGAGTCCCATTGGTTTTCTTCCCTTGCCCGTGCTCCAGGTGATGAGATGATCACCTTTGGAGATGCTTCATCTGGGCGCGTCATCGCCAAAGGTACAGTGCGCATTAATGATTCATTTATTTTAAAAGATGTTGCCTTGGTTAGTAAGCTGCAATACAATTTGCTTTCAGTCTCTCAGCTTACCGATGACGATTTCGAGGTGAGCTTTAAGAAAAACAACTGCAAAATTCTTGATTCTTTGGGTAGTCTAGTTTGTGGGATTTCTCGTTTTGGGAGGATCTTTCGTGCTGATTTTTTTGAGTCTTCTGGTGATCCTCTCCGTTGTTTGCTTGCTTCTGAGTCCCGCGACCTTTCCTTTTGGCATAGGAGACTTGGTCATATTGGATTTGACCATTTGACTCGAGTTAGCGGCCACGATCTCATTTGTGGTCTGCCGAAACTCAAGATGGTCAAAGATCTTGTTTGCGCTCTATGCCGGCACGGCAAGATGGTTGCCGCTTCTCATCCTCCGGTCACAGTTACTATGACCGATGCACCAGGACAGCTACTCCACATGGACACAGTTGGACCAGCTCGAGTGCAGTCAGCAGGAGGGAAGTGGTATGTTCTCGTCGTGGTCGATGACTATTCGAGGTACTCTTTGGTGTTTTTCTTAGCCTCGAAGGATGAGACGTTTTCACATTTTTGAGGTCTTTCGGAGGATTTTCATTGAGCTTCCGTGTGCCTTGCGAGCGATCCGCGATGACAATGGCACGGAGTTCAAGAACTCCTACTTTGAGAGGTTCGTGATGAGGGCGGTGTAGAGCACCGTTCTCTTCTCCGCACGTTCCACGCAGAATGGCGTTGGAGAGGAAGAACCGTACCTTGGTCGAGATGGCCAGGACGATGCTCGATGAGTACTCTACACCTAGGAAGTTTTGGGCTGAGGCTATAGCCACCGCGTGCCATGTTTCGAACAGAGTTTTTCTCAGAGCACACTTGTACCGCACCTCTTACGAGCTGAGATATGGGCGAAAGCCCAGTGTTTCTCATTTTTGTGTGTTTGATTGCAAGTGCTTTATTCTGAAGTCCGGGAACCAAGATAAGTTCGAGTCACATTTTTGTGATGGACTCTTTCTAGGCTACTCGACTTCTTCGCGGGCCTATAGGGTTTGGAACTGCGAGTCTAGTAAAATAGTAGAGACCTGTGAGGTGACTTTCGATGAGGCCAGTCCGGGGACTAGGCCCGACATCTCAGGTTCTTTAGAGCAGTCCGAGACCATCTTTGTGGATGATGAGGACGATGGAGACGAGGGGTGTCTAACCGATCTAGTCCCTCATCCACCCCTTGAGGTGCCATCTTCCACCGCACCTCAAGGCGATCGGCCCATGCCTTCTGCCTCCTCTGGAGCTAGTGGCTCTGTTCCTACCTCGTCAGCTCACGAGGTAGAGGCCACTTCTTCATCTCATCCTGGACCTCCTAGACATATCTAGAAAGCTCATCCTTCTGAGCAGATGATTGGAGACCTCTTTGAGCGAGTCACACGCTCAAAGTCTGGCATATCACTCTTCTGTCTCCACTCTACTTTCGTTGCCTCATTTGAGCCCAAGGACGTTTGTCATGCTCTATCTGACGAGTCTTGGGTCAATGCCATGCATGAAGAGCTAGAAAATTTCGAGAGCAACAAGATCTGGTCGCTTGTTGAGCCCCCTCGAGGTCACAATGTCATTGGGACCAAGTGGGTGTTCAAGAACAAGCAAAATGAAGAGGGGTTAGTCATTCGAAACAAGGCTAGACTAGTAGCTCAGGGCTTCTCTCAGGTTGAGGGTCTCGACTTTGAGGAGACCTTTGCCCCTGTAGCTAGACTTGATGCCATTAGAATCCTGCTTGCCTTTGCAGCTTCTAAGGGTTTCAAGCTTTACCAGATGGATGTCAAGAGTGCCTTCGTCAATGGGTTTATTGAGGAAGAAATTTATGTGAGACAGCCTCCAGGCTTCGAGAATCCCAAATACCCAAACCATGTCTACAAGCTTTCCGGAGCCTTGTATGGACTTAAGCAAGCCCCTAGAGCTTGGTATGAGAGGCTTAAGTCCTATTTGTTGAGTCATAGTTTTGAGATGGGTAAAGTGGATAAGACCTTGTTCATTCATAGGCATGGCTTTGACTTTCTGCTCGTCCAAATTTATGTCGATGACATTATCTTTGGCGGCTCTTCTCATGCTCTAGTTGCACAGTTCTCGGATGTCATGAGCACCGAGTTTGAGATGAGCATGATGGGTGAGTTGACCTTCTTCCTTGGCTTCCAAATTAAGCAGACTCGGGAGGGTACCTTCTTGCATCAAGGTAAGTACACTCGAGACCTCCTGAGATGCTTCGATATAAGTGATGGTAAGCCTGTGTCAACTCCGATGGCTTCTACAGCTTTTCTTGACCCAGATGAGGATGGCGAGTCAGTTGATCAGAAGGAGTACCGCAGCATGATTGGCTCCCTCTTGTACCTCACTGCCTCGAGACCGGACATACACTTCTCTGTGTGTCTTTGTGCCCGGTTTCAGGCTTCTCCTCGCGTATCTCACCGCCAGGCGGTGAAGCGCATCTTTCGGTACCTTCGAGCTACCATTGACTATGGTATCTAGTACTCTTCCTCTTCTTGTCTTTCCTTGAGAGCCTATTCGGATGTAGACTTTGCTGGCTGTAGGATAGATAGGAAGAGCACTTCGGGCACCTGCCAATTCATTGGCACTTCTCTCGTTTCCTGGTCCTCTAGGAAGCAGTCTGGTGTTGCACTGTCCACCGCAGAGGCCGAGTACGTTGCTGCCGCCAGTTGCTACAGTTAGGTACTTTGGATGGCGTCGACCTTGCGGGACTTTGGGTTAGCTATAGACAGTGTTCCACTCTTTTGTGATAACACTTCTGCAATCAACATTGCTAAGAACCCAGTGCAACATTCTCGGACCAAACATATTGATATTCGCTATCACTTCCTTAGAGACCATGTAGAGAAGGGTGACATCGTGCTCCAGTTTGTGGAGAGTGACCACCAGTTGGCTGACATCTTCACCAAGCCTTTGGATAGCTCTAGGTTTTCAGCTCTGCGGGGAGAGCTTAGGGTGGTTTGTCCTTTCGGACTGTTTTGAGGGGAGCTTTGTGCTTTTACTGCTTTATCATGATAATTATGCTCTTACTCCTTTCTGATTGCATTGCATACGAGTGCATCGGGTTTAGTCCTTCTAGCATAGGTTAGAGTGGTTCTCTTGCCGAGTTGCTTAGACTTCTTACTCTTATCTTGTGATTCTAGGATGCTGCTTATTAGCTAGTTCTCTTCTCACTAGGTTGAGCTTACCCACTGCTTTTAGGTTCTAGCGATGGTCGGGCCACTCTCGGGTAGACAGGGTACGTGTTTGCTCTCTAGTGTGTGTTTTCCCGTCAACTGATAGTCCTGGAGTCATATGGGGTAGATGAGAGTCAGTCTGAGCCATAGTATCCTCTATATCTTATCTATGTTTTAAGGACTGTCTTTCTTGATTTCTTTGCCAGCTTCTCGTTTTTATTGCTTTGGTTCAGGGGGAGTTCATTTGGGAACTTCTAGATCTTAATATTGACATAACTCAACTTGAACTAAAAGCTGCATCACATGTTGATGGGGAGTTGGATTTTATTGCATGTCATTCTGCATTGTAATATAATTACATGGAGCCTTGATTATTATCCATTGATGACATGTTTAAAATGCTTTACACCTTGCCGTGACTTATGCTTATTTGCTATATTTATCATGACTTCATATGTGTAAACTAGCTTGTGCCATGATAAGTTAATTAAATTTGCTCAATTTGAACTAAAACTTATCATGTTAGCACTCGAGATTAGTCTTTCTTGAGCTATCCTTTTATGATCCATGCCATGTCTAGTAGGCTGAGTTGAGCGTTGAATCTGTATTGAGCCTTAGTTTGAGCTTGTAGGATCGAAATGGCGACAGAGGGGGGTGAATGTCGTTCTATTTTAAAATTGCCCCCAAGGTATCCACAAATATTTCTTCTCCGTTACCTATGTAAAAGCTATGAAGCAAGAAACTAAAATTCAGATTGCCGAGAGCAAGAAATCAGATAAAGAAACAGCCATGGCAAGGAAACAGCAGAAAAGACTTGCCACGACAAAGAAACTCGGCTCAAACACTGTCACGGCAAGAGACTGCAGTCACGGCAAGAAAACCACTCAAAATAACTGCCACGGCAAAGAATACATCTGTAATCATTTCCACAGCAGAGAGCTGAGATTAAATGGAGTGTGATTTCTGGCCGAAGACAGGATCTGCAAAGACTGAAAAGCTAGCCAAAAAGAGGAGACCAAAAGCTATTCGAAAGCTTGCTGCTCTCCACAGGACAAAGGTAGTCTCGGCTGAAGAAAGAAAAATTGGTGCTTGCAGACTGAAGGAGAAACTGGCCGTAAAGCAAAAGGAAAAGAGCCGAGTTCAGAAAAACTACAGCGTGAAATGCTGAAACAAAACTACAAAGATGGCAGCAGTTTGTCACAGCCGAAACCAGAAAATAAAAGCCAAATAGCTGAACCAAGATCAAGAGATTTGAAAGAAAATTTTCTCCACTACCCAAAACAGACTGAGAGTAAGATCTAATTAGGACAAGAGCAATCGCCTGGAGACTGAAGAGAAATCATGAACAGAGAATAAAAGCAAAGGACTGCAAGCAGTGAAGCAAAGCAAACCGAGACTAAAAACAGTCAAGCTGCCTGAATAGAACCGAAAAACAACTGTCTAAAAACTGAAATCTGCATGCTGTCTAAACTGAAAACAGAAAACTGAAATTGCTGTTTGCTGAAAAAGAAGTACTGCAGATAATCCAGAAATCAGAAATGGAGTTAAGTGATTGCTGCACCTCTAAGATCAAAACAGAAGCTGCAGCCCCAAAAACAAACATGCTGCTGCTACCGAAAAGAACAAAAAGATCAACCTCGCTGTCTCTCCATTGATACACTCTCAACTGAAAAATTAACACCGCTAACTGCTCTTTCTTAGCTCAATCAAAATAGGAATTTAAACCAAGAAGAAAAACTGAGTGACCGAGAGAAACTAGAGATTTCTGAGATACAACAAGAAATGAGTTCATATGCAAAAACGGCTTGGACTTCCTAGAGAGAGAAGATCTCAGATTAAAGACAAAAGAGCAGTGAAGAACAAAAATGCACAAAACAGAAGGGACATCCAATAAGTCATTTCATCCACATAGATTCACATATTGAACACAGATGAATGATTACATAACTCTCAATCCATCCTCTCCCTCTCAATCCTCAAGAACACCAAGAGCCTCACATGCTTCTTGGGAGGAACACAACACACACAAGGAAGTGAAAAATGAGCTCTAAAACCCTAACTCACTCTATTGTGTGCTAAGGGGTATGCAGCCCCTCACCTCTATTTATAGCCCTTGGCTAACGGGTCTCCAAACCGTTATGCCAGCTAAACCCTAACGGAGCCGTCTCCCGCTTGTGCAGCTTTGCGAAATTCCGTTTCGCCTCCCGCACCTTCCGGAAGCTTCCGCTCCTTGCCTCGCCGCGCCGCAACCACCTCGAGTCCACGTCATCTTCGACACATCCCGACCGTTCTGACCTCAGCGCCACCTGCGCCTAGTCCGGTCCACCGTGTCTCGCCACGACTCCGCCTCGACGTCCTGCAGCCACACAGACAAGAAACACGTCAAATAGCACCGCTCGATACATGAAAGCGTAAACAAAGATCAAACCTGTCGAGTCATCAGAATATGCAACCTAAACACATACGACCAGGTTCGACCAAGTCCGTCCGAGCCCGTCACACCACGCAACGTCAAGGTTCGAACCAACCGACTCAAATTCGACTTTTCGTAAACGATGTTAATTACTCATCATACACAACGGGATGACCTCCACATGGTCTCTAGTCTCCCCCTTGATGAGTATATTGACAAACCTAGAAAAAGCATGAAGTAGAGTTTGAAGAGTCCAACATGGTCCTGCATCATCCTTGGATGTCTCTAGCTAGACTTTGCTCATTGATGACTTAATTTGTCCACAAATTGCACTATAATTCAGATTGTCATCTATTTGGTTTAGCTAGCATATACATATCATGTCATGATCTAGATAGCATATTTATGTGTTATGGCTTGATGTAATCCTTATGGTCATTTTGGATAATTCTCATGGCTCTAAATGCTTAGAATAATCAAATTTCAGCCATTTTATCCTTTTTCATGACTTATTCTCCTTCTTGCATTCTTGATGTGTTTATTGCCAAAAGGGGGAGAATAGTGGTAGAAAAAGCCATTTTGGGAGCTTTGAGAAAAATTTGTTCTTACTTTTGCTCCTTCTGTCGACATAGTCATTAGCTTCATTTTCTTCTTTGGACCATGTTGGACTCTTCAAACTCAACTTTGTGCTTTTTCTGGGTTTGTCAATATACTCATCAAGGGGGAGATTGAAAGACCATGTGGAGGTCATCCTGTGTGTATGATGAGTAATTGATATCGGTTTACGAAAGTCGAGTTTGAGTTGGTTGGTTCGGACCATGTCGTTGCGCGGTGCAAACGGCTTCGGTCGGACTTGGTCGATTGCAGTCGGGAGTGCTTAGGACGTTTGTTTTCTTTCTCGATCGGTCGATTTAGGTATTTCATGCGTGAGCACCTTTCATTGTGGTTAATGATGATTATGCTGTTTCGTGCGGTGCTATGTGACGGTTTGCTTGTCTGTGTGGTTGCAGGACTTCGGAGCTAGGTCATGGTGAGGCGTGGGAGGACCGGGACTAGACACAGGAGGTGTTGAGGTCCAGACGGTCGGAGACGCCAAAGATGATCGAGGCTGCTGAGGTGGTTGCGAGCCGGGAGACGAGGAACCGAGCTGGAGCTACCTGGGAGGTGGACACGATGGGCAACGCGAATGGATCGGGACTAGACTCGGGGAGGAGTCGAGGTTGAGACGGTCGGATACCGGTTGTGGTCGTGTGCGACGAATGCAGGCCGGGACAAAACTCGGGAGGAGTCGGAGGTCGGTCGGTCGAGTCAGTGCGGTCATGCGTGAACGACAAGGAGCGCTGAAGCTTCCGGAAGGTGCGGAGAGGCGAATCGGTAATTTCGCGAGGCTGCACAAGCGGGAGACGGCTCCGTTAGGGTTTAGCCGGCGTAACGGGTTGGAGACCTGTTAGCCAAAGGCTATAAATAGGTGTTGAGAGCTGCATACCCCCTTGAAAGTTTTTGTGCATTTGCTCTCCATTTTGTGTGTATTCCTCCCAAGTAGCATGTGAGGCTCTTGGTGTTCTTGAGGATTGAGAGGGAGAGGATGGATTGAGAGTCTTGTAATCTTTCTTGTTCTAATGTCCATGCGTATCGGGACTCTTTTGCCTTCACCTCTTTTCAATATGAGAAATCTTGCTCTTGAGATGATATGGGTCTCTTTTTCTTTGAGTAGATGGAGATGGCAGAATCAGTTTTTGGCCTTTCTTGATGTGTTTGCATTTTGGCCATACTGGCTGAGTGTGCCTATTTGGCAACAAGCGGTACGTACCACCGAAGTCCTTCTTCCTTTCGAGCGGAAGGTCATCCTTTGGTGACCCATGTTCGACTGGCCCCTCGGCGTCCGTCATGGTGACTTACTCTACGACGGAGAACAAAGTTGCTCTAACCAGCAGTGGCTCATTCATTTATTTTATAGTGTAAATGCGACAAGACTACATACGACAGCTTTGAACATGGATAACACTACACACACCAGCTTTGCACAGCGACATGACCACACAGGCCAGCTTTGCTTAGTGACATACATGACGGCCCAGCTTTTCGCAGTGACATGACAGCACGGGACAGCTTTGCGCAGTGAGAAGGCCGCATGCGTTAGGTTTGCGCAACGACATGACCGCACGTGCTAGCTTTCCGCAGCGACATGACCTCACGTGCCAGCTATGCTCAGTGACATGACATGACGGCGCAGCTTTTGTAAGATCGAGGTGGCCGACTAGAGGGGGGTGAATAGGCGGTTTTAAAAAGTTCTCTACAAGTTATTGCTAATCAATTCAAGACCTTTTCTATTTGCCTAAACCAAGTATACAATGCGGAAGCTTAAATCAATTTGGTTTAGCTCAAATAGCGCCTACAACAAATAAATTCGCCTAAGTGCACCAATAATTCTAGCCTAGGTCAAGGTTTGCAATTCTAGATATACAAGCAATCAATTTAATTCTATGAATGTAAATTGCTTGAATGTAAATAAGGAACAAGGAAACAAACCATAATTTGACACGGTCTCTTTTTACCGTGGTGTTCGGAGAGTTGCCGCTCTCCCCTAATCCACGTTGAGGTTAGCCCAAACGAATTGGACCGGCTCCACGAATTAAGCCAAAACACCTCAATCCACTAGTGGTAGCTCTTTCCCGCTCCGGGTAGGTGAGCTCCAACCTTCACACACACCGGGCCTTCTCACAAGCTTCTTTGAGAAGATCACCGAGCACGACGCCTCCAACGCCGTCTAGGAGTCGGCAAACTCCAAGAGTAATAAGTCAAGCTCCTTGCTTGACTCTCACCACGTGCAACGAATGCACAAACTCAAGTGGACACAAAATCCACCTCTAGATACAACACATGCAACTAGAGACCTCTCTCCTTGCTCACAAGGTGCAACACATGCACAAATGAGAGGAGAAGCTCACATTAGCTCAAAAGAGTGAAATGGAGTGCCAAAGACCATGTCCCAACCGGCCACAAGGGAGTATTTATAGCCCACACCTCAAAACTAGCCGTTGGAGTCAAAAACAGGATTTTCCGAACTATCAAGACTTATAGGAGCGGTACTACCGCTCCCCATCATAACGGCTAGAAAAATAGACGTTATTCAGTCATTTCCGGAACTACCGCAGTTACGGGCGGTACTACCATTTTTCGGAACTACCGCAGTTCCGGGCGGTACTTCCGTTTCGGTTTTCAGCACGACAAGACTCGGAAAAACGGTCATAACGTTTGACTCCGATGTCGGAATTGAGTGATCTTGGACTCTATGGAAAGCTTATTAAGAGGGCTACACAACCCATCTATTTGCATGATCTCAAACACATTAGATCAATGCAGAAATCATAAGACATCCAAAGAGCCACTACCACGGTCTAATGTCAAAGGAAATAGCAACCAACAATATTAGACCATGCCAAGGGATAATACATGATCTCCAACTCTTGCAAAACACATTTGCAAACTTAGATCATGTCACAAGGAGTAGGTACATGGACTTCAACCTTTTGCAAAACACATTTGCAAAGTATAGTCACATGTTACAAGGATTCGTCACATGAGTTTCAACCATTTGCAAAACACATTCGCAAATGCAAGCCTCATGCCAAGATGAGCTAGAGCAAGTGAGGTTGAGTCATCAACACATGATGAGACTCAAACTACTAGACATGACCCCTCTTAATAGTACGACAACCTATACTAGCAATCCGGTCTTTCAACTAAACACCAAGACCGGTAAAAGACTAGGAACACATCCTTAGCCCTAGCTAGTCATACATTTGCCTTGGGTCATCATCTCGATATGCATCAACTCATGATGCATCCTTCTCATCAACTCCATCAACACATGATGGTCTTCCTTGACTTGATGATCAACACATGAACATCTTTACTTTGGAATATTGATGTGCATCAACACATGATGTATCCTCTTCTTGATAACCATCAACTCATGAAGTCATCTAAAGTCGTCATCATCATGGAACCTAACCTATTTATCCAACTCATAGAAAATGTTAGTCCCACAATGTGATTGTCATTAATTACCAAAACTCACCATTAACTCATAATGGAGGGACTAGATTCTCAATCTTTCCTTTTGGTAATTGATGACAATCTCAACAAATAATGAGATAATAAATTGAATATAAAACCATTTGAATTCAAAGTGCGGTACTACCGCCATCTAAGGTCCGTAGTTCCGCCTCCAGTAGTTCCAGAGTCGGCGCGGTACTACCGCTTCCCTATCGACACGACGTAGCGGCTATGTCGAGCCTCTGCAATGACCGTTGGATTTTCGGCGCGGTACTACCGACGTTGTAAAAACCGGTACTACCGCTCGCCGGTAGTTCCGCAAAGTCGGCACGGTACTACCGCTTGGGCCGAACTCCAAAAGTCCCAATTTTGGCGCTCTCGGAAAAAGGCTCCCTCTACCTCCGGAGCTTCCGGCGCCGGTAGTACTGTTCTCGCCCACGGAACTTCCGCTCTACTGTAGTTCCGACGTTAAAATCATGGTACTACCGCTCTTCCAGACAGAGCACTGATTTGGCTTTTAAAGTAGATTTTTAATGAATGTGTGATTCTAGTTTGATCCCAATATATATGGAAAAAGAAAACATGGATCAATACTAATAAAACCACAAAACATAGAGTGAACTCCCCCTAAATGTGTGCATACAAGTGTATATAAAGAAAGACATATGCACATATTCATTTTGGATTATTTGAGAAGTTCAATCTATATTTTGGATCTAAGGAATGCATTAGTAAATGAGAAAGTGATTTCGAATACATACCTCTTTGATTTCACCTTTCCATCCAAATGAGACTAAACATTAATATACTTGAACAACAATATTAGTCTCATATATACATTTGTCATTATCACCAAAATATTATAAAAGTGTTTGTCATTAACATCAAAATCTCATAATGGCATTTGTCATTAACACCAAAACCAACTTAATCGGAGCTTGATCTTTCAATCTCCCCTTTTTGGTGATTGATGACAAATGCATTTATGATAATAGCATATAGGTGAAAATGACTAAATGATAGGCAATTAAGTGCATAAGAGAAGGTGAAAGCATTACTCATCATATAGAATTAAAAATTTTAATTTCTACTCAAGAAATATATTATCACATTTCTCCCACATGGCATTAGCATTTCTTTTATTCTATTATACAAGGCTATTTATCCTCCCCCATTTGACATTATCACAAATTTCTCAAAGAAATGAAAGCTATTATCACAAATTTCTCCCCCATTTGGCATTGAGCACCAAAAAGAGAGGCAATTATCACAAAATAGCTTTGATTATTGTAAAAGTTAAGCATGGAAAGAATACAAGTTAAGCCATGAAAGGAGATATTATGAGGACTTTAATACCAATTAAGAGTCCAAGATATGCTCTTAAGAAGTGAGGAGCTTGATACCAATTTAATCCAACATAATATGGTCATGAAGAAATATGAAACTAAATGCAAATGACCAATAGATACCACTTAAAATAACTAAAGATATTTGAAACACATTCAAATAATCTTACTCATTTAAGATCCTTGAAGGCTTGATGCCACTTGATATAATAGTACTTAATATGATACCACTTGTATATATATGACATGTAGCATTTGAATCATTTTCTGATTTTGCATTCCAAGTGGTCTTCAAAAGCTTCCTGAAAAACTGACTTAACAATATCCAATGCATCTGAGAAAAATTGTCAGTATAGATTAATATCCGAGGATTAAAAGTCATAATTGCATCTACCTCAGATTATGAGCACATTTAAAGAAATGAAAATCACAAATCAGCTCAATACATGATTTTTCAGAAATCTGAGTCTGAAATTTCAGACTTTTACATCTCACTTTAGCTTCTAGAGAGAGCTGGAAAATTGATCAAATGATCTTTATAAATTCTGAGAAAATTTGACATTGAAGGTCAACTATAGAATATCAATTTTTATTATTGTGGTCTCCTTTAAATCTGAACCCATTTGAAGATATAAAAATCACAAATCGGCTCAGAATCATGAAAATTCTGAATTTTCAGCAATTTTGCTAAAGAGAGAAAAGGTCAAAACTTTTTCAAATTAACTTGAAAACTTTTCAAACCGTGCAGATATGAACTTGATGCTATTTGTGACCTTTTCCAACAAGAATGTTTGAAAAAATACTTCTCCAATCAAAATATATGCCTAAAAACGCTTTGAGAGTAAGAGTATGAAATGATTTTGCATTTAAAGCTTAAAAACCAAACAAATTAGATTTTCATGGAGTATATTGCTTTTTTAGCTTCATATGAGTTATAAATACTATTTCAAGTCAAGATACGCAAAGAAATCATGCTCAAATAGCTAAACTCATTTTATGCAAGAATGAGTCATTTTGGGTCAATTGTAGTTTTTTGGATGAGATTCAAATGAATATAACTTTTCAATGATTGGTCTTTTGCAAAAGCTTTGAACTAGAGAAATGTTTGAAATGACCAACCCTTTGAGTTTTGTATTGAACACTTTTTCAAAAACTCAATAGATTTTAATATAGGGAAATATGTCGTTTAATCCGAAAACAAGATCATATAAGATTCTTTTGGGGCCAAATCTTACTTTTGATTTCTAAAATAGAAATTTTTACTCAAAAGGCTTTGAAATCATTTGAAATACATGGTTGAGTACTTTTATTTAGTTTTTCGCAACTTTTAGCCTTTTAAACAAGATTTTTGATTTTTGACCAAAGAGGCTCTTAAGAAAAGATAATCTTGCATATCATTTGATTATTACTCCATGAATACCAAAAGAAACACATGAGAATGAAACACATTCATTCACAAGACATAAAGCAATTTTGGGCAAATAAGTAAAATAATTTTTCCAATAATATTATTTTACCCTTTTTGCTTTAGTAAGCACAAAAGTATTATATATGTTTTTCATAAAGAAAAATTCCCTCTTACACAAAGGTCTCTTCTTGGCAATCCTTTCTTCTCCTTTGACATACAAAGGATTCTCCTCTTCTTTATTTTTCTCCTCTTTTCTTATCTCTTCCCTTTTGAGTAACCACTTTCTTCTAATCGCTTGTGAGAATATACCACTTGTAAACATTGGTGATGTCAAGTAGTTAATTCTAATTGTAGAAAAATTGATACCACTTGTAGAAAAAGATGTTTCTTGAAATAGCGAAAACCACTTGTATCTCACAAGGATTGTCTCGGCAAGTGGAAAAAGGATATCACTTTGAAAGATGTCACTTTGAAGGAAAAAAGATACTACTTATTTTCCAAAGGAAAGAGATACCAAGTCAAAAGAATAGATACCACTTGAAAATAATATCACTTGGAAATCAATGATATCATATATGTGAAGAGCTTGGTAAAGAAATATTTGCTTGCCAAGAATAAAAGGAAATCAATCCAAAAGACATCATTTGGAAGAAATAAGCATACCACTTAATTTTCACAATTAAGGGATACTACTTGAAGGATATGGATGATGTCATTTGTAAAGATAGGAGTGAAGCACATGCTGCGGTCAAGATGACTAAAAAGTCTACCACTCTTTAAGAGGATGCCATTTTAATTTAAAATGAACCAAAGAAATAGCAAAATGGCATATGGAGTCAATAAATACTTGAGGGTAGCTAGTTGTGATTAACATGAATCAACTTGACCAAGAGGAGCAAATGAAATGGCTGAGGAAATTAGAGATCAAATTTTGAATCAAATCAGCCATTCTCCAGAAATATCGGAAGTACCGCAGGGGACTGCCGGTAGTTCCGAAAAATCTAGGAGCACCCCGAGAGTTTGAATTTTCAGAGGAGAGGTTTGATATATTGTTGTATTTTGCTCCAAAGTTTTTCACACAGAAACAAAGACTACTTGTGGAGCATTTCCAACTATCAGCCAAGATTAAAATCCATTTTAATATAGTTTTTAACAAATTAAGCTTTTAATTTTCCAAAACAAGCTCATTTTCAATAATTTTCACAAGAATGCAAAAATGAGCATTTGAGGTATTTTTAAACATTCAATTTTATGTATGAGTTGTAAATACCCTTGTGAGCTAATATATGTCAATAGATTAAGCTCAAATGGCAAAACTCACTAAGTGCTAGATAGTGACCACATAGGTCAACTCAATATTTTGGATGAGTTTCAAAACCAAATAATTTTTGTTTAGTTGGCTTTTTGAAAAACTTTTGAATACCAATAATGTTTGAAATAGCCAACTCTAGGTTTTTGGTATTGAACACATTTTCAAATTCCTTTTAGAATTGATTTTAGCAAATTTTTGAGTTTAAAGCCAAAACAAGATACTAGATTGATAGTTTTGGGTTGCAAACTCAATTTTACTTGAAATAAGTTTTTCTAAAGCCAAAACCTTTGTAAAACCTTTGAAATGCATTTATATATATTTTTCAACTAGTTTTTCAAAGATATACTTATTATTTCAAGATTTTGACTTTTGGCTAAATGGTTCAATTTTGAAAAATAATTCTAGCACTTAATTAATATGGGCACACTTAGGGATGTAGTATACATGAATATGATTTAACACTCCCCCTTAATGTGCCACTTACATCTTGCTCAAGATTATAATAATGAAATTTAAGCACAAGAGCAAGAACACCCCTTTTTAAATGATTTTCATGAAATGCAACCTACACAAGGCTAGAGGCTAAATACATCAAATGTAAATACTTGTTACCGAGATGACATTGGTTCATAATGTGCAATGATCATCCTCAAGCTTGGCTTTCATTGTGCATATGGTGAGATTCACCTCTTCATGAATATGCCAAACCTCCAATGCATCTCCAAGTACCTATTAAGCTTTTAAGCACATTTTGGTACCCAAAACTTGGTTGGGTCCATTAATGTTAGTCACAATACATTTGGGCACCCAAATAGCCCTAACATTTAGTTTTTATGAACTAACATTTCTAGCAAACACATTACTATTTTTATCTTTCCTAAGCAAATATTGTTCATTGAATAGAGAAGGCTTAGGAATGATACCTTTGGGACAATTCTTACTTAAATGTCCCTTCTCCCGGCAATTATAGCAAGTACGGCAATTATGACCTCTTCTTATTTTCTTGCCTTGCTTGTTGCCGGTTTGTCTCTTTATTGATGGATTTATCTTGTTTTCCATCTTGTTGGGGCACTTAGAGGCGAAGTGACCCGTCTTATTGCAACCATGGCACTTGACTTTCTTCGTGTGTCTTGCATTGTGCCTTGTCTTGCTATTCTCCTTCTTGGAGATGAAACCTATACCTCTCTTGTCATTTGACAATTTTTGACTACCCAAAATTTTGTCAAGAGAGGCCTTCCCTTTATAACTCTTTTCCAAGCCTTTTCTCAAACTTGTGACTTGGGCCTTGAGCTCATTATTCTCCTCTACAAGATTAGTCTCAATATACATAGAAGAGTTAGTAGCATCTATTTTTGAGCAACAAGGAATTTCTAGCAAATCCTCACATGAGGTAGATACATTAATTTTAGATGACTTGCTAGAGCTAGGAGCTATAAATGGCATATCATCTAATAAATCATCACATGATGTGGATATGCTAACTTTTGTTGTATCGCTAGAGTTAGGAGCTATACATGGCATATCATCTAGCAAATTGCATGTAATTCCTATATCCACATTTGATTTAGTATAATCCTTGAGAAGGAGAATTTCATGTTCCTCTTTTAACTTGTCATAATTATTTTGGAGAGAAACATGTTCATTCTTTAAAATTTTATATTTAGCCTTTTCTTTCCCAATGAATTCATTAAGTTCTTCTAACATGTCCATCAACTCATCATAAGAAGGTGCATCATCATTATCATCGAAATTTACCTTCTTTTTACCTTTTGCCACAAAACATCGAGTTGATGTGGAGGGGATAGTGGATTCTTCATCTTCGGAGCTAGAGGTTGAGCATTCTTCTCCCGACATCCACTCTTTTATGCAATCCTCATCGGATGAGGTGGACACTTCATATTTGTCTTGAATTTTTGTCCACATATCATGAGCGCTCTCAAGATTGCATATTTCATTGAACGTCTCTACACTCAAAGCACTAAATAAAGCGTTAGTTGCTTGAGCGTCGAGATGTGAGCATTTTTCATCGTCAATTGTTGGAGCATGAAGATCCTTTGGAGGAGAAAAGCCCACATCTACAATCCGCCATATATTTAGGCTCATGGCCTTAAAATAACAAATCATGCGGATTTTCCAATTATCATAATTTTGACCATTAAAGTGAGGTGGTTCATCTAGGTGCACAAACCCACTAGTCGCCATCCTTTACTCTCTAGACGGTTAAGTCTAATATATGAGAGACCAAGCTCTGATACCACTTGTAAGATCGAGGTGGCCGACTAGAGGGGGGTGAATAGGCGGTTTTAAAAAGTTCTCTACAAGTTATTGCTAATCAATTCAAGACCTTTTCTATTTGCCTAAACCAAGTATACAATGCGGAAGCTTAAATCAATTTGGTTTAGCTCAAATAGCGTCTACAACAAATAAATTCGCCTAAGTGCACCAACAATTCTAGCCTAGGTCAAGGTTTGCAATTCTAGATATACAAGCAATCAATTTAATTCTATGAATGTAAATTGCTTGAATGTAAATAAGGAACAAGGAAACAAACCACAATTTGACACGGTCTCTTTTTACCGTGGTGTTCGGAGAGTTGCCGCTCTCCCCTAATCCACGTTGAGATTAGCCCAAACGGATTGGACCGGCTCCACGAATTAAGCCGAAACACCTCAATCCACTAGTGGTAGCTTTTTCCCGCTCCGGGTAGGTGAGCTCCAACCTTCACACACGCCGGGCCTTCTCACAAGCTTCTTTGAGAAGATCACCGAGCACGACGCCTCCAACGCCGCCTAGGAGTCGGCAAACCCAAGAGTAATAAGTCAAGCCCTTACTTGACTCTCACCACGTGCAACGAATGCACAAGCTCAAGTGGACACAAAATCCACCTCTAGATGCAACACATGCAACTAGAGACCCTCTCCTTGCTCACAAGGTGCAACACATGCACAAAGGAGAGGAGAAGCTCACACTAGCTCAAAAGAGTGAAATGGAGTGCCAAAGACCATGTCCCAACCGGCCACAAGGGAGTATTTATAGCCCACACCTCAAAACTAGCCGTTGGGGTCAAAAACAGGAGTTTCCGGAACTATCAAGACTTATAGGAGCGGTACTACCGCTCCCATCATAACGGCTAGAAAAATAGCCGTCATTCATCATTTCCGAACTACCCAGCGATACGGGCGGTACTACTGTTTTCGGAACTACCGCAGATTCCGGACGGTACTTCCGTTTCGGTTTTCAGCACGACAAGACTCGGAAAACGGTCATAACTTTTGACTCGATGTCGAATTGAGTGATCTTGGACTCTATGGAAAGCTTATTCAGAGGGCTACGTAACCCATCTATTTGCATGATCTCAAACACATTAGATCAATGCACAAATCATAAGATATCCAAAGAGCCACTATCACAGTCTAATGTTAAAGGAAATAGCAATAAACAATATTAGATCATGCCAAGGGATAATACATGATCTCCAACTCTTGCAAAACACATTTGCAAACTTAGATCATGTCACAAGGAGTAGATACATGGACTTCAACCTTTTGCAAAACACATTTGTAAAGTATAGTCACATGTTACAAGGATTCGTCACATGAGCTTCAACCATTTGCAAAACACATTCGCAAATGCAAGCCTCATGCCAAGATGAGCTAGAGCAAGTGAGGCTGAGCCATCAACACATGATGAGACTCAAACTACTAGACATGACCCCTCTTAATAGTACGGCAACCTATACTAGCAATCCGGTCTTTCAACCAAACACCAAGACCGGTAAAAGACTAGGAACACATCCTTAGCCCTAGCTAGTCATACATTTGCCTTGGGTCATCATCTCGATATGCATCAACTCATGATGCATCCTTCTCATCAACTCCATCAACACATGATGGTCTTCCTTGACTTGATGATCAACACATGAACATCTTCACTTTGGAATCTTGATGTGCATCAACACATGATGTATCCTCTTCTTGATAACCATCAACTCATGAAGTCATCTAAAGTCGTCATCATCATGGAATCTAACCTATTTATCCAACTAATAGAAAATGTTAGTCCCACAATGTGATTGTCATTAATTACCAAAACTCACCATTAACTCATAATGGAGGGACTAGATTCTCAATATTTCCCTTTTGGTAATTGATGACAATCTCAACAAATAATGAGATAATAAATTGAATATAAAACTATTTGAATTCAAAGTGCGGTACTACCGTCATCTAAGGTCCGGTAGTTCCGCCTCCCAGTAGTTCCAGAGTCGGGCGGTACTACCGCTTCCCTATCGACACGACGAACGGCTATGTCGAGCCTCCGCAATGACCGTTGGATTTTCGGTAGCAGTACTACCGACGTTGTAAAACCGGTACTACCGCCGGTAGTTCCAGAAAGTCGGCGCGGTACTACCGCTTGGGCCGAACTCCAAAAGTCCCAATTTTGGCGCTCGGAAAAAGGCTCGCCTACCTCCCGAGCTTCCGGGCGCAGTAGTACTGCCTCGCCCACGGAACTTCCGCTCTACGGTAGTTCCGACGTTAAAAACTACGGTACTACCGCTCTTCCAGACAGAGCACTGATTTGGCTTTTAAAGTAGATATTTAATGAATGCATGATTCTAGTTTGATCCCAATATATATGGAAAAAGAAAACATGGATCAATACTAATGAAACCACAAAACATAGAGTGAACTCCCCCTAAATGTGTGCATACAAGTGTATATAAAGAAAGACATATGCACATATTCATTTTGGATTATTTGAGAAGTTCAATCTATATTTTGGATCTAAGGAATGCATTAGTAAATGAGAAAGTGATTTCGAATATATACCTCTTTGATTTCACCTTTCCATCCAAATGAGACTAAACATTAATATACTTGAACAACAATATTAGTCTCATATATACATTTGTCATTATCACCAAAACATTATAAAAGTGTTTGTCATTAACATCAAAATCTCATAATGGCATTTGTCATTAACACCAAAACCAACTTAATCGGAGCTTGATCTTTCAGCTTTGTGAAGTGACATGACTGCATGGGTCAGCTTTGTGCAGTGATAAGAGTGCACGCGCCAGCTTTGCGCAACGACATGACCGCACGGGCCAGCTTTCCTCAGCGACAAGACCTCATGGCTCAGCTTTACCATCTTTGCATACTTCATAGCTTTGCGCAATCACGAGTCTACACAGGCACCTTCATGTATTGACAGGGCAACAAGGGACCCTATAAAGGAGGGTGAAAAGATTTATCAAACAACACTGCACAACCAAACCCCACACTACACCCGCGTTTCCTTCACCAAACCGGGATGGATAAAAGGCGGAAGAAGCAATAGGACAAGATGATGAAGCAATGGGAGGAGACCCGCGACCTAGCATAGTCAGCTGCCCCCGCGATGCGAAAGTAAGGGCTGATGTGGCCTGAGCAGAACAAGCCCAATGTGCTACGATGCAGCTCCCCGCAATGACGCGCCCCGTACCAACAACCCCATCCAGCACGTTCCTACCGAGCATTCGCCGCAATTCCCACCAGAGGGGAAGATGCCCCCCTTTACTAGTGTCGGGACACCTGCAAGTTCTTCAAATCTAAACACCGCCTTAGCATAGGTATGCATTACTGGGGTTGCGCAAACTACTCCAGTGACTACCTCGATCGCCGTCTAGACACCGCAACCTATCGGCAGCTGGTAAGGACCATGTGCACCGTTTCCCCCTACCTTTTCTCCTTCATAGTATGCACTAACAACCTCTCTCCTATATTCACAGTCCCCGGAACCCCTATGTGGCCACCGCAAATGAATCGATCTTGAGATCCACCCAGAGGACTAGTAGGCCTCGACTTCGAGGAATGGAATGTCGTAAGGTCATCCGAGATCCGCGAGGAGAAGCGTCGCAAGAATAAGCAAACCCTTCGTATACAACGCGAAATGAAAGCTCATCTTGAGGCGTGTACGTATAAGGAGCGGGAGGCTTGCGATAGGGAGCGCGAGAGAAAGAGGAAAATGGCGACGAAGGCAAAAGTGGCCACCGAGGAGTTCAACGCTAAGCTGGCAAGGAAGGAAAAATGACCCTGGTCCACACAGTAGATCGTACAAGTAGTTGGGTGGGTTAGTCGTACATGATGCTATATGTTATGCATGTAATCAAAAAGTACGCGACATATTACTCCCAACTGTATTATGAAGTTTATTTAAATTCAGGCAAACTTATTTCCTCGTCTTTTCGCATTCAGTTATTTACATAGCAAGTCATCCAACAATATTAACATACCAGTTTTCCTCCGTATATGAATTCGCAGTAACATCACAATATCACATACCATCGTACTTACCGATCGTTATAAGATCAATCGTTCTTAAAAAAATTTCACAAATTTTTTTATGCACCTACAACATACAACAACCATAAACTTTTATTACAAATCCAGCAGATTATCTTCCAGTTACAATCTATAAAATTCACAAAATCTACAAAATTCACGGGCTAGTTTGCACTCGCCCGCTAGGTGGGCGACTTCCCAACGGGCGGGCAACTGGTTCTAGTCACCCAATAATCGAGCGGCTGAAAGCGTGTCGCCTGGCCGTTAGGCGATTGGCTCTAGTCGTCTCCCGTTGGGCGACTAGAGCCTATTTATGTAAAAAATATTATCGTAGGTATATTTCTATAATTTCGAATAAAAAATAGATTATTCGTACAAAAAATTCCTCATTTCTTAGGCATTTAACGTACAATCTCACTTGGAAGTTGGAATGCCGTGCGCTGACGCATCGTCTTGTTCACGCAGATCAGCTTTGGGCAGCACGGTCACCCTGACCTCCCAATGTAGATATCAACGTCAACTATCACCGGTGGCGGAAAAGCTATTACAACAACAACAAAGTTTTTTATTCTAAATAAGTTAAGGTAAACTAAAAATAAAACTAGTGGCAGGGAAGCCATGGCTGATCCAAATGGATCGGGCTTCATGTATAGTGTAGTGTAGGGTTTTGAAAACCGGTTTAGGTAGGTAAGGAATAAAACCGGCGGTAGAGAAACTATGGCTCGACCAAAATGGAACGGGCTTCACGTATAGTGCAGTGCAGGATTTTGAAAACCGTTCGAATTTCTTACGGAGGGCTTCATGTACAGTGAGGTTGGCGGAAAACACAATCTTGGGATGGCCGTTGGATGCATAATTGACGATCCAGATGAGCGTGGACCAGATCTCGTTGCATTTCAGTTTCTCGCGACATAGTCACGTGTTCTCCGTCGCGGATACGTGTTCTCCGTCGCGGATTCGTGTCAACTAACCCCTCCCATCCCGCTGCCATGTAGGCCCCACCGCAACCCCAACCCTTCTCGCGCTCCCCTTCCCGAGCAGCCCGACCCCCCTCCTCACCTCGCCGTAACCTAACCTAGGGTTTCCTCCGCCACCGCCACCGCCACATCGCTCCTCCCCGAACGCGGCGTCGCGCAGCCATGGCGATGGTGCAGGTGGGCATGGGCCTCACCCGCGTCGTGATCCTCGTCGGGGCCGGCGTCGCCGGTTCCGTCGTCCTCCGCAACGGCCGCCTCTCCGAGATTATCGGCGAGATCCAGGTGCCACGAGCTGGCAGGAAGCTGCTCCCCCTCCTTAAAACCCTCCGATCCCGGGGGGAGGCGGTGGCTTCGGATGTTGTTCCGTTTTGATGACCCGTTTCGTGTGGCCTCGCAGGAGATGCTGGACAAGGGAGAGAAGGGGAAGGGGGGAGACGGGTACGCTGACATGAACGACGCGCTCACCAAGCAGGTGCGTGTGTGATCTCCCTGCCCGTAGCTGCTGCTGTGTTACTTAGCTAAGAAATGGTTCGGGTTTAGCATGGATACTGTGTAATTTTGCCGTTCGTTTGGCGCACTGGCTTCTCCATCTGAGCCCCATTTCAAAAGCAGAAAAAATAGGGGAAAAAATAAAAAATGGGAACCATGCGACGCTATTATGGTATTTAATTTGATGCTATGTCCGTGCCAGTTGGTATATGTGCTACTGATGCTGTGGTTCCAATGGTAATGGTTGTAGCATGTGTTGGTGACCCCTGTGCTTGTGGTGATTGGTTTGATACCTTGGATATGGTTGAGGTGTGATATATCGTAGCTAGGGTTTCGTACGCAAATCTGTGGTAGCTGTTAGCCAAGAATGGTTCTGATTCATCATGGATATTGTGTACTTTTGCCCTAGTTCAATATACCGGCTTCTCTGTCAAAGCCCCATTTCAAACATTGAAACATGGGATGCATTTGCTGTGGTTAGTGTATTCGATGTGATGATCTGTCCATGTCAATTGGTCCAGTGGTAATAACGTGTGATATTAATCTGTAGAAGTGTCTTTTTTGACAGGAAACTTTAGGAAATAACTTCACTGAAATGCGTAGCACTTATAGCGACATATATGGTAAGGTAGATCCTTAGGCTGAGCAACACATTTTGCTTTGCTGGATATTTCCTGTTATCTGGTGTGAGTTCCTGTTGTAGTAATATGCGTGGCCCTTGCATTCCTCTCTTTTAATTTTTGTCCTTTGCACCACAGTTGCCTTGTTCTGAAAATTTGTTACTGTGAGGAAAAAATGCTTTATCTGAACACATCAAGAGCTCTATTTAAAAAGCTGCTATGAACTTTGTATTATTCCCTCCCTCTGTTTATTGATTCAATGAAGATTCTTTCTTGTGCAATGTTTTCTAAAAGTAAGGATGAACTTGAGGTGCATTTGAAATAGATATGTCTGAACTTTTGACTTTAGATATATCCCAAAGTAAATTCGACTCAAGACTATCATTTCAACGATTAATCCTTTTGACCTGTAGGAAATTATGTTAGTGATTGATAATGTTAAAGACAATAATTTCAATGATTAATCCTTTTGACCTGTAGAAAATTATTTTAGTGATTGATAATGTTAATTTAGACTTAATGTTTTGTTCAAATAGCAATGGTCTGCATTACATTAAGTTCCTCGGGCATTTTTCTTATTGGCTGGAATTGTTAATTCAAATAATCTTTCAGTTGTTTCATTATGTACGACTTAATATCACGATGAGATACGTTGGCGTTGGCATTTGGATATTTAGAATGTGATGGCCAAACTGTTGCTAACGCCTAAGGAACACAACACAAGAACATGATGAACTCACATATGATTTGACGCTGCAGAACTTGGCAGCATTTTCTGGTTTACTTCTTCTCCTTTTATAGCAAATACAAGAACAAAAACTGAAGTACTAATAACCAAGAAAAACTGCAAACACTAAAGACCAAAAAGTGCAAGTACTTACTCACTAGAAACTGCAATCACTAACTCACTAGAAACTGCAATCACTAACTCACTAGAAACTGCAAGCACTTACTCAAAGCAAATACTAAATCAAGATTAATTTCTAACAACTCCCCCTAATCTTGATTTGCTAAACCTCAAAAGATGAAGTTCGATCTCCTGACGCATCTCTAAGGAGTTTTGCCTTCTTCTGGTTGATCATGCCGCCAGTGACACAACTTGCTGGCATCTTTCACTTCTTCACCGTCAGTGACACACCTTACCGACGACTTTGACTTTAGCTCCAATTGTCTTTCGCCGATGACGCAACTTGACGATGGAGACTCTCATCAGAGCATACACACATGAAAACTTGGACACAACTACAAAGACTCACACACATTACATCATGCACTGACACATTTACATGCACGAGCACAGTACGAATATGCGCACGTATGTAACACACCTCCTATGTGCTCAACCAAATAAATGACACATGCAACACACCCACTGTGCCAAATAAAAATGCATACACGAACTCAACTAAAATGCACCAAAATAAAAAATGAAGACTTCATGTTGGATTTAAAGTAGCGTTGGCTCGTCCTCTGCACCCAGAAGAGCCACCTCCTTCTTCGGCTTGCGGCACTCCCTTGCAAAATGTCCGTAGTCCTGGCAGTTGTAGCAACGTACCTTCGCCTTGTCAAAGGCACTCTTCTTCTTGCCGGTGCTGTTGCAGTTCTTTATGCGCACTAGCCATTCCTCCTCTGTAGGAAGTAGGCGGCCACTTTCACGCCCACCTTCACCACCGTTGTTATCAAGCTCGTACCGCTCGTCCACTGACTTGAGTCTTCCGGTGAGCTCCTCGACGAACAATGTCTTCAGATCGATCAGTTGCTCGATTGAGATGGCCACCTATGTGTACTTGAAGGGAACAACACGAAGAAATTTTTTTACCACTTTTTCCTCTTCTAGCGTTTCCCCAAGAGTACGGATGTTGACGAGGCCCGTCAGTCGCATGGCGAAATCGTCAATGGACTCGCCGTCACTCATGCGGATCGTCTCAAACTCCTTGCGTGAGTTCGCACTTTGCCTCGCAAGACGCGCCGACACCCATGCGCATCATGCGCACGGTTTCCATGCCACTTGGCGGAGTCTTCGCCGCCAAGACGCCAACATCTCTGGTGGCACCGCTTGGAGGATGGCTGTCAACGCCATCCTGTCGAGCCGGTACCCCGCATTGCCGGGCTCAATGGCCTCCCATACTTCTTGAGCCTGCCGGTTGACTCTCATCAAGAGAGCCTATTCGGTGTAGTTTGTCCTCGTGAGCATGGGATAGTGCACCGCCACCCTGCCATCTTGACCTGCTGCACCACTAGCTGCCGACCGTCGCTGCTGCCGGAGTCGTCCCCATGGCCTCCATTGCCACCAAGGATGATCCTATCGCTTGGAATCCTCGGTTGGGGAGGAGACTCCGATCCGGACATCTCCACAGAACCGATGCACAGCTCTGATACCAATTGATGGCCAAACTCTTGCTAACGCCTAAGGAACACAACACAAGAACATGATGAACTCACATAGGATTTGGCGCTGCAGAGCTTGGCAGCATTTTCTGGTTTACTTCTTCTCCTTTTATAGCAAATACAAGAACAAAAACTGAAGTACTAATGACCAAGAAAAACTGCAAACACTACAGACCAAAAACTGCAAGTACTAACTCACTAGAAACTGCAATCACTAACTCACTAGAAACTGCAATCACTAACTCACTAGAAACTGCAAGCACTTACTCAAAGCAAATACCAAATCAAGATTAATTTCTAATAGAATGAACTGTTGAGTATTTTTGGAAGACCATAATAGCTCTGTCACGGTATTAAGAGTTACCATAAGCCATGACACAATTGTGTGATCACATGAAGCTTGGCTTTTTAGCATTGCAATATTATATGCAATTTCAGTGTTCTGCCTGTGACATTTAAAGTTTAAACCGTCCCGATATATAGTCCTTGAATATTTTCACAGTCAGTATTTCTTGTCATTGTTCAGTACATAGTTTGCTTATCTTTATGTTCAATTTTGTCATGCTAAACTTACACTCTGGTCATTTTAGGTGCGCCACCTAGCTATGGAGGTCCGACAACTTACTTCGTCACGTCCCATAACTATTCTTAATGGAGGTTCTGGACAAACAGGTTTGTCTAGCTTGCTTCAAACTTTTTTTCTACAAAAAGTCAACCTGACAGAATTGTTAAAGTTTATGTTTCTGAGTGGGGATAGCTGGATGCTATCAGTATTTCTGTATTTGCAACATATTAGCCTACTGTCGACATCTTGTCTTATTTGTTATTTCGTGGATTATCAGCTTCGCTTGTTTCATTCATCCTGGTTCATTTCTTTCTATATTGTAGTCTTTTGGACATGATTATTACGTAGGACTTTGCTTCATTTTCTTTTACGTTGTTCTAAGGTGGAATATTCATAGTTCATGAATGAGCAGACCAAGCATGAATAATTAATTCAGCCTATGCTATTCTGTTATAGATTATTCCAACAAAATTGCCTAACTATCCTGTGACCTGTGTGGTCAAACAAAGTTTTACTGTCCATGATGCATTCTTCATGGTGACAATGTTTCTTAATCAATAATCATTTTGCAGGTGTATCAGGTCTGATAGTACCCGCAGCAACTGTGGGGGCACTGGGTTATGGTTATATGTGGTGGAAAGTATGTTTTCCTTCCATCATGGCTTTTATGTTTCTGTGATGCTCGCAATATGTTTAAATGCTAAAATTGTAGGATCTATCTGCTTTTCCTGTTATTTCTACTATAATCATTTCTTTTAGTCATAAACTCAAATCTAATTTAGCTGTGGTTCCTTAAGCTGCACCTGCTCTTCTCGAAACTATTCTTATGTCCTCAGACATTCGCAAGTACAGCAATTTTCTTAAAGAGCAATTCATTTTTAACTGTTGTTTTTGTCCAGGGCATCTCCTTCGCAGACCTAATGTATGTTACCAAGCGCAACATGGCAAATGCTGTTTCAAGTATGACTAAACATCTGGAGCAAGTGCAGAGCTCTCTTGCCGTAAGTATTAGTGATGGAAATTTATTTTCGAGTTCTTCATCACAAAAACATAAGTCTTTTCCATTCTTTTTGAGAATATGGAGCTGAGTTAAGCTAGGTATTGTGTGACTGCCAGTATGTCCTTCTCTAATATGGTACTACTATGCTAGGATATTGAGTTTTGTACTTTATATTATCTTCAAGAACGAATGCTAATATTTTCGTCATAAATAAATTATTGTGCACAGATTTATTTGACTGTACCTCATTACATCACCCTTGATACTTTTGTCTTGTTGCCTACAGAAAGGGAAGTTGTTGACAGCAACCACTTCTCTTACTTTAACTGTTTGTTGGATACATAAAAGGGAGTTGTCTGACTGGGCTGCAATCCTATTTTGTTAACCGTTTGCACCAGCAATCTGAATTTTGCTCGATGATTAAACTGATATTGGTTTGAAACAGTAGAAGATGTATGGGGAGTTTTCTTGCAAATTGTTGGTTGTGTATTTGTGCCTCCTGGTTTGATTTGTCATTGTTGATATATTTTGATAGTTATACAGCATATGCGATTCTCATGTAGTTAAACTATTTTCTTGATTATGCAGGCTGCTAAAAGGCATTTGACACAGCGCATCGAAAAGTTGGATGATAAATTGGATCAGCAAAAAGCGCTTTCTGGGCAAATAAGAGATGATGTACTTTCTCCTTAACACCTTCATATGAATCTGCATACCTTCATGTCTTAAAGTGCATATGAATTCAATAGTTCAAAGTCTGAAGTAGCGTACACAGGTGCAATAACTGGCTATCTATATAATCTGTTAAGAGGCAAATTTATTCTTTCTTAATTACATTATACTGAAGTAATTATTAGCATTTAGAACAAAGTGCATGGAGAGTGCATTATTGCATATGGTTTTCAAATATTACTTTTCTATTCAGGTTACTGATGCACGACTGAAGCTTGAGAATATTGGTTCAGAAATTAAGAACATCAAACAATTGGTCTGGGGTCTGGTAAGTGTATTTCTGCTTTACCAGTCACTCAATATAATTGTTGTTTTCAAGTTGTTTACATTAATCCCCTCTTGCACCTGCAGGATGAGAAGATGGATTCAATGGAAGCCAAACAGGTGGGTCTTCACTTAGAAATATTTCTTTTGCTTTTTAAGTTCTTTTAGTTTGCGCTGTTTGATCTTAACGCACAAAAAAGTTAGGAATAATGCGTGTAAGGGCAGAAAGATTGGCACTCCCATTTTAGACTGACAAACAATCCTTTGACAAATAATTTATATCTTAAGAGTTTTACATAACCCTGAATTAGTGTGCCTAAGTGCTCATATCCCCAGAATTAGTTCATATGTAGAAATCAGCTGGGTTGAAGTTTGCTTGGGAAGTCCTGAAAAAAAAGCTCTTGACATTTTGTATGCATGTTGTAGATTGCTGAATTTGCACAAGCACTGGAATGACGTGCCCGTCCTGATCCCTTTCCAGTTCCAAATATTATTATCTTAATAATATAAACAGCACTTACACCAAAAATATATTGTTCTTTTCATCCTTTTGAATGTTGAGCCTGGCAATTTGGTTTTTTTGTTACGGTGAGTCGGTGACTAATGATATTCTGTGAACAGAATTTTTCATGTGCCGGTGTGATGTACCTCTGCCAATTCATAGAGCAAAGTGGTGGGAAGCTTCCAAATCACCTGGTATGAGCCTGAAGCATTTTGTAGAAGTCCCAACTTCTGACTTGAACTATTTGTAGTTCCTCTACTTCATTTTCTGTCCTCTACACATGTATGCCTTGCACTCATATACCATGCCTTTGGTCACGACTCATGAATTGCATTTGTAGATATATTTTCTAGGCAAAATTATCAAAGTTGTATTCATTCGCCACTTTTTTTTGTTTAATGTTAATCTTTTAAGATATTTACTGGGTGCTAACACTCGCAGAATATTATCTTGTAGTTAAGTAGTATTTTATGTTGCTGATATTTGATGCACTGTAAGCTTCTAGAACTTTTTGTCCATTTCACTTAACATTCTTCATTGATTTGGTACAGGAAGGCTCAAAACTGAATGGGAAGCGCTTTGGAAACCAAAATCTCATACAGGTCAGTCATCCCATTTTAGACATTGCAGTAATCTTAAGTTAGATTTGCAAATTGCAATCGGCGCTTGCTCTTAAAACATTAGTGCTCATGAAAATGATTGTTGTCAATCTCTTGGAGAAGTGTTCAGCTTTTCATTACCCTAATGTAAGTTAGCAACTAAAACCACAAATCTTGAGACCAATGTAATGTGCGCTCGTTTATAACCTGGACTTCAGTTCGGCTAAGCATTTCTGGTACTGGTGCTGATAACAGCCTGGTGTACTACTATGCCCTTTGAAGTGGTCTGCAAACTGTTACAGTGAATGGATGAGTCTATGATCATTTTTTGCAGTCAGCTCACTCCATTAATTTTCAGGGGTTGCAACTGGCCATAGAATCCGGGAATTATGGCAAGGGAACCATTGATGAGCTCTTCAGCAACACTGATTCCTCCGATAAGATAAACAGGTTTGGGGACCGAACCTCTTTGTGCTGTGCATACAAAATCCCTTCTGCTTCTAGTCGTATACAGAAGGAATGATCAAATAAACAAGTCAAAAACTCGGTGTGCTCTTTTGCAGGTCCACCTCGGTCAAGTCTGTCAGCTAATTTTTTTCTCAGGGCGATATCGAGGGCGAGTCATCTATCCAGACTCCGCGCTCCACTGGAATGCTGTAAAGGGAATATTCTTCTTACTAGTTAACGTGCAAAGAGTTCCAGCCTTTTTGAAGTTCTCAGCTTGCAGCAAGTGCTGTTTGTTAAATTTGAAAGCTTGTGCGATACTAGTAGATATGGATTTTTTTAGACCAGGCTGTTCTGGCATCGCTTGTGACTTAGATTTTCCGGCAACGCTTTGCCGTAAATAAATGGGCAACACTTTGGTTGGCTTTGACACGGGACCTGCAACTGCTTCTAATTTCTGCTGCTGACTCAATTTCCTTCGTTTTTTCATGCTGTTTATGCGTCTCTGTAATGGCACATGCACGATTGTTTGTAAGCTCTCAAGGGAGCCTGTGGAGTGGCGAGGTCAAGTGACGCTTTCATCGTTCGGCTGGACGCACTGGTCCTCAACGCGTAGATGTAGCTACGTTCCTCGATGTGGTATGTTGGCTCACTTGGCTGTACATGCGAGGACTCAGCGTTGCTCGGTCGCTGAGAGCAGGTGGGCTTTCATGGTTCTGGGTTGAGGTATAACATGGGTGTTCTTCGAGCCTGATGGCTTTTGGCGTAAACGATTTTGTGAATGAGCAGATAAACTATTTTGAAAATACTGTTAGGATAAGTCGTTTGAAAAAGATGATGAAGAAACTATCATGTTTGTTTATTTCGAGGAATTTCTGTAGTAACCCTACGAAATTCCTGCTTTACAAACGGCACAAAATCGTGGAGATTACTATTATGGCCAAATTATGACAAAAATGATAACGCAAGCTTTGAACAGACCAAAACAGCTCTCAAGGTTTTCATAGTTTCTATTGTTACTGTCATGTAAATAGAGTTTGTTCGACCAATACAAAAAGCACTCTTCCGGAGTTACTGTCATGTCTTGTAACCAAAATTTGATGGAAGCAGAGCAAGTAAACAAAATTTGATGGAAGCAGAGCAAGTAAACAAAATTTAATGGAAGCAGAGCAAGTAAACAAAATTTGATGGAAGAAGAGCAAGTAATGGTACTTTTCAACTCTAAAGGGAAGACATGTAAGTAGTGCACTATTGCATTAATCTTTCCCCCAATCAAAACGAGTAAATCACTTGGGCCCAGCTTTTCCATAGGAATCCCGTAGGGTAACCATTCTGTTGAACACGAGTTCCTCAGACGTTTTGAGTCTGAATCCACAGCAAAGTAACCTGTAATCACGTGACATTAGGGTGGGGCACATCTAAGACATCAGAATGCTTTAGTTTTTCTTTTTTTTTTTCTTTTACTGGAGGAGTGACTACTTGTAACGAGATCATAATATTGTTACAAGAATCCATATAAAAAAGAAAGAAAGATCATGATATTTTTACCGCTGCGTTCAAACTGGAATTTGTCCCCCAGCACTGCACTTGCAAGTGAAGGCACGGCATGAGCACCCTTCATCACCATCACCTTCTTCGACCGTGGGTTGAGGTCACCCAACCAGTCCTCAAGCCCCACAGGATTCTAATGGAGAACAGGAGAGACATCCAGAGATGTCAGCAAGGGGAATTTCCAATACAGCAGGTAACCACATCAGAATGGGCTCAGAGCAATGGAGCAAATACTGTACCTCAGAAAGAAACAATCTCTCGAACAATCTGACTTCTACTACTTCGAGTGGGTCAAGCCCCGGAGAAGGCTCAGCAACCCAGTGCAACACACCCTACACAAAATTGTACACGACCTCAGATGGCAGAAGCTGCATAGTAATATTCCGCTAGCTTTACGCCCCCGCTTGTTTTTCTTTCTTTCTTTTTGCCTTCTCGGGCACCCTTATAATCTGTTTTCCCCCTTAATAGAATGAAAAGGCCCTAGCGTTTTCGAGGGGAAAAAAAAGGAGGTAATTGATCTTTTGCCACACCTTTCATTGCATTTGATGATTTGCCCTATGATGTCTCAATGACATGTGGGTCCAAGGCCCACATGTCAATGAGACAAATGAGGCAAATCATCAAATTCCATGTTTATGTATGGGGCAAATGCTCCAATCTCCCAAAAAAAAGGGTCTCAGACTTTGGTCTAGTTACTTTTTGTTTCGTGGCCTTTTGAGGGGTCATATTTGTTGAGGGTATTAGAGATAGAATATTTATAACAATACTCAGCTCGGAATTCAACAATATTGTATTATCTGATTTATCACCGTAGATGACTTCTGTGCATCGTGTTGGGAATGCATATCTACCAACTCAAATGGCAAACACACATCAGGTCACTAGACATATGTAGTAGAACTATTTAAGTGCCTACAAATGTATTACCTTAGGACTGATTTACCAGGAGCAAACCCAGAGTAATCTTTTGAATACTTTATGTGAAAATCAGATTCCTCAATGTACAGTTTTTGAGAATGGAACCTAGCGATAGACATTATGGACCATTCAGTTTTTGAGAACGGAACCTAGCGATAGACATTATGGACCAAAGGCATCAGGGCATTCAGAATCATATAAAGGATAAACTTTTAAAAAGTTGATCACTACATTTAATGTTAAAAAAGAATTTTAGCAGACTAATTAGATTCCATAACCACTTGTGCATTTTTTTAAGAAAAAAAGAATGTCACATTAGACACGAGAAGCACCTTGTAATAGGCTGAAGCATCATCTCCAGGAGCATCAGGCCACATTTTGGCATCAAGGTCTATTATTGTTGCATAATCTAAATTAGATATAACAACCTAAATTTATAAAAAATAATAGAAAAACACCAACCGTGCATCAATTAACAAAGCACAAAAGCCAAAGATTTGGAAAAAAAAATAGTTGTAGGGGTGACCCCACCTAAGCCCAACCGGTCTGTTAGAAGGCTATAATGCCCAATATGAGACATATGTAATGACATGAATACCCTTGAGGGGTTACTCAAGTGTAAGGGCAATGTTGTAAGAACATTCCCCATGTGGATATATATATACGGTACAGGCCATGGGAAAACCCTAAGCATTGCTCACCTAACTCTCTACTACAATACCTCTCTCTCTCTGTTTGGTCTGTAACCACAACAGTTGGCGCCGACCGTGGGGAGGACAAGAGCAAGCCTCAAGATCCGAAGAAGGATGGTACCGAAGAAAGCTTCATCGTCGACAGCGAAGAAGAAGAAGGGGAGCATGACGCAGTCCCGCGTCAACACCAGGGCCTCGGTGTTGGCAGTCGCGAGCGTGGATGGCGACACGGGTGCGACAGCCATGAACGTCGACGCTCAGGCTGTGACATCGACCCCGCTACCGCTGCCGCGACGGCTGACACCGCCCCGCGTGCAACGATCGACCTTGCGGTCGTTGGCGCGACGGTCGACACCACCCCGCACGTGACGACCGACCCCACCGCCGGCGTGGCGGTCGACACTGGCATCATCGACTGGGTAGTCGGGAGCGGCAACGCTAACACCCAAGCTGGTCTTACCGCCATCCCTACATCCGGTGTGGGAGCGGTGAGCGGTTCCGACGGTAATGTTGGCCTCGTCGTCGACTCCGGAGCCTACCACGCTGGTGCATCGGGCAACCCGGGAATGCAGGCTATGGTCGCCGCTGTCCCAAGAAGACGACTGTGGGCGCCGATCGCCCGGCCGTGCTAACGGTGGAGAACGCCTGGCGGCGACCATCGGCATGCTCCAGCAGGAGTTAGCGAATCTCCGTGGAACCGTGCGGGATATGCAAGAGGCTCGGAGTCAGCAGACCCCGCTGATAGTCGCGCCGGAGCCCACGCCAGAATGGGCGGATAGCCGCGACGCCCCCACGTCCAGCCGCGTCCCGCTGCGACGCGTGGACCCGGAGTCCACATTCTTTGCGGGCTTGCAGCAGTCGGCATGGCCGGAGGACTTCAAGTTCCCCAGCACCATCGAGCCGTACAAAGGTGACACGGACCCTCGGGAGTTCGTGCGCGTATACGAGACTGCCATCGAAGCTGCAGGCGGAGACGACACCACGAAGGCGAAGGGACTCCCCCTCGCGTTACAGGGAGTAACCCTCTCTTGGTTTTTCACCATCGAGTCAAACTCCATCTACGAGTGGGAACAGATCCGTGACTATCTCTACAACAACTTTCAGGGGAACTACGTGGAGCGCATCGATGTGGATCAGCTCTTCGCGGTCAAGCAAAAACCCTCGGAGAAGCTCCGGGAGTACTTCAAGCGCTTCGCGAAGGTCCGCTGCCAAGTCAAAGATGTCAACGAGACGACCATCATCAATGCAGCGGTATAGGGTCTCCGCCTGGGTCCGCTGGCCGAATACAATGCGAGAAAGCCAATTAAGACGACGGCGAAGCTCTTCGACAAGATGGAAGAGTACGCCTGAGCGGAGGAAGATGAGCGGCGACGTCAAGGCGACGACTCCGATACCAATCAGGCGGAGGGCAAGGCCACGAAAGGCCCCTCAAAGGGCAAGTGCAAGCAGGACGCCCCCGAGCGCGAGGACGCCCAGCACAAGGACTTGTCGGGCTACCAGCCTAAGCGTGGCCAGCAGAAGTCCCGGAGAGCCCGCTACGTCTTTGACATTGAGGGCGGCTCCGAAGACAACGCCCCTACCAGCCACAGTGGAAGGGCTCGCCGGGGGCGGGGGCGGAATATGACGATCAGAACCACGGTCAGTGGTGCGAGGTGCATGGTCGAGGCAGTCACGAAAAATTACCTGTTAATATGACTGCTAATAACAGCACTAATCAGTATTTAATCGGCTGTGAAGAAAGTGGACGAAGAGCGCAGGCGAGGAGTGTGAGCAAAGAGACTACGAGGCGAGGAGTATCAGCAAAGAGACTGCAAGAGTGTGAGTGCACGCAGATCGAAATTTATAGCGAGAGCGATAGCGAAGCGCGAACTAACGACGCGCCAATAATGGCGGAAGTGAACTGTGCGCGGGAAGACAGACGCGATGCAAGTGACATTTTCGGTGGTCTGTTTCCTACATGAGTGCTCAATTTCCATATGAGCCAAATGCCTAATGCCCACTCCGTTTGTTCGTATACAGATTAAACAAAGCAAATTGAACCAAAACAAAGCAAACAAAACCAAATGACTCACTCTGCTACCTGGTGGCTGGGCAGCAAGCCATTACAATGCGCCTAAACCAAGCCATTACAATGCGCCTAAACAGGCATTAATCACCTGGTAATCACCTGCTTATCGTACAAATTTCTGAGCAATATTCACAGTGGATAAAATTATCAAAAAATTACACAATCAAATACGTTATGTCAGAAGGTTGTGCATAAAAATTCATAATTTGTTGAGCTCATTTGCTATATTTAAAAATTCAAAATCATTTGCTAATCTTACAATTTTTTTAAAAACATTCACAGTGGATAAAATTATCAAAAAATTACACAATAAAGTACGTTGTGTTAGGAGGTTGCACATAAAATTTCATAATTTTTTAGTTCATTTGCTATATTTGAAAATTCAAACAAATAGTATACAAAAAATAATTAATGCAGGTAATTAAGTCGGCTTAATTACTTACTGTCCTGTGGTGGGGCGGTAGGGCACCTGGTGCCCGGTGGCTAGGCGGCAGGTTGCCTACCATCTGGCAGCCGGGTGGCAGCTCACGCGCGTCAGCTCTGCGGCGTCGCCGTCCTGCCACCGGGTGGCAAAATGATATTTTTCATAATACTGCCAACATACTACCCTTTATGTAAATACGGGTTGCAATAGTGTCAAATATGCCATTATTTCAATTATTTGTAGTACTTTCGAAAAGCTTCCCCACCCCCATATATACCTATAAACATTTTACGCTACTGCCACATTTGAAATGTGGAATTTTCATTTGAAAAGGGATGTTTACAAAGGCTTCTTTCTTTTCAGCTTATGACTTATAGCTTATAGATTTTCTCGAACAAACAAACGAGACGATTTCTCTGTCGCCTTTTCGAAATAACTTATCCGAACAGCCGAAAAGAATCTACCCAGAGAGTATACAAGAGACAAATTAGTGATTTTTTGCAAAATTCATGTGTGTTTTAAATCAGGCTGAAAAAATCATGTGTTAGTAATGTCTTCTATGCCATCGCAAAAGGAAAAAAAGAAGTAATGTCTTCTTGTGGTGGTACATTTTCGTCTTGTTTTTTTTAACCTTTCAGAGGTTTTCAGCTTACTAACAATTACTGTTTATTAGACTAATAAATTATATGTAGAAATTATAAACAGCAGCCTAAAACAAAATGCGCCTTTGGATCTTACCTATGTAGGGAGTTAGAAGTATCAGGCATCAGATGTTGTATAGCCACCGTTCCCTCCTTGAGGCGAAGAAAACGTGCATAGCACTGTACGGGACCAAATTAATGCTGTGCATCGCATCTGCATGCTTTTTTAAAAAATATATTTTATTCAGTTTAGGACCTATGACTATCTCTAATTAAACAAGATTTGTTCATAGAAACACTCGTATTAAAAACAAAGATTATAAACCGTAGTCATAATCTATAAGGTACAGCTTAAAAAGAACAAACTCTAAAGCTTGTCTATGTGCGTTCTGGTAGATAAGGTACTGAGATATTGCCCGTCCGCTCTAGAATATGTGGTGTTTTCGGATTTTCACCACCTTACACGAGATGGCTCATTAACATTTTACAATATTTACTAAAAAAACATTTTACGACAGTTTGGCAAAAAAAGAAAAAAAAAAGAGTCCATGCATGACAAGTGGACTGCATGGCTTAGAAAGTGCGACGCAATTTCAACTATGATAGCAGACCAAACATGTGCTACAAAAAATCAAACTTGCTTAACTCGAGTGTGGCAAAACGAAGCAACCAATCAAACCGGTCTATGATCTTCTCAGCTAAGTTCGTCTTGTATTTTTAGCGCAAAGAAAGCCTCTGTCGGATGCTACCAAGTCTCTATAAAGGCCAAAAGAAAAAAAAAAGAAGTTGTTTGGTTGGGAAGTCGTTGACACCAAAGGCGACTAGTACGATTTGTTTCGCAGCTGGCTTGCAACGTTGAAACGAAGTGAGGCTGACGCCACCGCCAAGCTGCTGCTGCTGCCGCCGCCTCACCAGCCGCCCATCAAATCAATCGAACTGCATGCGGCGTTGGCGTTTGGCATCACCCGTTGCAAGCAACCCACGGCATCGTCATCGGCTCGTTGTGGCGTCATCTGCCGTGTCTTCTCCGGCAGACTTCGCCGGAACAGGACAAGAGGTCGTCGCCGTCTCTATCCCTCTGACTATACGGAATGACAGACGGACAACATCCGTGAGCCAGCTGTATTAAGAGTTTGGCACTTTTGCAAGAATTTTTGGCCTCTTGTTATGGTTAGAGCTTAATTAGGCAATGTTCTTCTAGATTAAGGCAGATAATTTTTAGCTGTGATTGATATTTTTATCTATACTTTTTAAAACAATAATAAATAGTGGAGACATCGGTGTGGATAACATGTACAGTTTTAGGTTAAAAAACCATTTAAAGAATTTGCTTCAAAAAATTATCCCATTTATTTTGACTTTCGTAGAAATTAAAAGACAAAAAAAAGCATGACCTTAGTTCGGCATCTGCTTATAAAAACTTATGGTTTATTTTCAGTATAGAGCAGATGTGCCATTATTACTATGCTAGACAGATTAGTGGCAGATATAGGACTCTAGGCAAGCTGGCGCAAGACTGCTAGTCACCTTATGGTTTGATCTTCTGACTTCTAACTTATTTTTTTTATTATTCTTAAATTTCATTTTTTTTTCTAATTTTTTGGCTTTTTCTAGCTTTTTTGTCGGTTTTTTTTCATATTCGTTTGCATTGTCTGTGATGGGCTAACCAATTTTTTTAAATTTAGTTACGCCAAATAAGCCACCATCAGTTACAGTATAATTTTGGTCCTGTTTTTTTCGGCTTCTAAAACTGTTTTTCAGTGTTTCTACGGTAACTAGCTTTTAAACAGAGTATCTTTTTAAGGTATGGTTTACTAATTAATTGTAGTATATACTGTACCGACTTCATTTATATCGGCAAAAACCACACGTGAGTTTTTGTTACTATGTAATCTCTCGCACGAATAGTCCAAAAGCCACAAGCCGCAGCCAAAAGGAACAAGCCCTTCGATCAATTACAGTACAATTTTTAGCTATAAACTAGTTTATCTCAACCTAACCGAAGGGCCCTATACCTGCAACACCTATGCCTGAACTGCCGCTCGAATTGCCGATGCCAGCTACACCCATCGGCGGCTGTACACAGTGCTTGTGCTCTACTGCACTCGCGGCGGATACGCGTATGACCCAGATCAACTAGATAATGTTATAAATGTGGGCAATATTTTAATTCCAAATTTTATGAGGAGACAAATACAATAAACTAGTGATGCAAAACTTACTACTAACAGTAGACTACTCATGACTACTCATCATACTTCAGAATATACTCAAGAAAAATACAGTAACAAAATCGTACATGCACACGAACGACTTACTTGTTAGTCTGAAGAAGAACAGGAAGCCGCGCAGGCTTGACGCAATGCAGAACGTAGATGACGCAGTGCAAGAGCGGTCGCGCAAAAGCGCTGCCCAGAAACCTTATTGCCACCCCGTGCAGGTATTCTATGCGGCAATGGTTCGGAGATAGCCGCTCTCCCTTCTTCTAGGTGCACGTCGAGAAGAAAGGTTGGCGAAGTCCAGGCGGCGCAGTACAACAACACAAGTTGGCAAAAGTAAGAGATGCTGGCAGTGAGAGATTCTAACCTCTATACCTTAGACGTCTCCAGGTATATAAAGATAAGCAAATTACTCTCTAGTAACTGCCCCCATTGAACTGAAATAATTCATTGGTAACTGCTCACTGCTCAATATTCACTGGTAACTGGTAATATTTAACCAGTGATTTACCCACTGGTAACTGCCTGTCATCAAAACCCAATTAAGCCTCAAATTTAAAAGTTTGAATCTCATTCAAACAGAAAGAGTGAGGTGCAGGGTTCAACAAAAAATAAAGATGGATTTGGCCTGCCAAGTGGCGCATCACGTCACATCATGGCACGGTCTCAAGTCACAAGTCACAAGTCACGCGATTTTCACGCGAAAATACACGAATACGCACGCGCGCGTGTGGGCGCGCGTGTGTGACTGAACCCTCCCCATACCATCTCTATCCATATTCAAGGAGTAGTGGTGACTCCATTTTATAAATCAGTCTTCCTCACCTTTACTTAGCAATATGGTACTAAACCATGCATGCGTTAGAATTAAGGAAACGAGCCATAAAAACGGATCAATTTCTAACAGATAAAATAAAAAGGAAAGTGTCGATGTGTTTTTAGATGTGACGGGATGCCGCGCTCAACTGTCTTATATAAGCTATGTCTTCTAATTTTTTTTATTATACTGCTATTAACTTTTTTATGTAATTAAATTAAAAAACTAAAAAATTATATCATCATGAATAATACAAAAAGAATAAAAAAACCTAAAAAACAAAAGCCAAAAAACGATGAAATTAAGGGTTTGTTCGTTGTGGTTGTGCTTATGGTTTTTTTGCTGCAGCTTATTTCTTCTAGGTTGTTCATGAGAGAGAATACGGAGTAACAGAAATTCGCGTACGGTTTTAACGGATATAAATGAAGTCATTACAGTGTATACTACAATTAACTTGTAGACTCTATTTTGAAAAGAAACATTCCTTTTAAAAGTTAATTACTGTAGCAAAAGTCAAAAGCCGTTTTTTGAAGCCGTAAAAATCAGGCCCTAAGAAACTAGAAGCTGAAGCAGTTTGAAAGAGAGCCTAAAAACTTATTATCCCTTGCACTTAAAATTCAAAGCAGAAGTGAGACCCAAAGTCGGATGGGTTGGCTGTGTGGCATCCATTGCACCAAAGGAGTTCTCGAAAAGATTTGTCCATGCTCTTTTGGTACAGTACCTATTCCGGTCCGGAGCGTCCATTTTCATCTGGCGATCTCGAAGCAATGGTGGGAGGATAAAATATGCTTCCCACCAAAATACTCGAGCAGGAAGAAGAAATGCCACATGATTGTGCAAGGGCGTAGTACCCGTGGGCACGTAGTACCCGTGTAGCCCAGTTTGTGGCTTCTGCCGTGGCAGCCATGCCACGATTGACACGTTTGACGTCGAGCGATCGATCACTGCTGCCGCGCAACGACCATCGAATTCCCGGATTGACGGGCACGGACTTGAGACTTGCTGCTCTCTTCGTCTGCTAAGTGCTAACATGCTAGTAGGGAGTGTATGACTCGAGCGAGCTGCCCTGCAGCTGCTGGCGTTGCAAATGTCTACTACAAAAAACAGCCGGTCACCACATTACATCTAGACTATTCAGTACAGAGTTCTTACCAATTTGGCCCTCTCCCCCCACGGCAATACCGTTTTTAGCCTCTTTCAACACGTATTGCCTGATCTGGCCCCCTCATGTGGCTAGAGAGCACGCAAGGAGAGACGGCACGGTCGGGGAGCGCACGAGGATGCTGACATAGTCAGGATGCACACGAGAAGATGGCTCGGTCGAGCTGCGCTCCTCGAGCGGCACATCAACAGGAGGTGGCGTGCCATCGCCGTCAAGCCTCGCATGTGCCTCCACAACGTGCGCCTCCTTCCGCTGCGTAGCCTCCTCCCTGTGGTTCCGCCACGACTTCTGCCTCCTCCACGCCCTGCCCCCACTCGGCGTCTTCTGCCCCAACAGCTCAGCCGCTTCCTCCTCAACCGCGCCACCTCTTCGCGCACTCCATGGCCGCACCACCTCCCCTCGCGTGCTCTCCGACCACACCACACGAGAGGGTCACATCAGGCATTACACACAGGAGAGGACCAAATAAGACATTCCCATGCCACCGGGGGCCAAATTGGCCAAGAACTCTTCAATACAGTAGTCCATATTTCCATGCCTCCCTTTGGACGTAAAGACCCCGGCATTCCAAAGAGACAAAGAAAAAACACTACCTGCAACACGATCTGATCAACTACATGCGCAAGCATGGAACCTGGGCTCAAACATCATGCGACCACCAATACCGTAGATGAGTAACATGTAAACAAAACTAGGCATTATGCAGCAGACAGTTTCCAACCGAAAATCTCTTATGCATATCAAAGTATCAGCGATTACGAACTGAACAAGTCGACCAACAAGCAGTATTGGCTAGCCTACCACGAGTAGCGTCTCTTTCTTTCCTTCCCCACGATCATATGTTAGCGGGCTAGGAAATGCCGCAAGGAAGGCAACAACCTAATACAATGCCAACCTGGGCAACCAGCACCAAGAAGAAAATACTCCCCCAGACCCGCCTATCTCACCACACCCGGAACATGCTTATACCAAATTCGACCACAAGCCCGACGCATGCGCCGTTGTTAAGTCCTTAGCATACTAGCTAATTTATACAGTTACAACAAAATGCTCGCCGACGATAAGTAGGGCACGAGACCTGACTAAAAACAAGCAGGTCGTTTCTGATGAAGCCGCATCGCGAAGGGCGCAGGCATGCTGGTGTAGTACAGGGAATTTCAGGTAACAGCAGGCCAGGTTACTGCATCATATGGTCACCGGATGAATCAGTGTGCATGTGTGTGTCCCTTCCATTCGGTTCCGTTGATGAATCCATGTCTGCTGTATCTGGGATTGTAAGGGTTGAAACAAAGCAAGTTTAAGCAAGATGTTTACAAACATTCCGTAAAAAAGATGTTTACAAACAAGCCAAACGAGAAGAAAAAGAAACACTTTACCAGATGCGGAGCCACTAGAATGCCTTGTAAACGAGGAGCTTCTTTGAAGATCTGCATACGTTCATGATTTGCAAGTAAGAAATGAAACTAATAAAGTATAACTGCATAACAATTTGACATGATGTACACATCTAGTACTGTAGTACATAGTATAGGCAGTGGCATGGCAACACATGCACATATGAATCTTCCTAACATTGCAGCTATGCTGAAAAAAAATCTAACAGATAGTCAAAATCAATAGAAAGGACCAAGTGGAATCGACAACAGCAATTACTACCGCTGAGCTAAAAGGAGCAAGATTAAGCAATAAAGCAATTTACCATTGAGCCAGTTGGGGCAAGATAAACCGATTTCTTGCATTGAGACAAAGCCTAATGGGGGCTAGATAAGTAAACACCAACTACTACTCAGTAAAAGCAGAGTCTTTTTTTTTCAAGAATTACCTAGTGTGAATAAAAACCTTCACCCTTTGCTTGTGAGCTATTTTTTTTAACATCGGGAAACAAATAGCCTATGTTGCATGGATACTTCACAAAAGTTACGTACCGGTATCGGATACTGTATAGGATACGGAAACTGCCCCGATACGTATCCTAAATTTATAATTATTCAGAAAAAGAAAATAAATCCTGATACTTCTCTGATACTTCGTGGATACTTGGCTGATACGATATACCTAATAAAGAGCAAATCAGATCCAGCCGGCGCTCCACGCTCGCTCCCTTCACACCGCCTCCCCGCTACCTCCTAGCCCGCTGCCTCCCGGCCGTCTCCATGCCCGTCGCCTCCCCGCCGTCTCCCCACTGTCTCCTCGCCCGCCGCCTCCCCACCGTCTCAGATCCAGTTGGCGCCTCCACACCCACTCCGCGCCCGCCGCCCCGCTGCCTCCATGCCCGCCACCTCCCGCCATCTCGGATCCGGCCGGTGCCTCCCCACTGCCTCGCATCCGGCCGGTGCCTCCATGCTCGCTCCCTCCCCACCGCCTCCACGCCAGGTGCCTCCACGCCCAGTGCCTCCCCGCCGTCTCCACGCCCGCCGCCTCCCCGCCGTCTCCACGCCAGCCGCCTTCCCACCGTCTCCACACCCGCCGCCTCCCCGCCGTCTTAGATCCAGTTGGCACCTCCACACCATCTCGCGCCTACCAACTCCCCACCGCTCCATGCTCGCTGCCTCCACACCTGCCGCCTCCTCACCATCTCGGATCCGGCCGGCGCCCATGCTCGCTTCCTCCTCGCTGCCTCCACGCCCGCCGCCTTCCCGCCGTCTTCACGCCCGCCGCCCCGCTGCCTCCCACTGCCTCCCGCCCACCGCCTCCCCGCCTTCCCTTGGTTTTGGAGTTAACTTCTCTTGTACAAAGATGCTGGCAAATGTGTCATATGGAAGCTGGACCCTTGGTTTTGGTGTTGCTCCCTTCTTGTTTGTTGTTCGTTCGATTTGTGATTCACTTTAAATTGTGTTCTTGGAGAAGCAGGGACTCCTGGGCGGTAGCAGAAGCAGAAGTAGCCACACCGATTCCGGCCACACACAGTAGCGTTGCGGGAGATCAGGATGTTCTAGAAATCCACCGAACTGCTTACCCCATTTGTGCCCTTCACCCGTCTGGTGGGTACCTTTGGCTTGTCCTCTCTATGTAGAAGATTTAGAGTGCAGATTATGTGATTAAAGCTTTTCCTCTTGATAAATTTTCAGGTTAGAGAGATCACTGACTTCTACTCAAAGGCTAGTTGTGTTGCAAGAGGTCAATGCTAAAACATGTCTTGTGTTATTGTACCTGATGGCTTGAGTAGAGAACTCATGCACATTGATTCAAGATCCGAAAACCATCAATTATTGGACAGATAAATTTGTTGTCATATGTCTAATTTTCCTAAATGGTCTAGTATTAATTCAGAATTTCATATTGCTAGATTTATCAGCATTGATATAAAAGGGGAATGAATTGTCTTGAGTGTAGCTTTTGTTTATAGCATCATGCTCGTTATTGATGAGTGATGAAAGTCTGAAATGTGGTGACTAAAGAAAGGGGATCAACTGTGTTCTGATTATGTAATAGTTATGATCCGTTGATCTTGAACGCTTGGACTAGTTGTGGTTTTTTGGACTTGTGTATTCCATGGTTATCAGATTATGTACAACGTGGTTTAACTATTATTTACTAAGTGGTTTATTGAATACTTGCTAAGTTACTATCTATCATCTAACTATCTGTGATTCTGTTATTTATTTGTATATATGTATGTTGCAGTCTTAACGACCATGCCTAGGATCTCTACAACCTCCTTCTGGCCGCTACGACCACCTCCTGTAGCCATACGACCACGTTATAGTGGCTACGACCACCTCCTATGTCGCTACGATCGCACTGCTGGTTTACCGACCACGCTGACAGTTGTTACGACCACACTATGATCTCTCCGACACGCTTCGCTGCTCCGATCTCGTAGTTGTAAGCTTCGGCTGAAGTTACGACCACGTTCATCATCGCTAACTGCACCTCTTTCGACAACAGTCGATCACCGTAGTAATAACGCCTTACGACCACGCAGTGATTTTGTCGAGCGCTCGCTATGGTCGTAAGCTTATGACCACATCTTCAATTCGGTGACCATGGTCGTAACTCCTTTACGACCACGTCTTCAAGATCGCGAACACCTTCGCCGTTGCCGCCCCCGCTCGCGGATCGTGGTTGTAACTCCTCACGACCACGCTCGCCCAGCGAACACCTTCGCTCGTCATCTTGGTCGTAACTCCTTTACAACCAGGTCTGCTGCTCCTGCGGACGCCCTCCGGCCGATCGCCGTGGTCGTAACACCTTTACGACCACGTCTGTGATCCTCTGCTCTGCGGCCGTGGTCGTAACTCCTTTACGATCACGTCTGCTGCCCCTACGATCTCATGGACCGCCTGCGACCACACTGGCCGCCCACACCGATCGCCTACGACCACGCCAGTCGCCCAGGCCGATCGCATACGACCACGCCGGTCGCCCCAAGCTCTGCAGTCACGCCGACCGCCTACGACCACGCCGGTCGCTCCATGCTCTGCACCTCTGCAACTGCATCGCCTCCACTCGATGCTCCTGCGACCACACAGGTCGCCCTCTTCCCGGCACCCCTCTGCAACTACATCTCGTCGACTTGGTGCTCTCGCTTCTCCTCTTGGTACAATGGCCTACCCTTTTATACCCTACTCTTCGACCATAAAGCGGACTCATTTACGACTCGGACACAAAGTTGTACTCGACTACGACCATGAACTCCGACTCCGATAGAGACGTACTCGTACACGACTACAACTATCAAACTGAAAAACAAGATTACAAACTCTAACAATGTACTTATTTATTCTCATTCTTCTTCGCAGATGGTTTATTATATTGGTCTACCAGCCAAGAGGGAGAACTAAAGAACCAAGCAATTTGCTACTTCAATATTAAGATGATGTATTCTTGGTTTTTTAATTGCTTATAGGAATCCATTGATTTCTTATTTATTTTATATTTATTACATATACACAGACAGACAGACACACGCACGCATATATATCTATCTATCTATCTATCTATATATATATATATATATATATATATATATATATATATATATTGTATAAATAACAGGGCACCATGGTGTCTCGAGCACCAAGCCTCCCCGCCTTTGGATTGCTTTTAGATGCGTGCTAGTATAATTGAGACTAGTCATCCATGATTGATTTAACATGCCTGATATATTATATACCATTGCACTAGCACGCATCTAAAAGCAATCCAAAGGTAGGGAGACTTAGTGCCCAGACACCATGGTGCCTTATTTCAGCATCCTATATATATATAAACGTATCGCCGTATCGGTGTTTTTAGGAAAATAGCGAATCGTGGTATTGCATATCCGTATCCGTATCGGGGTATTCGGGTAACATAGCAAATAGCAAAATGAAAGGTTCAAAAGAAAAACGGTGAGATTCAACTGCAATCAGACTTCTCTATTTGCTAGGATTTTAGTTGCCAGTGTCAAAAAATATGCGCACGCACGAGAGAGAGAGAGGCGCGCACACGCAAGAGAGAGAGAGAGAGCAACTGCTAGCGGTACACCCAGTTATAGTAATCTTAGCAAACGATTCGATGTGACTAATGGTGTAAAAGAAACAAACCTGCAGACTGATGCAAACCTTTCACAGCTTCAAAGTTCTTGTATGTATACCCCACAAAGCTAAGATCTTTAGAATTAAGCATCATCTGCAACAATGTTCCAAAACAGCGACGAATAACTTTGGAGTGAGTAAAGAAATAATGGCATGTAGTCTGTTACATTGACTGAATGACTGAATCAATGCTTAACCATGGGCATAAAAATGACCACCGATGAAGGTGATTCAAAAACTTTGTAGTAAATTGTTACAGTGGCTGAATTCATGGCTACCCATGGATATATAAGTGACCCAAAAAAAAGACCCCACCCACCCAACCCCAATCGATGAATCCTGATTTTGTTAGATAGCTAGAACCATAAAAAAGGCATACAACTCTGCCTTCATGGAAAATGTCATGCAAAGCTGCAAAACATTCCATGGCAAATTTAGGTGCACCTATATCATCGACATAATAACTATGAACAGTTTGGTAATCTTACATATGGTCAGGAACTCATCAGCAGTAGTAATAACAATCCAATGATTGCATCACAATGAATCACTCAATTAGTAGGGCTGGAGTAAACAGGGTGATGGTAATCGTGCTGTGGATATTTTTAAACATAATGTGGTTTTTCTCCACATAAATATTAAATACAGGTATACAACATTACGGAAACATACAGGGATACATTATCAATGTATTATAAATATTACAGTGTAAAGATGATCTGAAAATGGGAATGCAATGCGCTTTCAGGCTAGCTTTGTTGAATCTCAGACTTATAAGTACAGGGTTCATACCTTTCTTGAGGGCCCAGAACCTGTTCTTGCTGGAGCAGGATCTGACTGCAGAGAAGAGTCAGGAAAGAAAGTGATGAATATAATTGATGCACAATAGAAAAACATATGCACTTGAAAGAACAATACATTGAAAACGAAATGAAAGATTGCTTGAAATTTGAGAATGTTCAAAGAATCGAACATGCAGCAAACTAATGAAAACGGATTTGCTTACTTCCCCAAACTTCAGAAAATTCTGTGTATCCAATTCATCATTTACTTGAGGCTTAAATGCTGCCTCCATTTCATAAAGTTTATCCCATGCAACTCCATGAAACCAAGGATGAGCCTAAGAAAAGGATAAGAAAATGATTTAGACAACCTAAGAAAAAGATAAGAAGAGAAGTATATCAACCAAAACAAATACATGTAAGTAATACTCCCTTGAACTGCGGATATGTATCATTTTGGACAGTGACATGGTCTAAAAGGTACCACTTTGACTGCTACGTACGTACGTCCGTCCGTCCGTCCGTACGTACATACATACATTATGAAACTATATTTCATGATGAATCTAGTAATATCAAATTCATGTGGCCAATCAAGATCCTTGTTATTAAGTCGCGCGACTAGTCGCGACTAATCGTCGATTAGTCGACAAGTCGGCACACAGGCACCGACTAGTGCCATCGACTCGACTAGTTGCACTAGTCGGTCGACTTGTCGACTAGTCGGCGACCAGTCACGACCAGCCGCGACTAATCAGCCAGCGCGAGTTTTTTTTTCTGTTTTAGACTCAGTTTCGATGCATTCTTCTAGAGCAAGATCCGATTATTCTTCCACTCTGAGCCTGGGTAGCAGTAGCAAGTAGTAGTGGTGATAGAAGACAGTTAGTAGTAGAAGCAACAAGCAAGTAGTAGTGGTGATAGAAGGTAGTTAGTAGTAGAAGCAACAAGCAAGTAGTAGTAGATTAGTCGACGACTAGTCGGGATTAGTCACGACTAATCTCCAAGTCAGTAGCATCACGACTCGACTCGACTTTACGACTTAATAACCTTGATCAAGATACACTTTTATATATTGATGATCAAATCTAAAAATGTTTTACCAGAACGGATTCTAAGATGACTTATATTTACAATAGGAGGGAGGAGTTAATAATGAGAGATAAATACCTTTATTTGATCTGCCCCTCCACTGCCAATCCTGTTGTCAACATCACATAAAAACCGACAAATGAGATCCTTTGCTTCAGGAGATAACCTTGATTTGTCAGGAAATTTCAAATAGCTTCTCCAATGCACGATCTAGAAAGTGGGAAAACAGAGTCAGTGCAGTAGTTTACAACAGAAAGTGAGAGGCATATAGATGCTGGACACACTTCGTCATGGCTGATGTTATATATCCCCAAAAACAGAGGTTTGTAATATACAAGTCTAATATCAATTGATGAAAATCAAAGATGAGTTGCCCTGGATTTCAAATTATACCAGCTTAAGGTAATTAAGAACTAAAGAACTAGGAACTTTGCTTTTTTACACCTCTTCAGTGTTCACACATAGGATCTGAGCATAATTTTCATAATATTTGCCAAACCTTACAGAACTCAGTCACTCCTTTGGTGCCATTTCGGCAGACTCTTTATTTATTTGCCTCATTTGGCTAGGCTGCTCCAGGCGTGAACATAATTCTATGTTTTTACATACTAGACATATGTGACAACGCATAGCAATGTTTCCAGTAAATTTTAAACTTACTACTTAATTATAAGCTCCAATCTAAACTCAATAGCAACCAAAATAATCAAACTGTACCACTAAAATGTAACCAAAATAATGAAAGCTGAATCAAAATTATACCCTTCAACGCTAAATCTATTATATAATAAATGCTGATAACACGTGGTTAAAAGCTCCCAGATAAAAAAGAACTAGGCTAGAAATTCTCATTAAAAAAAACTCAGTGGAAACAAAAGAGAAATATACTAGAAGTTCTCACAAGAAAGGAAAAACATCTAGTCATTATTTGGTGGGGTTCTAATTATGAATAATCCACAAAAGTTAGATATTATCTGCAACATATTTAAACTCAAATGATAAGAAAGAGTTCTCAACCGTAAAAACAGCTATCATAAGATATTGCAAGTCATAAAAACACCGCACAATCTCGCGGGCTAAATAATCTTAGTTCTAAATAAATTATTCCGCAGACAAACGGGCGAACCTTTCTGCATGTTGTTATTGGATCATCAGAATAAAATGGTGGATACCCAACAAGCATCTCATACATGATTGCACCAAGAGACCACCTGCATGCAAATAAAAAATAAACAATCAGATAATATTTATTCAAACAAGAGACAAGCTTTTTTTAGGATCAAAACAAGAGACAACTAAGCATGCGAACATGAATTTCTTAGCATACCAGTCGCATTCTATTCCATAACCCTTTTTTAGCAGAACCTCTGGAGCAATATAATCAGGTGTCCCAACAGTCGAAAATGCCTGAAAAGCCAATTACATTGCATGTGGAAAAAATAAAAAATACTATTGGGACCCAATTTTCTTCCTTTTGAGAAAATCTGTTGAAAATTTATGCTCATGAAATAAGAAAACAAAAACAAATGGAGTTGTATGTAACTAGTGATTAGCTCAATATGTAAGCACAATACCAGTTTCCTCCTGTTTTTCTGCCAGTGCTGAAGCTGTTCGTATGGACTTCTCCACCTTCTACCATTTGCTGTGTCAGAGAAAGAATGATTGATATCCATTGACTCCCTAAGGTTTTCATCGGTCATTGGTTCATCTTCATTCAAGGTTGACAATTTTGAACAGTCAATTGGCTTGCACAATCCAAAATCTGACAACTTCATGTGACCATTCTTATCGAGGAGCAGATTATCGGGCTTAATATCTCTGTAAGGATAATAAACCAAAACAGGAAAATGAGTAAACATGTACAACAAACTGAATAGCCTTTAAATCAGATTCAGAAACATGCGACCTGTGAATATAGTTATGTATATGAATAGACTCGATGGCAAGAACAGTCTCAGCAATGTAGAATCGAGCCACATTTTCAGTTAAGGTATCCTCTCTCATGAGGAGGGTCATCATATCACCTCCAGGAAGGTACTCCATGATGAGGTAAAGGTACTCAGCATCTTGGAAAGAATAGTATAGCTTCACAATGCAGTGGCTACCAACTTCAGCCAGCAAGTTTCTTTCAGCTCTAACATGCTCCACCTAATGGATAAAGTGACAATATTAGCTCCAGTAAAAAGAACTGAGCAACTAAACTTGCTAAATATTCCACTAGGAAATAATGGAAATATTTTAACAAAAAGACAAGCATTAAAAGCTGGAAAAATAACATATCATGCCTCTTACATTGAACAAGAACTCATGAAAACAACTCTAACGCTTAAGGTGATTTTCTTTATGTAGAGTAGCAACTAGCAAGTAGCAACTGTGCTATGCTTGGCGTGTAATTGTGTCAAATACATAACATTTCTACCACAATTATGGGTGTGTTCTTTTGGGCTGTGGCTTATGGCTTAAATTTTTGAATTCTGACTGTTCGCGAGAGGCAGTACGCAAAAGAAAAATAGTCACATGCGATTTGGGCCGATACAGCTGAACTCAGTACACTTTTTATTACAATCTTCTTATTGAACCCGCCTTGAAAGAACGCACCGTTTGAAAGCTAGTTATTGTAGCATAAGTCATAAGCCCAAAAGAACTGAGCCATATATATCACTAAGGGCCCATAACAGAGCATCTTACACTTCAATGTGATCCAATAAATTCAGTCAAGACTCAAAACTAAACAAACTTTTTTTGTTCTCTAGCATGACATTGACCATTGTTCTTACATGATGAGACCACCTTGGAGGCTAGCATCAAAGCATATATCAAAACAAAAATGTTGTGATCTACCATATCCACAAATACTGACAAAGAAAAGAAAATGCAAAATATGTGGTACAGTGTTCTTATCTTACCTGACCCTTGACAACCATTTCAGACTTCTTTAGCTTTTTCATAGCATAAATGTTACCAGAGGACTTTTCCCGACATAATCGAACCTGTCAAAACAGTACAAATTAAGTTATCAACTAAAGGGATTAAAAGATGAAGCATGACAAGCAGTCGGATTTTAAACACCAGGAATTACAGAGAGTTGATAGATCTAGTAAATGCAACATGTAACCGAGTGCCACCACCATGGTAAAAAGAATGGCAAGCCTGCTATGTTTATTTGGCAAATATAAAACTGCTTATTGAGCAGATAAGCTAAATTTATATGAAGAAAAACTCTAAAATGTCCAAACAATGACTTAGAAGAATGCTTATAGATATTGGAACATGCAAACCTCCCCAAAGGCGCCTCTTCCAATGATGGTGAGCAGCTCAAAGTCATCCACACAAATTCTATGTCTTTTAAGTCTCATGTATTCGGTCTCCTTTCTCTCCAAATCCTTTATTAAGTTTATTTGCTCCTCCCTGGGAACTTGTGAAGAAGCTAGCTGTTGTTCCAAAATCAAGCGCCTACAATAGTACAATACGCCCAAGTTTCTTAAGTTTGGACTTTGGATAAAAATGGAGGCAAACAGTGGTGGAAAATAAGTAATAAAAGATAAGACTTTCAAATGAAGCAATGGACCCAAGGATGAATACATACTCAATATAAAATCAGAGTACAAAAGGATGACAAGAAAGAGAAAAATCCCATTTGATACAACAACAAATTATTCTCAAGAAGGTTTCTGAGTGCCATTTTAGACTTCAATTGGTAGTTGAGACCAGGATGAAGACAAAATGAAAGAAAAATGTGCTTAAACTATAATCCTTACATTGAAGTGAGCTAATTTCAGGAGAAATTTGGGATGTGTAGAGCCAGTTAAGGGCCTGTTTGTTTCAGCTTCTGGCAACTGCAGCTACTCCTAGAATCTGCAGCTCAAACAAACAGTCCAGATTTTCATCCAGATTCTAAGTAGCCGAAGCTACGTAATCCGAAAATGAACTAGTAGCCGAAGTCGGGTTATCCAGCTTCTCCAGATTCTGACTAGCTGGATACTCACCAGCTGAAACAAACAGGCCCTAAGTTTCATTGAGCCATTGCTTGTGCTCAGCAGTGTGTGGCACTGTGAAGTGTGGATCTTAGCTTGTGGGGCTAGCTGCTGGTTTCCTTTGATTGGGTTAAGGGAATTTGCAATTCAGAATGTAGCCGTAGGGATGATTGGAGGAGGGTGTGGATGGGAACAATGTTCGCATTTTATGCTTGCTTCTGCATGAGACTTTGTGGTGATGTAATCATGCTCACACTTGAGGCGTATGCATTCACGCCAAATAGTGGTGGTTTGTGTTTGTTTTGGTTTTATGTGTTTGAAGTGTGTGTTAACAAGCTATTTGTTGATTTTCAATTCCATGTTGAGTGTTGAAATTGGACATGAGAGTGTGTTCTTTGAGCAGGAGTGACACAAAAGAACAATCTGTAATAGGTCTGTCAGCAAGCAAATATGTGAAGGAAATTCAACATCATTTATAACACTTGCACGACACGTGGATCCCTCTCAACTGCTTTACTTGAAGTTACTTGTTGAACTGCTGAAAGTATTAGCTCGCTTTGTCTGATTCGATTTTGTTGTGTTGTATATTTCTTGCCAAAAAAGACCCCTTGCATTTCCGCAATCATATAACACGTGCACTCCTTAGAACACATTCTCATGTCCAGTCAACAATTGTCAACATGCCACTGAGAGCCAACCTCTAGCATGTCCAACCACACGTCAAACACATAAAACCACCCCCAAAGAAATACACAAGACAGCACTTCTGAGAGTGGAATAAAAAACCTCAAGCGTGCACAAGCACCACTAAGTCAACACAATGTCTCTGCCATGTTCCTTTCCAGGCTCCTCCAACCGTCCCGACAACTATATCCCAAGAGCCGAAAACGGCAAGCTAGCCGACAAGTTGAGCTCAACAATTCAGACTCCAGATTGCCACAGGCTGCTCAGCTCAACGGCAGCAATGAGCAACAGCTCAATCCACTCACTAACAGATACTACCAAGCATCCGAAATCACTCACCGAAGCAGCTCGCTTCCGATCGCACAGCCCAAAGCTCAGCACCAGTACTAGTAGAACCTACAGCCGCATTCCACAACGGACCACCCTAAGAGTTGCCGAATCACGGCTAATCCAACTAAACGCGCAGCTCAAACCCTCATCGCCCGGCGCCCCACGGGGGAAACCAAGCGTATAAATTCCCAGAATCTCTCTCAGCTCGCAGCCCAAACCGCAGCTCGGACACCCCTCGACCAGGCCGCCCCAGGCGAGATCTAGCCGAATCGCACGCGGCCGAATCGAAAATTTGGGAGCTCCGAGCCGAAATCGGGATGGGGGTCTGATCGATCACGCATACCTCTCCTTGCGCTCCCGGAGGTTCTTCATCTGCGAGCGGTAGTGGTTCTCGATGAACTTTTTCGCGGCGGCCACGCGCTCCATGGTGCGGCTGGACCCAACCGCCTCCTCCCCCTCCCCCTCCGCCGCCAGCGGCTCGCCCCCGGACCCTCCGCCGCCGTGCACCGCCGCTGGCTCCTCCGCCATCTCGCTCTCCATGCCCACGCCCACGGCCCACCCCCCTCTCGCTGTCGCGAACTCGCAATTCCTTTTCTTTTTTACCTTTTGGTTTTACGGGCCCTGTATTCTGTGTGCGCGGGTGGTATATATACGCGGCCGCTTCTTTTTGGTTAGTTTGAGGTTAGAAATGATTAATCTCGATTTAATGGGGGTTTAAGGCAGTACACTCAAATGGAGAGTGGGAAGTGGAACGGAACGGCCTGAGCTTTTCCCTATCGCTCGCGTCAGCATGACGTGCCTTCCCTCTTTCCCGCTACCATAGGGGCCTGTTCTTTTTGGTCCGTTCTTTGTGGCTTTTGTGGTTTTTAATTTTTAGTTAAAATTTTTAAATTTTGACTGTTTATGACAGAGATTACGGAAAGAAGGATACTCGCATATGATATTAGATAGTACAGAGGCTTTTAACATGTACTACAATTAACTTGTAGACCCCGTCTTGAAAAAATACTACGTTTGAAAGTTAGTTACTGTAGCAAAAGCCAAAAGCCGGTTTCAAAAGACGAAAAGAATAGGCCCTTAGCTAGAGCTTATGGCTTTTGACTGCGGCTTATGGCTTTTGGGCTGTTCGTGTGAGAAATTACAGAGTAACAGAAACTCATATGCAGTTTTTGCCGATATAAATGAAGTCGGTACAGTATGTACTATAATTAACTAGTAAATTCTATCTTAAAAAGATACTTTATTTAAAAACTAGTTACTGTAGAAAACCAAAAGAGTGGTTTTTAGAAGCAAAAAAGAGTTTTAATTCTACGATAGCACATTTTTCCTTCTTTAAAATATATGGGGAGATAGACGTTAAGAACTTGGCAAATGTTCCCTTCTGTTCTTCCGGTCAGTAGAGCATTTTCAACCTTACTAATCCTAGTCTACGACTACACCTCGTAACTGGCTTCCATTTTACAGCCTGTTTATAGGCAGGCCTGTAATGCACAGGCTGTCAACCATACTTGCTACATTTTTTACTCGTCATTTTAATACGTGTCGTTAATATTTTATAACTTTGACTATACATGTTAGAAGTAATTAAATTTCTTGTACAAAAATTGGAATAAGCTCATTTCCCCTCCCAATTCTTACCTGAGTATGGAAATCAACGCTCAATTCTAAAACTGGGCATCCGATATCCTCAAACTCTCAAAATCGTTCAGAACATCTATCATCCTAAACCACCATAGTTTAGGCTGACCTAGCGTCTATATGTATATATTTCGATATATGGTGTCTACGTTGACTGATATCATTGAGTCAGTAAGCAAAGCTCAATTAGTAAAAAAAAAGTCATTGTGTCCCACATGTCATACTCAATAGGCTCTTCAGGTGCGAGCAACGGTGAGCTCAGATGTTGAGCAAAAGGAGTAGGACGAAAGTTGGAGCTCACCTACAACAATGGTAGCCCGCTGGAGCTCATTGTTCCAATGAGAAAGAGGGAGAGAGATGAGCACCAAAATAAGAGCTCTAGGCAATAAACCCATCTTGCAAGGTCCCAAAAATCCAATTACAACAAGGATTAATAAAGCTTGCACAAAAATCATCTAGCTGCAATAAGAATTAATAAAGTTTGCAACAAAAAAACATCCGATTGCAACAACCTACGATGACAAAAAGCCAACAACAAAAAAACAAAATTATTTCAACAAAATCAAATACTCCTTTCGACAAATTGATAAGAGAGGTTGCAACAAAGTGAGCAAACGCATGCAACAAGCCAAATCCAGCTGACCTCTTGCAATCATAATGGCCTCCTTCACGGTATCACAGCATCCTCGCTCTCAACCGCATCGTCCTCTGCTGGACGTCGACAGCCCTAGATCCTCTGTCCTTGGTCTCACCAAATCCGGCGAGCTTCATTCATGATGTCGACACATTCGGTGAACTGTGGCCTATTCAAGAAAGAAAACCTTCATGCAAGCTCCAGCATGGCAGATGGCCTTCCTCAAGCATCTGTGGAGAGATAGTGAGAGAGGGGGAAAGGCTCTGTGGATAGCTCAATTTGGTATTGAACCCATGAGGGAGAGACACACCATGGAGGGAGTGCGTTGGGACTTGAGAGGTGAAGGTGAAATGGTATGAAAGTGGAAGGTATCTCCCTTTTTTGTTGCATCATACGTCTGAGTGAAATGGTATAAAGTGGAAGGTGTCTTTTTTCGCATCATACGTGTAGGTGGTATCGTTAATTATTGAACGTTCTTATACGTGCTTTCCCACCAATTTTATTGTCAACATGTATCTTTTGAGTTTTTGGATTTTTCATACAGCATTAGCAAAAATAACACTATTGGAGTAGTAATTGAAAAATAATACTTATACCGCATGGTAACCATATGGCACTACGCCTCGGGCCAACACGTGGCGATGCCACATGGTCATCATACGGCATTAGCCTGCCACGTGTCGGGCTGTGGCTAATGTTGCACGGTAATCGTGCGGCACTCCGCCACATGTCGACCCGAGGCGGAGTGCCACATGGCGTGCAGTAAAAGTATCATTTTTGCAATTACCATTCTGAAAATACTATTTTTGCTAATATAAAATGGCCATTTCTGCCAATACCTCGTATCTTTCTGAACTATGACGAGCTAGCTTGAAAAAGTGCAAAAAATCAATGCATGCATACTGACATTCATATTCTGTTGCACTGCAATTACACCTTACTACAAGTTAACGATACATTAATCGACATGAATACAACAACATTTATATTGGAGAGAAAAAAAAAGATTTAATTCCTCCCTCCCAGCTGCATGTCCTACGTAACCTATGCATACATACATACATGTGCTGCCATTGTTGCTACGTACTGGTACAAAAAAATTAAGTACGATCATCCATCGATCTTTGGATAATGGCCGGTTAATTACTTGGCAATCGATCCATGGATATAATCACGGCTCGAGCTTGATGAACTCGTAGTCGCCGCTTTCCTCCCCTTTCTTGGTGCCGGCGGAGGGCTGCGCCGCGCCGGCCTGCTGCCCCGTGCCATCGGTGGCGCCGTCGGGGCCCTCGGCACGGGCGCCGCCGTCCTGTCCGTCGACGGCCTTGGTCTCCCCGCTGTGCTTCCTCTGCGTGAGGGCGATCCCCGAGGCGGCGGCCGGCACGGACTCGGCCCTGGGGCTGCCCGACGGCGAGCCGGCGCCGCCCTTGGAGCTTGGGGCCGGCTTCTTCTTGACGCCGACGCGCGCCAGTTCTTGAGCTTGGACGTCTGGTCGTCGAAGATGGACTGCTTCATCGTCGACCCCATCTGCTCACGCATGCAAACGGCAGTGACTGAACAAGGCCGGCCACTAGCATTTACCATTATTCACCAGACGCAGATATGCGCCTATCATACCTGAGAGACAAGCGCGTAGAGCGGAATTGTGAAGTGGCCCGTTCTTTTTCAGCTGGCTTCCGTTTTTAGCTTTTTTTAAATAAAATATTTTTTAAGATAGAGTCTAATAAATTAATTATAATATATACTATATCGACTTCATTTGTATCAGTAAAAGCTACACATAAATTTCAGTTACTCTGTAATCTCTCATATGAACAGCTAAAAAGTATAAATCGTAACTAAAAGTCGTAAGCCCTAGCAAAAAAACGTACAGGCCCGTAGCTACACAAGAACTGAACAACCACTCTTGCGTGCAGACACACAACAAAAGAATCAATCGGTGTACGTGAAGCAGGAAGAAGGCATGGACTTGAAGTAGACATTTTTTCTCGAGAACCCGTGGGAGATCTGCACGTCTTTGCATTAAGAGGAGGAAAGAAACAACAGGCAACAAATATTGAAGTAGACTGCAGACAGTGCTAGCAGTAGTAGCTAGTTTATCCAAGGCAGAGACGCGCAAAGACGAACTGTTTGGAATCGTTGAAGCAAAAGTCTATCCCTTACTCGTACTGCATGCACGCATCAAACCAGCAATGGCGAATTTTTCATCACCAACGATATATATGATCGACCGTAGGAAATAGGAAGATCAAAATGGTGTTGGCTAGGTTTAATTACCAGTATCCAGTAGATGATCTAGAAACCATTCTGCACGCAGAGCAAGGCCAAGAAACTTCAAGTGAGCACGCATACTAGTAGTACTAACACTAATGGCGGCCAGGAATCGAAGCTGCAATCAAGAACGATCAAGAATGACGAGATCGATTGGCATATATATCTGGAAGAGCGTGAAGTAGATGAGGAAGAGCACGAAGGTGAGGCGGCCGAACCAGAAGTACTAGTCGCTGGCCTGCACCAGCGGGATCCCTTGGATGACGGCGTGCCGCTTCGTGATGTGGGTCGCCATCTGGTAGATGATACCCTGCAGCTTCGTCCCCACCGACAGGATGATCTGCCATGCCATCAACTATGTTAATGTTGGATTTTCAAGGGCATTTTAGTAATTTCTCAATTAGAGAAAAGAAGAAAATAAGAAAAGGAAAAGAAAAGAGATTAGGGTCCATTTATCAGTCAGTGAGGCCCACATGTCAGTGGGACATCAATAAGAGATAGGCAATCCGACCTGGTCTCTCGGCTGTTCTCTCGTCAGGCGTCTCAGGCGGCGACTAGGGAGAGGTGGTGCCAGAGGTGTGGACTAGCCCGGGGCCTCGGAGCTGGCCGTTCGCAGCCACCGTGCCGCCAATCCTAAGCCTCCCTTTTAGAACACAGCCTCTTCTTCTTCCTCCTGGAGCAAATCGAAAATCTAGTGAGTGATCCCCTTTTAATTTGTGCTTCTTCATTTCCGGTTCTTGGTCTTGATGTTGGAGGGGATTTGGGGTTTTGGTGCTGTGGTTCATAGTGGTGAACCCTTAATCCCCTATGCGCATATCCCCTCGGTTTCCCTGAGCGCCGCATCATCTATGTGTGTTGTGATTGGAGGGGAAACTGAGACTTGCGCGATCCAATCCCGTGGAGATTAATTTCGGCTTGATATCCTTGGAGCATCAGAATGCTAATCTATTGAACTGATTGAGAGATCATGTGGTGGTCATCCCATTGAGAATGATGAGTAATTGACATCGTTTTAGTAAAGTCGAGTTTGAGTCGGTTGGTTCGGACCTTGACGTTGCGTGGCGCAACCGGCTCGGTCGGACCAGTCGAACTTGTCGACGGGTTTAGGAGGCGATTCACACGATGCGACGTGTTTGGATTTGTTTATGCTTACATATATCGAGCGGTGCTATTTGATGTGTTTCTTGTCTGTGTGACTGCAGGACGTCGAGATGGAGTCGTGGCGAGACACGAGGTGACCGGACTAGACGTAGGTGGCGTTGAGGTCAGAACGGTCGAGATGTGTCGAAGACGGCGTGAACTCGAGGTGGTTGCGAGTCGGGAGACGAGGGAGAAGTCGGAGGTCTCGGTCGATGTCGGATGGACGCGACGGGCAGCGGCGTGTGGATCAGGACTAGACTCAGGGAGGAGTTGAGGTCCAGACGGTCAGGATGCCGAGCGGTCGTGTCTGATGGAGCGGACCAGACTAGGCTCGTGGAAGAGTCGCGGTCTAGACGGTCAAAGGTGCCGGTTGCGGGAAGCTTCCGGGAAGGCGCTTGAGGGGCAAATTGGAGATTTGACCCAAGCCATGAGTTGGAGGCTGGTTTTCCCTCCAATTCTTGTGTTGACTTTGACTCTTGCTTCTTTTGGATGTGGAGCATGGAGTGGAGAGTGGCCTGCACTTCTTGATTTGCTATTTGAGGAGGTGAGGTACTTCTATTTAGCAAGGGGAGTGGGCGGTGCAGAGTTTATGAAGTAAGAAATCTAAGTATTCCAGTAGTGAGAGCTCATTTAGGCTGTCTCCTGTGTCTTGAGTGATCCCGTTGTGGAGAGTTGGATGTAAGCAAGACTATGTAAATCATCCTTCTTGTATTAATCATGTATGGGGTTGTTCTGTGATCCTCAATATCAATCAAGGATGATCTTTGTTTGAATTAAGAATGAAATCTCTGAAGTTTTTCTCTTGAGTTCGCTCTCTGTTCTTGTTTTTGGTTTCTAGGGTTTTGATGATCTTTTGTTTCTCTTGAAGAAAAGGCATGAAATTTGATCTGGATTCTCCCATGGCTGTTGCTAACATACATGCAAAATTTCATAGCCAAAAGATCAAAGAATTGAGAGAAATTTGATTTTATGTCTCTGTTCAAGTTCTTTCGTAAACTAGGGTTTGATGTTAGTCATGATTTCCTTTTGAGAGTTGGCTTGAAATTTGATATTCAGAGCCCTGTGGCTATTGCTAATATATCCTCAAAATTTCATTGCCAAAGGGTCAAGAATCTGGGAGTAATTCGAAATTTAGTGATGCACTCTGTTTTTTCCCGTAGCTATTGCTTGGAGACAGGGGTAGTTTGATTCTCTTGATTTCCTGTCAAAAGTTGGGTTCAATTTCTTGGTCCCTTGCTATGAGATCACATCTTGTTGATTTTCAAAATCTCATAAGCAAAGAATAGAAGAATCTCGAGAAATCAAGATCGCCTCCTTCTTGTTTTCTCATTGCCCTCGGCCAAGAAGCAGTTGTATTCATTTGATCCTTTTGTATGCGCCTTGACTTCACAAAGGCAGCGTCTCTTTTGGTTCAGTTTTCAGCAACAAAGGCATTCACAGTTGAGTGATTTTCAGTTTGCCGACTTGATCAATTCTCTGTGTTTTATCTAGTTCCCGGTAATTCTCGTGCAATCATCTCTTTTCGCTTCGCATCCGCTATTTTCGCTTCTTGGATGCGATGCAATGTTTGTAGGTCTAGGCTGCTCCAAATTTCAGTTTTCGGACTAAGCACCGCATCAATTTTCAGCAAAGATGTTTTCTTCCTTTCATCGATGCGAAGCGGTTTTCAGTTTTGTGTGCGTTTTATGCTTCTGTTTTCAGCAGAAAAGATGCGATTTCAACCGAATGGAACAAGCAGATTCTTGGCATTTTCCTTTCCTATCTACTCTTCGCTTTTCTTGATGCAGTACTCTCTTACTACTGGTTTCAGTTTGTTTATGCTGATCTCCATTCGTCAGACCGACCAAATTGTGGGTTCATCTTTTCTTGTCGCTTGTAGTTTGAGCGGTGACGACTGCGATCCTCTGCTTTCAACAAGTGAATAGTATCATGTGCATCATATTTTCGGTTGGTCGATCTCCATTCTTGCACTGTTCTCGGCAGATCACTCGGCTACAAATCTCAATTTTCATTTTCGCTAAGACTTTCTATTGTCGGTTGATCTAATTTCTTCGCCACTTTAGCAAAACTCACTACTTCTCTTGACTTGGCAAGAATAGTAAATATTGTGCTAATGATCTCATCCTTTGGTGTCTTTACTCCACCGCATTTTGGCCAAAAGCTTTGTTCCTTGGCTCTCATTTGAGTCAGCTTCACTTCGTTTCTCTATCTAACTCTTGGTTCTTCAGTGAAGTTGTCGATTTGTGTTGGTTCTCACATGAGCATCATTTCGCCTTACTTCATAGCTTCAGAGCTACCGGAGAAGATTGTGTGCGAATACTTTGAGGGACAAATTTTAAAAAGGCATCATTCACCCCCCCTCTGTTGCCATATCCGGTCCTACAATTGGTATCAGAGCCGGTTAGCTCTTCCTCATAGATCTTAACCGGTCTCTTGAGCATGGCGACTAGTAGGGAATCTTGTGAGCCTTCCCTAGCATCTTGTTGGGGGTGTTTTTGCCAATGATGTTATTTGTGACAAGAGGCTTGATTTCGGCGAGAGGAGTGCAATAATCCTTTCTGATAGCGAGCACAATTCTATTGTTAAGCACTTGTGCCTTATGCTTAGATGCTCCTATTCTTGGCTAGTGCATTTCTTGTCGGTTCTTCTCGGTTATTCCAAGGGATTTTCTCTTTTTGAGCAAGGATGGTGCTTTTGGATCATGTCTCGTAATAGACACTTGCACCATTGCTCATTTTGTGAGAAGGATGGACATTTTTGACATCGCGGACTTGTTTCTTTTGATTTTCATCTTTGTCCGCATGCTGTCCCGAGGAAGGATTTCCGCCGTTTCTTAATTGGTAGACCTCGTTCGCCCAAACGAGGTACGCACCTACGGCGAGGAGAAGGTGTGAGTCTCTTTGATGCCTTGGTTGGTTCTTTTCTTGGTTGCTCAAGTACCAGGATCGAGAAAGTCCTGAAAGAACACATAGATGATGATGAGAAGGACGAGCGCTAACTCATCATGAGCAAGGTAAAACCTCATTGTGACCTTGGCCTTGTCCAAGATGAATATACTTACTCTTAGAGAGAATGTCAGATGCCTAGATGATAAAATGCTAGATTGTTTTTGCTAGGTGGAAATCTCATTTATCATGTGTAGGTTGTGAGTCTAGTTCTGCAGATGGCGTAAATTTAATTTCCTACTTGCTTGTTAAAATCGAAAATAAGAAATTAAAATTTTGACTCACCACACATGTGTAGAGAAGCTTGATTTTGCTAGAGTTTGGTTTAGTAAAGCCAAGCTCCTCTGTTGTGTCGTCGTTGTAGTCGTAATGCCCACGACCACGCCGGCTTCTCGGACGTAGTCGTAGCTTCATACGACCACGCCTCTCGGCTATAATTGTTCAAGTCACGCCTCTTGCGCCACGATGATGCTCATTTCTTCTTGACCGTAGTCGTAGCACGCTCGACCACTCTTTTCTCGCCGAGTGGTCAGGTGTCAAGTCTTGAATTCCCAAGTACATGTCTACTAACCCTTCGGGATCCAAGACTTGGGCACTTTGGTCTTATCATTTGTAGGTATCCAGACGCTGGTTGGAGAACATGGGATTGATTGGGTTTTAGTCTTCTGCTTCATCACGTGACTAGAACATTCATTGGTTCTCCACTTCATGGCCTCCAAGAGGCATACTCTTTCACATTTGCGTCTCCACCTACTTTGTGAGCTATTATATACCCTCATGCTTTTATATTCATGATGATCATAATTAGCATGTTGTGCGTGTTCTTGTGCTCACTTGTACCATATTGGCATGTTTTACTCTTGATACCTTCCTGTCATGCCTTTATGTGTATGTTGCTTAAGTATCCTTGTATCTGGTTATAAATGTTAGTTAATTGGATGCTTAAGCTTTGACCTGACTTCACGAGCTGAAGTAGAAAGTGTATACTAGAAGTCAAGTATCATCATGATCTTGTGCCTTGTAGTATCCATCATTGTTTATTGATTATATCTTGCTCCTTATGTCCATTCACCATTATTTATCCATGTTAGCATGCTTTTCCATGATTTTGTTCTGTCATGGTGTTTGCTTAAGTATGGACATTATGAGCTTGATTAATATCTCGAATAGTTGTCTATGTCATGATGCTATATTTATTCATGTCTTCTTATCTTTACTTGTGTACATGCTTATATCCATGCTAGCATATGCTTATGTGACTTTTCTTTGTCACCTGCTATGTGTATGGTTGTGATTCTTTGAGATGCATGTATACTTTGATCCTATTCATTTGTGGCATGAAATAAACTGTATGACATCTTGGTAGCTTTAGACAGTACTTTTGCTTAGACTTCATGAGATCGTGGATAGGTCACAAGCTCCTTCTAGTATTGGGTGGCTCTAGGCTTGTCGTTCTAGATGCTTTTGATGATGGCTAGATTGAGCTTGTGAGGGTGTGTGTTCTCATGTGTTCTATGACATTAGTATTAGTGATGCTACTGTTGTTGTCATTTGTCTCAGTACTGGTTCCATGTTGCATATCATTTACCCCAGTACTAGGACACCAGTCGTCTCTGTGTTTAACCTGCAGGCTATGAATGAAGGAGAGACTGGTACAAGCCTTTACGACCGCTCTTTGGTCTTTACGGCTATGTCATAGCAACTACGAGCGTCGTCTGGACTTTCGGCCGAACTCGACGCGACTACATCATGGTCTCGACTACGACCACATCCTGGACTCGTATTCGACCTCGACCAAGGCAACACTCATACTCGATCAGGTCTGCGATCACGACTCCCCACCGAGCGACCGTGAGAGAGGTTTGCTCCCTTGTGATCTTTAGTATTTTGCTTCCCATCACTTGGCTTAGCATTGTTTATTTATTCTAGTGGTAGGAAGGGTCCGATTGGATAGATGAGAGCCATCTCTAGGTGATATTGTCTCAGTCACACCTCTCATCCAAATGGTTCTCTAGAATTATTTACTACCTAGTCTGGGCTTTGGTTCTCTAGGTTTCTCTTCTGCCTAGGTTGAACTTTCTTCTTGGCCACTAGTGTCTTGTGAGTTGACATAGTGTGCCTTTGCTCCGTGGTATGAGGTTATAGGCTAGAGACCATGAGGATAGAGTGTGTTTGAGAATCACCTCTTTGAGTTAGAACCTTCCCTTTCTGGATTTTGTGCCAAACTTCCTAGTTCTTCTCAATTTGTCTTCTCTAAGGGGAGTTGGAGTCTTTCTGTCTGTTCGGGTGTATAGGGTCTGGTTCTGCGAGTCTAGCAAAATGGTAGAAACCTGTGAGGTGACATTCGATGAGGCCAGTCTGGGGACTAGGCCTGATATCTCAGGTTCTTTGGAGCAGTTCGAGACCATCTTTGTGGATGATGAGGAGGATGACGAGCCAGTTGATCAGAAGGAGTATCACAGCATGATTGGCTCCCTCTTGTGTCTCACTGCCTCGAGACCGGACATACACTTTTTCGTGTGTCTTTGTGCTCGGTTTCAGGCTTCTCCTCACGTATCTCACCGCCAGGCGGTGAAGCGCATCTTTCGGTACCTTCGAGTTACCATTGACTATGGTATCTGGTACTCTTCCTCCTCTTGTCTATCCCTTAGAGCCTTTTCGGATGCAGACTTTGCAGGCTGTAGGATAGATAGGAGGAGCACTTCGGGCACCTGCCAGTTCATTGGCACTTCTCTCGTTTCTTGGTCTTCGAGGAAGCGATCCCTGTTGCACGATCCACCGCCGAGGCCGAGTACGTCGTGCAGCCCGTGCAGAGCCAAGTACTTGGATGATCTCGACTTTGAGGGACTTTGGGTTAGCTATCGATCGTGTTCGCGCTTTTGCGACAACACGTCTGCGATTAGCATTGCTAAGAACCCAGCAAAGATTCTCGGACCAAGCACATTGATATTCGATATCACTTCCTTCGAGACCATGTAGAGAAGGGTGACATTGTGCTTCATTTCATAGAGAGTGACCACCAGGTGGCTGACATCTTCACCAAGCCTCCGGACACTGAGGTTTTCACTCTCACGGGAGAGCTTGGGGTGGTTTGTCCTTACGGACTGTTGTGAGGGGGAGCTTTGGGCTTTACTGCTTTATCATATTAATTATGCTTCTGTATTCTTACTGCTGCATCGCATTTTCGGGTGCTTTGGGTTTTAGTCCTTCTAGCATAGGTTAGAGTGTGTCTCTTGCTGAGTGCTTAGACTTCTTGCTCTTATCTTGTGCTTTCAGGATAGCTGGTTCTTATCTCACTAGATTGAGCTCACACACTTCTTCTAGGTTCTAGCGAGGGTTGGGCCACCCTCGGGTAGACAGGGTACGTGTTTGCTCTCTAGTGTGTGTTTTCTCGACACCGTTGTCCCCGAGTCATTTGGGGTAGAAAAGAGTCATCGAGTCATTAGTATTTTCTATCTTATCGATGCTTTAAGGACTATCTTTCTTGATTTATTTGCCAGCTTCTCGTTTTTATTGCTTTGGTTCAGGGGGAGTTCTTTTGGGAACTTCTAGATATTAATGTTGACATAACTCAACTTGAACTAAAAGTTGTATCACTTGTTGAGGGGGAGCTGGATTTTTCTACATTACTTTCTGCATTGAGCCTTGATTATTATCCGGTTATGACATGCTTACGATGCTTTACATCTTGCCATGATTTATGCTCATTTGCTAGATTCATCATGACTTCATATGTGTAGACTAGCTTTTGCCATGATGAGTTAATTAAATTTGCTCAATTTGAACTAAAACTTGTCATGTTAGCATTTGAGATTAGTCTTTCTTGAGCTATCCTTTATGATCCATGCCATGTCAACTAGGTCAATTGAGCGTTGAATCTCTTTAGAGCCTTATATTGAGTCGTTTTAGTCTCTTGATGATGCATGTGTCAAGACAATTATTTCAAAAGCAAAAAGATCTCTTTTGTGCGAAAAAACTGATCTCACCAATCCTTTCTCATGAGACGGCTTGCCATTTCACTAGGCATGAACTCAGGGAGAGTTTTGGATGACCAAGATCATTTCCTTAAGCTTCTCGCTTGGAATGATCGCATAAGGCTTGAGATCTAGCACATGATAAAAATAGTGGTTGAAAACAACCATAAGCTTCAAAAGAAAAATATCATTTGTGCTCAATTTGCTTGAGTTATCAAAAGAATCAAGTACTTGAACCATTGTTTCACTCTTGAGTATATAACACTCTATTTTGGCTCAATATTAGATTCTTGGTTCCGCTTAGCTTGATTGATATGGCTTGCATCATCTTGGATATCTCTAGCTAGACTTTTCTTATTGATGACTTGACATGCTCATAAATGCACTAAAATTCAGATTGTCATCTAATTGCTTCTAGCTAGCTTTTACATATCCCGTCATGATCCGGATAGCGCTCATTGAGTTATGGCTTGGTGTAATACATTATGGTCATTTTGGATAATTCTCATGGCTCTAAATGCTTAAAATAATCAAACTTCAACCATTTCATCCATTTTTCATGACTTGTTCTCCTCTTTGCATTCTTGATGCTTATTGCCAAAAGGGGAGAATAGATTGGAGAAAAGTCTTTGGGAATCTAGAGCTTGGAGATCAATTTGCACTTTCTTGAGTTGCTCTAGTGATTCCTTCTGTCGACATGGTCATGAGTTGGAGGCTGGTTTTCCCTCCAATTCTTGTGTTGACTTTGACTCTTGCTTCTTTTGGATGTGGAGCATGGAGTGGAGAGTGGCCTGCACTTCTTGATTTGCTATTTGAGGAGGTGAGGTACTTCTATTTAGCAAGGGGAGTGGGCGGTGCAGAGTTTATGAAGTAAGAAATCTAAGTATTCCAGTAGTGAGAGCTCATTTAGGCTGTCTCCTGTGTCTTGAGTGATCCCGTTGTGGAGAGTTGGATGTAAGCAAGACTATGTAAATCATCCTCTTGTATTAATCATGTATGGGTTGTTCTGTGATCCTCAATATCAATCAAGGATGATCTTTGTTTGAATTAAGAATGAAATCTCTGAAGTTTTTCTCTTGAGTTCGCTCTCTGTTCTTGTTTTTGGTTTCTAGGGTTTTGATGATCTTTTGTTTCTCTTGAAGAAAAGGCATGAAATTTGATCTGGATTCTCCCATGGCTGTTGCTAACATACATGCAAAATTTCATAGCCAAAAGATCAAAGAATTGAGAGAAATTTGATTTTATGTCTCTCTGTTCGAAGTTCTTTCAGAAACTAGGGTTTGATGTTAGTCATGATTTCCTTTTGAGAGTTGGCTTGAAATTTGATATTCGAGCCCTGGCTATTGCTAATATATCCTCAAAATTTCATTGCCAAAGGGTCAAGAACTGGGAGTAATTCAAATTTAGTGATGCACTCTTTTTCCCTCGTAGCTATTGCTTGGAGACAGGGTAGTTTGATTCTCTTGATTTCCTGTCAAAAGTTGGGTTCAATTTCTTGGTCCCTTGCTATGAGATCACATCTTGTTGATTTTCAAAATCTCATAAGCAAAGAATAGAAGAATCCTGAGAAATCTGAAGATCAGTCTCCTTCTTGTTTTCTCATTGCCCTCGGTCAAGAAGCGCAGCTTGTATTCATTTGATCCTTTTGTATGCGCCTTGGCTTCACAAAGCGGCGTCTCTTTTGGTTCGATTTTCAGCAACAAAGGCATTCACAGTTGAGTGATTTTCGGTTTGCCGACTTGATCAATTCTCGTGTTTTATCTAGTTCCCTGTAATTCTTGTGCAATCATCTCTTTTAAACCTGCGCACCGCTATTTTCGCTTGTCGGATGCGAAGGCAATGTTTGTAGGTCTAGGCTGCTCCAAATTTCGTTTTCGACTAAGCACCGCAATCAATTTTCAGCAAGATGTTTCTCTTCCTTTCATCGGCAAGAAGCGGTTTTCGGTTTTGTGTGCTTTTATGCTTCTTTGTTTTCAGAGAAAAAGATGCGATTTCAACCGAATGGAACAACAGATTCTTGGCATTTTCCTTTCCTATCTACTCTTCGCTTTTCGCATGCAGTACTCTCTTACTCTCGGTTTCAGTTTGTTTATGCCGATCTCCATTCTACCAGACCGACCAAATTGTGGGTTCATCTTTTCTGTCGCTTGTAGTTTGAGCACCGACACCTGCGCCCTCTCTGCTTTCAAAGAAGTGAATAGTATCTCAGTGCATCATATTTTCAGTTGGCTGATCTCCATTCTTGCACCTGTTCTCAGCAGATCACTCGGCTACAAATCTCAATTTTCATTTTTCAGTTGGCAGCACTTTCTATTGTCAGTTGATCTAATTTCTTCAGTTACTTTAGCAAAACTCACTACTTCTCTTGACTTGGCAAGAATAGTAAATATTGTGCTAGCTGATCTCAGTCCTTTGGTGTCTTTACTCCAGCCTGCATTTTGGCCAAAAGCTTTGTTCCTTGGCTCTCATTTGAGTCACTTCACTGCTTTCTATCTAACTCTTGGTTCTTCAGTGAAGTTGTCGATTTGTGTTGGTTCTCACATGAGCATCATTTCGTCTTACTTCATAGCTTCTGTAGCTACTGGAGAAGATTGTGTGCGAATACTTTGAGGGACAAATTTTAAAAAGGCATCATTCACCCCCCCTCTGTTGCCATATCCGGTCCTACAATTGGTATCAGAGCCGGTTAGCTCTTCCTCATAGATCTTAACCGGTCTCTTGAGCATGGCGACTAGTAGGGAATCTTGTGAGCCTTCCCTAGCATCTTGTTGGGGGTGTTTTTGCCAATGATGTTATTTGTGACAAGAGGCTTGATTTCGGCGAGAGGAGTGCAATAATCCTTTCTGATAGCGAGCACAATTCTATTGTTAAGCACTTGTGCCTTATGCTTAGATGCTCCTATTCTTGGCTAGTGCATTTCTTGTCGGTTCTTCTCGGTTATTCCAAGGGATTTTCTCTTTTTGAGCAAGGATGGTGCTTTTGGATCATGTCTCGTAATAGACACTTGCACCATTGCTCATTTTGTGAGAAGGATGGACATTTTGACATCGCGGACTTGTTTCTTTTGATTTTCATCTTTGTCCGCATGTCTGTCCCGAGGAAGGATTTCCGCTGCTTAATTGGTAGACCTCGTTCGCCCAAACGAGGTACGCACCTACGGCGAGGAGAAGGTGTGAGTCTCTTTGATGCCTTGGTTGGTTCTTTTCTTGGTTGCTCAAGTACCGTGGATCGAGAAAGTCCCGAAGAACACATAGATGATGATGAGAAGGACGAGCGCTAACTCATCATGAGCAAGGTAAAACCTCATTGTGACCTTGGCCTTGTCCAAGATGAATATACTTACTCTTAGAGAGAATGTCGATGCCTAGATGATAAAATGCTAGATTGTTTTGCTAGGTGGAAATCTCATTTATCATGTGTAGGTTGTGAGTCTAGTTCTGCAGATGGCGTAAATTTAATTTCCCTACTTGCTTGTTAAAATCTGAAAATAAGAAATTAAAATTTTGACTCACCACACATGTGTAGAGAAGCTTGATTTTGCTAGAGTTTGGTTTAGTAAAGCCAAGCTCCTCTGTTGTGTCGTCGTTGTAGTCGTAATGCCCACGACCACGCTTCGCTTCTCGGACGTAGTCGTAGCTTCATACGACCACGCTCTCGGCTATAATTGTTCAAGTCACGCCCTTGCGCCACGATGATGCTCATTTCTTCTTGACCGTAGTCGTAGCACGCCGACCACTCTTTTCTCACCGAGTGGTCAGTGTGTCAAGTCTTGAATTCCCAAGTACATGTCTACTAACCCTTCGGGATCCAAGACTTGGGCACTTTGGTCTTATCATTTGTAGGTATCCAGACGCTGGTTGGAGAACATGGGATTGATTGGGTTTTAGTCTTCTGCTTCATCACGTGACTAGAACATTCATTGGTTCTCCACTTCATGGCCTCCAAGAGGCATACTCTTTCACATTTATGTCTCCACCTACTTTGTGAGCTATTATATACCCTCATGCTTTTATATTCATGATGATCATAATTAGCATGTTGTGCGTGTTCTTGTGCTCACTTGTACCATATTGGCATGTTTTACTCTTGATACCTTCCTGTCATGCCTTTATGTGTATGTTGCTTAAGTATCCTTGTATCGGTTATAAATGTTAGTTAATTGGATGCTTAAGCTTTGACCCGACTTCACGAGTGAAGTAGAAAGTGTATACTAGAAGTCAAGTATCATCATGATCTTGTGCCTTGTAGTATCCATCATTGTTTATTGATTATATCTTGCTCCTTATGTCCATTCACCATTATTTATCCATGTTAGCATGCTTTTCCATGATTTTGTTCGTCATGGTGTTTGCTTAAGTATGGACATTATGAGCTTGATTAATATCTCGAATAGTTGTCTATGTCATGATGCTATATTTATTCATGTCTTCTTATCTTTACTTGTGTACATGCTTATATCCATGCTAGCATATGCTTATGTGACTTTTCTTTGTCACCTGCTATGTGTATGGTTGTGATTCTTTGAGATGCATGTATACTTTGATCCTATTCATTTGTGGCATGAAATAAACTGTATGACATCTTGGTAGCTTTAGACAGTACTTTTGCTTAGACTTCATGAGATCGTGGATAGGTCACAAGCTCCTTCTAGTATTGGGTGGCTCTAGGCTTGCTGTTCTAGATGCTTTTGATGATGGCTAGATTGAGCTTGTGAGGGTGTGTGTTCTCATGTGTTCTATGACATTAGTATTAGTGATGCTCTGTTGTTGTCATTTGTCTCAAGATCGGTTCCATGTTGCATATCATTTACCCCAAGACTAGGACACCGATCGCCTCGTGTTTAACCCGCAGCTATGAATGAAGGAGAGATCGGTACAAGCCTTACGACCGCTCTTTGGTCTTTACGGCTATGTCATAGCAACTACGAGCGTCGTCTGGACTTTCGGCCGAACTCGACGCGACTACATCATGGTCTCGACTACGACCACATCCTGGACTCGTATTCGACCTCGACCAAGGCAACACTCATACTCGATCAGGTCTGCGATCACGACTCCCCACCGAGCGACCGTGAGAGAGGTTTGCTCCCTTGTGATCTTTAGTATTTTGCTTCCCATCACTTGGCTTAGCATTGTTTATTTATTCTAGTGGTAGGAAGGGTCCGATTGGATAGATGAGAGCCATCTCTAGGTGATATTGTCTCAGCCACACCTCTCATCCAAATGGTTCTCTAGAATTATTTACTACCTAGTCTGGGCTTTGGTTCTCTAGGTTTCTCTTCTGCCTAGGTTGAACTTTCTTCTTGGCCACTAGTGTCTTGTGAGTTGACATAGTGTGCCTTTGCTCCGTGGTATGAGGTTATAGGCTAGAGACCATGAGGATAGAGTGTGTTTGAGAATCACCTCTTTGAGTTAGAACCTTCCCTTTCTGGATTTTGTGCCAAACTTCCTAGTTCTTCTCAATTTGTCTTCTAAGGGAGTTGGAGTCTTCCGTCTGCTCGGTGTATAGGGTCCGGTTCTCATGAGTCTAGCAAAATGGTAGAAACACGTGAGGTGACATTCGATGAGGCCGGCCTGGGACTAGGCCCGATATCTCAGGTTCTTTGGAGCAGTTCGAGACCATCTTTGTGGATGATGAGGAGGATGACGAGCCGCTTGATCGAAGGAGTATCACAAGATGATTGGCTCCCTCTTGTGTCTCACCGCCTCGAGACCGACATACACTTTTTCGTGTGTCTTTGTGCTCGGTTTGTGCTTCTCCTCACGTATCTCACCGCCAAAGATGAAGCGCATCTTCGGTACCTTCGAGTTACCATTGACTATGGTATCGGTACTCTTCCTCCTCTTGTCTATCCCTTAGAGCCTTTTCGGATGCGCACTTTGCGGTCAGAGGATAGATAGGAGGAGCACTTCGCACCGCCAGTTCATTGGCACTTCTCTCGTTTCTTGGTCTTCGAGGAAGCATCCGGTGTTGCACGCCCACCGCCGAGGTCGAGTACGTCAGCACCACCTTTGTAGCCAAGTACTTTGGATGATCTCGACTTTGAGGGACTTTGGGTTAGCTATCGATCGTGTTCCGCTCTTTGCGACAACACGTCTGCGATTAGCATTGCTAAGAACCCCAGCAAGATTCTCGGACCAAGCACATTGATATTCGATATCACTTCCTTCGAGACCATGTAGAGAAGGGTGACATTGTGCTTCATTTCATAGAGAGTGACCACCAGGTGGCTGACATCTTCACCAAGCCTCCGGATACTGAGGTTTTCGACTACTGGGAGAGCTTGGGGTGGTTTGTCCTTCACTGACTGTTGTGAGGGGAGCTTTGGGCTTTATCGCTTTATCATATTAATTATGCTTCAGATTCTTCTGATCGCATCGCATTTTGGTGCTTTGGGTTTTAGTCCTTCTAGCATAGGTTAGAGTGTGTCTCTTCTCGAGTGCTTAGACTTCTTGCTCTTATCTTGTGCTTTCGGGATAGCTGGTTCTTATCTCACTAGATTGAGCTCACACACTTCTTCTAGGTTCTAGCGAGGGTTGGGCCACCCTCGGGTAGACAGGGTACGTGTTTGCTCTCTAGTGTGTGTTTTTCTCGACAGCTGTTGTCCTGGAGTCATTTGGGGTAGAAAAGAGTCAGTCTGAGTCATTAGTATTTTCTATCTTATCGATGCTTTAAGGACTATCTTTCTTGATTTATTTGCCAGCTTCTCGTTTTTATTGCTTTGGTTCAGGGGGAGTTCTTTTGGGAACTTCTAGATATTAATGTTGACATAACTCAACTTGAACTAAAAGTTGTATCACTTGTTGAGGGGAGCTGGATTTTCTACATTACTACGCATTGAGCCTTGATTATTATCCGGTTATGACATGCTTACGATGCTTTACATCTTGCCATGATTTATGCTCATTTGCTAGATTCATCATGACTTCATATGTGTAGACTAGCTTTTGCCATGATGAGTTAATTAAATTTGCTCAATTTGAACTAAAACTTGTCATGTTAGCATTTGAGATTAGTCTTTCTTGAGCTATCCTTTTATGATCCATGCCATGTCAACTAGGCTGAATTGAGCGTTGAATCTCTTTAGAGCCTTATATTGAGCTGTTTTAGTCTCTTGATGATGCACAGGTCAGTACAATTATTTCAAAAGCAAAAAGATCTCTTTTGTGCGAAAAAACTGATCTCACCAATCCTTTCTCATGAGACGGCTTGCCATTTCACTAGGCATGAACTCAGGGAGAGTTTTGGATGACCAAGATCATTTCCTTAAGCTTCTCGCTTGGAATGATCGCATAAGGCTTGAGATCTAGCACATGATAAAAATAGTGGTTGAAAACAACCATAAGCTTCAAAAGAAAAATATCATTTGTGCTCAATTTGCTTGAGTTATCAAAAGAATCAAGTACTTGAACCATTGTTTCACTCTTGAGTATATAACACTCTATTTTGGCTCAATATTAGATTCTTGGTTCCGCTTAGCTTGATTGATATGGCTTGCATCATCTTGGATATCTCTAGCTAGACTTTTCTTATTGATGACTTGACATGCTCATAAATGCACTAAAATTCAGATTGTCATCTAATTGCTTCTAGCTAGCTTTTACATATCCTGTCATGATCTGGATAGCAGTTCATTGAGTTATGGCTTGGTGTAATACATTATGGTCATTTTGGATAATTCTCATGGCTCTAAATGCTTAAAATAATCAAACTTCAACCATTTCATCCATTTTTCATGACTTGTTCTCCTCTTTTGCATTCTTGATGCGTTTATTGCCAAAAGGGGGAGAATAGATTGGAGAAAAAGTCTTTTGGGAATCTAGAGCTTGGAGATCAATTTGCACTTTCTTGAGTTGCTCTAGTGATTCCTTCTGTCGACATGGTCATGAGTTGGAGGCTGGTTTTCCCTCCAATTCTTGTGTTGACTTTGACTCTTGCTTCTTTTGGATGTGGAGCATGGAGTGGAGAGTGGCCTGCACTTCTTGATTTGCTATTTGAGGAGGTGAGGTACTTCTATTTAGCAAGGGGAGTGGGCGGTGCAGAGTTTATGAAGTAAGAAATCTAAGTATTCCAGTAGTGAGAGCTCATTTAGGCTGTCTCCTGTGTCTTGAGTGATCCCGTTGTGGAGAGTTGGATGTAAGCAAGACTATGTAAATCATCCCTCTTGTATTAATCATGTATGGGGTTGTTCTGTGATCCTCAATATCAATCAAGGATGATCTTTGTTTGAATTAAGAATGAAATCTCTGAAGTTTTTCTCTTGAGTTCGCTCTCGTTCTTGTTTTTGGTTTCTAGGGTTTTGATGATCTTTTGTTTCTCTTGAAGAAAAGGCATGAAATTTGATCTGGATTCTCCCATGGTTGCTAACATACATGCAAAATTTCATAGCCAAAGATCAAAGAATTGAGAGAAATTTGATTTTATGTCTCTCTGTTCGAAGTTCTTTCAGAAACTAGGGTTTGATGTTAGTCATGATTTCCTTTTGAGAGTTGGCTTGAAATTTGATATTCAGAGCCCTGTGGCTATTGCTAATATATCCTCAAAATTTCATTGCCAAAGGGTCAAGAATCTGGGAGTAATTCGAAATTTAGTGATGCACTCTGTTTTTCCCTGTAGCTATTGCTTGGAGACAGGGGTAGTTTGATTCTCTTGATTTCCTGTCAAAAGTTGGGTTCAATTTCTTGGTCCCTTGCTATGAGATCACATCTTGTTGATTTTCAAAATCTCATAAGCAAAGAATAGAAGAATCGAGAAATCAAGATCGTCTCCTTCTTGTTTCTTTGTCTCGTCACAAGAAGCGCAGTTGTATTCATTTGATCCTTTGTATGCGTCTTGACTTCACGGTGCAGCGTCTCTTTTGGTTCGATTTTCAGCAACAAAGGCATTCACAGTTGAGTGATTTTCAGTTTGCCGACTTGATCAATTCTCTGTGTTTTATCTAGTTCCCGGTAATTACTGTGCAATCATCTCTTTTCGGCTTCTGCAGTCTGCTATTTTCGTTTGCTGGATGCAGTGCAATGTTTGTAGGTCTAGGCTGCTCCAAATTTCAGTTTTCGGACTAAGCACCGCGATCAATTTTCAGCAAGATGTTTTCTCTTCCTTTTCATCGGTGCGAAGCGGCGGTTTTGTGTGCGTCATTGTCGCTTTTCAGCAGAAAAGATGCGATTTCAACCGAATGGAACAAGCAGATTCTTGGCATTTTCCTTTCCTATCTACTCTTCGCTTTTCTTGTCAGTACTCTCTTACTCATGGTTTCAGTTTGTTTATCTTGATCTCCATTCTACCAAGACCGACCAAATTGAGGGTTCATCTTTTTTCTTGCTTGTAGTTTGAGCAACCGACTTCTGATCCTCTGTTTTCAAGAAGTGAATAGTATCTCTGCATCATATTTTCGGTTGGTGATCTCCATTCTTGCACTGTTCTCGCAGATCACTCGGCTACAAATCTCAATTTTCATTTTTCATTGGCAAGACTTTCTATTGTCGTTGATCTAATTTCTTGATTACTTTAGCAAAACTCACTACTTGACTTGGCAAGAATAGTAAATATTGTGCTAGCTGATCTCGATCCTTTGGTGTCTTTACTCCACTGCATTTTGGCCAAAAGCTTTGTTCCTTGGCTCTCATTTGAGTCACTTCACTTTCTCTATCTAACTCTTGGTTCTTCAAATGAAGTTGTCGATTTGTGTTGGTTCTCACATGAGCATCATTTCGCCTTACTTCATAGCTTCAGAGCTCTCGTGTCTTGAGTGATCCCGTTGTGGAGAGTTGGATGTAAGCAAGACTATGTAAATCATCCCTCTTGTATTAATCATGTATGGGTTGTTCGTGATCCTCAATATCAATCAAGGATGATCTTTGTTTGAATTAAGAATGAAATCTCTGAAGTTTTTCTCTTGAGTTCGCTCTCTGTTCTTGTTTTTGGTTTCTAGGGTTTTGATGATCTTTTGTTTCTCTTGAAGAAAAGGCATGAAATTTGATCTGGATTCTCCCATGGCTGTTGCTAACATACATGCAAAATTTCATAGCCAAAAGATCAAAGAATTGAGAGAAATTTGATTTTATGTCTCTGTTCAAGTTCTTTCAGAAACTAGGGTTTGATGTTAGTCATGATTTCCTTTTGAGAGTTGGCTTGAAATTTGATATTCAGAGCCCTGTGGCTATTGCTAATATATCCTCAAAATTTCATTGCCAAAGGGTCAAGAATCTGGGAGTAATTCGAAATTTAGTGATGCACTCTGTTTTTCCCTGTAGCTATTGCTTGGAGACAGGGGTAGTTTGATTCTCTTGATTTCCTGTCAAAAGTTGGGTTCAATTTCTTGGTCCCTTGCTATGAGATCACATCTTGTTGATTTTCAAAATCTCATAAGCAAAGAATAGAAGAATCCTGAGAAATCTGAAGATCAGTCTCCTTCTTGTTTTCTGCTGTCTCGGTCAGTAAGCAGCAGTTGTATTCATTTGATCCTTTTGTATGCAGTCTTCGGCTTCACAGTGCAGCGTCTCTTTTGGTTCAGTTTTCAGCAACAAAGGCATTCACAGTTGAGTGATTTTCAGTTTGCCGACTTGATCAATTCTCTGTGTTTTATCTAGTTCCCGGTAATTACTGTGCAATCATCTCTTTCGGCTTCGCGATCGCTATTTTCGTTTCTTTGGATGCGGTGCAATGTTTGTAGGTCTAGGCTGCTCCAAATTTCAGTTTTCGGACTAAACACCGCGATCAATTTTCAGAACATGTTTTCTCTTCCTTTTCGATCGGTCAAGAAGCGGTTTTCAGTTTTGTGTGCGGTTTTACGCTTGCTGTTTTCAGCAGAAAAAGATGCAGATTTCAACCGAATGGAACAGCAGATTCTTGGCATTTTCCTTTCCTATCTACTCTTCAGTTTTTACTGTACAGAGTACTCTCTTACTACTGGTTTCAGTTTGTTTATGCTGATCTCCATTCGGCTGCACTGACCAAATTCAGGGGTTCAGTCTTTTCTTGCTGCTTGTAGTTTGAGCAGCCGACAGCTTGCAGTCCTCTCTGTTTTCAGCAAGTGAATAGTATCTACTGTGCATCATATTTTCAGTTGGCTGATCTCCATTCTTGCACCTGTTCTCAGCAGATCACTCGGCTACAAATCTCAATTTTCATTTTTCAGTTGGCAGCACTTTCTATTGTCAGTTGATCTAATTTCTTCAGTTACTTTAGCAAAACTCACTACTTCTCTTGACTTGGCAAGAATAGTAAATATTGTGCTAGCTGATCTCAGTCCTTTGGTGTCTTTACTCCAGCCTGCATTTTGGCCAAAAGCTTTGTTCCTTGGCTCTCATTTGAGTCAGCTTCACTTCGTTTCTCTATCTAACTCTTGGTTCTTCAGTGAAGTTGTCGATTTGTGTTGGTTCTCACATGAGCATCATTTCGTCTTACTTCATAGCTTCTGTAGCTACTGGAGAAGATTGTGTGCGAATACTTTGAGGGACAAATTTTAAAAAGGCATCATTCACCCCCCCCTCTGTTGCCATATCCGGTCCTACACTGATTTGATTGAAAGATTGTTTCCTTAATCTTCTATTATCTGGGGGCTCAAGCTAGTTGCCAGTGAGGATTTTTTTTTGAACTTTTGTAAAGTTCTGTTAAGGGCTCAAAGTCTGAACTTTAGATTATCACATTTAGTTAATGCAGCACACTGACAAGTATCGAGAAGGCGAAGAATCATTCTTGTGCGACTCTACATCTGAGAGCAATAATCAAATTAAAACTGAGCTTTTTGCTGTTTTAATTGAATTATTGATTTGTATACCGAGTTTTATTCTCCGTTTAAATGCAATTCTGCTCCATATGTCAAGTACATTATGCAGTTTAAATATGGCAGATTTACAGGCTTTCATGTTAATTGAACTGTTTAATTGATGCTGGAAATGCACTTTATTGATGCTGATTTGAGATATTCACGTGATTTATATGCTGGGCATAGCTTTCTGCTTGAATGGCTTATATATTTTACATATATGTATGTGTTAATTAAGTCATTTATATGTCTTTGGAATCATATTTTTATCATTGTTAATTATGCTGAAATTAATTCTAAATATATGCTAAACTGCACATACTACAACAGTCCAGAAAACCAATGTTTATAGAAATGGCTTCCTCGTTTGACGTCGTTAAGCCAGAAGTATTTGACAGTGTCAACTTTAAGCGTTGGCAGGCTAAAACAAATTATGGCTGACTAACCTCAAACATTTTTGGTTATTTCGAATCCTCTAGTGTTCCCATTGGAAACCGCGATATGACGTGGTGGGAGGATGGGAATAATTCAATCTTAGCCCATTTGTTAGTCATCTTATCCAACTAGCTGTTCGACATCTATGTTAATTTCACTAATGCCAAACAACTATGGGACGAACTTGATGAGAAGTATTCTGAAGGGGCTATTGGTAATAAGTCTTTCTTAATTGCTGCCTACTTGAACTTTAAGATGGTAGAAGGGCGGTCGGTGATGGAGTAGCCCCATGAGCTTAACTCCATGTACATAACTTAAGTCAGTACAACTACATTCTACTAGAGAAGTTTCAAGTAGACGCCCTTGTGGCATGACTTCGTGACCGCTCGCCGACATATAAAGGAGCGCTTTACTCTCAATGAATTATCAGAAGCTATTAATGTCAAAGAGTGCGCTAGAGTCAGTGACGGTGCAGGAAAGGTTGAAGTCTAGACTCATCAAGTGGAGGTAAAGAGCGTTGTAGGCAGTGGGAAACAAAATTTCAAGAACCAATTCAGAAGGGTGTGTACCTCAGACCTTTATGGTAAATCCATCAATTGATTAGTGGATTGATATAGGTGCTACTAGACAAATATGTGCTGATCAATCCTATTTCTCTTCATTTCTGGGAGAAGGGTTCATTGCAATAATGTTTCTCATTGCAATAACATTCATGATGTTTGCTATTCTCATCTATGTCATGTTAACTTTAAAACCATTGTGCAGTTAAGTAAGATGAGTTTGATTCTAAGCTATAATTATGAGAAGGGTTCAAAGTGTGAAGTGCATGTGCAAGCTAATCAACCCTGAAAACTTTTCAGAGCGTTGAAGGGCGAAGCATCTCTCCACTTGAGCTAATTCATTCTGATCTTTATGAGATGAATAGTATTTTGATAAAAGGTGGCAAACATCATTTTTAACTCTCATTGATGATGCGACTAAGTATTGTTATATTTACTTAAGTCAAAATGTGAAGCACTAGAATATCTTAAAATATAAAAGGCTGAGGTGGAAAATCAACTACAAAAGAAAATCAAATGGTTAAGATTGGACCAAGGTAGTGAATATATCTTTAAAGAGTTCTCCCAATTCTATGAAGAAGGTAGAATAATTCATGAAGTTACTCCATCGCATTCTCCCCAATCTTTCTTGTGACTTGGTGAATACCATGTTATAAAGTTCATGTATGTCGGACTCATGGTGGGATGAGATAGTTCTCATAGATAATTATGTCGTGAATAGGGTGCCTCTCTGCAACAACGAAGAAACACCTTATGAAGGATGAAAGGGGAGAAAACCGAACATGTCATTTCTTCGTACTTGGGGCAATCTTGCAAATGTGCATGTGCCATTACGAAGAAAAGGAAACTTGGTCCTAAGATGTTGATTGTGTCTTTCTAGGATACGCCCATCACAACACATTGTATAGATTTCTAGTGGTCAAATTCGAGGTTAGCGAAGTCACTAAGAATGTCCTTATAGAATCTCGTGATGCGACTTTCTTTGAGAATGTGTTCATGTGAGAGCAAATGAAGTCAATATTCCTGATGGTTCTTATGAACACTCTATTCCTCCCAGTGTGGATGACACAACTTTATAATTGGAGTTAAGGAGTAATAAATAGAAGACTGGAAAGTCTTTGGGCAATGACTATGCCACCTATGTCGTGGATGATGATCCACGAAACCTTTCAGGGGAATATGCATCTCCGAATGTGGATCACTGGAAGGAGGTAGTCCATAGCGATATGGATTCCATCATAGCTAATGAAACATGGGAGATTATATATCTTTTATCTGGATTCAAGCCAGTGGATTGCAAATAGATCTTTAAAAGAAAGCGTAGACCTAATGGTACTACATAAAAGTACAAGTCCCATTTAGTGGCTAAAGGTGCCACGCAGAAAGAAGGAGAAAACTAATTTGATACATACTCTCCTATGGCTCGTTTACCCATAATTCGAGAGCTTCTAGCACTAGCTGCCGCATACAAACTCCAAGTACATTAAATTGATGTAAAGACCGCTTTCCTAAATGGAGCGTTGGATGAGAGGATTTATATGCAATAGCCCGATGGTTTGTGGTTGAAAGGGCAAAAGAAGAAAGTATGTCGATTGATTAAAATCCTTGTGTGGTCTAAGCAAGCTCTCAAGCAATGGCATGAGAAATTTGATAATACGTTGACTTTGGTCGATTTCTATGTAAACGAAGCCTATAAGTGCATATGTTATCGATTTAATGGGAGCGAAGGTGTCATACTTTGTTTTTACGTGGATGACATATTATTGTTGAGAACAACATGGATGTAATCAATAAAACCAAGTCGTTCCTCTCTCAGAACTATGATATGAAAGATCTTGATAAAGATGATGTTATTCTAAATATCAAGCTTTTAAAGGGTGAGAATAGAATTATTTTAATACAATCTTATTATGTGGATAACCCTGTAGCCACACTCCATGATCCAAATGCCAAGCTGACCAGCTTAAAGACTTCCAAATAATTGGTTCCTTGATGTATTTAACTAGTGCAACGAGGCCTCACATATCATATGTTGTACGTAGATTGAGCCGATACATGGCCAATCCAGGAGATGATCACTGAATAACACTAGAAAGGATACTTAGGTATCTAAAAGGAACTAATAATTTACGGATAAAATATTCTGGTTTTCCAGTAGTTTTAGGATTTCAAACATTGGCATATATTTAGGTTGTTGGTGCATATAGTTGAGACTAGTTGATTTAGCCCTTAATTGTGTAAAACCAATTGAATTTACAATTTTGTATAAAACTCAGTTTTGGCCAAAGATAATTTTAATAGCGTCTATTCACCTCCTTTAGTCAGTCTCTTCGACCTTACAAAGGACCAATTGCATGGCCATTATGGGGCCTTTTAGTATCAAGCAAAAGAAACTAGGTATTAGAATGGTTGTTCCTAACCACTCTCTCCTTTAGTATCAAATGATTGGAGTACCTGAGAGAGGAGGGAGCATAAAAGTCCAAGCCATCCCTCGTGCAAATGATGGCTACAAATTGCATTGGAGTGGAGGTTGTCTTCTCCAACATGCATGGTGGTGGGAAGCATGTAGGAGAAGATGGGATTAAAAAAATAGACAAAAGGTGAGGTAGTATCAAGGAACAAACTAGAGAACAGATTTGTGAAACTCCTGTAATACTGCTATCTATAGATAAGGTGCAGGGTCTCAGGAACAACTTAAGGGATGAATGGTTGGAGATAACCTAGGATTCAACTTTACCAAATAGTGTTTACTATAGTACTCCAATATTACTAAAATTTATGAGATTACTAGCTCTATTATCTTTTACTTGTTTTAGAAAGCATGCAATAAACATGGAAAATTTTCATCACTAATATACACAAAGTTATTCTGAGTTGTCATGCAGAAATAATATTAATAGATTTTACTAAAATATATTCTAGAAAAGCTAATAGCAAACTGAATCCTGTTAGATATCGTATCGATGTCTAAAATTATGGGTGCATCCTTTTCAACTGCAGCCTATGGCTTATAGCTCTGATAAGTAGCTTCGAAAAGACGTAGATAAGCCAACCTGTTTATTTGTTCGAAGGAAGCCACAAACAAAAAAGAATGCGGCCAATACATAAAAGGGAGTGGGAGAATATATATATATATATATATATATATATATATCATAAGTTACCCTTTTTTGGCATTTTTCTTGTGGCCAAAGTAGCTATAGTCATACATAGAAATACTAATGATAAAAGTCTTTTAACAAAGTTTTCACGTATGTAAAAGTCACGTATTTTGCACTGTAGCCATGTTTTTCTTCAATTTTGGTCTCCGAACATCCATTTTTGCAAAAAAATGGCTCTATCCCTGAGCTCGGAAGGTGCGACAGGTGACATGTGTTACTTACCGCGCCGGGGTAGCTTGGCAGGAGGCCACCCATGCGATAGGCCCAGCTAGCGCAGCAACAACATGCGCGGCACCATAGGTGGGCGGCCCCAAGCACTGCTGAACCACCCTTGCTAGGTAGGCTACTACCGAGCAACGCTGGGTCGGCAGTAGGTAGAGCAGTGGGCAGGGGTACGGTTAGCAAATAACTCATTAGCTCGATTCAAAATTGCTTCAATTATTATTGTTAATTTATATTTTGCTCTAGCTCGACTCGTTAGTTCACTTCTAAAAATACTTCCAAACTATACTTAAAATAATATTAAATAAAGCTGTGCCAATTTTGGGCAAAGCTCGATAAGACGAGGACTTGGCTAAAAATCCTACTATGTTTTGTTCATGTGTGCGTAGAACTTTTTTACAAAGGTGCAAGGGGTTCAGAGGGGCAGATGAACCACCACCACAAACTTCCTATGTTAAGTAGTAAAGATACATTATTGCAAATAATTATCGTAGTGGACCATGTGTAGGCTGACAAAGCAGTTCGCAATGAATATGTGAATTATATGGCGCATGGGGTTTGGTTAGATGCGTACGTTTGCCTTACTGCTCATACGATACAAGTGGCAACATGCGTGGTTCGTCAACCCCAACTACAGCTTAGATACATGTGCGTATTTTGGAAGCCATGGTTGCAGTCGGTCGTTGTACATAACTGGGTCCATCAGTGCCTTTCCCTTCTCTCCTTTCCGGGCTTTAGCCCTCACGACCCAAGATCAGTACTCGGCTTCTACAACTTATGTAGATTTATCCTAGTCAGAAATAACCTAGCATTTAGTGGGGGCTTTGGGGACCACCGGCGCCTTTCCTTTGTCCTTTGCACTATCATTAGGGGTGTAAGGTTTCTGGCGTGTGAATCTATTAGGCACCACTGGGTAGTTGAGCATGTATTTTTGCTCAATGAATGCCCTGTTGTACATATCCGAGCCGTCTATCCATTAGAAGAAGTAGCAGCACTTTGTGGTTTGCTAGCATAGATGGAGTAGCTTAGATATGTGTGAAATGAAACATGCAATGTGAAATAGCAAATATGTGCATACAAGACTTTCTCCACACATGTAGTGCACTTGGGCGACGGTTGCTGGGTGTGTGGACCAAATGATATATGCTAGATTACCACAGTCGCACTGCGACAACAGAAACTCTAGCTACATGGGTGCATCCTTGCAAAAATTATCCGAGTATGATCCCTTTTCTTGGCCACCCACTTCTGCGTGTGAAGAATCTCTCCTCTCTTCTCCCTCTCCTCTTCCCCTAGTTTTGAGATCAGCTCAATCGGAGTCTTGGGTTTGGTCATGGGGCTGCCCAGATTTTATAGGCGGTCGGCGTGCACTATTTAGGAGTAAGGCTTGAATTCGTTGTCATTTCACTAAGAAAGATGGCATGTGTTGTCAAATCACTGGGAAAGATAGTGCGTACTGTCCACTCACTTTAAAAAAATGGTACGTGTTATCAAATCACTGGAAAAACTGGTAGTGTTGTCCACTAATTGCAGAAAGCTGGTACATATTGTCAAATCACTGGAAAAGATGGTGTGTGCTATCCGTTGGTTGCGAAAAGCTGGTACGTATTAAATCACTAAAAAGGTTGTGTGTGTTGTCCACAGGCTGTGAAAAGCTAGTACATGTTATCAAATCACTAAAAAAGTTGGTGTGTGCTATCCACTCGTGTGAAAAGTTAGTATATGTTGTCAAATCACTGAGAAAGTTGGTGTGTACTATCACTCGTTGTGAAAAGCTAGTATGTGCTGTGAAATCACTGGAAAAGCTAGTACGTGCCGTCCACAGGCTATGAAAAGCTAGCACGCGTTATCAAATCATTGGGAAAGCCGGTGCACACTATCCATTAGCTGCGAAAAGCTGGTATGTATTGTCAAATCACTAGAGAAGTTGGTGCATGCTATCTACTCACTGTGAAAAGCTGGTACATGTTGTCAATCAATGGGAAAGCTAGTTTGTGCTATCCGCTAGCTACAAAAAGCTAATACGTATTGTCAAGTCACTGGGAAAACTGATGCATACTGTCCACTCGATGATATCTCAAGAAAGGATTCTAAGAACCAAATGAATAAAAAACAAAAAGTAAACCACAAGGCCTAACATGGCCACATAACATTTACAATTTTTTGGTCAAGTTGCACATAGCACTTAGGATGTGCTTTGTCATATGGATACAATACATCATATGCCTATTGTTTAGTACATGGGTGGATGCTTGCAAACAAAAATCTACTCCTAGCAAGCATCACGAGATGACCTAATTCATAGGTCGGGCTACTCCTCCATGAGGCTGTGACCACAGTAGGTGGTACAGTCACAGTTTGAACTAGAGCGAGGGCGAGAGCGACTGTAGCTGGCTGAACTAGAGTGGGAGCGACTGTGACCTTGGGCGGTTTCTTCAATGTTGAGGACAATCGGTGAGCTGGGGCTCTTACATGCAGTGCTCCTCAGGCATAGTCCTCCAGTGAGTGGATGAGTCAGATTGGGGTTTATGGGGATGATGGAGGGTCTGGCGGGTGTTGGAGTGTGGACCGCTGCTGCTACCATAGTTCGCTCGAGATCGGTGACTACGGCATCCCTCTCATGCTCCACTACAGCTAGGACCTTCTCGCATTTGGCGAGCTAAGCACGAAGAGTCTTGGCCTGGCTGCAGCTGATGATGAGGAGCTGGTGGAGGTGCGAGATCTCCTCTAAAGCCTTAGTGTAGGTGGCTTCCATAGCTCGGGTGAGTTGGACCTGGTAGGTTAGGAACATGTCGTCCTTGGAACCGGTGATGAACGTCTTGCTATAGCGTGCTCCTTCCCAAAAGGATGGATAGTAGAGAAACGGGGAGGTCAATATGGCAGCCTCGTAGATCGCACAGGCGAGCACAAGCCAAGCGAGCAGCATCCTAAAGGACGTCAGTAGAAGTGCTCCTTAGGTGCTCCGTGAGAAAGGTGTGGGAGGTGTACTCGCCTTTCCTTGCATACAGGAAGACTTCTATTATCTAGGCCTCCCTGTCACATTTCTGGGTCTTCCATCCCCAAAAGATGGTACGGTGGCAGTAACGCAGGTACTGTATTAGTTTGCGTGATATGTTGGCAAACTCTCCTTCATCCTCTCCATGGGTGAAGTAGTCCCTTGGCCCAATGTCTGTTGAACCAACCATCTACAATTAAACATGAGGGTATTAATAATAGTTTGAAGATATAATAAAGGGAGGTGAATCAACAACTAAGAGTGGTTAGTAGAAGCAATAGTACACTATATTTTTGGTGAAGCTTTTGCTTTTTAGTTTTGGAAAATAAGACCAAGTCCTTATATAACGACCATTCTATAATTGCACAAGGGCAATAAATATATACATATGGACATACATAAAAATATTTTAGCATTTTTCTAGCCCATATTTCTACAGCTATTTACAATAAATAAATATGGCTACTTATAGAAACACATCCATCAACTAATCATGGCTGCCTAGCACATTCCACATTATAAAACCAAAATTATGCTAACGAAGCGCTCACGATATATTAAGCGTATTACTCACATGCGAGTTAATCATACCTTTTTTTGAAGGTATTCACTCGCTCCACAATACTTCCAATTGTGAAGGATAGTAAATCATAGCTGCGCTCCCTCCTTGTGCTCTTGCTCCGCAGGAAATCTTTGTTTTCTTTCCTTCCCCTCCATGGCCGTGCTCTCGCTCGGCAGCAATGCAACAGTAGTTCGCATTTTATATGTGCACACGAGAAACCAGCACAATTAATGCACAACTAAAATGAGAATCTAACATCACGTCATGTCATGTCATCGTGTCGCATCGTGTCATTAACGCGATTCCCTCGCGTGCGCTGCCCCTGTGAGGAATCAACCCCCTGCCCCTGCTCTCCCACACGTGCCTACATGCACTGCCTTGCGAAGCTCACCCGCCTGCCGAGCCAGGGGCACTCAGCAGGCGCCTACTGAGCAAGGGTGGCTCGGTAGGCTATTGTCGAGTAGCATTGGCTTGACAGCGCTTAGGGCCGCCAGTGTTCCACGTCGTGTTGCTCGCTGCCATGCTGGTGGCCTCCTGCTGAGCTACCCCGGCATGGCAGGTGACACGTGTCACCTGCCACGCCCTTCAAGCCCTAGGAGGGGGCCATTTTTCCAAAAATAGGTGTTTGGGGTCAAAATTGAAAAAAGTGGCTACAGTGCCTAATACGTGAATAGTTCTGTAAAAGTGACAAGTTCCTTTTTTGGTTCGAGTAGCAATATATAGGTTCACCTACATATATGAAATATTAGAAGCTAGCTCCTATCATTCCAAGTCACTGGTACTCCCTCCATTCTAAAATAACTAAGCTTTAGAGCGTGTAAAATGATGACGTCAACTGTTTGTAAGGCTTGCTACATAGTACACAAGATGATGTGGAGAAGAGAGGGGGAGAGAATTAGGCCATCTGATGTAGTTGGTCAACTGTAAAATGATAAACAAGAATATTGTAGGCAAAGAAGTTGTCTATATAGACATATAAAAGATAGCCCAATATAAAAATTATCTTTAATATTGTTTATAGATGATATGAAAGATATTATAGACAACAAATTGTCTTGTACTCTACGTGGCCTTAGTAGATGGCACAAGAATTAAAGGCTATTTGCAAACTGCATCAACTCATCTCATCCCCCTCAGCTAAGCTCACAGCTCACCATAAGCACCTCCCTCATGCCCTTCACCTCTCCTCTTCCCTCTTGCATGACGCCACCGTCGCTGACTACTGCAACTATGACTTCTTCTCCTCCTTCCTTCCCTCCTTAATGCATGACAACTTCACCTTGCCCCCTCCCGCATCATTCTTTGCCCACGATGCCCACAACTTTACTTGTCAATTTTGACACTTCACTATGACCCAAAAGCTTATCCAATCGAGACAAACCTTAAGGCTACAATTAGAATCACTATCCCATGTGCAGCTCTTTATAGCATGCATGCACTTCAAGCTAAGAAGCCTTCAATCATCTACTTGGCTTATACGGTTGCTTGTGTTCATACAACATGTCGGTTGGCTTAAGCATGTCCTAGAAACATCAGGTGTAAGAGTTCTAATACAACTCATTAATTACTAAACATTCACATGCATGTCAGTAATTTCTTTGTTCACACAAGATTGGCTACCTCTTCATTCAAGAAAATAAATTAAGCTCCAACAAACTCCCCCTTCAATTTGATTTCATAAAAAATCTTTCTCCGTAGTAAACTTCACTAAACAAAACCTTTATGAAAATATTTTCTAGCTGAAATTTTATCTCTAACCATTTCAATTGCACATCCTATTCTATTCTTCTTGTCAAATGAACATGTACTTATTACTCTATAAATTCTCTTGTCTGCAATTCCTTTCCATGCCTTCGATTTATTTATCAGCATCCAAACTTTTTTCATCTCAACTTTTTAGATCTTGTCCATGCTGAATGTTACCAAATCCTTTCGCTTCATATTTCTTCAAATGTCGACAAATTACATGACTTGTAAATCTTCGCCATGCTCCTAACACATCTTGGAGCTAACTTTGGTGTAGTCAATTCTTGCTAGCACTCAGGCTAGAACTTGAACCTAAATTGGAAGTTGAGTTTGAACTTGAACTCAATTTATACTATTTGGGAGTATCACCTTGCTCCTGTTCTTATCCAATTCACCTTGGCAACAAGGCAATTTTCATTTGTATGGTCAATTATCTTGCAACAGAAATCTTCAAAATGAATTGCGTACCCATGTTCTACCAATTGCCCAACACTTAGCAAATTCTGTTTCAAATCAGGTACCAACAACACAAAACAAACAAACTTCTGATGACCTTCCATTTAGACAGGAATATTACCCATTCCTTCAGCTCGGACTATATAACCATTGCTCATGCGTATCTTTAGCTGATATGACAAATCGACATCCTGAAATATACTCTAATTGGAAGACATATGGTTTGTACAATCACTGTCTACAATCCACGTATCTTCTTTTTCTTCTTGCACGGTCTGGCAAGAATAAACACACTCTTCTACATCTTCCTTCTCTTCTGAGAAATTTCAACAATTATCATCTCGGGATCTACAAAATCTGGCAATGTGACCATGCCTCTTGTATTTATTGCAAGTCATCTTCTTCCAGTATCTAACTGTAGTGCGATATCTTGGATTGACTGCTCATGCATATCTTGGATTGGCCCATTCCAGGAGAAATGGAGATGTAGCGCCGGAAGAACTGGACATCATGGCATCATGTCGTGTTCGTGAGAAGTGGCGATGCGTGGTGGTTAGGGGTGGAAACGGATCGGATACGGTCGAATAGTATCAAATACGAATACGAATCCATATTTTTAAAATGAATTTGAATACGAATTCGAATATTCTCAAATATGAATACGAATATTCTCGAATACGAATACGGATATTTTCGAATACGGATTTTCTCGGATACGAATATCGGATAAAACGGATTCCTAGCGATTTTGTCGATTTTCACCGATTTTTGACCGGTTACCGGTTTTAAACCACCTAAATTCAAATTTTGAATCACAAAATTTATACGAATTTTTCATGGATTCTAGAAACAGATCGAATACGAATCGAATAGTCTCGAATACGGATACGAATATTCTCGAATACGAATGCGAATACGAATACTCTCAAATACGGATACGAATATTCTCGAATACGAATACGAATATTTTTAAATACGAATTTTTGCTTACCATATTCGTGTTTTCTCGGATACGAATATCGGATAAAACGAATTATCTGTTACCGTTTTCCACCCCTAGTGGTGGTACAACATACAAACGTGCAACAGCCATACCAAGGTGGTGTGGTTGAGGTCAGGGCATGCATGTAGCTGGTGTGTGCATGTTGGTGACATGCAGTCGTGCGCTACAGCAACAGGAAAACCGGATGGTTAAGTGCAGTGTGTTCAGGTGCTGTGGTGGCGTGTGACTAGGGAGTGCATCAAGTGTGCATGGAGTCCAGAATAATCGGTCAATGCATGAGCTAGCAGTGGTGTGCTGCATGTTGCATGGATCAGTATTCTAGGAGTTAAAATAGGATCGTGGGAAGGTAGCTAGCAATATAGTTGTTTTAAGTCATGTACTCAGAGTGGGTAGTAGAATAAAAAGAAAGGGGTAGGGGTGCAAATGGATCGGATATGATCGAATAATTTCAAATATGAATACGAATCCATATTTTTAAAACGAATACGAATACGAATATTCTCAAATACGGATACGAATATTCTCGAATGCGAATACAGATATTTTCGAATACAGATTTTCTCGGATACGAATATCGGATAAAACGGATTCCTAGCGGTTTTGCCGATTTTTCACCGGTTTTTGACCGGTTACCGGTTTTAAACCGCCTAAATTCAAATTTTGAATCACAAAATTTGTACGGATTTTTCATGGGTTCTAGAAACGGATCGTATACGAATCGAATAGTCTCGAATATGAATACAGATACGAATATTCTCGAATACGAATGCGAATACAAACATTCTCAAATACAGATACGAATATTTATGAATATGAATACGAACATTTTTTAATACAGATTTTGCTTACGACATTCGCGTTTTCTTGGATACGAATATCGGATAAAACGAATTATCCGTTACGATTTTCCACCCCTAGAAAGGGGAGTAGAAAAGCTATGCGGTTTTGTGCAGCAACAGAAAAAGGTCATCTCCTGTCTCTCTTCTTCTCCCGTAGGGGTACAAATGGAGCGGATAATTTTCGTCCATCCGACCGACCGAAGTCTTGCGGAACAAATACAGAAGAGGTAGATGGGTATCCGGCACTATCCATGTCCAACTCCGACTCCGAAGAAAAAATATGGAATATGATACCGGATAAGTGATATCCGTCTGTATATATCTGATTGTACCATACTGTCCAATGTTCTGTGCAAAGAAGCGGATAATTTCTGTCCGACCAACCGTCCGAAAGATTATGGAACGGATACAGAATGGAGAAATGTATATCCAGTATTATTCATATCCAACTCTAACTTCGAGAAAAAAATATAAAATAAAATATATAATAAACCATATCCGTTGTATCCGCTCTAATTTCACCTCTATTCTCCCGTGTGTGTTTGTGCGTCCACCAGTGTGTGCGCGTTCAGGAGATAGCTTGATCCGGGGCTGATTTCCAAGACTACGAGCTCGTCGACGATGACGACGTGGTCGCCGTCGACGCCGTGCGCTCCGCAGCGGCCGAGCAGGAGCGAGACAGGATCGCGCACGACCTCCTCCACGGCGGCGGCTCTTTCTTCTAGGTGGCTATCCCCGGCCTGGGTATCTAACTTAGGTTTTTGTCTGTGTACCACGACACGGGGAATAATGTGATCTGATGACCTTCTAGTTCTATAAAACCATGGAAGACTCCTAGATGAGAACGTACAGTTTTCTGATATGGTTTTACTTGTCTGTTATGCCACGTCTGGTAGGATTAGGAATTTCATAAGAATTCCGCAGGGATTTAATTTGCAGGACAGTATAGATCCTCCAAAATTCCTTTGAAACCCCTCCAACCCAAGCGAGCAGTTCTTTTTTTTACTCTCTAGGATTTGACCATGGTCTACAAAGATTCGAAGACAAGATCCAGAGGATCTCAATATCTCATGTTCTTCTTTACTCTCCAGGATTTCAATCATGGTCTAGAAAAGATTGACAAGATCTAGAGGATCTCAATATCTCATGTTCTTCTTTACTCTCTAGGATTTTATCATGGTCTACAAAGATTCGAAAACAAGATCCAGAGGATCTCAATTTCTCCTGTTCTTCTTTACTCTCTAGGATTTCAATCATGGTCTAGAAAGGATTTAAGACAAGATCCAGAATAACTCAATATGTCATGATCTGTGAGACTGTCCTGTAACCTGAAAAATCATGTACAGCGTTTTCATCGTCATTGAACAAGAAAATTCTTCAGTGTGTGCTTACGTCTGGTTTGATTTTAGTAGGTAAATCTCTGAAACAACCATTTCTGTCTGAAATGACCAGGTGGTTGGTATTAAAAAGAAAACCAGCTGATGCAGCAAGCAAGTTTAGAAGGCACTGACAGTCTGACACTCATGTCAGAACATTCTTCATTGTATGCTTGTATCTGGTTTTATTTTACTAGGTCGATCTCTGGATTAACCAATGTCAGAAAATAGCCAGGTTGTTTCCTTCAAGAAGAAAACAATCTGATACAGCAATTAAACCAAGTTTAGAAGGCACTCACTGATATCATGCTCTTAACACTTTTCGAAATGATCAGAAAATAAGGATGACATTAGATATCAAACACCAGAACAATAGATGTAGTAGGCAAGTAACAAGTTTAATGTATGTACAATAATCTGGAAAGAGTTTACAAGATTCATTTGTCGGTATCCATGCTCTCGAATAATACAAACAATATTGGAAACATTTTCAATGCTCAGATACCAAGATACGACTTACTATCATTCCATCATCATGTAGTACACTCATTTACTTGACTGATATGTACAAGCAGTTTCTCCCCAGCCAGATCTTGGTAGCTACTGCAACACCTGCAACAAGGTCTGGCCGTCTGGGTACAATATTTTCTGGCTATGAGCTGTTCTAGATGAAAATGTGTCATTCAGTTGCTACACTTGTGTGAATTCCAACGCGTTTCCATCCGGGTCTCGTGCAAAAATCGCTGGTCGCCCAGATTTGCTGAGTGTGTAGCTGATTCCTGCATTACAGTTGAGTAGTACCAGGTCAGCATGTTGTCAGACGGTGGAGGATAAAGGAAGGTTGAGATGTTAATTAACAGTCTAATAATAGCCTAGCGTATTGAATAATACAAACCATAATGCAGATTAAACATTATAAAGGCCTAACAGGTGAAGTGGTGTCAACTAAAAGAAATAAATTCTAGTATAAAACATGAAAAAACAATAGAACATGAGTCTCATGTCGTACTAAAGTCATGTGGATGTAATACATTGAGATCCTAAGAAATCTATTGACCAGACTTCTGATAGATTATCTAATCAACATCACTGTCGAGTCAACTATAACATCAGACCTCCTGTCGACAGCTTGCAACGATTGCTACATAATGGTACCTAAAACCAAGGACAAGGTTTTCAAGGCATCTATAAATTTGCCCAAACAGGGGTTTTATTTGTCATGTCTGTAAGAAAAATAGCCTCACTAGGCTATTGTCACAGTTTTGGCATAACAATACCTCACTCTGAATAAGTCCATTGTATTAACAGTACAGGCAGATATGACTATAACACATATATATATATATATATATTTGTTATAGATATATACCCTAAAACTGATATTTTCAAAAACATACCAATTTGGGTTGAATTCGCGCATTTGAAATCAAGGTGCCCGAGCACCCGGTGCCCAATTCAGTGTCCTATATATATATATATATATATATATATATATATATATATATATATATATATATATATATATATATATATATATATATATATATATATATATATATATATATATATATATATATATATATATATATATATATATATATATATATATATATATATATGAATCTTTAGCATGGTAAAGGGCATGTCACAGTAAAATCTACAAGTTCAATCTCTAATACTGTACTACCGAATATCGATCCATGGGTTTTGGCATGTCAGTATGTCATATTAAAATTTACAAGTTCAATTTTCTAGTATTGATGCCATGAATAAATATCCAGATTGCTTTGGTTCTTGTGTCTTCAGTTCTTGGCACCTTTGTGCTACCCATGACATTTCAGCAATGAGCAATGTAAGGCTTGTTCTACTACCAATGAGGCAATGAAGGAAGTCAGCATGTAGAGAAAACAGGTATTTATGCATTGTAGCCATTGCATTGTATACACAGCAGGAGAGAGAGAGAGAGAGAGAGCTCAGAAATACCAGCTTTGTCAAAGATGTCTTTCAACTTCAACACATCTTTGATTGCAATACAGGTATGACGATCACGTCCACCATGCTCTGGACGTCCCGTCAATGGATCAGGATTTGGCAGTTCCATCAAGTGGATCATCTCAGAACCAACCCAGAGCCAAGCACCTCTGTACGGAAGCTTGTCAGTTGGCCGGGCAGGATTCACCTTAAGACCTGAATGATCAACCACATCAGTTTTACTTTATAAGCAGCGAGTATAGACATGCACCATATACAACTGGCAGCTAACTCACCAAGGAGGTCCTTGTAGAAGGCCATTGACCTTTCAAGATTTTCACATAGGATTCCGACATGGTGAATGCTAACAACTCCATAATCAGGTTCTGCATCGAACAGCAGACAATGATTTCATTCAGAATGAAGATAATCACAGAACTCTGACCAAATACACTTGGTTATGGCCGATAGAATGCTGAATACTCCATGACAATACGCAAATTAAGCTACTGACAGTTTGCCTTGTACAGAGAGGCCAAGGCCTGCATAGCACTTAGAATCTTAGATATTCATTTTGTATGTACTAACATATTATGCTATAACAACATGCAAGAAAAATCTAGTCAGCACTCCCAATTTCGAAGCAAAATGCACATTGTGATTGCAATTATTGACTGAGGCTGGTCTGGCCAGCAACCCTGGCTGGTTTTGTCTGTTCAGCCAAAATCTGGTTGAAACAGTTCTAATTATATTTTTTTCTAATTAAGTACCAGCTACTGAAAGCATTTTCTGGTTTGAGGGTTTAACAATACCTAAAAATATTGACATCAAATTGTGAAAATTTGACGGTTATGTGCTAAACTGCTCCTCCAATCAAATAAGTAAACACAAATTGCATCTAGAATATGATCTGCAACATTGGGTTTGGTACACACAGCAGGCCCAAATTAAAGCAACACAACATTTCCACCCCACCAGCAAGCATCACCAAAATTATCCACCACATGTTCCCACAGATCACTTGCTCACATGCACGTCAAAATTCCCGACCGATCTGGAATCTTGACTGCTACTCCCTGCAAACTTGGGCCGGAATAGGAGCCCCAAATTCAGTGATATATACCACAGCAAACCATCACCGGAACACTCCATCAATCACCTCAAGATAATGCATACAGACAAAAATGACCTGCCTTTCACATGTATTTCATTTCTTACCACTCCAAGAATCAAGAACTCACCCTGGGACGGCTCCTTGGCTGTGAGGAGCTGCTGCTCACCGCCGGTGGCCACCGATAGGTGGGTCCGGATACGGCGGCGCGCGGCGGCGGAGGGGGCCGGCTGGGCCCTGGCCACAGCGCAGGCCTTCCCGGAGCCGGAGGGGGAGAGGAGGGGGAGAGAAGGGAGGCACCTGGTCGCCATTGCGGCCTTGCCAAGAGCTCCTCCGCTTTGGTTGCGTGCGTCCCTTCTTTTTTTCGGCCTTTTGTTTTCTTGTTGCTGGCACTAATTGCACACCTCAAAATTTCATGAGGCCGGCAGCGACTGAGGGCATCTTCAACGAAGTCTCTCAGCTTATCCACGTGAGCTAGAGATAATAGAATACCTTATTAATAGTTTTTTCTATTTATTTTATCTAACTAACCTCATCAGACAGCTCTCCTCCCTCCTCCTACCGTCATCCTTCCCAATATCCTACCTCATCGCCTCTCCAAAAATATACTGACACACCCCATCCCTCTTGCCACCTGCGTGCCCTCCCTCTCTCACCCTCTACTCGTCACTTCGATGACAATACTGCCAGCCAAATCTAAGTGACCGACACGTTCTCCCTCTCTCTCACCGCTGGCGTGCTCTTCCTCTCTCTCACCGTCGGCGTGCCCTCCCTCTCTCACAACCGGCACGCTCTACCTCTCTCTCACCTCATCACTGGTCGCTCTAACGATAATGCCGCTGGCCAAATCTGATCGATGGGCGTGCTCTCCCTATCACCGCTGGCGCACCCTCCCTCTCTTACCGTCGGCATGCCTCCCTCTCCCTCACCTCAACACCCGTCGCTCCGACGACAATGCCGTCGACCAAATCTGAGCGACTAGCGTGCTCTCCCTCTCTCTCTCTCAACACCGGCGCGCCCTCCCTCTCTCTCACCACCGGGGCACCCTCGCTCTCTCAATGCCGCCTCACCTCCTTTGCTCACCGCCACTTCTATAACCACGCCTCCCACTAGATCTAAGCGGCCAGCGTCTTCTTCACCTCTATCACTGTCGTAGACTTGTTACCAGTGAGGTTGCGCTTGTGGTCTCATCAGTCCCGATCGACACCATCCATGAAGGTCAGTCTCCGTCGCCACATTTATTTGCTGACAGGCATATGCTCCACAAAACATGGCATAACGGTTGAGTCCATTCCAATGGTGTTGAAGCCATCTCATGGGTTGCTGGTTCGCGTGCAAAGGTTGTTGCTCCTGCATCGGACAGCTCCCCTCCACCTCACCTGTGCTCCGACGTGGTAAGACGTATGCGATGGCTGAGATAGACTATTGAAGATACCCTGACTTGACACATACCATCAGCCTTTTAAGCTTCCTTTGTCTGTACACTTTTATTCTTCGCCGTTCAGTCAGAATAGGAGATTGTACCATACTCTGTTCCTCTAATGGAAAGTTGATTATGGCATTCCCCTGCCTGGAACTTAGCGCTGCTAGTTAGTCTAGGCTAACTTCTGCTTCCTTGCAGAAAATCTTGTAGATAAATTCAGCTGGTGGCTGGTGCTATGTTTTGCAGATAAGATTAAGATCAACAATACTTCTCCAAGGGCTTGTTTGCAACGCATAAGTTCCACAAGAAGTTTGCATAAAATAGTATAATTCCTTTAAGATTTTTACAAAATTCTAACATTCTAACGGCCTCTTTGGATTGAAGGATTTTCATGGGATAAATAAAGGAATCCTATTCCTATATAAATTGGTACTATTTATCCCTTTGGAACATAGGAAGCCACCCTTTTAATTCCTAAGGATCACTATATCTTTCCCATGGTTCCATAGGTAAAACATAGGAAAAAAGCGCGAGCTCACATTGGATGGAAAAATTCCTGCATTTTTCCGGCGCTTCATCCAAACGTCAATTCCTCTAAATTTTTTTTTTGTGTTTTCCAATCCTTTGTTTTGCACGTCCATTCCTATCCTATTTATGTGTTTTTCTATCCCTATGACATTCTGCATTCCGGCCCTAAACGGGCCTAATATGTTTATAATAGGGTGTGTATGGATAATTGGTTTTTAGATCAATTTCAACACTGCTACAGAAAATCATATTACAGATGGTTCAAAAACATCATCACAGACGGTTTTTTGAGCCGTCTGAATTTATGGGTCAGTAATAATACGAGGTCATCACAGACGGCTTTCGAACTGTACGGTTTTAGTTAAAAACCGTCTGTGATTATCAACTACAGACGGTTTTTAGTTAAAAATCGTCTGTGCTATTCTCTTCTACTCCTAAATCTATTTCTGTTTACTAGCTAGCCTCAGGAAATGCTAGCTATGCCCTCTGAAACAAGCAGATCAACATGTATATGTATACATCCAATTCACATCTCAATTCATTTCACAAACATAAAACATCGAGTAGATTACTCATAGCACTGCATACATAAGAGGACACTTGCAATTTTACAAAGATAAACTTCACGGCTACAAATTCAGAAAAATGCTTATACTACATTAAACTACAATCTAAAATAAGTGGTGCGGAAAAACTATATTGCCTTCTTCCTTTCCATCTTCTTTGCCATTGCCATTGCTTTCTTCCTTACCAATCACCCTTGCCATTGCCTTCTTCATTGCCAGTCTCCCTTGCCATTGCTTTCTTCCTTGCCTGCCTGGTGGTATTGGTTCGGGGTGTAGGGAGAGGGGGTTAATAAGGAGAACGGTGCCTGCCATTCGATGCGGAGAGAATGGACGGATGAGATCGGGATCCTGGGGTATATGCTACGGATCGATGACGTGACGGGATATCACAGACGGTTCAGATTACAAACCGTCTATGATAGACATCACAGACGGTTCATAACAAAAACCGTCTATGATAACAGGAGATATCACAAAGACAACATACCGATACAATATAAATAGCTAGTCTCAAAAGATAAAATAGCAAAATTTTATATGGCTTATATATACTCATTTGAAAGGTTTCGATGAGATCTACAACTTTGCAGCTGAGGCGAAACCCAAATTGCAAAGGGAAGACCAAGAAAAATGGCAAAAACAGAAACCAAAAACTTGCAACGCAGGTTTAGGTCCAAAGATGACCGATTTTTGGGGTCTTGGAGAGTGACCAGCTTTCGCTGTTGTTTGTTTTGGATCGGGCTTGTCGTTAGCTTTCCAACGAGTATAAGAACGTTGAAAACGGACACCGTATGCAAAAGTTATGCCCGTTTTACTGAAAATATCTCAAAACTGAATTCTACTCGGACTCAAGCGGGAAATTATGAAATTTTGGGGGATTGCAAGGCGGGAAATATATCACAGACGGTTTTTAATACGAACCGTCTGTGTTAACTTCATTATCACAGACGGTTTTTTAATACGAACCGTCTGTGTTAACTTCATTATCAGACGGTTTTTATCATATACGGTTCTTATCTAGAACCGTCTGTGATACTTCACAGATGGTTTGTATTAAAAATCGTCTGTGATAATGAAGTTAACACAGACGGTTCGTATTAAAAACCGTCTGTGAAAATACCACAGATGATTATTCATATGAACCGTCTGTGATACTTGCAGTATAAACCGTCTATGATGTAAACGTTTAGTTTAACCTCTTTTGTAGTAGTGAAAACGCATATATAGGCCCCTTTGGGACAGATTCCTGTATGAATTTGACCCAGATGCCACACATTTCGATAACTCAGATTCCTGCATATATAGGGTTGGCAAATTAGAGGAAAAGAGTGGAAAAATGTTTTCATGCCACACATTTCGATAATTCAACAAGAGGACGGGCTTACATATCAAGAAGAATTTTCATGTTCAAGGACTTGCCAGAGTTTCTGAAGTTTAATGACAAGTGATCAATGTTACTACAAGGTTAATTATGATCTAACTGTACACCCAATCCTGACCTGCAATTCCATTATTATGGCAATCAAATAGAATGGAATAAATGCATCATCCTCATCTCAGACATCGACTGTGATCTATATCTAGAGAATTCCCTAAGAGCAAACATTCTTATTCTTCTACTTTTTGTAAAGACCAGCCTAGCTAGCCTAGTTTTTCCAAAGAAATAAAGAAAGGCAATGGCCACCTGTTGCAATGCGACAGGAGTAAAGTATATTGCCTTTGTGATATATATAGAAGCAGGATACTTGTTTGCAATTTTTTAAGATGTAAGCTAGTTAATTAAGCAACTACGTATAGCTAAAATAAAGATATTTAGATTAATTTGGTGTTGTATGACTACTGAAGGATGCATATGCGAGTTTGGCTTGGTTAGCATGGTTAGTGAGGTCATATATAGTTATAGTTTAATTCCTTGCATGTACACTTTGTCCTTTGAAGATGTTCTAAGGACAAACCATGTAAGGTTTGCAGTTTTTGGAAAAGGAATTCACCATGGTGTTCTGAAAATTTATGGATCAAACGAAACCTATGTTGGCCAGCTGCTTCAATTTAATTATATACCCTATTGGTCTATTTTACCCAACTATTTATTCTTTTCTTTTGGCCTTTGGCAATTAATCAGATTCATTTTGCTTAAGTTAATAGTACATAGACAGCACGTATAACAATAAGATGTTGATAAACCTCTAAGCAGGAATAATGTATATGGATTAACCGTCGGCAAATGATAAACTAACAACAAACTTACTGCAAGAAATTTGTCATAAACAATAGTTAAAAGCTTTGATAAATTCCGATTCAAAATAACCAGTTACACAAATAATTGTTCTAAAAAATTTACCATTACCTCATTAAGAGAACTAACACTTAGTGGCTATAAAAGTGGATTCTTGATACCCAAAACACCCACACCCACAATCACAAGAGAAAGGAAACCATTTATTGTTTGATACATGACATGCGCTATATATTTCTAGTCTTTTCTACTTCCTATCAAATATATTTACTATTTTATATAGGGGTTTGATAAACATCACTCGGATGTTTTCTTCCAAACAATCATCTAAATTTCTCACCTTTGGATGTACGCGAAGATTCATGCGCCACCACCTCCACCTTCTTCTCTGGCGACCCCTTCTTCCTCGTCTCCGGCGACTGCTTCTTCCTCCTCTCCGGTCCGGCGACATGAGGGGAGAATCCCACCCCTGCGCCTAGAGTTCACCGTTCCCTCTAGGCATAGAGGGAGCCCGGGGGCGGTGGTCTAGCGGTGGATAGTGGTGGGGCGACGGGTGGGGTAGGAGGGTGGTGGGCGGTGCCGGCAGGCGGCGGCGGCGGAAAGCACTGGCTATTAGGTTGAGCTGGGGCAGCACGGTGGGGGAGAGGTAGGGGGCGGTGCGGCGAGGCAGCGGGGGCATTGCCGGCCGCTGGTGGTGGAGGAGGGGGTAGTGGCTAGCGGGGGAGGCACACGGAGCTGCTCCAGCGAGAGGAGGAGCGGCGCTGGCGACAAGGAGGGGCAACGAGGAGGCCGCGGGGTGGGAGACGGCGGGATCAAGATAGGGGTTAGGGTTAGGGGTTATATAGTAAGGAGAAATGATGAGAGCCGTTGGATCATAATCGAAGGGTCACGAATTTGGATGATTGTTTGAAATAAAATATCCGGATGATTACTAGACACTAAACATTTCCTGGATATTTTTTTTCAAACAATCATCCAAATTTCTGACCTTTGGATATGTGTGAAGATTCGTGTGCCGCACCTCCACCTTCTTTTTCGGTGACCCCTTTTCCCTCCTCTCCGGCGACCGCTTCTTCATTCTCTCCGATGACCCATTCTTTCTCCTAATTGACGACCGCATCTTCCTCCTCTCCATCGACCCGAGGGTAGAATCCCGCCCCCTGTGCCTAGGGTTCACCATTTCCCTAAGCATAGAGGGAGGCCGATAGGTGGTGGCCCTGCGGTGGGTGGTGTTTGGGGCGAAAGGTGGAATAGGAGGGTGGTGGGTGGTCTTGGGAGGCGGCGGCGGAAATCTTGGCTATTAGGTTGGGCGGGGATAGCATGGTGGGGAGGGTTGGGGTAGTGGCGGCGGCGGTGGTGGTGCGCCGACCGCGGGTGGTGTAGGAGGGGCGGGGTGGCAAGGGAGGCGCGTGGAGCTGCTCCAGCAAGAGAAGGGGGTAGCGTGGAGGGCGATGAGGAGGGGGCGGCGCGAAGGGTGCGGGGTGGAAAGCCGCGGGGTCGGGATATGGGTTAGGGTTAAGGGTTATATAGCAAGGTGGAAATGATAAGAGCCGTTGGATATTAATCTGAGGGTCATGAATTTAGATAATTATTTGAAATAAAATATCCAGATGATTACTAGACACATCTTATTTCTTGCACTATTTTAGGCTTCTTAGGGCAGTTGGTTTGCAGGGGAGGCATGTGAAAAATGATCTTCAACATATGGAGCGCCATGCAGGCATGCAGGCTTCCTTAATTAGCACGTAGTGCTTCAGATGCTCTATGCGTGACCGATGCATGGGTTATACGGAAATGGTTCACACGATGCTGGAGGTAGGATTCCCATACGACATGCAGTTCCCGCGTGAGCCTCCGTGGAGATCTGGGCATAATTAGGCCCCTGGGGGCCGAGAAATCCCGGGACTAGCCCCCCTCGCACGAAAGGCCAGAAGAATTGGGCCCCTGGCGTAGCATGTCACCCTGTCGACGCGCCGCCGTCCCACGCGACCCGGTCTGGCGCGGTGGTACAACGCGCGACGCATGCTGGCGTGGTCTCCCACGATGCGACGTGTGCTCGTTAGGAGCCTCGCGAGCCGCCAGCCTTATTTTTTTGCTTTTAATTGCCAATTTGTATTAAAATTTTATTTGAGAAAAATAGTATGTAGCAAATTAAATTTTGAATTACTTAAATAACAAAAGGAGTTATGGAATTAATTGATGTAAGATTAAACCACATAAAAATATAACTGCTATTTTGTATATAAGATGAGAGCACATAAAATGTTAATGTTATTTCTATGTCTCAACAAGCCATGAATCCCTTTGTAAATATCACCTTGAATCTAATTAATTATTTCTCAGACATAATTACCGCATAAGTTGAAGTATTCATCACCATGGAAACATGCTTACCGAAATATAGTTCACACCGTCAATAGTTAATTAGAACTGCCAACAAATACAGGATTATATTAAAATGTATACATGAATTCAAGGTGCACCCCGCCGCCGAGGCCTTGGATGGCGTAGGTGATACTCATAGAAGGTGAACTTGGCGGGGGGCTGAAGCGCGTCTCGAAGGTCGTAACACGAGGCCTACGTCGGAGGAGGGGTTGCAGACGACTCCGCATAGGGGTACGGCGAAGGGCCGAAAACAGCACCAAGCCAGTCGTTCGCAGATGGGTCAATTTCCTGTGTAGATGGTACAGTGCGTTAGGGTAGACGTTGCGACATTTGCAGTGCGTAGTACTGTTGGAAGGCATGTACCTGGGAAGTGTGAAGTGCAGAGCATCAGTAGCCTCGCGGTGGACATGGTCGAGGTGGTCGTATTGCAAGGAAACAAGAACTAGTTAGAAACGTGTTGCCGTCTGAAAATTGTAGGAAGATTGCCTTCCTGCCTCATCACGTTGTGCCACCCAGTGAGCGTCTGGACCCACTTGTACAGCGTCATCGTGTGTGATCTTAGCTAGACGTTGTGGCGCTGACCCAGTAAGCTTGCTCCTAGTGTGCAGAACGTACCACATTAAGTACGAAGTGTACGTTTCCACATCGTACGGTCGTTCCTCCTGCACAATGTTGATCGTCGCCCACTCGGCCCATTGCATGGTGTACAGTAGCTGAGCCTAGGTCCAGTCATTGCTCTTTCGGCCTTTCGTTGTTTGCCTGCAAGTTAATACGGATGTCGCAAAATCAAAAAGAGATATGTAGGAAATAGGGCAATAGACGAAAATAAATGAGGACACACAATGTGCACTTGGTCTCGAAGCGATCGTCCCCGCGCCAAAGGCACCTACTGGTACAGCCCGAACTATCTAAAGGCCCGCTGAGGGTTGTATGGCTCAACTGTGTGGGAGAATACCAAGTGACAAGTCATATGCCAGTACTCATGATCCTGAAAGCACTAAGAGGATAGGCTATGGAGGGGCCGTGGTTGCAAGGAACTGTGAAGTCTACGGCCACCAGATGACCTCACTCTCATGGAGAGTATTGAACAGGTTATGAAACTCGGGGTACACATGCTTGGGTCTCTCCCTAGCCCATCCTAGGTGAGCACGTGTCCAACGTGTGCCCATTATGGGCCTATCAATGGGGTCCCCGCCAGCACCATTAGGGTACAACTTGGGGCTCAACTAGAAAGGCTCCATGGCTGTACAGAAATACAGTCGGCCAACCAAAAAATGGTCCCAAGACCACAGTTGCAGTAAGGTATAGTATACCGTGAGAACTGGCTCCTCACCGGTGCTGCGTTGTGAGGTATCACACAACCCTCGATAAGTAGCACAAAGCACCATAGAGCCCCAACTCAGCCAAATGATGTACCTAGGGTACACATAGTCTCCCTTGGCCATAGAAAATAGCACCCACCCAAACAGAAGAAACCGGTACGTGAGGTAGTGGGTGCGCACCACCTGCTGGGTCGCGTCCACGGGGCACATCATGTACCGCCATAGCCACTCATGTGGCACCCCCCATGATCATTCGAGGATAGGGTAACCAAACCGTTCAGTCATTCGTATCTTCCATTCTGGTTGCCTGGGAGGGGGCACTACTGCAAGACCCTGCAGCTGTAGACCTGTGAGCATGGCAACGTCATGGAGAGTAACGGTCATCTCCCCCAGCGAAAGTAGAATATGCGGGTCTCCAGACACTAACGGTCCACGAGCGTGGACAACAGTGACACATTCATCTGGAACACATACGGTACATCCAACATGCGAGCAAAGGGCAGAAGCCCTGTGTGTTGCAGTAGTGGGATGTACCGCTGGTCCAAAGGCCAGTGCTCTCTGGGGGGCCTGAGGATGAAGGCCGGAGGGGCCACCCTGGCTGCCCACGCATGATAGTGGTGTTGGGTATCCCAGCATGGGTCAAGCAGCTCATACGCGGGGTCAACAAAAGGTTGTGCTATATCCGATCGAAAGTATAACATCAAGTTAGCCTGAATTCAAAACTTGAGGTACATCAAACAAATTACAAGTAAAACATATGACAAATTAAACACATGACCAATTATAGATAATTTACACGAGACTACCATTTAATACAGAGAAAATTCATTCTATACCACTTATGAGTATGTTAGAATTTTTTGGTGCTACGTCGCATTTTACAAGCATGTCATAATTTTTTCAAAATTTTTAAACCCCATTTACTCTCTGTTTCTAAATCTACGGTCGTTCCTCTTGCACAACGTTGATCATCGCCCTCTTGGTCCACTGCGTGGTGTATGGTAGTTAAGCCTGGGTCTAGTCATTGCTCTTTCGGCCTTTCGTTGTTTGCCTGCAAGTTAATATGAACTCGCAAAATCAAAAAGTGATATGCAAGAAATAGGGCAATTGACGAAAACAAATGAGGACACACATGTGCGCCTGGTCTCAAAGCGATCGTCCCCATGCCAAATGCACATGCTGGTACAGCCCCAAACTATCTGAGGACCCGCTGAGGGTTGTATGGCTCAACCATGTGGGAGAATACCAGGTGGCAGGTCATAAGCCAATACTCATGATCCTGAAAGCACTGAGAGGATAGGCCATGGGGGGCTGTGGCTGCAAGGAACTGTGGAGTCCATGGCCACCAGATGAAACTTGGGGTACACACGCCTGTGTGTCTCCCTAGCCCATCCTAGGTGAGCACGTGTTCAACGCATGCCCATTTGTGGGCCTATCAACGGGGTACAAGTCAGGGCTCAACTGGAATGGCTCCACGGCCGTACGGAAGTACGGCCGGCCAACCAGAAAGTAGTCATAGGACCACAGCTGCAGTAAGGTGTAGTATACTGCGAGAACTGGATCCTCACCAATGCTGCGCTGTGAGGCATCACATAGCCCTCAATAAGTGGTGAAGCACCGTGGAGCCCCAACTGTACTGTGGCATCTCGTCGGGCAACGCATCCGCCAACGACTCAGCCAGATGGATGTACCTAGGGTACACACAGTCTCTCTTGGTCATAGAAAATAGCACTCACCTAAATAGAAACAACAGGTACGCGAGGTAGTGGGTGTGCACCACTTGCTATGTCGCATCCATGGGGCATGTCATGTACCGCCGTAGCCACTCATGTGGCACCCCCATGATCTCTTGGGGATAGGGTAACCAAACCATTCAGTCATTTGTATCTTCCAGTCTGGTTGCCTAGGAGGGGCCACTACTGCAGGACCCTGCAGCGGTAGACCTGTGAGCATGACAACATGTTGGAGAGTAATAGTCATCTCCCCCAACGAAAGTGGAATATGTGGGTCTCCAGACACCAACGGTCCACTAGTGTGGACAACAGTGACGCGTTCAACTGGAACGCATACGGTACGTCCAACCTGTAAGCAAAGGGGCGGAGCCTCGTGTGTTGCAGTAGTGGAACATACCGCTGGTCCAGAGGCCAGTGCTCTCTGCGACTTGTGGATGAAGGCCAAAGGGGCCACCTCGGACGCCCACACATGACAATGGTGTCGGGCATCCTAGTGTGGGTCGAGCAGCTCATATATGGGGTCAACAGAAGGTTGCGCCATGTCCTGTCGAAAGTATAACATCAAGTTAGTCTGAATTCAAAATATGAGGTACATCAAATAAATTACAAGTAAAACATATGACAAATTAAACACATGACCAATTATAGACAATTTGCACGGGACTACCATTTAATATAGAGAAAATTCATTCTATGCCACTTATGAGCATGTTAGAATTTTTTGGTGCTACGTCGCATCTTACAAGCATGTCAGAATTGTTTCGTAATTTTTAAACCCCATTTACTCTCTATTTCTAAATAGTACCCTTTACTTCCATTTAAATTATTGATCTTAAAATTTTCTTTCAACAATCCATTCAAATATTTCCCTACCTCACTCACATATTGAACAACACCTCTGCGAATTTTCAGATTTTTTGGAGGGTGCTTTCTATTTTAAATAAATCAGGTCTTTCCACTTTTCATAGGTGATTCAACATAGTTTACATTTTTCAGACACTAAAATTAATTTATTTTCCAATTTTCAATGCAATTATCACAATTTACCCCTCCATCCAAACTAACCTAACAGATTTCATAGTGCCCAACGTTAAGTTACACCATTTTGCACTATTTTTACCGTTGCTACACTATGCAACTAAGCATATCACACATGTACCACCCTAAAATTCATAAATTAGTGCTAACGATACTGCATTATATTTGTAAGCAAACAACTACATTGATACGCAATTTTTAACATAACAGTTATTAACTAAAATCTGCATAAAGCACAACAATCTAACCAACACATGCATGTCAAACAGTTTGTGCAAAACATCATACAAATGGATACTGACTTTTTCCAAATGCATGTTCTCATGCAAACAAAATAACCTATGCATAAACTACAACATTCATTTAATTACGTGATTAATAAGCTTTTAACGACATTAACAATGATTTTTCATACTAGCAAACTACCATTTTCTAATTATATGCTAATCACGTTGCTAAAAAAATCGCCGCATGTCAACAAAAATTACCTCTTTCGGATGCTCCAAAGCGGATCTGTAACTTTTCCAAATGTACAAACTTGAAATTAAAATTCAAAACCACTCAAAACATGGATGCTTTCACTGTCTTACTTCGTCTCTTCTCTGTTGTCTCTCACTCTTAACTACACTAAAATGGCGCTGCTGCCTCTTTGAAACAACGGAACCCTCATATTGTTTGTATCATGCAACCAGGGGAGCAGATAGAGGGCTGGGCTGGGCTGTGCAGTGCTGCCATGCGCGTGCTTGGGGAGGGGGTCGGCTGCGTGCGACGGAGCGAGGGCATAGCACATTCAGGGAAAGCACCAACAGCGTCGCGCGGTGTGTGACTGCGCCTACACGCGTCGCGCATTGGGCCAATTATGCCCAAAATTCGCCTCAGTGTGCTTCCTGCCCTGCAAGTTGTCAAGATTAGGACCAATCTCACGTGCCACGTACGTTGGATCGTACGAGCATCGTGCACTAGATCGTCGTATGTATAGCGGGGCTAGCTCTGGGTTATATATATGATGACCTATCTGCAGGCTCTTAATTAATTTGCTCACCTGCATGGGTTATAACTCGCCCTGTGGTGTTTACTTTAGTGGCTAAGGCTTATTTAATTCTTCGCGCCATGAAAGATTATACTTTTGACTGCCACATGCATGCCATGGTGGGCGGATGAATTTGTAGAATTTTATAGAGTGAGCAAATGGCAATTAGAGGTCAAAATTCTCAACAATGAAAAGGTCAATTTTCCTTTTTTATGATAAATCTTGAGATATACTATAGCTTGCAATAATATGTGCATACTAATGTAACACCTCGGTCCTCTATAGGATCTACGATGCTATCACCATACATTTATCATTTTAAAAGTATTGCTAATCCAATTTTTAGCAGCACCTCTACTGTTTTTATGATTTCCCATATGGAGCAAATAACAGATAATTATAGGATAATCGCAATAAGCCAACTAACTTCATATTGCACAAATCCGATATAACCAATTCCTGTCCCACCAGGCAACTTTCCATTGTCCCGTTGCTTAATCAATCCGAACATTTAGCGATTTCGTCATTTACACTAGCGAATCGAATTCTACACGCTTACTCTCTCTTCAATTGATCACACTATTTAACCTTAATTTATTTTCTCCCTTTCCCTCTCCTACCACGGATCGACCAGATCAACAGTAGCAGCACCGATTTCACCGTTCAAGCATCCATATTAATAAACGATATCTTAATGGCCATACGAATCAATTCTAACAATCGGCATAATAACTTATGCAAGATTCAGTGAACAAGTAGGGAGAAGGGTTTTTGAGGTGTTACCCTGGCCCCAATGGCTAGATCGAGGCCTACCTTCCTTTCCTTGACTGGATTTGACAGATCTGGTAGTAGGTCAAACTTTCCTTCTCTCTTTTTTTTTCTTTTCCTCCTCTCTCTTCTTTTTCCTCGCTCCCTTCTTCCTTTCTTTTCCTTCACCCGTCGGCTTCCTTCTCCTCTTTCTTCTCTCCTCGCTCGGCCAGCGACTCCCGCGTCTCCTTCCTTATCCCGTTAGCCGGCTCTCCTTCCTCAGCCTCGATCCCGGTCACTTCCTCTTCTTCCCTCAGCCGGCGGCCTCTCCCTGCTCACCTCTTAGCTGGCCAGCCCTCCTTCACTTCCGTGGAGTGGCGGCGACAGCGAGAGCGGGGAGGCGAGGCGCGAGCGAGGGGTTGCGCTATGAAACCGTGAAGAAATTGTGGCAACCGCGATGGCGACGAACGGTTGGAGAAGCAAGGGCGGCGACGAGTGGCAGCTGGAGGGGCGTGGGATGGCAAGGCTCGGCTGGAGGAACAGTGGCCACACTGGCGGCTACCGACAATGGTGTGCGCAGGCGACAGCAACGCGCGGCACACTCGAGGCATTGCTAGTAGCAGGGGGTAGCGAGGTGTAGTCGGAGGAGCGCTGGCGCCAAGAAGGCCTGCGTCGCGGGTGACGAGCAGCGGGGAAATTTGTGACGAGCAGCGTGGCGAGAGGCGCGAGGGGGAGGCGACGGTAGCGGGGTGAGCATGGGGAAGTGAAGCCAAAATGGCTTTTGCCTCTCCCTCCACCTGGCTCCCTCTCTCTCTCTTATAGCTTTGGGGATGGGCCGGGTTGGGCCTCATCCAGCCTAGGTGTTACAACTAATTTGTCGTTGACTAATATATGACACATGTGGTTACTGTAAGATGATGTAGAGGTCATTCTATATGTGTGATGAGTATTTGACTTTAATATGCAAGTTTTATCGGAGTTTGAGTTTGATTTTTGAAGAGTTTGCATTTTTCAGAGTTGTTGTCTGTCTCTGGTGATCTGACCGGTGGGTCCGGTGTTATCAGATTTTGGGAGTGCCTAGACCGCCGGGGTGGTATGACTATTTCTAGTTGGCAATTTATTTATTTCAAAGAGCATGTTTTGGTGTTGGGCATGTGTGGTTTGACTGGCCATGGTGGCGGTTGGACTGGACCGGTGTGATTGGCATTGAAGTCGTGGTCAGATTGACCAGTGGCTGGCGGTTTGATCGGTGTTTTGAGGGCAAACATGTCATAGGTGTAGATGGAAATGGGTATGGACATGTTTGAGTGTGTGCATGGCATCGGTGTCATTGCTTTCATGTAGCGTGTTGCATAATGCATTGTTTTGATTAACATGAGTTAAGTGCATATAATTTGTGCTCGATATGGTTGCTTAATCTTTGGATGTGCTGGTGGCTTGAATAACATAGTGGTCGATGACAATAAACTTTGACTAGACGGGGAGTGGATGTCGGGAATGGTCGTGTAAGTCTTTGTGAGAATGTGCAGCTCAAGCAGGAGCGCAAAGAAAATAATGACCATGGAGAGACAAGCTGATGTGTGTAATGCGCCAAGTGATAAGGCTGATGCATATAGAGATGGTTCGGGTGCGTGAATATGTTACAGCTAGTCATTGGGTATTACGGGCTATGTGTCAAAGTATGCGGAGATGCTTTGGTGTAAGGTAAGTATTCTTGGATTATCAATTATGTCAATTAATGATTTTGTGTTGTGCGATGCTACGTAACGGTTTGTTTGTTGTTGTTGGTTATAGGACTCTGGGGCTAAGTTATGGTGAGGCAGAAGGAATCAAACTAATCTAGAGGAGTTGAGGTCTAGAACGATCAAAATGCCACCAAAAGATAACTGAGGCTAGCAGAGTGGTTACAAGTTGAAAAGACAAGGAATCGGAGCGCGAGTTACCGATGGTGGACATGATGGGAAATAGCAAGGGACTGGAACTAAGCTCAGGAGGGAGTTAAGGTCCGTGCGGTCGAGAAGTCCAGGTGATGTCATCATGCGAGAAAAGGTATGTAGAGCGCTAGGTGACTTGGTCTGTTTGCATGCGAGGATGGTTCGGTGGATCTAAACGCGTGAGAGGCTTGATGGTAAGTCATTGGAGCTATATGGATTTGAAGATGAAGCACGTGATTACTTCAAGTTGAAGGAAATGTTAAGCTTTGTGGAAGACAATAGAAGAGTATTTTTATAAATTGCCTAATACAAAAAAATTGGTGGTGTGTAAAACCGCGGTAGTTGCCTAAATGGTTAGGTCATGGTTGTGCTGGAAATGCTGATAAGGTGTTGATACACTAATGGGTAAATTGTTGTGCGCGCTTTGAGAAACATGCATGTGCGAGTGTAAAATTCGGTATTGTGTTGAGTTAATGGGTTAGCTAATGTAAGAGCAGATGAAATCCAACTTGAGCTGCTAGTAAGTGTTTCCCTTGTGAGCATCCATTTGTAAGGAGGTGAAGAGGTGATTTAGGGGTAACCTTTAGGAGAGCGAGTGCTAAGTCTTAGAGAGGAGTTAGTGTTCTTAGAGAGAATCTTTGAGAGATGAGTTGTGGCTCTTTGTCTTTAGCTTGTTGTCATCTGTTGGACCGTTGATCAGAGGGAGATGAATGATTGGAGAAGCTTTTTTGATGCCCCTAAGTATTCTAAATCTTCACTCGAATGACTATGAAATTCACCTAGATCAGATTATACCTCCTACACAAAAGTCTACCGAGATCTATAATGAAAATGGTGCAAAAACCTTAAGAGTTGGCACCCTAGCTGGTCTGACCACCAGTGGCATGCTGGTATAATCAGAGGCTGGTCTGACCACCAGGACCACCAAGCAAAGAGTGGTCTGACCGCTCCCCTGATCCCAGGTGAAAAACTCCTGGGACAAAAACTAAATATGAGAATCTTGACCAAATCAAGTTAAATTGCTACCAAATTTGGTATATACCTTAATAAGGATGTCTGGAACCAAATCAAATCAAGAAACACAATGTTTTTAAACTTGATCCTATCCGGTTTGGAAGAATTGATTGTAGGTCACAATAAACATACCAAACCCAACAACCAAATTACTTCTTGCTCGTGGAGATCTAAATCATAAGATTTTTCAGATCATCTCTTACATATCTTAGCAAGATAATCTAGTAATAAGTTTTGGCTAGAAAGACCATGATCACAATATCACAAATCTTGGTCAAGACAAGTCAAGAACTACGTAAAATCTTGAATTTTGCTATAGAGTGATCTGGATGGGCATAGATTGATCTTAGATATCTACTAGAGCCTCTTGCTCATCACGGATCATAACAAGATCAAGAAAAGCACAAAAAGAATCAAATCACCAAAGACAAGGGCAATAACTCATGCAAAGAGAGACAAGAACACAAGGATATTAAGAACTTGATCTATTGTATAAAGAGGAATAATTCTTACAGCTTGCTGGTTTACAAAGGGCTCTCCACAAGTCCCACTCTTATTCACATCATGAAGAAGAGAAGTACTAGTCTAAGATTAGAAAATCTCCTTGCTTCCTTGTTCACCCTCCTCCTCTAAATAGGCTAACCAGCCCTCTTAGTGCGTCTAGACCTGCTAAGGTTTGGAGAAACCCGTCGACCCCCACTAACATCAGGTTTTACACTCACTCGCATGCTTTTCAAAACGCTTACAAGATCAACCCGCTAACATGCTAGGAATTAATCCACACAACATACATGACCCTAGCCTAACCCTAAACCACCTCTCTTGCATCTCTCTGCGCCGAGATTTTGGAGTAGGCCTCTAGTCCATTTTTAGACATTTTCCCAAAATGCCTCAGATGAAGCTTCCAGGCACATCCCCTTGACTTTATCTTCATCTTGGCGTGCAAGTCACCATTGTATGATCGAGGAGGCTGATTAGAGGAGGTGAATAAGCGGTCTTAAAAATCTCTTTCAATTAAATTGCTTTTATATTTGGCTAAACCAAATATATAATGCAAAAACCTAACTCAAATTGGTTTAGCACAAATGATGCCTAAATTAATTAAGTTTACTTGTGTGTACCCACAATTCTAAGGCTATGTCAAGGCTTGCAATCCTAGAAAGATAAGCAATCAATTTAATTCTATGAATGTAAATTGCTTGAAGGTAAATTGAGCATAAGAGAACAAATCACACTTAACATGGTTGCTTTTTACTGTGGTGTTCGGTGACTTGCCGGTCTCCTCTAGTCCACATTGAGGTAAAGCCAAACGAATTGGACCGGCTCCACGAATTAAGCTTTCCACCTAAAATCCACTAGTGGTAGCTCTTTCCCACTCCGGGTAGATGAGCTCCAACTTTCACACTTCACTGGGTCTTCTCACAACCTTCTTTTAGAAGATCACCGCGCACAACGCCTCCAACGCCGTTTAGGAGTCGACAACCTCTAAGAGTAATAAGTCAAGCCCCTCGCTCGACTCTCACTGCATGCAACGAATGCACAAACTCGAGTGGATGCTGAATCCACCTCTAAATACAACACATGCAATCGAGAGCCTTTCTCCTTCCTCACATGGTGCAATAGATGTACAATTGGGAGAAGGACTTTACACTAGCTAAAAGGAGTGAAATAGATCTCGACCACGTCAGTTTCAACTACGCTAGTTCAAGCATGCTGGTTTCGACCACACAGATCTAGACCACGTTGGTTCAACACGCTGGTCTCAATCATACAGATCTCTGATCACGTTGGTTCTGACTACGCAGGTTCGACCACGCTGATTTTGATCACACAGATCTGGATCACATTGATTCCGACTATGTTAGTTCGACTACGCTGGTCTCGATCATACAGATTTCGACCACGTCAGTTCCCACTACGTTGGTTTGACCACACTGGTTTCAATCACACATATCTCTACCACATTGATTTCGACTACGCTGGTTTCGATCACACAGATCTCGACCACGTTGATCGACCACATTGATCTTCGACCACACAGGTCTTTGATCACATTGGTTCGACCATGTCGACTCTTGACAACGCAGGTCTCCGACCAAGAGTGAATGTGGTAGTACCGTGATCTCAACGCCAGTGATTCCATTAAGAGGTAGTACCGCAGAATACATTACGGTAGTTCCAATTTTCCTGAGAATTACAGATATTTGAACAGATTTTGCAAAATATATTTGCAAACTATAGTATCATGCACACAAGAATCAAACATGGTTCCCAACAAGTTGCATAACACATTGCACACTTCTAGAATCATGACACAAGGATTATATGAGCTTCAACCATTTGCAAATATAAGCCTCACACCACAAGGAATAGGAAACATAGACTTCAAACACTTACAAAATATATTTGCAATGTATAGTCCCATGTTACAAGAATTCAACATATGAGCCACAACTATTTGCAAAATACATTCGTAAATATAAGCATTATGCTAAGGAGGGCTAAAGCAAGTGTGGTTGAGCTATCAACACATGATGAGACTCAAGCTATTAGACACGACCCCTCCTAATAGTACGACAACGTATACTAGCAATCTGATCTTCTAACTAAACACTAAGACCAGTAAAAGACTAAGAACACATTCTTAACCCTAGCTAGTCATATCTTTGTCTTAGGTCATTATCTTGATATGCATCAACACATGATGCATCATTCACTTAAACTTCATCAACATATGATGGGTCTTCTCTTGACTTGATGATCAACTCATGATCATCTCTTCTTGGACATGCATCAACTCATGATGCATCCTTCACTTGACTTAATAATCTTCAATACATGAAGTCATCCTAAATCACTCTCATTTGTGGAACTTAACTTATTCATCCAACTTATGAAAAATGTTAGCTCACAAATCAATTGTCATCAATTAATGGAGGGACTAGATTCTACAATCTTTTCTTTTTGGTAATTTATGACAATCTCAACAAATAATGAGATATAAATTGAATTGTGAGTATACAACATACACATAACAATTGTATATTATAGAGTAAGCATTCAAAGCAAAGCCTACACATCTGGTTGTCATTGATCATTCAACTATTAACATATAATGGAGAAACTAGATGATAACCCGGTTATGAGTATATATAAATTATACAAGCTATATATATACTCAAGGGATATGCTTCAAGTAAAGATTCTTAATATGTGGAGAGATGAACATAGATCAATACTAAAGAAACCTCAAAACATATAGTCAACTTTCCCTAAATGTGTGCATACAACAATGTATATTAACGACATATGCACATATTCAGGTTTAACTATATATGGAGTTCAAATTATATTTTGGATCCGAGGAATACACTAAGATATAAGAATGTGATATTGAGTGTATACCTCTTATGATTCTCACTTTTTCATCCAAATGAGACTAAGCAATATTATATTCAATAAATAAATTTGTCTCATAATTAGATTTATCATTATCACCAGAACTAATTTAATAGAGGTTGAACTTACAACCATGCACACCAAATGTAAGTTGATCAATGGTTTCCCTTTCATCGATTAGTCTCTTATGTTCTGGCTCTCACTGGACCACACCCCTCTTGAACCAACAAATCTAACTTGATCCAACCCATTGTTTGGACCTTTCTTCAACCACATCCCTTAGCTTTGCTATGTTTCATGCTTGAGCCTAACCATCTCACACGATCACCTTGACCGCTTAGACCTTGATCCACCCTGATCTAGTCTTGGTTATCCGCCGTTGACCATAGTTGCATTCAAGCATCCCTGCAAATCTAAAGACCAAGAAATCGTTTTTAAACATAAGTTCTTCATAATTTGACCCACACTAGTATAAACAAGCAACTTAATGCAACATGACAGGGGTTTCAAGATCAACCCATGATCAAATCTTCTAATTTTCCAAATTGTAGAACTGATCATACTCTAGCTGGTTTGACCGTCATAGTGAGGCCAGTTAGACTACTCTAGATGGTCTGATTGTCACCCTAGTGGCCAATCAGACCACCAGGCTTACCTCGGTCGTACTGTGACTCTGGCCAGTCATACTGCTATGATGAAACCCAAAAACATTCTTTCTAGAAAATACTTATCACTAACTAAATCTCCATCATACCACAGACCGATACAACCGATCCCTTTGGCCATTCGTACCTCCATGCCGCTTGAAGATAGGCTCTCCCAAGTGCAAAAGCAAGTTGAAATTGACATGAATAAAAGCTTGCCACTGAACCAGTATAGAACTGAACTTTAATTTGCGTGATGCCAAGTAGTAATAGCCATCTGCCAAATCAGCAAGAAAAGGATGGACGAGGCTAAAGAAGGCTAACAAAGGAAGAAGCATTGCGAATTTTGTAGTGGAGTACAATTGGATTGTTTTTCTTTTCGTATTAGTTTAATTTTTTACATGAATTAGTTGGTGTATATAATTTAATATGATATAAGAGTTAGGAGGTCTCTTCAGAATTCAGATAACCTTTTACGTAATATGTTAAATTCTCTAATTTTTCGTACCACATGCATCTTAAAGTTACTAAAAAGCTGACCTTTTGGCCCCCTACTTTGAACATTTCAAGGGTAGTTTTTCTTCCAGTGCTTTCCTGACAAAATAGAACTTATCTTCAAATTCAATTCCTGCTTTTTGTTCCATATTCTTCTCCAATGAATTGATAGAAAACAGAAAGATGCCCCTATTGACACCTGAACTTTGGTTTCTGTTCGTGACATTTGAAGGAGGACACCAAGGCAAAAATCATCAATGGAAACTCTGTCCACACAAGCACCACCACTACAACGACCACCACCACTGCCTTGGTGTCACTGCCCCCGAAATGCAGAAGCCTTGCTGATGATGAAGGATTCCTCCTTCCAGAATTCAATGAAATGGTTCTCAAAGAATTTGGCCGAGGCATAGGCAATATCACATCCTCGCCTGCGCCGAGAGTAAGGGAAGATGCATCGAAGGACCATGAAATTTACAAGCTTAGGGATATGGTGAGATCACTGCAAGAAAGGGAGAAGTCCCTGGAGCTACAACTCTTGGAGTTTTACGGTTTGCAGGAGCAAGATGCTGCAGTTAGGGAGCTTGAGAACCAGCTGAAGATTATAAATGTCGAATCAAAGCTATACTCGTTGAAGATTGAATCTTTGCACTCTGAAAATCAGAGGCTGCAGACACAGTTGTCGGAAAGCTCAAAGTTAATCTCTGAGCTTGAGGCGACAAGAGCAAAGTGCAAGCTGTTGAAGAAAAAGTTGAGATTGGATGCGGAACAAGCAAACGGGAAAATCACTTCACTTCAGCAAATGGTCGATTCTTTGCCGTGTAAAGAGATTATTGAGGAAAAAGTCAGCACTGAGGTTGAGAAGAAATTAAAGAGGCTAGTGGAATTGGAAAATGAGGCAAGAGAGCTTAGAGCTGCGAATTCAAGGCTGCAGCAGGAGAATTCACATCTTATGAGGCGATTGGAGCTCACGCGCCTACCCCCTGTACCCAAGTCCCACAATAGCATGGAGGTGAATCTTTACTGTTCTTGGACTGTATTGTAGCTGGCACTTACTAAATAGTTTCAATCATCAAATAGAGGTGTTATTCCTAAAGAGGAAATGCTATTCTTGATATTTGTTTTGCAAAAGAGAAGAAATCACATAATTCTATCACAAATCAATTGCTTCCATGTGTGCTAATTTTGAAGTTCATTGTGTCATTGTGTTCTTGATCTTTTGTTGCTCTGTCAGGAATTGAACAAGTAAAAAAAAATGATTGCAGGTAAAAGCATCGGAGGAAGCTGATCGGTTGAGGCAAGAAAACGACAAGTTGGCAAAAGATATCAAACAGCTGCAGACTGACAGGTTTGCAGATGTTGAGGAGTTGGTATATCTGAAATGGATCAATGCTTGCCTGCGTTATGAGCTGAGGAACCAGGAGGCTCCCTCGGGGAAAACCATTGCACGGGATCTGAGCAAGACCCTAAGCCCCAAGTCTGAACAGAAGGCCAAGCAACTGATACTGGAGTATGCCAATGTTGGTGCGGACGTGAGAAGTTTAGGTCCCATCGAATTTGATTCAGAGTACGCTTCCTCACGGGCATCATCAGGTGACCCTGATGACGCGTCTATCGATATCTCATCGATGACAAAGCACAGAAACCCAAAGAAGAAAAGGTTCTTGTCTAAGCTTCGGAAGTTGGTACTGGGAAAAGAAAAAGAAAACCAAAACGTTCCTACTTTGGAGAGGAGAGTATCTATTTCAAGCTGTTCCTTTGATGACTTTGGAAGGGAGTCACATGATAGCTATTCTTCATTCATGACAGAAACAGCTGTATCTGCCAATCAACAAAATAGGCATTCTTTTGACAGCCAAGGATCTAGTCATCTTAGCATGGAAGCCGGAGATGGAAGAAACAAGCATCCTGGGGTCAAGGATGCAGCTTTTGGAGAGGGAAGACTGAGTGAGTTTGGTCATGGTTCTCACCTTGATGGCGGTGAGGCCACGATACCTGAAATCGTGGAGATCCATAAATTTGCCGAGGCATTGAAGACATCAAGGTCAGGTTCTAGGTCATCAAGAAGGACATCATCCTTCAGTAACTGATAAACAAGTAGCTTAGGAAGGATTCATGCATGTGCTGCTGACCCATCTGTCTGGATGTATAGTACTTTAGCCAGTTCTTGATGGGGAAGTTATAGAAGATGTTACTGGAATAAAGTACGAAAGAGTTTATTCTGTGTGAAATGTACAATATAGAAGATGTTACTGGAATAAAGTACGAAAGAGTTTATTCTGTGTGAAATGTACAATCATGTATAGTAGTATAGTGTACTAACCTTTAATGTACTTTCTGCAATGTGTTGTTTTTTGCAAACTTTATGTTGTCTCATAAAAGGCCGCGGTTCAGTGGCAAACATAAAGCAGTTTTTCTGTTCTGGTGTTATGTTCACGTGATGTTGAATTATCCTAAGCATTATAAATACTAGCTGCGAAAACGGGATGTCACACCGTGCCACGCTTGCTTCAACGTGAACCGACCTATATGCGAAAAATAGAAAGCAACAACTAGTACGTAATTACGGTGTACGTGAAAAATCTAAAGTAAGAACTTATAAGTATTTACGAAAAAAGAAAGATTTTTCTGTAAAATGTAAGGATCTATATGTAATTGTGGAGCGTTTTTTTTGAACTGCGGTCGGGAATTGCCCCGGCAAGGACATCATGATCTTGACGTGTTCTGCAAAATAGAAAAAAAACTATACTTGGCCATCTCTCTCTCTCTCTCTGACATTTGAGTTTTGGCACCTCAGGCTTGCCTACGTTGATAGACAGTAACGTAAAAAAATGTTTGCTGTTTTCTTATTCAAGTAGAAGTTTGTCAAATGAAATTCTTCTCTTTCTAAAAGAATAGGGAACCTCTTCTCCTATGTACGTAATTAATCAACTAGTTGGTGTGCATGTGTATAAATCTTGTTATAATTCCAAAATAATTTTTTTGTTGAGATACTTCACATTGCATAATTCCTTGCGAGTGAGTTAAACGTTTATTCTTCCACAGCTCACTATTCACCCCCGATAAAATCTTCTCCTATACATAGCCAAAGATCTTTTGACCCGGGGAGAGCATCTTCCTGGGGTCATACTTGTTCTTCATCTCCACGAATCTGTCCCATTTCGCGCCGAAGTGGGTCGCCCACTCGGCGCGACTCGTGTAATGCGGCAGGTACTGCTTGTACCCGATCCCAGCGCGGTCGCAGAACTGCAGGATCCTCCGGTTCCGTATCTCCATTCGCCTCAGGTCATGCTTCGCCGAAGAGAAGAGCATGCTCACGGCGTAGAACACGTCCTCGTCCGGCGTCATCGCCGACATGCCGTCATCCCTGTTGGATATATAGTCAATTTTCAGCATATTTTAATCTAGAAATTAAGTATATATAACATGACATACAAGAGCATGAGTGATTCAACAATCATGTATTCATATTCGCTAATGAACAAGCTAACATCAACATCTATTAACATATTCACGGCGCACGAAATGAATACATCGAGGAGAGTTCGGGTTATACCCTCGGGCGGGCCGATGTCGGTGACACCGGATGCGCCGTTACCATCGATCGACATGATGGCCTATTCGATGTAGTCGATCGAGGCTTGATGCAGGACGAGGCGTGATGCGGGAAGATGTTCGCGATGCGATGATCGCGGCGGTTCACCACCGTGATGAAGACGAAGTCACGAATGAGTAGTCGCGAATCGCGCCCCAAAACGATCGCCCGTCTACCGTGCGGTACTCGGACGGACGGAGTTTGAGGCCTACTCGCCCGAGCCTTTCGCGCAAGGTTTCGGACCGGAGATTGCGAGATAGCGGCAACAAAAGCGGGCGATCTTTTATATCCTTCGTATGGAGAAGAAGCGAAGAGGCGCTCTGTAATAAAAAAGCGAAGGCGCTGTAATAGCGGCAAAACGAAGGGCCGAATAAGCGCAGCCATTACACGAAAATAATTGCGGTCATAACCCACTCGTAATCGCACTGCTATCGCCGACCATTCGTTAATGCTATTTCTGCGAGTCGGTGCGTTTCGATTTTCGAATAGATAAAGAAAAGCGCGCCCGCACCGACACGCTGCGCGCGCGCCGCTGCGCACGCACGCGCGACGCGGCTCGGCTCGGCTCGGCTCGGCTCGGCTCGGCGAGCGAAGGCAGCAGCAGCAGCAGCGTATTGGCTCTCTCCAACTTCACAAGGGGGTTACCACATTCCACCTTTTAAAGTGGTGTAACTCCCATTCAATTCTCCATATGGTACTAAATAGTTTTTCCATGTGTGCCTAGGAATTTCATTTGATTGATTGCTAAATTAAATGGACCAAGCCCAATTAATCCAACAATCCCCACCAAATTTCAAGGCACGGAGAAATGCTCTCGATTCATTGTTGTTTGATATACTAGTATTTCGATGGAGACCTGTTAAGTTGAACATCCACTTAGGAAAGGAGTTACACTCATCCACAACTGAACAATGGACTATGCCTTGAATTGACAGTTTTGTGTGAACAAGCTTTACCCAATTCCTTTACTAGTACTAGGTCGCATAAAGCATCCCTACGGTTGGGCGTATAAGTCATACTCCAAGCCTATTCATGAGTATCTAGAGATCACCCAAATCTCATAGACCGTGACCAGCAGTCGAACTCATATAGGTGTGTTCCTTTTAAGATGTCCTATAGGCCGACATCTCTGCTTTAAATAAGCCATTCGGATCACATTAAGGTAAAAGCAACCTGCCATACAGAATAGGAAAGAAGCGCATCATTGAAAAAATGAGCCCTGTAAAGGTCTCTCCTCCCAGTCAACCAACAGCTTGTTTCACCATTCTACTTCATGGGATCTCCGATCACATAGAACATGTTACCACTGTGGTATGACTCACGTGGGTCTCAAGCCCATCTCACTCCGGATAAACCCTTTGTAAATTGGTCGGCCAGATTCTTAGCTGTCTGGACATAGTCCAGTGCTATCACTCCGGAGTTTTTCAGCTTTCTGACAGACTTCAACCGCCTCTTAACATGCCTAGATGACTTCATGTTGTCCTTAGAACTGTTCACCTTGATAATTACAGTCTGATTATCACAGTTCATCAGGATAGCCGGTATCGGTTTTTCAACCACCGGCAAATCCATAAGGAGTTCACGAAGCCACTCGGCCTCAACGGTGGCGGTATCTAACGCTGTGAGTTCGCTTCCATTGTTGACCTCGTTAAGATGGTGCGCTTGCAAGACTTCGGAAACAAGCACCACCTCAAGTGTGAACACATATCCACTCGTGGCTTTTATCTCATCAGCATCAGAGATCCAATTTGAATCACTGTAGCCCTCCAGTACCTTTGGGTACCCAGCATAGTGAATGTCATAACTCATGGTTGCCTTTAGATAGCGCATTACTCTCTCAAGAGCACGCCAATGATCATCTCCCGGATTTGAAACAAATCGGCTTAGCTTGCTCACAGCAAACGAGATGTCAGGCCTCGTAGCACTAGCTAAATACATTAATGAGCCAATAATCTGGGAGTATCTCAATTGATCCCTTGTTATTCTTGGTTTTCCTCAATAACACACTAGGATCATAAGGAGTAGAAGCGGGCTTGCAAATCACTATAACCAAAGCGACTCAAGACCTTCTCCACATAGTGGGATTGCACAAGTGTAACCCCACCATCACCTCCTCTCGGTAGCTTAATGTTAAGAATCACATCACCACTCCCAAATCTTTCATCTCAAAACTCTTGGACGAAAGTCCTTGACCTCCTCAATCACATTGAGGTTGGTCCCAAAAATCAGTATGTCATCAACATACAAGCACAAGATCACTCCTTCTCCCCCACCATAGCGATAGTACACACATCCGTCGGCTTCATTCACAAGAAAGTCGTGAGATGTCAATGTTCGTCGAACTTCTCATGCCATTGCTTAGGTGCTTGCTTTAGGCCATACAAAGATTTTAACAACTTGCACACCTTTCCTTCTTGACCTTCTACCACAAACCCGTCTGGCTGATCCATATAAATTTCCTCCTCTAGCTCTCCATTTAGGAAAGCTGTCTTAACATCCATTTGATGAACGAGAAGACCATAAGAAGCGACCAAGGCAAGTAGTACTCGAATTGTGGTCAATCGGGCAACAGTGAATAAGTATCAAAGAAGTCCTCGCCTTCTTTACGAGTATAACCCTTGGCCACAAGCCTTGCCTTGTACTTTTCAATTGTACCATCAGGCCTAAGCTTTTCTTGAAAACCCATTTACATCCTCTGTGTTTACACCCATAAGGACGATCAACAACCTCCCAAGTTCCATTAGACATAATAGAATCCATCTCACTCCGTACCGCTTCCTTCCAGTAGTCAGCGTCGGAGAAGAATATGCCTCTTCAATGGTTCTTGGAGTGTCATCCATGAGGTATACAATGAAATCATTACCAAAAGATTTTGCAATCCTCTGTCTCTTACTCTTTCGAGTAACTTCATTATTATCCTCCTCAGGATTTTCCATAGGCGTTTACTCAACATGTTCTATCGGCACAAAAGAATCAAGGGAAATTATAGGTTCTTGACTAGATGAGCTAGGTACATTACATTTCATAGGAAATTCATTCTCAAAAAATGTAGCATCTCTGGACTCTATGATTGTACCAACACGCACGTCAGGTACTCCAGATTTTATAATTAAGAATCTATAACCCACGCTGTGCATAGCATAACCAAGAAATATACAATCTACGGTTTTTGGTCCAAGTTTACGCTTCTTGACAATTGGCACGTTAACTTTGGCCAAACATCCCAGTCTTGCAAGTATGAGAGAGTCAACTTCTTCTTTTCCCATTCCTCGAATGGTGTTACTTCTTTGTTCTTTGTAGGAACTCTATTCAGGACATGACACGCGGTCAATATAGCATCACCCACCATTCCTTAGAAAGTCCCATGATGTCTAACATGGCGTTAACCAAATCGGTTAGAGTGCGGTTCTTTCTTTCGGCAACCCGTTTGATTCGGGAGAATAGGAGGCGTCCTCTCATGAATAATTCCATGTTCCTCACAAAATGAAGTAAACTCATTTGAAAATACTCTCCCACGATCGAGACCTTACCCGCTTGATTTTCCTCTCAAGTTGGTTTTCTACCTCGACTTTATAGATCTTAAAGTAGTCAAATGCTTCATCTTTTGTTTTCAATAAATACACATAGCAAAATCTAGTGAAATCATCTATAAGCGTCATGAAATATTTCTTTCCACCTTTAGTCAATCGCCATTCATCTCGCACAAATCGGAATGAATGAGTTCTAACGGTGCCAAATTCCTCGCCTCTTTTCTTTGCCTTGTGAGGCTTGCGAGGTTGTTCGATTGAACACACGCATGACACTTAGAACCTTTGACCAAAGTGAATTTGGGATTAAACTCATATTAGCTAAGTCGTCATACACCCAAAGTTAACATGACAAAGTCGTGAATGCCAAACATTGGATTCATCATCATCGTTACACACATGGTTCACAATTTTATTATAGGAATCCATCAAAGAGAAGCGAAACAAGCCTCCGCTTTCATAACCTTTACCAACAAATGTTCCATACTTAGACACGACACATTTATTGGACTCGAATGTAAGCTTAAAACCATCTCTACACAGTAGAGATCCGCCGACAGATTCTTCTTTATTGAGGGACATCTTGCACGTTCTTCACCGCACGGTCTTTCCCAGTAAACTTGATTGGCCGTACCAACACCATGAACAGCTGCATGCGATCCGTTCCCCATCAACAAGGAGCAACCTCGACATGCGATAAGATGAAAACAAGGAAATATCAGCACACACATGAATATTAGCACCGTGTCAACCCACCACTCAGGTGATTGACAAACCGAAAGAACTGTAGGTAAATAATTACCATACCCCGATGTTCCTCTAGCATCACTAATAACCATGTTGGCAGACTTCTTCTGCTTATCCTTGCGGTCTGGACAATCCTTAGCCCAATGGCCAGGATCACCGCACACAAAGCAGATGCCCTTTCCTTTGCCTTTTTCTTAAATTCGATGAGCGGCCTTGGGCTTGACAAAAGGCTTATTTTTCTTCTTATTGTGGATAGCCCGAGGGTTCTTCTTACGCACCAAATTGGCACTAGAACCTCCCTCGTGACAACTTTCTTGCCACGAGTATCTTTTGCCTCGCCTTCTCTTCAACACCAAGAGTACCAATGAGATCGGAACACCGAACTCCCATCTCTTGTGTTTTAGAGAGGTAGCAAAATATGACCAAGAAGGTGGTAACTTGGCGATAATACCGCCAGCCACAAACTTGTCTGGTAACTCGCACTTATTATTCTCAAGCTCCTTTGCGGCGCACGAATCTCATGAGCTTGTTCTACTACGAGCGATCATCGACCATCTTGTAGTCATAGAAGCGCTCCATGACATACGACTCCTTGCCAAGATCGGAAACTCGAACTTGGCCTCAAGTGCATCCTCATCTCTTTGCCCGTAGGCAAATGCATGTACACATCCACAATGTTATCTCGCCAAGATGTTGACAAGTGCACCTCGAAACAAGTTATCCGCTAAATTGAACTTACGTTCGTCCTCAACGAGATAGAGGCTCGGGGCTTGCCTTGTGCAACATGAAAACATTCCATGGCGGTAAACCACGGATCGCACGTGCACGCCATCTCTTAAAATTTGAACCATCAAACGGAGGGTGCGGCTTAAGTGACGACGCAAAGCCAACTACCGAAAAAGACCTATCAAGTTTTTGGATTGTTGGATATATAGTCAATTTTTGGCATATTTTAATCCAGAAATTAAGTATATATAACATGACATACAAGAGCATGAGTGATTCAACAATCATGTATTCATATTCGCTAATGAACAAGCTAACATCAACATCTATTAACATATTCACAGTGCACAGAAATGAATACATCAGAGGAGAGTTCAGGTTATACCCTCGGGCGGGGCCAGTGTCGGTGACACCGGATGCGCCGTTACCATCAGTCGACATGATGGCCTATTCGATGTAGTCGATCGAGGCTTGATGCAGGACGAGGCGTGATGCAGGAAGATGTTCGCAGTGCAGTATCGCGAGCAGTTCACCACCAGGATGAACTTTCTGCAATGTGTTGTTTTTTGCAAACTTTATGTTGTCTCATAAAAGGCCGCGGTTCTGGCAAACATAAAGCGTTTTTACGTTCGGTGTTATGTTCACGTGATGTTGAATTATCCTAAGCATTATAAATACTAGCTGCGAAAACGGGATGTCACACCGTGCCACGCTAGCTTCAACGTGAACCGACCTATATGCGAAAAATAGAAAGCAACAACTAGTACGTAATTACGGTGTACGTGAAAAATCTAAAGTAAGAACTTATAAGTATTTACGAAAAAAGAAAGATTTTTCTGTAAAATGTAAGGATCTATATGTAATTGTGGAGCGTTTTTTTTTGAACTGCGGTCGGGAATTCCCCCGGCAAGGACATCATGATCTTGACGTGTTCTGCAAAATAGAAAAAAAACTATACTTGGCCATCTCTCTCTCTCTCTCTGACATTTGAGTTTTGGCACCTCAGGCTTGCCTACGTTGATAGACAGTAACGTAAAAAAATGTTTGCTGTTTTCTTATTCAAGTAGAAGTTTGTCAAATGAAATTCTTCTCTTTCTAAAAGAATAGGGAACCTCTTCTCCTATGTACGTAATTAATCAACTAGTTGGTGTGCATGTGTATAAATCTTGTTATAATTCCAAAATAATTTTTTTGTTGAGATACTTCACATCAGTGGCGGAGGGAGGGGGGGCTGGGAGGGGCCTGGCACCCCCCAACCTCCTACTAATCCTCCATTACATAATTAATTACATATATTTAATTAGTGGTTTAATTAGTATGTTCTTTTGTCCAAATTATTTCAGATTTTTAGTATGAATGTTACATCATTTCTTCCAATTTACAGGTACGTTGATATGACTAAATCCCGAAACAAGAATGATAACACCATAGCCTTTCACCATTACAAAGTAGATGTGTTTAATGTTGCACTTGATCAACAATTGATTGAGCTAGACGATCGATTCAGTTCTCAAACGACAGAGCTTTTGTCCCTTTGTGCCTCTTTGGATCCAATGTTGGACACTTTCGACATAGCAAATATATGCACTCTAGTGAAAAATATTATCCTGCTGATTTCTCAAGTTAAGAAAGAGCTCAATTAGAGTGCCAATTGCCACATTTTCAACTTAATGTATACAACCATCCAGACCTAAGTGCATTACCATCACTTGCTGATCTAACAAGTGAACTAGTTAAGACTAGTAAAGATTCATCTTATCCTATAGTGGACAGGTTGTTAAGATTAGTCTTAACTCTTCGGTTTCAACTGCAACCACCGAGAGATGTTTTTCAGCTATGAAACTTGCGAAGACACGACTTCGAAGTACAATGGGAGATGGATTTATACGAGATTGTTTGGTAATTTATATTGAAAAGGAATTGACCACAAAGATTAGTAATGATGATATTATTAAGGCCTATGATCTTGCTGGTAGTCGTAAGAGCTAAATTTAAGTTAATAGAGATGTAATTTTCTTTGCATTGTAATTTATGAAACATATTACTCTGATATGTGACTATTGGATCGGTAAATCCGGCATGGCTCATTGATTCTACTCTACTTGTTGTCCATGTTGCCCCCCCTATATCCAATTCCTGGCTCCGCCCCTGCTTCACATTGCATAATTCCTTGCGAGTGAGTTAAACGTTTATTCTTCCACAGCTCACTATTCACCCCCGATAAAATCTTCTCCTATACATAGCCAAAGATCTTTTGACCCGGGGAGAGCATCTTCCTGGGGTCATACTTGTTCTTCATCTCCACGAATCTGTCCCATTTCGCGCCGAAGTGGGTCGCCCACTCGGCGCGACTCGTGTAATGCGGCAGGTACTGCTTGTACCCGATCCCAGCGCGGTCGCAGAACTGCAGGATCCTCCGGTTCCGTATCTCCATTCGCCTCAGGTCATGCTTCGCCGAAGAGAAGAGCATGCTCACGGCGTAGAACACGTCCTCGTCCGGCGTCATCGCCGACATGCCGTCATCCCTGTTGGATATATAGTCAATTTTCAGCATATTTTAATCTAGAAATTAAGTATATATAACATGACATACAAGAGCATGAGTGATTCAACAATCATGTATTCATATTCGCTAATGAACAAGCTAACATCAACATCTATTAACATATTCACAGCGCACAGAAATGAATACATCAGAGGAGAGTTCAGGTTATACCCTCGGGCGGGGCCAGTGTCGGTGACACCGGATGCGCCGTTACCATCAGTCGACATGATGGCCTATTCGATGTAGTCGATCGAGGCTTGATGCAGGACGAGGCGTGATGCAGGAAGATGTTCGCAGTGCAGTATCGCGAGCAGTTCACCACCAGGATGAAGACGAAGTCACAGAATGAGTAGTCGCGCGAATGCACTCCCCAAAAACTTGATCGCCCGTCTACCCGTGCGGTACTCGGACGGACGGAGTTTGAGGCCTACCGCGAGCCTTCTGCGCGCAAGGTTCTGGACCGGAGATTGCAGATAGCAGCAACAAAAGCAGAACTGATCTTTTATATCCTTCGTATGGAGAAGAAACGAAAAGGCGCTCTGTAACAGCAAAAACGAAGAGGCGCTCTGTAACAGCAAAAACGAAGGGCCAGAATAACTGCAGCCATTACACGAAAATAACTGCAGTCATATAACCCACTCGTAACTGCACCGTTACTGCCAGCCATTTGTTAATGCTATTTACTGCGAGTCGGTGCGTTTACTGGAAGTTACACCGTTTACTGCGAGTCGGTGCGTTTACTGCGAGCCAGCCAGAAAATAGTCGCGTGTGCGTGTGTGCGCGAGCGCGAGCGCGAGCGCGCGTATTGGCTCTCTCCAACTTCACAAGGGGGTTACCACATTCCACCTTTTAAAGTGGTGTAACTTCCATTCAATTCTCCATATGGTACTAAATAGTTTTTCCATGTGTGCCTAGGAATTTCATTTGATTGATTGCTAAATTAAATGGACCAAGCCCAATTAATCCAACAATCCCACCTAACGAGTCACGGAAGCGGTGTGCCATTAGCTAACTCGGAACGTCTCGGTCGAGTCACACATACATGTTACTACTAGTTCGGATAAGAGAGGTGCATATGTATGTGTGCTTACTTTGATTTGCTCATGGGGTACACAAGGAGGGGTCCGGCGATGTCGGCGTGGCGAAGGATGCCCTTGAACACGCCGATGTCGAAGTCGAGGATGCGCGACCGGGGCACAAGCAGCATGAGCCAGGGGTGCGGGACACGCCATAACCCGGCCTTCTCGAGGACCACCTCCTCGTGGTGCACCCGGTCAAGGAACTCGACGTACGGCACATCGCGCTCGAAGGAGAAGCCCTCCTCGTAGCTCAGCTCCTCCAGCAACGCCCTCACCTCCTGCCAGCCACACGACGGCCAAACGGCGTGTCACGACCCACGACGGCGGTGAGCTAAACGGGAGGCTCGCTCCTTACCTGGTCCACCGAGCCGGCGGTCGTGCAGTTGTAGTGCACGGCCGCTTCGATGCTGTACACAACGGCGGCGTTCCTCCGCTCCGCGAGCGCGGCGATCCTCTCCACGTCGCCATCGGAGAAGAATGCCGCGGCCTTGAGCCCAGAGGCGAGGCTCCGGTTCACGTACACGGAGCCCTCGACGTAACTCGCCGGGCCGTCCCGTCCGGGGACGGCCAGCCGCTCCTGGTCGCCGGTGAACGAGGCGACGTCGGTGTAGATGAGGCGGAGCCACCGCGTCCTCATCGGCGCCGGATCCATGGCTATCCGGGCCCGAGTTATGACGCCGAACTGGCCCAGCCCGCCCAGGACGGCGTCGAACAGCTCCGACCTGACGCGCTTCGAGCACGTCACCATCTCGCCCTTCCCTGCATGCGTAGGTACGTCCACGTGTTATGTACTGGCAAGGTCAACGCAAGGCACAGATATTAATTAAGCGCGAAAGAAAGTCAAAGTCAACGTATTCGTTTGAGGGCGAAGCTGCACTGCGCATACTTGCATGGCCGGCAGGCCGGTAACACCTTATTATCAGCAAAATACAAAATAATTAGTATGTAGCAAATAAAGTAAAAGAAGTTTTGCAATGAAAAGCATGCACGCAAACGCAATGCATTGCACTACACGCATGCTTAATCGTTTCTTCCGGTGTAATTACGCGTGTTAACGTTGCTTGCTACTGTGGTTTCACGCGCGTACTTTCTTACCGGTGATCACGTCGAGCTCGTAGACGTTAGCGATCTGCGGGCCGTGCCGGAACGCCTGCCCGCTCACGCCGGCGTTGGAGAGCGTGCCACCGACGGTGAGCCGGAGGTAGTCCGTCCACGCCCGCGGCGCCACGCCCCGCGCCGTCGCCGCGCGCAGCACGTCCGCCCACAGCTGCTCGCCGCCGGCGTCCACGTAGGAGCCATCGGCGGACACGTTGATCCGCGGCGCCGCGGCGGCGCCCATCGACGGCATGTGGACGACCACCCCGCCCGGCGCGAGGGCCTGCCCCATGACCGAGTGGCCGCGGCCGCGGAAGGCGACGGTGATGGGCGCTCGCCCCGGGTACGCGTGCGCCGCGCGCAGGAGCGCGGCCACGTCGTCGGGTGAGTCTGGGAATAGCACGGCCGCCGGGAGCGCCGACGTGACGTTGCCGAAGTCGGTGGAGGCCGGCACGGTGGCGTTTGGGTCCATCCTGAGCTTGCCGGCGGCGGCCAGTACGGCGAGCTCTCCGGAGAGGGGTAGAGTCCATGGGTTATCGTACGCGGCTTGCGCATGAGAAGAGCTGACTAGGGTTAACAAGCAGATGTAAGTAAGCAAAACCATTAGTGTTTGCGCTGTTTGTGCGACTGCGTATTTTCTGATTAGTACGTCTGCTCGGACTTCGGACCGTATTTATAGGACCGTATTGGTATTATCTTCTAAAAACTATATAGTAAATAGTTTTTAGTACCTAACTTTCAAATAAAATATCTTTTCAAAGCGATGTCTACTAGCCGATTGTAATACCCACTGCAGTGAATTCATTTATATGACCAAAATCGAATACGAGTTTCTCTCTCTGTATGACTCTCTACAAACTGTTACTATTCATAAGCTAAAACTAAAAACCATCAACAAAAATCAATATAAACGGATCTCTCTTTTTTTCCTCCGAGATGAATCCACAAATAAACCCCATTGGCTTGTGTAGATATGGTCGGCCGGCGTCGGAGAAGAAGACAACGACGGTGTGGCCGTGGACGGAGACGAACAGGCCTCGGTCTTCGTTCACCACAGCGCCGTCCAAAGATCGGGTAGTGTTAGGGTTCTTGGAGGCGTGAACAACTCGCGTGTAAGCACCCCTGCCGAAACCCTTGTTTTTATATGGCGCTAGGTGACCGGGACCGTGACCAAAACTATTGGCAACCGCCTCCGATCAAGGCGCGAGGTGGAGGCATGCCTCCCTAAAAAAACGCTCGGTAGTTAGCCGAGAGATCAACCCAACATTCTCTCCTTTGATCGTAAGGCTAACATCATAAGTCCATTCTCAATAAAAACAGCATACCAAGACAATGTGTTGTATGGCCAATGAAGTGCCATACAACCTCAGTACCTATAGTGTACTATCTTATCTTGAAATGGATATTCATTATACTTAATGGGAGTTGGTTTGTTTTAAGGTCCTTTTATCCAGAATCAGAGGCTTTACAATAAACCCATGCCGGCAACATGATCACAAAAAATACTAGGTGGTAAGCCTTTAGTAAGCGGATCCGCAAGCATTAACTTAGTACTAATATGCTTGATACTTATGGTTTGATCCTGGATTCTATCTTTCACAACATGATACTTAATGTCAATGTGTTTGGCAGCACCACTTGACTTGTTGTTATTTACATAAAAGACTGCGAGTTCATTATCGCAGTATAAAGTGAGTTGTTTAGAGATGTTGTCTACCACTCTAAGTTCCGAGATAAAATTCGTAAGCCATACAGCCTGCCCGGTAGCCTCATAACATGCCACAAACTCAGCTTGCATCGTTAAAGATGCCGTAAGGGTTTGTTTGGAGCTTTTCCACGAAATAGATCCTCCAGCGAGTGTGAAGATATAACCTAACATGGATTTCTTAGTATCAACACATCCCACAAAATCTGAATCTGAATAACCAATAATTTCAAGGCTATCAAAAAACTTATATGTGAGCATGAAATGCTTAATAGCTTGCATATAACGCAAAGCTTTCTTAACGGCTTTCCAGTGGTCCGGTCCTGGATTTGATTGATATCTGCCAAGCATCCCGGTTACAAAAACTAAATCAGGGCGTGTACATACTTGAGCATACATAATGCTTCCGATAGCTGAAGCATAAGGAACCGACTTCATCTGATCAGTTTCATATTAGTTCCTTGGACATTAAAATGTCTCAAACTTATCGCCCTTAACAATAGGAGCAGGTGAGCCAGAGCACTTATGCATATTGTATTTCTTCAGTACTCTGTCAACGTATGCCTTCTGAGATAAACCTAATATTACTTTGGACCTATCTCGATGAATTTCAATGCCAAGAATATAAGAGGCATCACCGAGATCCTTCATATCAAAATTGGATGAAAGAAATCTCTTGGTCTCAAACAGCATATCCTTATCGCTGCTGGCCAATAAGATATCATCCACATAAAGTACTAAAATGGTGAATTTACTCCCCTTGAACTTAACATATATGCAGTTATTAACTTCATTTTCCTTAAAATCAAAACTTCTTATGATCTTATCAAATTTTAGGTACTACTGCCTCGACGCTTGCTTTAAGTTATAAATGGATTTGTTAAGTTGACATCTCATATGCTCCTTGTCTTCCACGACAAAACCTTCCGGTTGAGCCATGTAAATATTCTCTTGCAAGTCGCCATTAAGAAATGTCGTCTTAACATCCATCTGATGCAGCTCTAAATCATAATGAGCTACAAGTGCCATAACAATTCTGAATGAATTCTTAGTTGAGACAGGAGAAAATGTGTCATTATAGTCAATCCTCTCTCTTTGTGAGAAGTCTTTTGCTACATGCCTTGCTTTGAACCTTTCGATATTTCTCTTAGAGTCATGTTTGGTTTTGTAGACCCATTTACAGCCTACTATTTTGACTCCGTCAGGAATTTCTACTAAGTCCCATACATCATTAGTTGCTCATAGACTTTAGTTCATCCTCCATGGCTTCAAGCCACTTAGAAGAATGTTCACTCATTATGGCCTCCTTATAAGAGGTGTGATCATCTGCCTTCCCTATATCATTAATATCCTCATTCATATAAACAACATAATCATTTGGAATAACACATCTTCTCTCCCGCTGTGATCTTCTAAGATGTTCATTAGTTATTTCAGAAAACTGTTGAGGCTCATCAATAGGTGTAACATTAGGAATTTCAGATACCTCAACAGTGGGTGCAACAATAGTATTCTCTACTGGAGGTGCAACCTCCTAAGGCACAGGAATAAAGATCTCTGGGATGAGCGGTGTAGGAACATAAACCCGCTTCTCCTCAAGATCTATTTTCCTGGCCTCCAGGTCCTCGTTATTTTCTAAGAACACAGCGTGTCTTGTTTCTACAAACATAGTTATCCTATCAGGACAATAAAACCGATACCATTTGGATCTTTCAGGGTACCCAATAAAATGGCAACTTACTATCTTAGGGTCCAATTTTTTAATGTGTGGATTAAATAACTTAGCTTCAGCACGACAACCCCATACTCGTAAGTATTTCATACTTGGTTTCCTCCCAGTCCATAATTCATAAGGTGTTTTGGGTACTGATTTACTGGGAACCCGATTAAGAATATGTGCAGCTGTCTTTAGTGCTTCCATCCACAAGCCAATTGCTAGACTAGAATGGCTAACCATGCTCCGTACCATATCCATAAGTGTACGGTTGCGTCTTTCAGCTACACTATTCTGCTGAGGTTCGCCCGGCATAGAATATTGGGCAACAATGCTATTTTCCTGAAGGAACTTAGCGAAATGGCTAGGAATTTGCCCATAAGGGGCATGTCTTCCATAATATTCTCCCCCATGATCCGATCTTACCACTTTAATTCGTACGTTGTACTGATTTTCAACTTCAGCCTTAAATATCATAAATTTGTCAAGTGATTCAGATCGGACTTTAATGGGAAAAATATAACCGTAACGGAAGAAATCATCAATGAATGTGATGAATGAATCAAAACCATCCACTGATGTCATAGGAAAAGGACCGCAAATATCAGTATGAATTAATTCTAATAGTCCTGTATTGCGAGTAACTCACTTCTTTATTTGTTTTACATATTTTACTTTAATGCAATCAATGCAGTGGTCTGAGTCAGAGAAATCTAATGGGTGGAGAATTTCTTCTTTAATGAGTCGCTCCATCCCCCTCGAAATGTGGTCTAAACGACAGCGCCACAGTTTCGAAGAAGTCTCATCATTATTTTTGCGTTTAGCATCATACGCATTCAAAGATACAAGAGATTCATTAAGGGAAAGCATGTAGAGCTTGTCTTGTCTAAAAGCAAGACCAACGTCATTAGAATTAAACTTAATAATGCATTTATTGTCTCCAAAAATACATTTAAAACCTTCATCGTCCAATAAAGAAACTGAAATCGAATTCCTCCTAATGGAAGGAACATAAACTACATTATTAAGACGAAGCAGGAAACCATTGTCTAAAGTTAATGAAATAGATCCAACTGATTTTACTTCGGCTTCCTTTCCATCCGCGACTCTAAGACTTCGCTCCCCCTTTCTTAGTGTTGTCGCGGTAAGGAATCCCTGTAAAGAGTTGGTAACGTGCACCGTTGCACCTGAGTCAATCCACCAAGCATTAAGAGAGAAATCAGCGTAAAATATTTCATCACTGAAAGTTATTGTATCATTACCCCTTTTGGCGAGCCACTTAAGAAAGCCTACACAGTCTTTCTGGAAATGCCCTGACTGCTTGCAGAAGTGACATTCTCCCCTTTAGATGCTCCAGCGGGAGCAACATGAGGCTTTGGTGCATAGTGCACTTTAGGCCCTGATTTATCTGAGTTTGGGGAGAATTACAGCTTCTTCTTGGATTTGAAGTCCCCTTGTAACTTCCTTTTATGAGAGCCACCAACATTAAAAGCAAGTTCTTCTTTTCTGTTCTTATTCTCTCTTCCTCCTAGACACACATGACGATCAAATCGTTCATGCTCTATTTTTCTTTCTGAGTATTGTAATTAATTTTAAATGCTGTGTACTCAGAAGGAAGCGATGTCATAATGAAATGGACTAGCAAACCATCGAAAATTGCCATGTCCATGCCCTTGAGTTTTTCTGCCATATCAGTCATCATCATGATATGCTCTCTTATACTGCCGGACCCATCATATTTAGAGGTTAAGAGCCTCTGAATTAAAGTACTGGCATAAACTTTAGTAGAGCTTTTGAATTTCTCCTCGATTGAAGCCATGTACTCTTAGCATTTTTGGAATTGGGGATTGCTCCCTAATCCCGACTAAAATAGAGGTCTTCATAATCATAAGTGATAAACGGTTAGACCGTTCCCATTTTTCAGCATTAGCCTCATAAATTTTCCTTTTCCTCAGCAAAATTCTCTTCACCTTCGGTGAGGGGAACGGGAACGTCTACCCTTAAGGCATAGTCAAGGTCCAAAACACCAAGCACAACATGAATTCGTTCTCTTCACGAGGGAAAATTGCTCCCTGTGAGCTGCTCAATGTTATCAATTGTGGCGGCAATGTTTGAAGCATTAAGTGCTGAATGTCAAAATACAGGGCAAAAATTAGAAATATCATAAATATATATTGCATGTAATTAACCCTACGTTGGTCTGATTAATAACATGCAAAAATTACAGTTCTAATTCATATCACCGTTGGGCAGAAAATGAAAAAGAACTTAATAATTTACTATGGTGACATATGATTATAAACAACGTTGGTCAGAATATAACCATATGCATATATAATGCCAAAATTAAGCATAAAATCTCTAATTAAAATATCTCGTTGGTTCAATTTTAATCAGATATTATACATAACAATATGGTAAAGATACTTCATAATTTGGGCCACTGAAAAATATTAAAACAGTGCACAAAATTAAACTAAAACAAAAATAAATGTACTGAAAAAATAAAATTAAAACTACTGCTGAAAACCAGCCCCATAAGAAAATTCGGGCCGAAAACATGCGGACGGCCCACAAAGAATCACGCACAGGGGAAAAAAATCCCGCATGGGCCTATTCACGCGCGCGTGGGCGCGGCCCAAAATGCGCCCGTACAACCCACACGCGTCGGCGGCCCAGCCATCGCGCCTCACGCGTGCAAGCCGTCCGATTTCGATCCGACGGCCAAAATCGCGCCGCGGCTGCCCACCACGCGCGTCGGCTGCAACGTCATCTGCGCGCACCGTCGGATGAAGATCGGACGGTTCACGTGCGCGGTCGGCCCAAAAACTCTCTCAGCCCATAAACGGATGGCCGTCCGATCTGATCGGACGGCCGAAAATGCGCGTGCAACGGGATATATTCCCCGAAACCCTAACCCTAACTCATTTCTCTCTCTCCACGCAAAATACCCAGAGGCTCGGGAAGCGGCGGCGCGCTGTGAGCGGCGGCGGCATGAGCGCAGAGCGGCGGTGGATGCGAGACCAAGACGGAGCTAGGCGGCGGCCTTGAGGTGGCGCGCCCGAGCGGCACAGCGACAACGGCCTCGACGGCAGCCCGAGCGGAGCGGCACCTCGACGGCAGCCCCGAGCTCGAAAACCGATAAGCCCCGCCGCCGATCCTCCTCTTTTTTATTGTTCGTGCCGCTGCCGATCTAAACTTTTCTTTGGGTTTGAGGGTTCGGGTAAAGGGATTTTGGGGATTTCGGGGATTTTATTAGGGTTTTGCTAAAAAAAATCTTTGATTCCCTTCCTTCTAATTGCTAAGCCGACCACTAAAACCAAACCGAGTTTGGGTAGGGCTATTTAGGCATGAAGAACTAGGGTTGCTCTGATACCAATGTTAAGCCTAATCTAAATCCTAGATCAACATGAACACCTAATAATCATAAGTGTGGAAGGATGATTAAACATACCCGAACCAGAAGTCGCCATGAGGGTGAAGTAGAGGTGCGGTCGGCGGTGAAGAAGAGGCTGAGGAGACCGACGATGTAGATGTGGTCGGCCGGCGTTGGAGAAGAAGTCGACGACGGTGTGGCCGTGGACGGAGACGAAGATGCCTCGATCTTCGTTCACCACAGCGTCGTCAAAAGATCAGGTAGTGTTAGGGTTCTTGGAGGCGTGAACAACTCGCGTGTAAGCACCCCTGCCGAAACCCTCGTTTTTATATGGCGCTAGGTGACTGGGACCGTAACCAAAACTGTTGGCAACTGCCTCCGATCAAAACGTGAGATGAAGGCGTACCTCCCTAAAAAAAACACTCGGTAGTTAGCCGAGAGATCAACTCAATAGCTTGTAGTTTGTTGGACTCGAACCGTATTCGTAAGCCACTAAGTTCTAATTGTCATGCTGGCCAGGCTAACCACCGGTTGAAAATCACCCTTCTAACTAAAAGGAACAATATAAGTTACAATCACTACCGTCTGATCAAGCGGGAAAGAATCACATGTCCAATGAATTTAGACTTTAGATCGAGACAAAAGTATCATTATATTAATTCCTGTGCACGATGCAATTTGTCAACTGCTGTATATATAGCGGCCATGCATAACGGTGTGCCAACCATGAACTCGGTGTTGTAAGTCATAAGATGACTGCGATAGTCGGCTGCCCTCGCATAATGTGTTTTCTCAATATGAGGCTAGCTTGTGTACCGCCAGGATGTTTTAAGTCAAGAAAATTGGCATGTCTGTCTGTTTTTTAAAAAAGAGAAGTACTATAGAACATTCGACTGTTTTTGAAGGCAAAAACAGTCAGATGATCTGGGGGCGTTGGATCTCTATCCAATGGATCCACTCATATAAGCACCCCTCAAAAAAAATATCATATAAGCACACCCTCAAAAAAAAGATCTGGAGTGTTGGATCACCATCCAGCGTCCTAAAATCTGACTGTTTTTGCCTCCAAAAACACGTTACATACTTAGATTAGGCTCAAACGCAAAGCACTACAAACTAGAGGGAACTCCTCTGGGGTCTGATCCCATTGAGAGGAAATGGGGACACCGTCGGATAGCCTCCATGTGTTCCCTCCGCACGAATCTCCACGCGAGCGCCTCTCCCGTCTTCTTTTCTCCGTGCGAACTCCTCTTCCTCATCCTCGACCGCGTCGTCGTCGCCGACCCGCGCGCCATCAAGTCCTTCGCACTCGCCTCCCGTGCCTGCCACGCCGCCGAGTCATGCCACCGCCGCATCCTCCGCCCGTTTTGCGCCGACCTCCTCCCCGCCGCGCTCGCCCGATACCGCTCCGCCTCCCGCCTCGATCTTTCCCTCTGCCCCTTCGCCCGTTCCGTCAGTGCTGTGGACCTCTCCCGCTCTCGGGGATTCGGCGCATGCCCCAACCTCGCTGAGCTCGACCTGTCAAATGGGGTCGACCTCGGGGATGTGGCGGTTGCGGAAGTGGCGCGGAACGGGCGAAGGATGCGGCGATGGCGCGACTCGGCGGCGTGGCAGGCGCGGGAGGCGAGCGCGAAGGATTTGATGGCGCGTGGGTCGGCAGCGGCGACGCAGTCTGCAGAGAGGGCGGCGAGGGTGGCGTTGGCGATGTGGGGGCAGAGGGAAAGATCGAGGCAGAAGGCGGAGTGGTATTGGGCGAGCGCGACGGGGAGAAGGTCGGCGCGAAACGGGCGGAGGATGCGGCGGTGGCGCGACTCGGCGGCGTGGCAGGATGGGAGGCGGCGTGAAGGACTTGATGGCGTGCGGGTCGGCGGCGGCGACGCGGTCGAGGATGAGGAAGAGGAGCTCGCGGAGAAAAGAAGACGGGAAAGGCGCCGCGGAGATTCGTGCGGAGGGAACACGTGGAGGCCATCCGACGGTGTCCCCATTTCCTCTCAATGGGGTTAGACCCCAGAGAAGTCCCCTCCCCGCCCTCCCTACAAACTGCAAACATTACGAAAGGCTCACCTAGTAAGTTATGCATAAAAAATGGTATGTGTTAAAAATTTCGCATGCACCAGGTGCAGACCCAACACTATAGAAGTACAACTGTACAAGCCCACCCCGTCCAATGTGAGGCCAGAAGCCGATAGAAAACCGGTTTTCCCAAGCAGCCTCTTTATTTCTCTCACTACTATCTTCCATCGATGATAAACACAGAGAGTTACAGATGTATCACGTATCCCATCCCTCTCGCTCCCATCTCGTGTATAGATCTCTTCCTTAATTTCTCCACCGCTTGTCCTCTTTTTCTAAAAGCCACTTTTATTTATTTTCAATTAAAACCTATTAACTACGGCCAATATAAACATGCCAGCGTCAGAGTGCGATTGCTGTGCTGGTCTTGAGCTTCTTATTTTGCAGGGTGGCTCGCACTTAGCCAAATTGATAAAACTCTGATTGGTTCACTTTAGCTAAGTAACTTGCTATTTATTTTTAGCCAAAGTCTTATATATAGACAGGCCAGCGTTAGAGTGCGATTGCCCTGCTGGTCTTGAGGGTTCAATTGTAATCACAGTGGGGCCATTTCTCCTCAAATCCATGGACCAACATATGAATATCCTTAAGATCCCACCTTTTTTTTTTTTTTGCAAGACCATGCTTTGCATCCCCTCTGCAAATTAAATAGAGGGGTTTTCATAAGCGGCGAAAGCTGCCAGGTGTCAAGGCTCCAAAGCGTACGCTCTTTGACTATTTCTCTCCGAAACAGATAATTAAATTGTAGCATGCATTCGGCATGCTTAGAGGTTTCCTCTGGTTGTTGCTAATAAGGGGGCAGCCTTTAGTAATTAATTTCACAAGTCAACCTCTAAGAATTCTGTAATATTCATCTCATGGAATATGGTTACGATCAGAAAAAGTCTATCAGATGACCAGACCAAGTGCCCAACTAGTGAAGCTCAGGTAGTATGACTGAGACGCGTATTTGTTTATCATATCACTCTTGTTTGAGGCTGTATCACATAATATCACTAGTGCATAATAAGTCATCGTAGACGGTTCAAAAACGTCATCACATATGGTATCATAAGCTGTTTGAATTTATAGGTCAGTAATAATACAAGGTCATCACAACGACTTTTGAACCGTCTATGATGCAGCCTATCGCAGACGGTTTGTAGTAGAAATCGTCTGTGATATATGGTTTAACATAGATGATTTCAACTACAAACCATCTGTGATATATTAATATCACATACGGTTACTACTATAAACCGTCTGTGATATATGGTTTATCATAGACGATTTCAACTACAAACCATCTGTGATATATTAATATCACAGACAGTTACTACTACAAACCGTCTGTGATAAACCATATATCACAAACGGTTTTTACTACAAATCACTATCACAGACGGCTGCGAGTTAATAATCGACTGTGATATTCTTTTATGTTCCCAGATCTATTTCTGTTTGTTGGCTAGCCTCAGAAAATGCTAGACATGCCCTTTGAAACAAGTAGATCAACACAATATATATATACATTCAATTCACATTCATTCATTTTAGAAACAAGAACATCCATTTCACAAATCAATTACAGAAATGAAATACAAATACACATATGAATAATTAAGCTCAATCTTATCCCAGTGAAATTCATTCTACATTGTGGAACTCCCTATTTTCTTTTACAACTTTAGACATCAAGAAGTGCGCACACTGTTCTTGAATATGTTTGAGGTCGGCCCGTTCCAATGGAGTTGTAGTGATGGATGGAACCTGTTGATATGAAGATCAATGTCATGCATACGTATATAAATTGATAAGTATGAAATAATTATTGCAAGATTGATAAACCTCAGGATTGTTCTTCGTGGAACCGACGAGTAGTTGTATGTTGTGGCAAACATAGATTCCACAGGTATTGTTGCCCGACGGTTGCTGGTGACACTATAAAAATAGAATTTGTTAGTTCGAGAGGCATTACTACGAAGTGTTGTATAGGATTAATGTGTACTAGCAAATACCAGGAAATGTATAACGTGTTGCAAGGCGTCGATCCCTCTCTTAGATTTCCGTACCTTTGCAACGTACGCGACGAATGGCCTACGTGATTCCAAAAAGTTAGTCTTAGTCATTGGAAAGGAAGGAAAGACTACAATAGAGTACTCTAAGGAGGAAATATGTTTACCTGTCGATTACTTGTTGGACAAATGTGTAGTCGGTTTTATTCTTATTTAGGGAATCAAGGTATATTACCCTGTTCTATTTTGGTATAATTACAATTAGAATCTAATGAAACCTACACAGGTATATCATGGTCATTAAACCTAAGTTCGTGTTGTTTATAAAGTACAAAAACAAGTATAGACACTAGTGTAGCATTTACCCCTAGTTGTAGGGATAAATATGAATTCCTTGTTGCAGTGACCCTCTAATTCCTTCGTAATGTAATTCTCAATGAAGAATGCATTCTCCTTGATGATATCCATGGAGCCAAGCATGGGTCGAGGAAACCAACTAGTGATTACATTAATCGGCTTCACTCATCATGTATCTATATATATATATATATATATATATATATATATATATATATATATACACACATAAAAGTAATGAGTTATATATGACATTTATCAGCATTACATAAATGTAGATCGTGATTATACATGCTCACAGTGTCCAACATCGAATGAGTGAGGCGTCGGGTGTGAAGAAAAAGAATAAGTCCTTGAAGTTCACCATGAAGATGCAATCATGAATATTATGCTGCAGATGATGTGGCATGAACTTGACGTTGACCGGTACAAGTAATGGTTTATCGATTGGACCGATGGTTCACTAAGAAATAAGACCTAATAATACAGGGATAATTTCCTGTATGCCATTGAGAGTAAACTCGATCACTGATTTATCATTGATAAAAGTTTGGTTCCCTGTATGCCTCTGAGTTTCTTCTTTGAGTTCCTACGTGCCACTTCTGTTAGTCAACTATGAGGACACCGTTAAGTGGTACGCGAAAAGACTCTTTTTTGTAATATCCCATTTAAATCCCTCATAAGGACCCGTTCGCGAATATGAAAGAGGATGTAAAAATGGAAGGGAGTGGAAAGAGGGGGAGGCTTTGGCCGATCCTTTCCCCCTTGACTGAATCATGTCGCTCAACTACCCTAGCTGCCACCCCCTGAAGCCACGCTATCCTTGCCTGACCACCCTGTCATGCGCCGTGGTAGGCTGCTGCGTCGGCTGCCAGTTGCTGCTTGCTCACCGATCAGGAGGAGGAGAAGGAAAGGAGGAAGGAGAAGGGGCTAACAAGTGGAGAAGGGAGAAAAAAGGATAAGAGAGGAACCAGCTAGGGAAGAAGAAGGAAGGAGAATAGGGGAGCCGGCCAAGGAGAAAAGGAAGAGGAAGGAGAGGGGAAGAAGGGAAAGAGAAGGGAGAAGGAGGGAAGAGAAGGGGTGTAGATAATTATGCTCTAATCATTGTTTTCCTGTTCTTAGGCCTAGTAGATTTATTTGGGGATGTCATGATTCTATGCATAATAGATGGGAATTGTAGAAGATGCATTTTCCAGACCGTTGTTCATCTAGATCACTATTCTGTTTTGTGATTAAGTTTTGGGGTAGATACTTAGAGTTTCAGGGCTTTCCCAAATTAAGAAAATTTTAGAGAAATATCTAAAGTTTCCATAGAGTACAAGAACAAGTAATTTGGTTGGGTGGTTTAGAAGTTATGGTCCTGGGAAGTCTGGTATCCAGAATCGATCGCTGCTAGACGTAGTTGTGGTATTTTGTAGATTAGTACTAGAAGATGGCCAAATTAATTCATATACATAACTTGAGAAAGGTAGGGAATTTATTGTAGTTTTTAAAAGTGATATGGTTCACTGTAGTTGCTGTTGTAGAATAAAAGATATTAAACTGGTAAGTCTGCTGTCCAAAAATTAATAGAACTATCTTCAGGGTGAAAAAGGGGGGCTTATATGAAATTTCATGTAGTTTCCAGAAAACATATGATTTACTATATTTGGATCCTTGAGTTGGTAGTTATGATGTTTCGAACATCGGTACAACAGAGGGGAATGTCCGGTAGAGAGGGGAATAGTTGGACCGGAGAGTAGAGTGTATCCTTGCTGTTTTACTTGTTGTTTGTAATATTATGGAATATGTTTAGATGGGTTGTTTGTTGTAGGTAAAGTTGCTACGGATTTGGTGTCTTCTACCCATTGTTCTGCTTCACGAGGTTAAAAAGCAAGTGCATGGTAGAATGATACACGAGTGGTTTGCTCTTATTGTTTATGTTATATAAATATTTGTCATGATGATCCACATGTTTATACTTGCTCCTTATAATGCTCATGTGATTATGGTTAAATGATGATAATGTCAAATGGTTAATATTAATAAGTGACTATTGAATGAAATATTCATTGTATTGCATGTTGAGCATTCATGTTGCAAAATGTGACCTATGTTGCCTTCTAGACCCTACTTTGTGTGGGCAACCCACAGGAGTGGGTAGAGAAAGACCTACTTTAGTAGGCACTCAACGGAAATAAAGAAAGACCTACCTCGGTAGGTACACCATGAGAGAGGAGTTGAGAACCCCGCATGAAAAAGGACGGGCTTGAGTGGACATTGACGGGTATAACACCTCGTTATACCGGTATAAGCAAAGAGAAGTGGAGACATGTGCATTGCATTCATAAAAACAAAAATGAGATGACGAGATATGTGTATGAATTTAATGAGAAAAAATATGTCGAGTCTTGCATATATAAATCTAGACTCTCTTGTGTATTCTACACTAGTCTAGGATTATGCTAGTGCACACAGTGAAAATATAGATGCAATATCGACCATGATCATGATTAACTAAGAAAGACGCAAATATTATTAATTATTAAAGTAGTGATCTTATGGCCAAATTTACAAATATTAACCTGAAGGGTCTAACAAAAACTAGCAGTGAAAAATAAAGATAAGCACATCAGTTATTTGACATACCCACATGCAATCGACTGGGGAGCGAAGTCCTAATCTATAAAGATGTCAAAGTACTCCTCCTTTATTACCTCTGGTTGAAATAGTTCTCCTTCAACAATCAGGCATCAATGGATATAACCACGAGTACATAGAGTACTCAGCAAGTTGTTTGCAACACGATACAATATATAATGATGTAGGGCTTACCAAATGATAGCTGAGTAGTTATTTTACAGAAAGCAATAATTTAGAATAAATATAATAAATAGATTGAAAGCAAACTTTGAAAACAAGTAATAAATAATCAAGTCAAAGGAATTGAATAAATTACAAGTGAAGTTCCATTCACTTTCCAACAAACCCAACTAAGGTTTTATTAAATTCTACCCCTTGTATGAAATCACCGAGCATTATCCATAACCAGAGATATGGCTATTTGAATAATTTTATACTCTATAGAGGTTGTACAACTTTACTCATATGATATGATCAACTTGCAATGTCTGCGCAACAACACACTTCCTTAGGCGTGCCAACCAAGAAGATCATAATAAAGCCTTTACAATGCTCAACCTCAACCTAATTCTATTCACTAAGGTTTCGTTGCCAAGTAGGCTTCGACCTAGTCGGTAAAAGCCCTTTCTTGCGCCAATGTGAGACAATGGCTACGACAACACACACATTTATCTAAATGAAGAAATCAATGTTGAAATATTATAAATTAGTTAGTCAGGTCCATCCCATACTAAACATGTGGTTGCACAGTAAGGCTTATATCAATGGCACACTAAGTTAAATCCTTAATCATTACACAGGTGAAGCATCCACATCCTAATGTGCTATTAGCACCTACTTTACTACACGATCATTCGTCCAAGTGAAAACTATTTTGGTTTAACCAATACCAATGACACTACCATGTCATGGTACACTAATTTTATATCTGTGGCCACTACCACGATTCAATATATTATTAAGTCAAAATTAATTATTTGATCCATATGTGATAATGAGCCCAACGTATCAATAAGCATGGCTAAGCAAACTAGACATACAACCCAAATAGATACCAGTATTATATCACTAGATAATTACCCATTCTATGGTGACAATGGAATTATGACATTCAAATTGTCAAGGAGGGATTTAGTCAAGTTGGTTAATAACTACCAATACAAAGATTTGTAATAATTTAGCAACACATGATAATTTAAAGCAAAATAATAAATAATATATTTGAAATAGTAAGTTCAACATGATCAAAGATCATGACTTTCCTTAGCTTTGCTTAGTTATCAATTCTTGAACTTTCAGGTCTTGCTTCTACTACTTGGAAGAAGTTATCTAATGAGAGAGAAAGTGAACAAAACATAAATAAATTTAAATAAAATCCAAAATAACCAAACTAGAATCGAAAGATCGAGCTAAATTTTATATGAATTTAGGAAGAAGAATCGGGTCAACCAGAGTTCGGATAGAGAACAACAGGCTCTTGGAAGATTGATCGGCTGAGAAAATACTAAAATTGGAAAAGTCTATTGTGCTATGAACTGGGTGCATGGAATAGTTCTGGTCCCCGTGGGCTTGGTGCATGGAATAGTGCACACTGGTTGGGCTTGGCTGATGTGGCACTAGGGCTGGCGTGGATACCTATGTGGCTCGTTGAGCTAAGGTGGCAATTTGATGTGGCTGCCTACATGGACTAGTGATGTGGCATGGCTTTGCGGTGGCTCGGCTCTACAGAACAGTGCTATGGCTGATGGGGTTCATATGGTAGAGACTTGCCTCATGTGGATGGAGTCCATGGAGAGTTCGGACAACGACGTGGCAACGCTAGCGTCAGTGTTGACGCACGGTATGATGTCTGTGGTAGGGCAGCCAAAGCGTTGTGGTGAGGGAAGGGAAGCATCGTGTGGCTTGGTGAACTTCGACGTTGTGGTGGGTCAATAGCAGCGAAGGAGACGGTGGCTAAATAGCACGGCGAGGAACGTGGCATGGCTTGGGACTTCGGTGGAGACGGTTCACCGACGGCAACAGGCGAAGGTGAAGAGGGTCACGGTGGTGTGGATCTTCAGTGAAGGCTCGAGATGGCAGAACCAGGGCGTCGATGAGAAGCGGATGATATGTAGTGGCTTGGTGTGCGTGATCTCGGGGCACAGTGTAGCTTTAAATAGCACGATCGGGGAGGAGTTTACGGTGCATATGCCAAGGCAAGGATGGCGATATCGTGCTTGACATGGGGAAGGAGATCTCTAGGGTGAAGACGATGTGGCGCCCTGACATGTGGGTCTCGTTGGCAGCGAAATGAAGGCAGGAAGCTTGTAGATGAATGACGTGTGGCGTGTTGGATTGGCTTAGGCTGAGGGAGATGGCTGGTGGACTGGGCTGAGTAGGCCGAACAGAGGAAAGGGCTGGGCCAAGAGAAGGAATTCGACCCAGTGGACTTTTTGGTATTTTTAGGTTTTTTGGATTTCAAAAATGGGATTAAATCAAATTGAGCTCTAGAAAATAGCAAATAAATCTAGAAAAAACAAAGAAAATATAGAAAAATTCATTGCAACACAAGGAACCCAAATAAACCTAGTTTTGATTTAATTGAAGTTTACTTTATTCACATTAAAATTTTTTTTCTAAAAATTCAAATTAAGCTTTAATTAATTCAAAAAAATTCGAATGGTTAATTTAATTTTAAAATCTTAAAAAAGACTCTAAAAACTAGAATGTTACAAAATATGTGAAAATTGAGATACTTGTGAATTGGCATGAATATTTGGTATTGTGTTTATATAGTTTATTATTCTATTATATACTGGTTGAATCTTAGACTCACCCTTACTTATGCTGTTATTTTTAGGTGTTCAATGAAGATGACATGCATAGGAAGGAGTAGCATATGATCACTACATGCACCATTGTTGCTCCACTTACCACGCTTAAAGATATAATCATTCATTAATAGTGATTTGGTTCATGCAAACTTTAGTATTTGGTTAATGAGTTTTCCATAGAACATAATGACATTAGTATGGTTTTTTACTTGCTAACTATCTTTTGTTAAACTTATATTTGGTTGGTTCTTGTTAATGTTAATTATTGTTTTTTTATTGTCACTTGAATTTATGTTAAGTGAACATCTTGTGAGTTGTGGTTAAAGTATTGTTGTTGGAAGTATGTGAAAGATTATTGAAATGGTAAGGAATAGTGTCAGTGGTGATATTCTGGGCTCATGTTGGACCGGGGTGTTACACTTTTACCCTTCTTCCTCTCTTCTTGTAACATCCTAAAGCCGCCATCCTTTGTACTCCATCACCATCCACCCCCAAATCCTAAAATCCTTTGTCTGCTTTACCTTCCACTAGAAATTGATACCACCACTACCTTCCTCAACTATTTGTGACCCTAATTGTGCCCTTGTTTCTCGGCATCTTCGCCAAAGTTGCGTAGGAAGCCAACCGCACCACCAACCATGCCATCGTGTGAGCCATGCACACTGCACTGAGCAAACCACCACCTCCAACCTCACTTGTCTATGCCGTCCATATCATAGGCTTCGCCCTATCGCCTTGAGCCTCGCTAACCACAACCCTGGCCAACCCCAGCACTATACCTCGCTGCTACCAAGCTCCGCCCTTGCTCCATGGCTGTCATCGGCTCACCTCGAGTCACCCCTGGCTGAATCAACACCACCGCCAGCATTCCTGTGTTTGGGTTGTGCTCATGCGCGCCTATCCTCCCTCACATCATCCCTGAGCCTAGCTGTTGCGCTGCACCATTGCCCCAACTCGGCGAGCTATCCTGTGCTGCCTCCCACTGGGTTCCCTTTCTTGCTGCTTCCATCTACTGCCACTGGCACCGCTTCTATCGCAAGCCGGCCCCACCTCTGCCTCTAGTGCTGGCCCTGCCTCCTGCCACATCTTGGCGTCTCCCTCGGCTCGATTTATGGTGAATACGAAGAGGGAGAGTGAGAAAGGGCTAGGAACCAAGGAGAGGGGCTCCCATTGACATGTGGGACCAGGGGGCAATTTGGGCATATTGAAAAAATTCGGACAACTCGGGTTAACGGCATTGACGAAAGTGGCACTTAGGGACTCAAAGAAGAAACTCAGTAGCATGCAAAGAACTGAACTTTTTCAGTAGCAAATCGGGGATCGGATTAACCCTCGGTGATGTACAAGGAATTATCCCAATAATATAATTTATCCCAATAATATAATGCGGTTTGCTTTCCCTAGGTCTCTATAGAACAACACCAATCATCCTTGAGTGGCTGGTACCCGTCGGTTTTAAGTTTTGAGCCTCCGACTCCCTTTTTTTGAAAATTTGGCCAGAAGGTATTAAGAACGAAAGTAGGCATCCAGGTTTGAGCCTGGGTGGATGCAACGTTCAGCGACACTCTCCACCGACGGAGCAGCACTCGGTTCCTTGAGCCCCCAACTCTCACTCTTGTTCCCATCCTACTTCCACACCAAGGCTAGGTTACACCAGGTTCAACCGTGCCCGTCTTTCTCTGGTTTATGTCAGAGGCTAAACCGGGTTTTGGCCGGTTTTAAGTGGCCTATAGCAAAACCAAACCGGACCAGGTACTAACTCTAGTTTTTTTTCTTTTTCTCGTCGAATGCCGGTCTGCTCCGGTTTTGGGAAACAGAGATAGGAGTGCAGGACCGGGAAATTAAAAGGCCAGATCTTCAGTGGAGAGAAATCTTTCCATGTTAACACAACTCAATTACATCTACTGGTCATCCATGGATTGTTGACGTACTTAAGTAGAGAAATATCATTGTTTAATAACACTTTAGAATTTTCAGTAAGATCGTCAATGCATAAACGACAATGACCATAAGTCTATACAATGCAGCAGGTATATAACTGAAAAAATTTTCAGTATCAAATGAATGTCAAGACAAACGGTGATTGGTTAATGAATATGGCGTCGACTTTATAGCAGCACGACAATATCAAAATAAAAGGTTCAAACCATGCAATTAATAGTTTAGTTTTAAGAAAAAAATAATAGTTTGCTTTGTTTTGTTTATGGCACATGGACTGCAACTCTTTAACTATTCATCATTTTGGAAGCAATTTGTCAACTGCTAATCCAAGGGAGATGTACCGCCATGCCGTTGGACACATTGCAACCTTGAGATACACAAGATAGCGCCGGATAATGGATTCTTTGTTTCATATTAGAATTTAGAACGATGTGCATTGTGGTGTTATCTTGGAGCGAAAACTTATAAAACATAAGAACAACTTGGGTTTCAATAACTCGTTGCAGCCAGGGAATTAAAATGAATATAGTTTATTATCATATCCCATTATGTCTGTAACATATCATGAATTAATCAATTAAGATTTGATGAAGAATGTGTTCCCCCTTTCATCCTTTTTTTACTGCCACCAACTACTAATAATATAGCAATTCTAGGAGCTAATTAGAATGACTTTGACAAAACAAAAAATAAAAATGGCTGATCATTCTTAGCACGTTAACTTTTCATTTACTTTGTTTAATTTGAAAAAAATAGGTAAAAAAAAGCTCTGCTCACTGTTCAGATATAAATTAATTACTTACCAGTTCCACGATCTTATTCTTGATAATACTATTAGAGTTGACATTTATAAACTTATAAGTATATTATCAGGAACAATCAATGCATATGTAATTTAAGTTGCCATGCCATGTGTCAAACGGGCTGAAAAGTGGCAGCTCGAAAGTTGTTCATGACATTGACAATGATTAGCCGTTGCCAAATCAGTTTCTGAGTTAAGTACAAGGTTAAACAATGTTCGTTTCAATGAAGCCACTCCAGCCATTTGATGGAAATTGGGCAGTGCAAAGGCCAAGCCGCAGCTAGCTTGACCCATCCAAATACGAGGATCTCATGCTCTTTCTCTAAAGAATTTTGAAACTGTCATATCCGGATTTTACCAATCCAAAATTCTATGTAATTTCATCACACTATTATCTATTAGCAGCTAGTGCTCATAAATACATTGCTGAATCAATTTCATACATCGTATAAACCATACCAAACACTTATATCATGTATCAGAGTTTAAATAATCCGTATCGGTGGAGTTCACATAACGGGCCGATCAGGCCAAATATTTATATTACAAAAGCGGAAGTGGAAGCAATAGCAAAAGGTGAGGCCATATCTTGTCATAAGCAAGCGACTAGTGAAAAAGATGTCTTACTACTTTTCAAGAGTCTAGATAATAGATGTGCACACAATCACTATCAAACACTGCCTATCTGAGGTAAGAACTAAGATATTAGAGAACATCGTAATATCCACCGTCTGGTTCTATGGCGGCGTAGTAGGCATAGTGATCTTGATCCTCAGGTTCTGAAGGGATTTAGTGAGCGAAGGTGAGCACAATCAAACGTACTCCGTGAGCAAACACATAAAATACAGTAGTAGATGCAAGGCTTATCAAAGGAAGATTCGGGTTCTTTTGTTTGCTCAATGTCATAGTTTGAGAATTACAATAAGTAAAAGTTCTTGAGACTTATCATTTTTAACTAAATCATTTTTCTAAAGAATGTGAAAGTATGCAATATTAATAGTAGTTCAGGTTCCATCAACATTTTACATGGTTTCATCCATCATATGCTAGATTTATTACTAGCGTTACATCTACCAATTATCATCACTAGGTTACATCCACTCAGAGAAAATCAATTTAGGGTTACGTTCATCCAAGGGAAATCAATTTAGGGTTACATCCACCTGACATGTTTTTCATCCCAGCTGCAAAGTTTTAGAAACAGACACTAACTCTAGTAATTCCCATGCCGGCCATGATCGTGGGTATGACTATTTGAATAGTTTTCACTCTGCAGAAATCGCACACTTTATCCATAAGAGACAATCAACTTGTTTATATTCTATATATTTTCTTAGATATACAGAACAAGAAGATCACCACAAGGTCTTTATAATGCATCTTTCCAATGGACCACACCCACTAAGGTTTTCACCATCTGTGAGGTTATGTCCACCTGCCCTCGAGGCCCCTTCTTGTGCCGCACAGCGTCTCACATCCAGCGACATTACCTATGTTCATATACAAGAACAACCAAATTGAGTTGATGCAAATTATTTAGTCAGGTCGTACCCATTATAGACTTGTGGTTGCGCTATTTTATACTAGGAAAGGGTTAAACTACACTCTTGTGCTACATCCGCACTAACACCTCTTACCATCTGTCTAGATATTTGAGTAAGTTTAGAGTTTTGGGATTATTCCAAAATATTCTTTCTAGTTCAAATATCAACCACTTCCCTCCAGTGGTTGCCCAAAACAAGTTTTATATGTGAAATGTTGTTAGGGTAAATTAATGCCCTAGGTATCTAATACTAAGCATGGCATTTAGATACATACTTATATATAGTATATTTACCATTATTTCTAGGATGACAAGGTTTTAGTCCAAAATGAAGGAGTGGGTATAATATCACAATTATTATTTTGGGACTTAGCTATAAGCTTAACATGAATATAATTTGTATAATAAATTAAAACATCCAATTTGGTAATTTTAAATCAATATAATATGCATCAAAAATATAGGAGCAAAATTATCAAAGTAGTGACTCACCTATCTTACAAGCTTGTTGGTCTTGAAGGTCCTGGTTGGGCTCGAGCTGTGGTTCTTTTGGGTCTTCGTACTCTAATCGATTGATTGTGATGAAAAAGTAAATAAATACAAGAACATATAAATAAATCCAAATGAACTCTAAATTTTGTGATTTTACTTCCATTAGGAAGATCTTGATTTTTGATGAATTTAGAAACAAGTTTCATTTGATTTGGATTTTAAATGAGTGAGAACGTGCCTTCAAAAATTTAAATCAGGGTTAATTTCCAAAAGGTAAAGTCCATATAACACCCCAAACTTTGCTCGAAAGTCCGTCCAACACCCCAAACTATAAATCGAACATTTGACCCCTAAACTTTGCAATCCAGTTCAAATAACACTCTGACCTGGTTTCGGATGGTGGTATTGCCCGTGTGGCGCGACGAGTGGGCGGTTTTACCATGTACGTTGACACACGGATCAAATTTAGGTGAATGATAAGTGAGGCCCACAGAGCCTTCTATCCCTAATCGAAATAGAGAGAGGGAACTACAAGGAGTGGTGACTATCCAAACACATCTAGGAGCTCGGTGGGGGAGAAGCCCTTGTGGGCCCACATGTCATTAACCCAACTTGGCTAATGTATCATCCTACATGGCAAAATTGCCTACTCATTATGCCATGTGGGCAATACCATAATGCGAAGTCGGGTCAGGGTGTTATTTAAATCAGATTGCAAAGTTCAGGGGCTTAAATATTGGGTGCTAGATGGATTTCAAGCAAAATTAGGATGCTAAAAAGAGGAGAGATAGTGCTTTCTCTCACTGACAAGTGGGGCCCAAGGATTTTGATTTCATTTTTGATTTATTTTCTTACTAGAAAAGGCTAATAGAGGTTGACAAGTGGGGCCTATGGGGTTTTTATTTTCTTTCTGAATTATTTTCTTCAAAGAAAAGGGAGAAGTGACTAACAGGTGGACTCGGTTATAGTGAAGGGCCTGTATGTTAGTGACTCGTGGCTTTAAGCTAGTTTTAATTAGGTTTTTAATAATCTAGGCCCACATGTCGACAATTGATTAGTCTAAACTAATGGTAGTCATTAACTTCTAACTAATTATGGTCTTAATTAATCACGAGCTATAGTGCTCCTCTCGGTCGAATGGAGTAATGACATTGCCATGGTCGTTACTGACGGAGCAAGCAGTGGCGATCGTCGGCAACCCCCAAAACGGGTTGACAGGGCCAACCTACACCTATGGGTGGCGACGGAGTCATCAACGTCACGCAGCGACTACTGTGGTCAGCCACCATGGTGCCAACGGTGAGAAAAGCAATTAGATGGTGCGGTGAACATCTAGGGGGCATAGGGAACTGACTAGAGTGAATGGCAAGGACAGAGAGCCGGCATGGTGATCTAATGACGGCGGCCCAAGGTGGCGGAGGGGGTCACCATGGGTAGCTCGACGGAGTGGAGGAGAGGAGGAAGCGACACCAGGGGTAACTTGGGGTAGTCGCAGAGATGCTTCGAGCGAGAGGAATTGGATCGGGTGCTCTAGAGGGGGAAGCGACCGTGGTGAGCTCCCAAGCTTGCTCAGGCTGAGCACGGAAATAGGGAAGGTGGAGAGGGAGTGAGGTAGGGGTAAGAGTGAGGGAAGTGGCTCAGTGGGCTTTGATAGCTGGAGAGGTATGGCACGGCACGATGCACAGCTTCGTGTGGGCATGTCGAGAGTGCTCAATAGAGAGAGATGAGGGGGAAAGAAATGAGAGAGAGAGGAGGTTTGGTCCAATTGGGCCAGGGAGGGGGATTAGCAGGAAAAACTTTGAGCTGGCCAAAAATTTTATATTTTAAAATTTTGACTTTGTGCTTGAGTTTGGATTTTCATATTTGAATTTGAATTCAAATTTGATTTTGATTTTCATTATTGAATTTCATGTTTTGAATACCATTTTGAGTTTTGATTCGAGTTTTTGTTTTGCTAAAAATTCGAAAAGAACCAAATAGCGAATTTCATTCAAAAATTTCAAATTACCCAAAAATGAGATGTTACAAAATCTTCCCCCTTAAAACGAATCTCAATCTCGATATTTTGCCTAGTCAAAGAATAAGTAGGGGAAATCTGCCCACAACTGGTCTTCTCGTTCCCAGGTGGCTTATCTTTTGGTGTGGTTGCTTCATTGGGCCTTACAGAGTAAGATGTTCTGGTGTCTTGTTTGCTTCTCGGTGACGTCGATGATCTTGATAGGATACTCTGGGTAGGTTAAATCCTTGCTAAGCTTGATAGTCTCTAACATGACCTTTTGTTCTGGCACCCTAAGGCACCTCTTGAGCTAGGACACATGGAATACGTCATGCATGTCTGCTAGGTTTATGGGCAACTGCAGTTGGTAGGTTACTTCTACTCGTTTAGCGATAATTGGAAAGGATCCTATGTATCTTTGTGCTAGCTTGCCTTTGACCTTAAATCTTCTGGTTCCTCACAAGGGAGATACCTTCAGGTAAATGAAATCTCCGACTTTGAAACTTAGCTCTTGCCTACGGTTGTCGGCATAGCTTTTTTGCCTGGACTGAGCTGCTTGCAGCCTATCTCTAATTAGGCAAACTTTCTCCTTGGTTGCTTCAGGGTGTTTGGTTTGAAGACATAGCCTTCCCCTACTTCAGTCCAATGCAAGAGGGTTAGGTACTTCCTACCATAGAGAGCTTCAAATGGGGATATGTTTAAGCTAGATTGGTAGCTATTATTGTAGGAGAATTCTATGGATGTTAGGCATTTGTCCCAGTCCATGGTGAATTCTAGAGCATAGGCTTGAACCCGTTAAGAATCCTACATCTTCTTTGGCTTCTTCCATCGTGACATGATTCACACGGCCATGATTTAGCGTTGGAACTGCCCTGGTTGCTTGCGGTGTCTGATATCCTCTGTTGGGCGTTGATGTTTGGCCATGGGCTAGAGTGGCTCCCATATTGAATTTCATTGGCATAACCTAGCATTGCAGGTAGTGGTTGGCAAAGTGCTCCTTTTCTCCACAGCTGAAGCAATGGAGGTTGGCCGCAGGATTGGTTCTAGTGGATTGGATTGCAGGGTAGGGAGTGCGGAGAATGTTGCCACTTGGACGTGGTGCTGGAACTAGAACTCTAGGTGGTAAGGCTACTGCTGGTCTAGGGAAGGAAGGGTTTGTGTAGAACCTTTGGGGATAGCCTTTGTGCAGCTAGCTTGCATTTGCAGCTAGCTTCCATATTCTTCCTCTCGTACTCTAGAATGAGAGTTTTGTTGATGAGATGATGGAAGTTGGGAAAATCTTGGATAATCAGTTGTACTCGCAAATCCTCATGCATACCCTCCAAGAATTGATCGACCATTTCCTCCTCATCCACTACATCTCCTAGAGTGTTGTGAGCTAGTTGGTTAAACTTTGTGAGGTACTCATTGACTGACATATTCCCCTACTTCAATGCCCTTAATTCATTCTTCTTAATGCGCAAGGTGCCTATAGGTACAAAGTTGGTCCTAAAAGCAGTTTTGAACTTTGTCCAAGGGATAGCTTGGCATGTTGGGTCGGCTACTTCTTCTTCTTGGTCCTTAACGTTTTCTTCCTCTTCTTGGTCCTTAACGTTTTCTTCCTCTTCTTGCTCTTCAGCCTTCTCTTCCTCCTCGGAGGCTTCCTCAACTACAGGGCTATCTCCTCCTTAGGCTGCTAGGTAGTTATCCCACCAAGTGGCTGCGGTTCCCTTGAGCTGGTAAACGGCAAAGACTACCTTGTCTTCTTCTGTGCATCGAATAAGTCGGAGCTTCTTTTCCATGTCATGAAGCCAGTATTCGGCTTTGAGAGGTTCCTTGGTGGAAGAAAAGGTTAATGGTTGAGTCCTTAGAAAGTTGACTAGCTTAGAATTACGGTTGGCAGTCCCTGCTTGTTGGCTGGCGAAGATGGCTTGCAAGATTTGTGTTTGTTGGACCATCACCTGTTCAATGGTGGGGTTGACCGATGGTGGAGGGAGGTTAGGCCCACATCCGCAGCCTCTCCCTTGGCCTATGGGACTTACTGCTTGGCGGTTGGTGTTTCCATGCCCTGGAGTGGCTCTCTTTGGGGCCATCTATGAGAATACACCTGTTCAGCACTAATGTCTATGTAGGAGGGTTGATTAGCCCTTAATAAGCAAATCAAAAACCATTTGAATAAGACAAAATGATGAAACACAATACAAGGCCTAGGGTGGCCATATGGCATTCATAATAGGTCGAACAAGTTTTACATGATAGCTAGTATATGACATATAGGCCACGTTCAGTCATGAAGCTACATTACAGTACATATCACATCATCTACTTGCTTAATACAAGGGGTCAGTGCTCGCAAACCAAAAATCCTACTCCTAGCAAGCACTACTACTTATCCTGACTCTTAGATCTACCTACTCATCCATGAAGCTATGGCCACAACAAGTGGTGTAGACACCAGGTGAACATGAGTGGGAGCAGGAATGGGTGTAACTGGGTGAGCTAGAGAGGGAATGGAGCAACTGTGGCCTTAGTTGGTGTCTCCAATGTTGACAACGATTAGTGGGCTAGGGCGTCGTATCTCTTGCATAAGGTGGTCCTCAAGCGTGGTCCTCCAGTGAGGGAATGAGTCAAAGCGAGGTTGTTGGGAACGATGGTGGGTCTAGTGGGTCCTGGAGCATGAATTACAGCTATCACTGTGGTCCGCTCGAGCTCAATGATGTGGTGGCCCTCTCACATTCTACTACGGCCAGGGCCCTCTTGCACTTAGCAAGTTAAGTGGAAGGGTCTCAGTGTGACTGTAATTGGTAGTGAGAATCTAGTAGAGGTCCGAGATCTTCTCCAAGGCCTCAGTGTAGGTGGCCCGCTTGGGTGAGCTAGACTTGGTGCGTCAGGAGCAGGTTGTTCTCCCTGGTGACATAGGTCTCACAGTAGTGTCCTCCCTCCTGGAGGGACAAAAAGTAGTGGAACAGGGAGGTCAGCAAGGAGGCCTCATGAATCTTGCACAAGCGAGCAAAAGCCAGGCGTGCTGTGTCCTATAGGGCATCTGAGGCAGAGCTCCTCAGGTGCTCAGTCCTGAAGGTGTGAGATGCGTACTCAACTTCCCTTGCATAGAGGAAGACTTCCATCATCCAAGCTTCCCTATCTCCTTCTTGAGTCTTCCATCCCCTAAAGATGGGATGGTGCTGATAGCCTAGGTACTGCATTAGCTTATGAAGGATATTTATGAATTCTCCATCATCCTCTCTATGGGTGAAGTAGTCCCACATGCCAAGGTCAACTGATACGGCCATCAATAGTTTAGATCAGGAGTGTGTCAGTAACATTTTAAAGATATAAAGAAGGAGGGTGAGTTAAGAACTAAGAGTGGTAGTAAAAGTAGTATTATGCTATATTTTTGGTAAAATTTTTGCTTTAGTTTTTTGAAAATAAGACCCAAGTCCTTAGACAATGGCCATTCTAACTAAGGCTTTTTATCTTACGGTTGTATACACTGATACCAACTCTATTTGACCTGGATTTTACTAATCCAAAATCATTTATGATTCCACCACACTATTTCCTAGATCAGTAGATAGTGCTCATAGATACATTACTGAATCAAACTCATACATCGTATAGATCATACCAAACACTTATATTACATATCAGAGATTAAATAACCCATATCGGGTGGGGTTTACATAACGTGCTGATCAGGCCAAATGTTTAAATTATAAAAGCAAAATTAGAGCAATAGCAAAAGGTGAGGCTACATCTTGCCACAGGCAAGCGACTAGGGGTAAAAGATGCCTTACTACTTTCCAAGAGTCTACATAATAGATGTACATATAATTACCATCAAAGTCTGCCTATCCGAGGTAAGAACTAAGCTGCTAGAGTGCATCCTAATCTCCATCGTCTTCTCCATTTGGTACTAGGGCGACATAGTGGTCTTGATCCTTAGGTTATCCAACACACGGAATGCAATAGTATAGATGCAAGGCTTATCAAAGGAAGACTCAGGTTCTTTTGTTTCTAAATGCCATAGTTGTTATATTCTGTATATTTTCTTATACATGCAGATCAAAAAGATCACCACAAGGCATTTGGAATGCATCTTTCTAATGGGCCACACCCGCTAAGGTTTTCACCATCTTTGGGGTTACGACCACCCGCCCAAAGGCCCTCTCTTGCACCGCACAAATGGCTTACATCCAACGACACTACCCATGTTCATTTGCTCACATAATCACACTGAGTTGATGCAAATTATTTATCCGGATCATACCCATTATAGACTTATAGTTGCACTATTTTACATTGGAAAGGGGTTACTAGATTAAGTCCTTAGGGTTATCTGGGTGGTTCTACCACAAACCATATTCTCGTGCTATATTCGCACCAACACATCTTACCATCCGTCCATATATTTAAGCAAGTTTAGAGTTTTAAGATTCAAAAATATCCTTTCTAGTTCAAATATCAATCACTTCCTCCAGTCGTTGCCTAAAACAAGTTTCATGTTTGAGATGATGTTAGGGCAAATTAATAACCCTGGGTATCTAAGTAAGACTAAGCATAGCACTTAGATACAGACTTATATCTAGTACGTTTATCATTATTTCTAGGGTGACAACATTTTATGTGCAAAATCAAGGAGTGGAGTATAATAGCACAATTATTATTTTGGGACATAACTATGAGCTTAACATGAATATAATTTGCGTAATAAATTAAAGCATGAAATTTGGTAATTTTAAATAAACATAATTTGCATTCAAAGTATAGGTGCAAAATGATGAAAGTATTGACTCACTTAGCTCACAAGCTTATTGGTCTTGAAGGTCCTGGTTGGGCTCGAACTGTGGTTCTTTCGAGTCTTCATACTCTAATTGATCAATCGCAATGAAAAAGTAAATAAATACATGAACACATAAATAAATTCAAATAAAAATCCAATGAACTCCAAAATTCATGAATTTACTTCCATTAAGAAGATCTTGATTTTATATGAATTTAGAAATAAGTTTTGTTTGATTTGAATTTAAAATGAGTGAGAACAGAACTTCCAAAGTTTAAATTAAGGTTAATTCTTAAAAGAAACATAGGGGCGAGAGTGCTCTCTATCTGACGGATGGCACCTTAGGATTTTAATTTCATTTTTGATTTATTTTATTATTAGAAAAGCTAATAGAGGCTAACAGTTGGGTCTATGGTGTTTTATTTTCTTTCTGAATTGTTTTCTTTAAAGAAAAGGGAGGAGTGTGTGATAGGTGGACCCAAACATAGTGAAGGGCCCGTATATCAGTGACTCATGGCTTTAAATTGGCTTTTAACAATCTGGGCCCACATGTCAGAGCTGATTAGTCTAAATGAATGGTAGACATTAACTTCTGATTAATTAAGGTCTTAATTAATCACCAGCTATAGTGCTCCTTTCTACCGAATAGGGCAACAATGTTGCCATGGTCATCGCCGGCAGAGCAGGAAGTGGCGGTTGCCAACAACCTTCAAAATGGGTTACCAGGGACAAACCACACCCGTGGGTAGCGGCGGCACGATGGTGCGTAGTGGTGGTCGTGGTTGGCCACCATGGCGGCCGTGGCACCGACGGTGAGAAAAGTAATTGATTGGCGTGGTGAGCATATAGAGGGCATGGGTAACTCACTGGAGTGAATGGCAAGGACGGAGAGGCGACGTGGTGTTCTAACGACTGTGACCCAAGGCGGTGGAGGGGGTCATCATGGGCAACTTGTCGAAGGGCAAGAGGGGAGGAAGCGACGCCGAGGGTAGCTCGGGGAGGTCGCGAAGATGCTTTGAGAGCAAGGAATCGGACCGAGGTATTCCGGAGGGGGAATGGCATCACTGGCGACAGAATTCAGCTAGAACGAGCAGGGGGATGGGGGGTGAAGCGGCGGCAGCAAAGCTCAGCATGGCAATGGGGGAGGTGGAGAGGGAGTGAGGAAGGGGTGAAAGTGAGGGAAGTGGTTCGGTGGGCTTTTATAGCTAGAGAAGGGAGATACGGCACTATGCACACACAAGGGAAGTCGCGACAACCAAGGGTGGCGGCGACAGAGCGCGGCACAGGGAGGGAGCGGGCTGTGCGGCTGGGACCACACGGTATGGCGCGAGGTAGGGGCGCGCGGCATGGTACTGTGGCGTAGCACGGGCGGCGAGTGTGCGGTGCGCGATGTGAGCGTGGGCATGACCAAAGTGCGAAGGAGAGGGTGAGAGTAGGGATGGCATGCGCGGCGAGCACAGGTGTGGCGTGGAGCGCTTGCGTGGGGGTGTCAGGGGCGTCGGTAGACAGAGAGAGAGAGGGGTTTGGGCGGTTGGGCGAAGGCGGTGGGCGTGAAGGAGGATAAGAAGGAAAAACTTTGGGCTGGCCGAAAATTCTGAATTTTAAATTTTGACTTTGAGCTTGAGGTTGGATTTTTCATATTGGTATTTGAATTCAAATTTGATTTCGAATTTGAATTTTGAATTTGATTTTCGGTTTTGTTTTTTGAATTTCGTGTTTTGAATTCTATTTTGAGTTTCATCTGTTTTTATTTTACTGAAAATTCGAAAAGAGCCAAATAGTGAATTTCACTCAAAAATTTCAAATTACCCAAAAATGGGATGTTGCAGAAACAGAACAACATCATGCCACTTCAGGGCTATTATTATCATCGACATGAAAGTATGAAACAGAATTAAATCATGTCACAAAAGTAAATGACATGAAAGTATGAAGCTCCAGCGATTCGCAATGCTAAAAAAAAAACCATGAGAGCAGAGTCCAGTATGGCAAAACCCATATTAGTAATCATGACATTTGGGGTACAGCTACTGATTTACATCATGACACTCCCGTAGCCAGGCAAGGAATGTATCGAGTAACCGTACAAAACTTCACACAGCATAGAGCTAAAGATACATCACCCATGAACAACACAAGTGCACAGGTAACTGATAAGCAAAACTTATGGATGGTAGTAACTTCCAAGGGAGAGATGGTTGACCCCTTATTTCCCCTGAAAATGCATTCCATACTACTCTTCTTAATTACTTCCTTGAGCTCACCGCATGTTCACGAGGACCGACTTGCCTCAGTAACTGCATATATCATCGGCAGGCAGTCAATACTAAACAGGTAATCGGTTTTTGCTATTGTAAAGACGACTGAAATTTTTTTATCTCTCATCATTTGAAGTTGCACTCGTAATCAACTAAAATTACAGCCCTTCTAAAAAAAGCAGCTGCAACTTCAAGTAATTCAGAGTGCAACTAAAATTACACTTAGTTGCACTCTCAATTAACTGAAGCTGCAGTCCTGCAAAAAATCAACTGCAATTTTAATTGATTGAGAGTGCAACTTCAAGTGACTGAGAGATAAAAAAATTTCAGTCGCCTTTGCAATAGCCACTCCCGTAATCGGTTTGTAAAAACGCTCGAATAGGGTAAGCCGCATGAGAGAATCTGAAGACAGAGGTGTCCGATGTACGTACCTGAAAATATGACTCCAGCTTCTGCTTCAGAGTGGCGTGCTCCCTCTTGATCTTCTGGAATGACCTGCGGCATCTGAGCACGAACATGGACATACCACAACGGGTGAGCACATCATTGCATAACGATGAGTGCGGACGGCGGGCAAGAGGCACGCATACCCTTCCAGATTCTTGTCATCGCAGTGTGCTTTGAACACCGAGCACTCGTTCTTCATCCTCAACGCACCGATGCTGAGCCAAACACAGGCCACCTTTAGTGAACTTGTATACGTAAGGCAGGCAAAAGAAACGAATCTGGCCGGCGGTGACATCATTCCTACTAACTAATAATATTTGTTATTTCACGTCACTAAGCACTCTTAGTTCTTAAAGCTTGTGTGTTTTGGATGGGTTATGAGAGGATTTTGCATTGATGGGGCCTGCAAAAAAGATTATTCACAGCGTTTTCTGAGCATATGCACCGGTTCTGTACCTGGATCCGCTGCCTTTGAGCTGGTGCACTAGAGAATCTAACCGATAGAAATCCTGGGGATACTTCTCACTGCAGCAGAAGAAACTGTAATGTGAATAAACTAAACAGGATTCCTGTTGTAATAGATGTTATATGCCTTCAAAATCATGTGTATAAATTGTGCCAAAAAATCACAATTAACCATTCATAGTCTGATTTCGGACATTACTTACATTGCCTGTTCTATGGTTGTCAACAATCTTGACGAATCTTTGAAAAACAAAGTCACAACTTCCTCAACAAAATTGGGGCTTGATTCGTCCTGCAGTTCTTCCAGCTGATTAAACTGTTCATCAAGGTAACCCTGCAGGAATAGGAGGATGTAAATTAAAAAGCAAAACAAAGAAGCCAAAGATCCACCACAAAAAATTTGCTGAGGATGTAGATCAAAAAGGCAAAACACAAGCAAAAAATACACCACAAAAATTTACCTTTTGCGCGGTCCACAGAATACAAATAAAGTTCTAATTTACATGGGTAAATCAAGACAATTGTCAAAGATCAAACAAGTCAGTTCCAGCAAGTGGTTTTAGGTTTCAACCTAGCTAGGTACGTATAAAGGGCACTCTAATATTTGCCTAGAAGATACTAATGTATCATTAAAATGATCCTACCCTATGATTACTCTAAAGTTTGAAAACCCCAACCTTTTGTATATTCTCAAAGGAATAGGACAAAGAAAATAAAGAAAGTGATTAGCCATTCTGTATGGTCTACAGCATCCTTGCCCATTATCTACTAAAACTCATTATCATAATGCATGCGTATGTGATGTAGCAAAAAACAAAAGGTGCAAAGTGGGCATTGCCCATTGTACCAGATTACTATCTAACTCAATGAGTTAGTAGATGCAAATGAAGTCAAAATTTTGAACAGAATGAGCGAACGATCCATTGAGCCTTGCCACCAGAGAAAAAGATAGTGTATAAACTCAGCGTATCTGACAAAACTGGTAGATCAAGTTTTCGTTAGAGCTTCAACGGACCATGTCATCTGGAGACGCGTTCAGAGGTGCCATCGTGCTATTGGAAGACAAAGCATGAAGAAAGTAATTCTGCCTATTAATTAGCTAACTATCCTGTCAAAACTTACAGCGCTAGGACAGAAAAGTTCTTAATTAATAGGTTGGATACAGTAATTCATTGCGATCCCAGGTTTCAAATGAACAAAAGGGAAGACATAAAATTAAACCTGATCGAAAAGACTTTTCTTCATGAAGATGATTTGGCGACGCAAATTTGAGTACTCCATATTTGGCTAGCTTAGAGATCAGCACAAGCAGGTAGAGAGGACTGAGATGGCCACAATGAGACATGCAAACCGAGGGAGGGTGTATATATAGAGGGAGGCAGAATTTTTTTTATAGCATGAAAATTTTTATTCTAATTGATAATGTCCTCCTGTGAATAAGGCATAACAAAAAGACAAAGTACTTTTCTTTTTCATGAAACTGTTAAAAAATAACCCGAGTACAAATGATGCAAGTTGCTCTATAGGTTCTCTATTTCTATGGCTTCTGTGGTTTAGACTCTAGACAGCAAGACAGATTTAAGAATGTGATGACGTTGCACAGCAGCAATGTGCACAACTATAGTACCCTAGAACTTGTTCCCAAAGAAGCAAACCTAGAAATGAGATAAATAAACATTTCTAAGTACTAGATTATATATATATATATATATATATATATATATATATATATATATATATATATATATATATATATATATATATATATATGAAGCCTCTTTTCTACTCCCGGTATAATTACACCCTATATCGTATCTCATAACGTAGAGAGTATCTTCCATAACGGAGGGTATGTATATGTAGTATATAGGTATTTAACATCATCTAGGTGGTATGAACAGTTTTTCAGAGGTGGTATGCATATTTTTTTCGACATATTCCTTTTTATGTGCGTATATGAAGGTATTTATAAAATACGCTAAAAACTATGGACTCTCTTAGAATTTGTTCGTGTGGTTCATATTGGAGTATCTTATAACTAGTATACGAGTATATCTAAAGCGATAAAGAAGTATTTCAAGTTTGTTTAGGTAGTATATTAGAGGTGGGTGTAATTACACCCGAGAGTAAAAGATATTTTTCCTATATATATATACTATTCTGCATGCAGGTATAGAATGCGCGCTAGAAAATTACTGTCGTGTGTAAGTGAAGTTACTGCCAAACACATGTAGAGTTATTTCAGTTGTAATACTACATAACTAGCAATCACTCTATATGTATTTGAAAGTAACTTCACTCATACAAGACAGTAACTTTCCGATGCGTATATATATAGGAAGGTTTTTTTCTACTCCTAGTTGTAATTACACCCTATATCATATCTCACAACGTAGAGAGTATCTCGTGTAATGGAGGGTACGTACGATAGTATACTAGTATTTAAGACCATCTAGATGATATGAACAATTTTTCAGAAATGATATGCATATTTTTTCAACATACTTCTTTTTATATGCGTATATGAATGTATTTACAAAATACGCTAAAAACTATGGACTTCCTGACAATTTTTTCGTGTGGTTCACATTGGAGTATTTTATAATTATGATTGGAGTATATCTAAAGTGATAAAAGAGTATTTCAATTTATTTAGGTTGTATATTAGAGGTAGGTGTAATTACACTCGGTTGTAAAAGGTATTTTTCCTATACACACACGGTAGCGCTTTTCAGCGCCCGCGCCCACGCTACACATAGGTCCAGCTACCTGGTTTCCTGGTGCGTGAGTGATGATACAGCAGTAACTTTATGTTATATTATAATGTGAAAGTTATCATTAGACAAACATGAAATTATTGTCATCAGTTAGGCCAAACATTAGTTACTATCCCAATTAGATATGGTCTATGACATGTAAAGTTATTGTCACAAGTTAGGCCAAAAGTTATCACTCTTGCAATAGAAAGTTTTGGTCTATTACACGTGAAGTTATCATTAGTTACTTACTTACAACTGGTATAAAAAATATGAATTTCACAACGTCGAAACATATTCAACATGAATATTGTTTTATTAAGCTCGTAATTTCGAACACAATGGTGTAAACAGATTGTAGGTCAGACTTTCCGTGAAAGAGCTATTGTATTTTTAGCTTATAAATAAGATAAAAAAAATCCCCACGTTAACTGTATTGTTGCATGCATGTTTTTCTCTCCTGCCGCGTGAGAAATTGGCAGTAACTTCAAGCATTACATGTGATAACTTGATGTGCGTTCGATAGTAACTTCCCATGAGGATGATAACTTTACATGGGATGATAACTTCATACGTTACAGGTGATAATTTAATGTGCGTTCGGTAGTAACTTCACTATAGGGATGATAATTTCATTCCATATTGATGATAACTTCATGTGTAACCAAAAGTTTACATGGGGATAATAATAACTTCACAACATGGCAGTAACTTCATGAATTGTGAATGATAATTTGATATGCATACGATAGTAACTTTACCATAATTAACAAACGCTATTAACTGAGTATGGGGTGGGATGGTGGAGCGCTTGGTTGGTTGGGTCAGTTAGGATCACGCGCTTATTTTACACCTGTGTGTTGGTTATTGTTTATATATACACATACATATACATATATACGGCTGCGATTATTCAAATCCACAATTACACTGTTAGTACCATTTATAAATAAAGGAACTACTTCTACTATTCAAATCCACCACGTATGCACAAATAACTGTCAGAGAGTCGGGATTCGGCCAATCTCACTATTACACGATGCGAGCCATCAAAGTTTATTAGTGATGGATGACCATTTAATGTAAGGAGGACATATTCACTAAATCTAGAACTTCTAACTTTACTAGATATCTTCTACAACAAATGAGTTTCTGGAGAATTTCAGTGCCTTCAAAATGACATCAACCGTTGAAATTCCCTACGAGTATTAAACATAGAGAAATTTTCCTTTTAACTTACTAAATAACAGATAGTTCCTCTAAAAATTGGTTCTCGACAAACTTAGACAGTAACTTTAGCACTTCTAGTTCCAATCAGCCAAAACCCAAGTAATTAAGCCCTCGCCAAAGGAAATTGAAGACAATGGGACAAAATTCCCGTTAAAATATTCACAATTACCGCATGAGTAAAAACGAATAAGAATCTGATTGGATATAAAAACCTAAAAGTTGCTGTCCCTACCACAACCTTTGTAGGGGGAGTGACCCCACTAAGACCTCTTCGGCCCACCATGTATAGACTAATTAAGTATGTATTTAACCAAAAGATAGATCTAATTAGAACATAACAAGAAAAAAAATCATGTATGCCCATGTGATAAACCCCTCAAGGGGGACATATGTGTAAATATATTTCCTTATGGTTATAAATATAGCTCTTAGGGCACCATGGAAAGAGGAGGAAAATAAAAGAAGAGAAAAGTGTAAAGCTATCAAGTATTGTTACAACTATTCTACCCCTCTCCCCACAATCAAGTCTTAGGCTTCGGGCATCCCTCTCAGATCCCCCAAAGCTCTGTTATCCCCAGCTCTATTATCTACTATTTGACATATAACCACAATATTCTTTATTTTACCATAGGACAATAATATCCTTTTCGAGGAGTAACTACAGTATCCTGGAAATCATAATTCCTAATACAGCTGAATTTTCTTGAAGCATGACAATTTGTCATCGTCAATGAGTTTACAGCTACAACATTCCAATGTTATGGATGGATTGGTACTGGTAGAACAGAAACAGATACTTGACACAACAAGAAAAGAGGGTGTGAATCAGATAATGATTTATATTTTTCTAAAAAATATATGTTTGAGAATGAAAGTGACTGTTATAAAGTCACTAGCCGACTGTTAAAAGTCACTTCCCACTTTCCCAGAAAGATAGGAACAGTAGGAGCTCAAACATCGCACAGAACCATCGCATAAAAACAAAGGTACAGTGGTATATGCCAATTACAACATTGAACAAATTTTAAAATATCTAACATTGAACAAATTTTAAAAAAATTTGACACATACATGTATACATATCTAGGATTATCAACATCAATGTTCAATTGGTTAGAGCCTGTACTCTTCGGTGATTAAATCAGTTCGATTATAAAAACATCTAGAGGCATGTAGGGTGCAAGAAAAAGATGCAAGATCATAAAAGTTTAACAGCTCAGACAGATCCGTCATGTGATGAACCAAAGGGGTTCAACAATCTGCTCCTTCTCGCCACATCTCACATGTCCTGAAACGTTGTCAGAAAAGGCTAACAACAAAGATTGGGTGTGAGACATAGCCAGCAAATGGACGAAACCAGCACAGTGAGAAAAGGAGGAAGAGAAACAGTGGCATCACCATGCATGCTTTCACACTGAAACCGAATGGAAAAGTGGATGATAGAAATGAAGGTGCATGATGGGCAGGAAGCTCTCCCTTTATTCCACTTCATACAGACAAGGGATAGATAAACCATTCTAGTAGCTACTCCCGTGGTTTTTCGGCTATAGTTATGCATTTTATTTGTTTGGTCCCATCCACTACTTTCAATGAATGCTGAAAAGGAAGAAGCATAAAATGCATAATTGGAGCAGTGATCACGACCTCTTGGTATCTCTGCTGGATAGTGATAAGAGAATCTTAACCTGGAACAGCATATTAAAATGACAGATATTGGTTTAAATGGTTAGTGTCTGTAAAGTTCTTATCTTGGCGAATCATGACAGCAAGATGCGTAACAAACAATAGCCGCAGCGCACAAATCTGATCACGAAGTGAGAGGTGGCAAAACCATCACCTCACTACTGACACTAAGCAAAAAGCCTTTCCATGTAAAGTGAGAACTGGTGCAGGATCATATGTCATATTTGTATTCTGTGGAATTGGGTCCAGCACAATAGAATTCAGTTAAGAATGACAACATAAAAATCAACCAAAGAATTATTACATTGAGATGGAAATCTGTTCCAATAAATCTGCTTATGGCAGCAAAAGAGGCTGAAAAGGCAAGCTATTAATAGAAGATTTTTGGAAGTTTTCCATTTTTCTGAAAAAGATTTGGATCCCACAAATCCATCACTCATAACCATTCAGAGCCACTAGGCCAGTATCAGAGTAAACTTGGTAAAAGAATTCACATCAGAAGAATTATTACATTTAACAGGGTACAACCTACCGGATGGTACATTGGTGCAGACTACCGATTACAAAACATGCTGATTTTCTTTATCGATCTTTCTCACCTATATGTTATAGTATGGTGTATTATATGTAGGTCCCATGCTTCTAAGATTTTACAAGTAAACATGTAACATGAATTCTTGCAAGAATGCAAGTACATATCTATATATTGTTGATTTTCTGTACTTGAAACAGTGCACCATTTTACTAGTTAATTGGAATTTACAAGTGGTGGAGGATAAAGAAATAACAGTCTCCTATTAGAGAGTAGTTATGCTGATAGTTTTTTCCCTTTTCTCTACTGTCTTCTGTTCTATAATCTATATATAATCTATAATAACATCCCAATTATCAAAAGGTCCAAGTGAGGCATAAGGATTTGATTTGCAAAAAGCCAAACTAAAATTGTATCAAGTAGATCCACATATTCATATCAACATCTTATGAAATTGGGAAGGTTATGCATGTAGATCCACTACCCTTTTTGTATGACCAATGTCGGCAATCAGAGGCGAGGGGTGAATGATTCCCGAAATTTTAACCCCTAAGGTATTCAAATTCTTCGTTCGAGTGACTATGATGGTTACCAAGTTCAGATCACACCAACATGACGAAGCAAAATAAAACTAGCAACAAGAGCCAGTAAAACAGCAGCCTTCTACACAGGCCAGTCAGACCGCCATTGATGGATTGGTCTGATCGTCAGCCTGAAACCCTATTGGGAGCACTTGAAGTTCGCCACTGCATTGACATCATGCACGTGAAGAAGAATGTATGTGATAGCTTAATTGATTTCTTACTGAACATTCGTGACAAAATAAAGAATAGTGTCAACGCACGGTGTGACTTGGTTGATATGAATATAAGGACTAAGTTAGCACCGAAAGAGACTAATAAAAGCCGAACATACCTTCACCCCACTTGCTACACTCAGTCCAAAGCCGAGAGAAATGAACTGTTCAAAAGCATGCATGGTGTAAAAGTTTCGTCCTGTTACTCCGCCAGCATGAAAAAACTTGTTTCTATGGAAGATTTGAAATTAATTGGTATGAAGTCTCATGATTGTCATGTGCTAATGATACAAATGTTTTATGTTGAAATTAGAAATATTTCGCCAAACAAGATCCGAGTGACAATCATGAGGATGTGTTATTTCTTTAACTCAATTGCTTAGAAGGTCATCGATCCTGATACACTAGATGTACAGCAGGACGAGGAATGACAAATCTATATCGTCTTGAGATGTATTTTCCTTCATCATTTTTCGATATCATGGTCCATCTCATTATTCACCTTATGAAAGAGATAAAGATATGCGGTCCTGTGTTCCTATGTCATATATATCCATTCGAGAGGTACATGTGAATTCTCATGTCCTATGTAGGGAATCGATCTTGGTCAGAGGGCAACATCATCGAAGGTTATGCTACCGAAGAGGTTATTGAATTCTGTGTTAACTACATGGCTTAGGTGAAACTGATAGGTGCGCCTCTATCTTGTCATGAGGGGAGATTGGAGGGTATTGGGACCATCGAAAGGAAAGCAATCACTCCCGATCTCAATACATATGCTCAAGCCCATTTCACGGTCTTGCAACACATGACCAAAGTATCCTCGTACATCGACGAGCACAAATGAACACAAAGACATGGTACACTAAGAGAATCCAGGCCGGTCACAGGTTTGGATCACGAGAGAGCACAACCATCGATTCAACGAATGGTTAAAGGTGCGATTCACTGGGAGGTCATCAAGTGATGATATGTTATGATGGTTGGCAAAAGGGCCAAAATTTATAATTATGATATAGCAAGGATATGACAGAAATGGGTACATATTTTATACGACAGCTCGGGATAGGAAGAGTACAGTCCAGAACAACAGTGCATGCATAGATGCGTTTCACGAACAGTTCAATACCGCTGGACCAAACATAATGAAATGTGGATTGACCTCCTACTATAGGTTCGTAGAGGAGATTTGAGAGCTAGAATATGTCCTTTTCAAGATCCCTTGTTTTGGTGCCGTTGGGTCTAACTTCCATAGGGTGTGAAGGTGGCAAGTATGACGTCACTACTATGGACCTCGAACATGTCAGATACAAAGACAAACCATTCATACTCGCTAAGCATGTTATTCAAGTTTTTTTATATAACGGGCCTGGCAAATAAAAACCGCCATGTAGTTCTTCATCGAAAAAGAAGGATCATCGGAGTCGAGAATGTCGTGGATGAGGAAGAGTACAATCAATTTAACAAGTTGCCTCCATTCAGAGACGACATCAAGCCTGAGGAAGAACCTAGTGAGGAAGCTAGCTATATGCGCGTCAATCATCGTGGAGAGCTATTTTTTAAAAGGAAATAGCTAAGTGTAATTTTGAGTAGTAATTCACTTATCTATCATTTATCTATAATCTTCTTGCTTATTTTCAGAGGGCATAGCTGTAACATCCTGGAAAAATCAAATGGACTGCGAAATAAAAATTTGTGAATTATCTTACGATACATTGTATTGAGTTGGGCTTTTAAAATATTTCTGGAAAATTTAGATAAGGTTCCAAAAATTAAGATATTAAGAAGGAAATGCACATGTTTAAATAATAGAAGATTCAAAATTTAAATACGAATCTGAAAAGATGATCCATAAAAATGCACTAGTTGAAAAGAATATTTTTGTAAAGTGCAAAATTAGAATTAAGTTTAGAAATAAATATTACATTAATGCTGGTATAAAATTTTAAAAATATCTGTATTTTACAACAAATAGATATACCCTAAACCAATAAAAAGAATAGAAAAGAAAAGAAAAGAAAAGGAAGAAAATAAAAGAAAACGGGGAGCCGGCCAGTCGATCGGCCCGCCCACCCCCCTTCCCGCGTGCGCACCCCCTCCTCGGCCTCTCGCCCCCTCCCTCGACCGGCGGGCCCCACCGCCGGACCCCTCTCCTTTCTTCTCTCTCGCCGGACCCCTTTCCTCGCCTCGGCCAGACGACGACCCGGAGGGGCGGCCGTGCGCAGACGTGAAGGCGCCGCCTTGAACCCCGCCGCACCCCAACCGCCATGATCGCCGCGCCGCCACCGCCATGGGACGGCCGCCCCCGGCGCCGGTCCGCTGTGGTTCGCGCCATCCGGCCGGCTATAAAGCCCGTGGCCACTTCCAAAATGTTCGCCATGTCCCCCTCTTCATTCCACCGCTTTTAATCGTCTCCAAAACCACCCGAACGCCGACGATCCCCTTTCTTCCCCAACTCCGGCCGTCGGCCCCTCCGCGGATTTCCGCCGGTACTTGCCGTGGGAGCTCAATTCTTTGCTCCCACTCCATCTGAGAGATCATGTGGTGGTCATCCCGTTGAGAATGATGAGTAATTGACATCGTTTTTGTAAAGTCGAGTTTGAGTTGGTTGGTTCGGACCTTGACGTTGCGTGGCGTAACGGGCTCGGTCGGACTCGGTCAAACTTGGTCGTATGGGTTAAGGTTGCATATTCGATGACTCGGCTGTGTTTGATCTCTATTTACGCTTTCATGTATCGGCGGTGCTATTTGACGTGTTTCTTGTGCGTGTGATCGCAGATGCGAGGCGGAGTCGTGGCGAGACACGGTGGACCGGACTAGGCGCAGGTGGCGCTGAGGTCAGAACGGTCGGGATGTGTCAAGACGACGTGGACTCGAGGTGTTTGCGAGGCGTGCGAGGTGATGAGCGCGAAGCTTCCGGAAGGTGCGGGGGGGAAACGGAATTTCGCAAACCGCAAAGCGGGAGTGGGCGCTGTTGACTTAGCGGGCGTAACGGGGCGGAGACCCGTTAGCCAAGGCTATAAATAGGATTGGAGAGGCTGCATACCCCTAAAGCTTCTAGAATGGATTAGGGTTTCAATTGAGTCAAAAGAGGCTTTAGAAGTTTGTTTGCTTTTAAGCCTTAGTTGTTGGGAGAGAGCAGGTGGCAAGGGTGTGTCCAGGAGAGCTCACAATGTTTTTGTGAAGTGTCCTCCCGTAGCTCTTCTCTCTGGTTCTTGTTTTTCCTATGGAGATCCTCATGTGTTCTTGAGAGAGATGAAGAGGGTTTGAGTTGTTGCCTATGTAATTTCCTTTCTTGTTCAATTGTATAGGCATATGGGGACTCATCTATGAGTTTTGCTTTTGAAATCTCTGAAGTTTTCTCTCGTGATGATCCTCTGTTCTTATTTTTGGCCTTTCTAGGGTTTAAGCTAACTTCTGATTCCCTTTATGATTTGGCATGAAATTTGGGTTGTAGAGTCCTGAGACTATTGCTAACATACCCTCAAAATTTCATGTCCAAAAGATCATTGGTTGAGGAGAAATTTGATAATTAGTCTCTCTGTTCATCTTTTCTTAAAAGCTAGGGTTTGGGTTATCTTTTGATTTCCTTTTGCAAGATGGCATGAATTTTGGGTTGTAGAGTCCTGAGGCTATTGCTAACATTCCCTCAAAATTTCATGGCCAAAGGATCAATGATTTGAGAGAAATTTGAGTTCTGGTGTTACCTCTGTATCTCTCTGTTTTTTTCGCCACCGAACTGCTTCTCTATTCTGAATTTTCTGGTTTCCTGTTGATTTCTCCTGCTGAGGTGTTGTCGTTATGCTATTTAGTTTATGTTTTTACGGTCTTCAGGGTTTCAATCCAAGTGCTATTAACTGTCCTCTCTGCAAATTCAGTCAACAGCAATTTCATTCTTCGCCATCGCTCATTTTCATAATTATCGTCTGTATTTTCAGTCAAGCCGTCTCCTGTTTTGGTCGTCAAAACCGTAGTCAATCGCATCTTCTCTGTTTGTTTTGGTGAAGGATTGATGCCCTTAGTCTGCATTCTTTACTTGTTCGGCAAACAAGTTTATTTTTAATCAACACCCATTTGTCATTGTTTTGTTGTCGCTTCAAAGTTGCGATTAGTGCAGATTTCAGTTCTCATTCTCGCCAAAGAACCGCAGAGTGCGAATCGAGTTTTCATTGTCATTTTCAGCAAACTGCGGTGTGCAGATTTTAGTTTGTGTTTTCAATTTTAGTGAAGTGCGACTGCAGATTTCGATTAAGCCTTGAAGTTTTTCGACCAAAGAAAAATTGTGGGGTGAAGACTACATTTCTGCAGACAATCGTTGCTAGCGAGCCCTCTCGTCTTTCTCTCTTGTGTCACCAAAACTCGCAATTGCTCGCCGTGCAGCAGATTGGCTGTTGTTTTCTTGCCGTGACCTTCGTTTTGAGCGATTTCTTTGCCGTGGTTTTATTTACTTGATTTTCCTTGCCAATCAACTGTGGTAGGCTTTTAGTGGTATTAATCTGTTGGAGGTCTTCCGCTCAAGTTCCTTGATCTCCGGTGATTTTCTGTGAGCTTTTTCTTCATAGCTTATTATAGCTATCGGAGAACTGAGATCTTCTCGAATACTTTGAGGGGTATTATCAAAAAGGCACCATTCACCCCCCCCTCTGTTGCCATATCCGGTCCTACACCATCTCCAGTGCGTCGCCGACGTGTAGCCGGCCTCGCCTGAAGCTTCTCGCGCCGGAGCTCGCTATCGCCTGAAGCCTCCCGAGCCGCCGCGCCGCGACGCCAAACCATCTCCGGTGATCCGGTCCTCCCGTCAGCGCCATCGCCGCGCAGCACTGACAATCCATTTCAAGATCCCCAAGGACCTCCCGGACCTTCCTCACCGGCGACGCCACCGCCCTCTTGACCTCGGACCGCCTCGCTCGGCCTCAAGACCCCTTAAGAGGTAATATTACCCTTAAGGGTTGAGATCGCCGCGAGCCCGCCCGGCTAGTAGCGCCACCCTTCCCCCGGCTCCCTCGGCGCGTTCGAGCCCCGCTCACGCGGCCGAGGTTGAGCCTTTCTTTAAATTCCGCACGACGGTGGGCCCCACCTATCACGATCACAGACAAGATGGTCCACCGACAATGGACCCACTGTCGAGGCGATGAAAGGCGGGCGTGAGCCATCGTTGCCGGCCCCACGTGTCGGCGCGCGCAAGCAAGCGATCAGCCACCGATGGGCCCCACATGTCAGACTTTATTATTTTCCGGAGTTAATTGAACCGAAAGTATTCAAATGGGCATAATTTATTCATTTTAGCTCCAAATTAAGTGAAACCAATTTCTAAATTCATATAAATTCAAGAGCTATCTAATGGAACCAGAACCAATATTTTTGTAACTTGTTTGAATTTTGTGATGTTATTTTGAATATTGTACTGATTTTTATCCAAATTTTCGCGCACGTAAAAATTAGCATTCGAAGCCCAGGAAGAGGAAGCTGCAGCTGTGGGCCCCAATACACAGAACCCCGACATCTATAATCAAGGCGAGTCAATACTTTGATCATTTTGAGCCTACATTTTCAATAAATTACTTTGATTTCAGTTATTACAAATTGCATGCTTATATTTATATTGCAATACATGTTAAGTTCAGATTCTAGTTATGTGGCCCTGCTTTCTTTGATTATTATTATTATACTTCCTTTCTGATGTACCTGGTTATGTGATCCTTGTCACCCTAGTAAAAGTATTAATAATATTACTCTTTTTGAAAATAAGTCCATAAGTAAAAGTGCCATGTCTAGAGTTGTTTAGGTAATTAGGGGTGTGAGAGCACCCTAGCATCTCCTACAAACTTGAGAAAGCATTCTTGGGCAGTCATTGTGATGATGATTGGTGTATGTTGGAATAAGTATTTTTCGTTCTAAAAGAACCCCACATGCTTAACTATCTGGGCGGATGGTTCGAGGGTGTGTGTGTATGTATGAATGGTGCCGCGATAGCACAAAGGGGATTGTGGTAGAACCGCCCAGATAACCATTAAGGACTGAATCTTGTGATGACCTCCCAAGGTACAAACAGTACAACCACATGCTGGCAAAGTGTAGGCAGGGCTAAATAATTTGTGTAGCTCTAGTGTGGTTATGTGAAGGTGTGAACACGAGCAAAGGGATGGATGGTCTCATCCCCGCCTTTGCCCGTGATGGCTCACGAGGGACCCTTCTCGAGGGATGGTTGCATCCTACAGAAGATAGACCTTAGCGGGCGTAACCACAAGTAGGATTATACATTGTAACAGTCATGTGATAGTCTACTCAACTGCATGGCTAAGTAATCATGCGGGGCAACGAGCAGATCTATCTCTCGTGGGTAAAGTGTACAAACTCTGCAGAGTCAAAACTATTCGAATAGTCGTGCCCACGGTCATGGGCGGACATGGGAATCTGAATAGATATAGTTCTATTTCAAAATTTTGATGGATGGAATGGGATAAAAGTGGAGGGCAGAGAAAGGCCCTTATTTGAGTTGTCCTGGGTGTCGTCCCAGTGGTAATATAAGCGGCTATAATGCTGAAGGCATGATATGAAGAGCAGAGACCATGTAACGGTGGATGGCCTCTGACTCGTTGAAAATAAATGTATATGTTATGGGCATCATGTTTAAAAGTTCAAAAAGGTTAGGTCTTAGGGAACTTTTAAGTATTGTAGTTCGAAAAGCATATTTCAGCAAACAAAATAACCTGAGCCTCCCTTGGATAAGCCTTGCATACTACTTACTGCATTCTGCGTATTGGCTCGCTGAGCATGGTGGTTAGTGTGCTCACACTTTGCCTGTGGTTAATAGGCCTGTTTTGTTCTGCTTCCGCTGTTGTACTTTTGAAATGTAAACATTTGGCCTGAGCGGCCCTACTGTAAGAACTCCGCCCTTTTGAAGGCCTAACTTCGACTATATTATGTAAAGATATTAGGGCTATGTGAATTTCAGCGATGTATGAAATGATTCAGCAATGTATCTGTGTGCATTATCTACTGATCCAGGGAATAATGCGGTAAGACACAGCAGATTCTGGATTGAAAAATCTGGGTCTGACAATAGCTGACATTTCCTGAGGCTAGCCAAAAAATAGAAAAAATTTTAGCTATACAAAGAACTATCACAGATGGTTTCCAATACAAAACCGTCTGTGACACGTAGACCATCACAGATGGTTTGTTTGTATTAGCAGTCTGTGATATGTCGGATATCACTGACGGTTATTTTAAAAAACCGTTTGTGTTGTGACTCATCATAGACATTTTAGGAGCCATCTGTGATAACCACATATATCACTGATGCAATAAATTAGACAGTTTAGAAACCATCTCTGATGAGGGTTATGAACTGTCTGTGATGACGCCATATGCAATAGTGTGCCCTTCTCAAGTCAAGAGGCACGGGCAGCCATCTTCACCATGTGCAACGACTCAAGCTCAGGACCGGATGGTTCGTACCAGCTTTCTTCTAAACTAACAGGGGTTGAACTAGAACAAAAATGATCCAGGTTCACCACTTCACCATATATATGACAACATATATAATTTTCAAATAACATTATACTAAACAGTAGAGTGTTGGGAAATTTTAGCATCAATTATTCAATATAATCAATGACAATATATGACTATGAAGAAATAGCCGTCAAAATGTTTACCAACATTAGTAGCATTATCTGATGCCTTCCTTTTTAGAAATAGTTCCATAAATTTACCTATTATTCAATTGAAAACTCAATTAGATAGTGCTATGTTCAATAGTTCAAGAATAATATAACAAAATATACAAGCAGAAGTTTACTTACTTGACATTGTAATCAAATACTCTAAGTTAAATTCAAAGGTTGGTCCAATATGATCATATGGATCACAACACAGATCACTACAATTTCGCCTCTGATTTACAATGAACTATACCAATATTCCAAAAACCCAAATTAAAACCCTAAGCTTAACCCTACAATTCGACCAAAATAAACAAAAAATATCATACTAAAACCCTAACTCACAAATTTTGCCCTTGTTCTTGAAACAAATGTGAAGAATTGAGAGAAATTTTGAATAAAGTACATACAAATCAGGTGAGTCTAAACCTCCTTTGGTCGGCGAAGGAGCGAGGCAATGGTAACTGGGGCCCAGAGACGATGCACATGAGATGGCAAGGAAGAGCAGCCAGTAGTGACCGATTTTTCCATTTTTGGCAATCGGTTGCTACGTGGCTGGGTGCAGCCAGGGGGTGCGACACGCGTCTCTTGGCTCCTGTTACCAGGCAAGATGAATAAGTGTTGAGGAGGGCTACGACGTGCTCGCCGCTTCGGTATCAATCAAATGGACTCATATAGTCTTGCCGCTCATGGGTAGCGCTGGGCACCTCAGCCTGCTGTAGTCCTCCTTAGGTTGAGTGCTACCTCATGGATCGGTGCAAGTTTGTCTCCTTATGGGCTGCTACTAGATGTCGGGTGCACCGAGTTTGGGTCGGAGGGTTCACACATCGGCCAGAGGTGCTAATCACGACTAAATTTTTTGGATGCAGTGTCATGTGACACCAGATGGGCCACTAGGGCTCCGCCCTTGGGCTGAGTGCTGCCTCATGGGTCAGTATGTGTCTGCATCCTTGTGGACTACTGTTGGCTGCCAGGTGCACTGAGTTTGGGCTGGAAGGTTTACACATGGGACCAGAGGCACTGATCACTACTAAAATTTTTTTGGACCCGGTGTCCTATGACACAGGGTGGGCCACTAGGGCTCTGCCCTTATAAACTAATCAGGAACTTGTTGGGCTCAACATTATGGAGATCATGGAAAGATTCCATTCTCATGGAGCGAACCTTAGACATTTCAACAAAACTTTCATTTTCTTCTTCCCAAGAAGTTTGGTATTAAAAGACCGGAAAACCCATCAAGATGGAAGGAAGGAGAAAAAGTCATGAAAATGGATGAAAGGCTGATTTGATCATTTTTAAGTATGTAGAGCCATGAAAATTATCCAAAATGACCATCATGCATTATATCAAGCCATAACATACAAATATGCTATAAAGATCATGACTAAGTATGTAAAGAGAAGCTAAGCAACATAAGGTATAATCTGAATTTTAATTGAAGTGCTTAGCAAGTCAAGTCAAATATGATTTTAGTCTAGCTAATGATATCCACAAATGATGCAAGCCATGTCAATCAGCTAAGTGGAATCAAGAAGCTAGTGTTGAGCAAACTAGAGTGCTATTTGTTCAAGAATGATACAATTGTTGGAGTACATTGAACATTTTTAGCAATTGAGCACATTTGACATTTTTCTTTTGAGATCACATGGTTGTTTTCAACCATCTTTTTATTCAGCCATGTGCTAGACCTCAAGCCTTATGCGATCATTCCAAGCGAGAAGCTTAAGGAAATGATCTTGGTCATCCAAAACTCCCCTGAGTTCATGCCTTGTGCAATGGCAAGCGCCTCATGAGAAGGAATTGGTGAGATCGGTTTTTCGCACAAAAGAGATCTTTTGCTTTTAATAGATTGTACTAACTTATGTGTCATCAAGGGCAGATAGCTCAATCTATTGCTCAACTAAGATTCAAGACTCAACTCACCTATTTGACATGGCAAGAACCATAAAAGATAACACAAAGTCGACTAGTCTCAAATATGAACAAGACATGAATTAGGTCAAAATTTAGCATTTTAATTAACCTATCATGGCAAAGACTTGACTACACATATAAAGTCATGATCAAATTAGCAATGGAGCATAAATCATGGCAAGATATAATATAATGAAAACATGTCATGAAAGGATAATAATCAAGGCTCCATTAAGTTATGTTACAAATCAAATGAATAAAATCCAGCTCCCCCTGAACTTGAGATACATCTTTTAGTTTAAGTTGAGTTATGTCATCATTAAAATCTAGAAGTTCCCAAATGAACTCCCCCTGAACCAAAGCAATAAAAAACGAGAAGCTGGCAAATATATCAAGAAAACAGGCAGTCCTTAAAGCATAGATAAGATATAGAGAAATCTATGGCTCAAACTGACTCTCATCTACCCCATATGACTCCAGAATAACAGCTGTCGAGAAAAATACACACTAGAGAGCAAACACGTACCCTATCTACCCGAGGGTGGCCCAACCCTCGCTAGAACCTAAAAGAAGTGAGTGAGCTCAACCTAGTGAAATAAGAAACAGCTATCCTGAAAGCATAAGATAAGAGCAAGAAGTCTAAGCAACTCAGCAAGAGATACACTCTAACCTATGCTAGAAGGACTAAAACCCAATGCACCCGCAGATGCGATGCAATAGTAAGGATACAGAAGCATAATTAATATGATAAAGCAGTAAAGCCCAAAACTCCCCCTCACAATAGTCCGTAAGGACAAACCACCCCAAGCTCTCCCCGCAGAGCTGAAAACCTCGTGCTATCCAAAGGCTTGGTGAAGATATCAGCCAACCGGTGGTCACTCACAAACCGAGCACGATGTCACCCTTCTCTACATGGTCTCAAGAAAATGATATCTCGATATCGATGTGCTTGGTCCGAGATCGCCTGACCGGGTTCTTAGCAATGCTAATCGCAGACGTGTTATCGCAAAAGAGCGGAACACGGTCTATAGCTAACCCAAAGTCCCGCAGAGTCGAGACCATCCAGGACCAGCTACAAAGAATCGGTCGCAAAGAACATACTCGGCCTCTACGGTGGGTGTGCAACACCGGACGCTTCCTCAAGACCAAGAAACGAGAGAAGTGCCAATGAACTGGCAGTGCGAAGTGCTCTTCCTATCTATCCCTACACCAAGAAAGTCTCGCATCCGAATAGGCTCTAAGGGATAGACAGAGGAGGAAGAGTACCGATACCATAGTCAATGGTAGCTCAAGGTACCGAAGATGCGTTTCACCGCTTTGGCGGTGAGATACGCGAGGAGAAGCTGAAACCGAGCACAAAGACACACGTAAAAGTGTATGTCCGGTCTCGAGGCGAAGGTACAAGAGAGCCAATCATACTTCGAACTCCTTTTGATCAATGGTGGCCATCCTCATACGGGTCAAGAGAAGTCAGAGAAGCCATCGGAGTTGACACCGACTTTCCATCACTCATGTCAAAGCGTCTCAGGAGGTCTCGAGTGTACTTGCCTTGATGCAAAAAGGTACCCTCCCGAGTCTGCTTAATTTGGAAGCCAAGGAAGAAAGTCAACTCACCCATCATGCTCATCTCAAACTCGGTGCTCATGACATCCGAGAACTGTGAAACTAGAGCATGAGAAGAGCCGCCAAAGATAATGTCATCGACATAAATTTGACGAAGGAAGGTCATTGCCAAGCCGCGAATGAACAAGGTCTTGTCAACTTTACCCATTTCAAAATAATGCCTCAAAAGATAGGACTTAAGCCTCTCATACCAAGCTCTAGGGGCCTGCTTAAGTCCATACAGCGCTTTGGAAAGCTTGTAGACATGACTAGGGTATTTGGGGTTCTCGAAACCTGGAGGCTGTCTAACATAGACTTCTTCCTCAATGAAGCCATTGAGAAAGGCACTCTTGACGTCCATCTGGTAAAGCTTGAAACCCTTAGAAGTCGCAAAGGCAAGCGAATTCTAATGGCCTCAAGTCTAGCTACTGAGGGCAAAGGTCTCCTCGAAATCCGCACCCTCAACCTGGGAGTACCCCTGTGCAACCAGTCTAGCCTTGTTTCGAATGACTACCCCATCCTCACTTTGCTTGTTCTTGAACACCCATTTGGTTCCAATGATATTGTGATCTCGAGGGGGCTCAACAAGCGTCCAAACCTTGTTTCTTTCGAAACTCTCCAGCTCCTCATGCATGGCATTGACCCAAGACTCATCAGATAAAGCATGACAAACGTCCTTGGGCTCAAAAGAAGCTACGAAGGCGAGTGGAGGCGAAAAGCGACACGCCGGACTTGGAGCGTGTGACTCGCTCAAAAGATCTCCAATCATCCGCTCGGAAGGATGAGATTTTGAATATGTCTTGGAGGTCTGGATGAGATGAAGAAGTAGCCTCTACCTCGTTACCGACGGGTAGGAACAGAGCCACTAGCTCCGGAAGAAGTAGAAGGTAGGTCGATCACCTCGAGGTGCGGTAGAAGAAGGCACCTCAAGGGGTGGAGGAGGAACTGGATCGGGTAGACAACCCTCATCTCCATCATCCTCATCATCCACGAAGATGGTCTCGGATCGCTCTAGTGAACACGAGATATCGGGCCTAGTCCCGGACCGCCTCATCGAAGGTTACCTCTGTGTTTCTACCATTTTGCCGACTCGCAGCCTGCACCCTATAGGCCCGCCAAGAAGTCGAGTAGCCTAGAAAGAGTCCATCACAAGAACGTGACTCGAACTTATCTAGGTTTTCAGACTTCAGAATAAAACACTTGCAACCAAACACACGAAAATGGAAACACCGGGCTTTCGCCGTATCTCAACTCGTAAGAAGTGCGATGCAAGTGTCAAGAAAACTCGTTGAAACATGGCACGCGGTGCCAATAGCCTCAACCCAAAACTTCCGCGGTGTAGAGTACTCATCAAGCATCGCTCGCCATCTCGACCAAGGTGCGGTTCTTCCTCTCCACAACGCCATTCTGGCGAGGGACGATGGAGAAGAGAACGGTGCTCTACACTGTCTCACCACAGAAACTCTCAAAGTAGGAATTCTTGAACTCCGTGCCATTGTCACTACGGATCGCTCGTAAGGCACCTGGAAGCTCAACAGAAAGCCTACTGAAAAGACATCGGAAATGTGAAAACGTCTCATCCTTCGAGGCTAAGAAAAACACTCAAGAGTACCTCGAATAGTCATCGACTACAACAAGAACGTACCACTTCCCTCCTGCTGACTGCACTCGAGCTGGTCCAACTGTGTCCATATGGAGCGGTTGTCACGGTGCATCGGTCATAGTAATCGTGTGTGGGAGGATGGAAGCGGCAACCATCTTGCCGCGCGGCAAGGAGCACAAACTAGATCTTTGACCATCTTGAGTTTTGGCAAACCACGAACGAGGTCGTGACCGCTAACTCGGGTCAAATGATCAAAACCAATATGTCCAAGTCTCCTATGCCAGAAGGAAAGATCACGGGACTCAGAAGCAACCAAACACCGGAGAGAATCACCAGAAGACTCAGAAATATCAGCACGAATGATCCTCCCAAAACGAGAAATCCCGCACACCAGACTACCCGAAGAATCAAGAATTTTGCAATTGTTTTTCTTAAAACTCACCTCAAAGTCGTCATCGGAAGTCGAGAAACGGAAAGCAAATTGTACCGCAGACTTACTAACCAAGGCAACATCTTTTAAAATAAATGAATCATTAATGCGACTTGTACCTTTGGCGATTACGCCCGGATGAAGCATCTCCAAAGGTGATCGTCTCATCACCGCAGACGGCAGGCAGGAAGAAAACCAACGAGAATCTCCGGTCATGTGTCGTGAACACCCGGAGTCTACAAGCCAAACTTTTCCCTTCCCTGCCCGGCGAACCTGAGTCAACAAGAGAGTGAAGTCTCAGTAATGGGGTAAATCAAGAGTGATTTTGGCACCCAATACTGAGTAACACGTCGAGCAGATGAAGTAGTCAAGCACAACTGACCTCTATCTACCCTACGCTCTCTGTCGCTCAAGGAAGCAGAAGGTCTGTGAACAGACACGAAGTCATTGTCGCATCCGATCGTTATGGGAGAGCGAGTCGGGCATCGACAACACGCTGGTCACGCCGCGGGTAGGCGTCTCGATGGGGAAAACGAGATCTACCCTCGTGACGGCGGAAGTCACGATCAGAAAAGATGAGGACGAAAACCGAAAACTCGGAAGAACCAAGTCCTCGATGCTGCCCAAGCTACCAACAGTAGCAAGCCTAGACCTTGTGCTGGTCTTGGGTGCACTCAAGGTCTAGGGCTGACCCTGAATACGCCTAAAAGACTCAACACGGTCTCTACGCGCAATCTTGGCACGCTTGAAGCAATGGTCAATCAGATGTCCATCCTTCTGACAGAAGGTGCAATGATACTTTACCTTCGAGAGGCTAAAGTAGCATGAGATGGCTTCATTTCCGAGAGGCGTGTCGCAGTGAATTCACCTTGCTGTCAGAAATCCCTTGGACAAAGCCCGCTGATTTAAATTGAATTTTCTTGTTCTTGGGCTTGACCTCGATCACACCTGCGGCTACGGATTTGAGCACGACAGGTGGATGCTTCCTCACATCCTCATGAAAATCATATCCTAGACCTTTATGGAATCTGGAAATCTTAGACTGGTCTAGAATAAGGTTGAGCTTCTTCTTGCCTCCTACAAATTTCTCGAGAGTGTTCATAAGATACTGACACTCCCGAAAAAGAGAAGTGCAAGAAGAGCAGGGAGAAGAAGGAACAACAGGAGGAGAGGAAGAAGAACCAACAGAAGAAGAGCGAATAGCACGTGCGTATTTTTCCTTATGCACGGCCACCTCAACCTTAAAGGCTTCACAGGACACACAGGGGGCAGCCCTAATCCTAGCCATTTGGTTCTCGTAACTCTTCCTAAACGTCTCTACCATATCTTTATCCTTTTCCAACACTTCAGCACAGAAAGCACAAGAAGGATGTGATTTTTCTAGAAGGTCCTTAGTTAGCTTCACACATTTTTCATCTAAGGCAATCAAATCAGATTTTAGTTTATTACAACTTTTGCATGGTGAGCTAACAGGTTCCTTAGAAGCATACTGAGCCATTTTCTTATTATCATCAACAAATTTTTGAAACTGCTTGGAGACGATTCAAGTTCAAGAAGAAGTTTGGAACAATTTGCACATGAAGTAATAGGCTCAAGTAGAACAGCTTGTAATTCAGCAATTTTATGATCTGCCCGTTTTAGGTTCATCTTCAAATCATTGCAACTTTCACAAATCTCGGGCAGATCGAGCAACATGGTATAAAGACCTCTAAAAGCACTGTCCTTATCCTCACATGAGGTGCAAGAAATAGTCTCAACAGTAGAAGATGAAACAGGAGCTATCCTACTCATCTCAAGCTCAGCAAGAAGACTAATGTTCTCCACCTTAACAATGTCTAGTTTAGAGGACAAACTATCATGCGAGGTCCTTAACTTCTCCATATCTCCAAGCAAAGCAGGGCATGTATCACATTCATCACGGGAGGGAGCAGATATAAGTGAAGTAAGCTCACGTGACAATCTATCTACTTCCTTCTCCAACTCGCTACATCTAGCTCTAGATCTAGCATGAAATCCTCCTAACTTAAGAAAAGCATCATTGAGTTGATCATAGGAGGGACATACCTCGTCGGAGTCGGAGTAGAGCTCGCTGTCGCTGATCTCGCCCTCAAGGGCCATGAAGCACATACCGGAGAAGTCGTTGCCGCCATCCTTGGGCTCTTGGTCCCCGTCCGTCGTCGTCGCTCCATCCCTCCACCTCGCCGAGGTCGAGGTCGTCAAGGCGGTGAGGACGCTGTGGAAGAGCTTCTTGGCCTTCCCAAAGTTGCGGAACTTCTTCTTCCTTGCGTCTGAGCTGAAGTCTTCTTATTGCGGTTCTTGTCGGTGTAGTCGTTCTTGCCCGAACCGCCGTAGTCGTTCTTGCCCTTCTCCAGCTTGGGGCAGTTTGCCCGAATGTGGTTGGGGCCACCACACTCGAAGCAAATCACAGGACCTCCTCTTTTACCATCCCTCCTCCTCTTGTAGGCATGAGAAAATCTACGCTAGGAGGGCTAGTCGTTCGTCTGAAGTCGCCTAACCGATCATCGCTATGTCATAGAGAGCAGCAAGGAGAATCCATATATCGGCTCGCAGAAGAAGATCCGAGCGGGATCGGTGACTAATGCCATCGACAGACTTCGACCGACGAGAGACTATGTCAATCTCGTGAGTCTTGAGGCGCGAGTAAAGCGCATCAAGAGTCAGGGTTGAGAGGTCCGTGGTATCCTTGATGGTAGTCACCTTCATCTCCCAAACCCGAAGATCGAGTGCAGAAAGCATTTGTCGAGCGTTATCCGAGTCGGAGTATGTGAGACCGACGGCTCGGAGGTTGCTCAAAATCTTGTGAAAGCGAGAAAAGCACTCATCAAGGGACTCGCCAGCAAGCATCTCGAATTTGTTATATTCGCGCTTGAACTGGTCCTGTCGAACCGTCTTGATCTGGGTGGTGCCCTCATGGTATGCATCGAGGGTCACCCAGATGTCGTGAGCGGACGACGGTGAGAGATGCGATCAAATTCGCTCGCTCAATCCTCGAATGATGATGTTCCTTGCCTTTGCATTTGCCTCAACATCACCATATTCCGGCATTGATGTTCTCATCGGCAGAACAACAAATTGATTTTCACCTTCCGCGGATGGCATACCCCGAGCACGGATGTATGTTTCCATTCGGCTCTTCCGAAGGGTAATCCAGCCATCAAAGATGGGCGGCTTGGTGGAATACTTATCTGTTGTTATGGCTCTTTGAGACCGGTTAAGATCTATGAAGAAGAGCTAACCGCTCGATACCAATTGTAGGATCGAAATGGCGACGGAGGGGGTGAATGTCGTTCTCTTTTAAAATCGCCTCAAGAATTGTGATACCGATATTCGGTCAAATGCAAGACGAGGCAACTCACGTAAAATTAATTCTGAAACCTGAACGCATGCGATACTAAAAATTCAACATAAATCAGAGAGTAGTCAGTAAAAATTTTAGCTGAAAATATTGCCGTTTGATCTGCATGCAAAATCGCCAAAGATCAAGAAAATAAATAAAAGAAAAGGGCATATGCTAGCATCCTACTTCCGATCACAAAGAGGACACAATTTGAGGCTTCACACATGAGCTAGCCGTGAAACATCAAAGGAGCACAGGCTTCGCACGGCATGTACAAGAAGGAACACAAAGCCAGACGGCAGTCGCGCAAAAAGAGCTGAAAAGATCGAAAAGAAAATGCAGTCAGGCAACCAGAGAAGAGCCGATGACTGCTAACCAAAGCGCTTCTTCGCCAAAGAACCGAAAAGAACCGATCGCTAAGAATGAAGGAGCGAGAAGTTGCGAGTTTGAACAAAGAACTGAATTAATCAATCTGAACTTTCAGCTGGACTTCAAACTAAAAATAGTATCCAAAGAAGAAATACAAGAAGCCTGACCAAACACAACCAGCAGACAGAACCGAACAGCTGAACACTGAAAACAGACCAGTGATTACTTTCGCCGTCTACACGAGTAAAGGACCTGCTGAAATACTAATCAAAGTCTGAAGTGATACTTTGAACAGAAGAAGAAATACTGCATAGCCAAAAGGGAAACAACGCTAGAGACCACAAGCACAAACAGACTGCGAACAATTAATTTCTCTCATGAAATAACTTAGCCAAAAGCTTGTTGCTGGCCGAACAAATGAGATTGCACAGAGATAACATGCCAAATGCAGGAGCTGCTGCAAACCGAAAGTATTTTAGTTGATTATCACTCTTGTTTTCTTGACTGAAAAAGGAAAGTCTTCATTCAACAAAAGAAAATAGACTAAGGAAAACTTTTACTTCTGCTGTCCAAACTCAAAATAAAAGGAGCACTAACCAGTGCCAACTCTCTTTTGCAAAAGACCAGCAAAGAGAAACGCCAAACAGCAAAAGGTGAAATCGGCTGGAAGCACACTTACTAGTCTCAACTAGCAGATTTTTGATGATTTCTTTGCTAGCCGAGAGAGGACAGAAGACAATGAATAAAGACTAGAAAACAGAATAACATCTTCAAACTAGAGAAGAAGAAATGAAGATCAGAATAGCAAGAATGAAACCAAAATCAGGGAAACAAGGATGCATATATTAGAGAGAAAAGATTACATAGTCTTGAAATCCTAACTCTTACACATCTCTCTCAATCTATCCTTTCCCTCTCAATCCTCAAAAACACCAAGAGCCTCTCATAGCTTCTTGGGAGGAACACACACCAAGTGATGAATGAGCATTGAAAACACTTGTGAACCTCAAAGGGGTATGCAGCCCCCAACACCTATTTATAGCCCTTGGCTAACGGGTCTCCAACCCGTTATGCCGGCTAAACCCTAACGGAGCCGTCTCCCGCTTGTGCAGCCTTGCGAAATTCCCGTTTCGCCCCTCCTGCACCTTCCGGGAAGCTTCCGCGCTCCTTGTCGTGTACGCCTCGCAACCACCTCGAGTCCACGTCGTTTTCGACACATCCGACCGTTCGACCTCGGCGCCACCGCGCCTAGTCCGTCCACCGTGTCTCGCCACGACTCCGCCTCGATGTCCTGCGACACACGACAAGAAAACACGTCACATAGCACCGCTCGATACATGAACGCGCAAATAGCATTAGCAAGATCAAACCTGTCGCAACAATGGAATATACATCCTAACCCAGATGACTAAGTTTGACCAAAGTCCGACCGAGCCCGTTGCACCATGCAACGTCTGGGTCCGAACAAACCGACTCAAACTCGACTTTTGAAAACAGATGTCAATTACTCATCACTCACAATGGGATGACCTCCACATGGTCTCGCAAGTCAGGCCTCCCACTTTTGAATTCTAAACTCCGTAGAGCTAACTTCAAACCCTTGATCTCCATGTTTGATAAGCATCTTTCCAGGTGGAGAGGGCAGCCGCTAACCCATGGTGGCCGAAATGTCCTAGTCAACTTCGCTCCATCCATCTTACTGGTCTATGGCATGTGCACAATGCTCCTCCAGAGGTCTAGTCGAGCTATGGTTCTGGGAACACCCAGTCTATCTCTCGACATGTAACCGAGACTAACCAACGCCTCTGTTGCCGAGTTGGCCACGCTTTGGAAAATCTTGCAAGTAGTCACCCAACAATAAGGAGTGACCGATGTTCACCTCTTCGCTCCGGCGACGCCATCTACCCGAGCAGCCTACAACCACACTGTCTTAGAGTACGAAAATGACCCATTCGTGGTCTGCTTCTACAACAACAGCACACCAAGCCTCTACCTTGGACTCTCAAGCTCAAGTTCTTGCCCGTTCTGTTGGTGATATGCCCTAGAGGCAACATAGAGATGTTGAATATATCACATACTATGTTTATGATACATTGCTTTGTTCCTTGAAATAGACATTATCATTATTGATCAATGAGTATGTGACTTATTCATGAGACTCTTAATGCCAAAATGTTGCTATTTCTAAATGATCCCTGATTATATTTCATATGAGGAACAAATATGATTCAAAGATCAGCATATGTATTGATTGATGATCATGTCTCATGGATCATGGTATGGAGATACCAAATCAATAATATGGACATGTGTTAGTGAACATATGTTGGATAGACCCGCCATGAGACACCGCAGAGATTCCAAGTGTCATCGGCTGGTCTCAAGTAGTGTTTATGTGGAATCCTTAGACTTGAGATCATCATGGTTCCCAAAGATGCGTAGTAGCTTACTTTGGGACTACTAAACACTACTCCGTGAATCGGGTAGTCATAAAAGTAGTCTTTGGGTTTGCCATGAAACATGTAGTGGGATGTGAATGATCAAGATAGAATTTGCCCTCCTTATGGGAGAGATATCTCGGGCCCCTCGATGTAATGGATTATGAAAGTGCATGGCCATGCCAAGGTGATTGAGGAGTCAATCACGAGTTTATAATCCATCACGGAATCGAGAGAGTGATTGAGCTATTAAGAGGATGACACAGGTCTCGCCTTGAGCTTAATCTATATCGTGAGGAAAAGGGATTAGTACATGAAAACATTACGAGTTCACCGATATGATCTTTACGTATACTTTGGGGTTAATATGTCTTGCTAGAGGCCGCTATTAATGTGGTGACCGGAAAGGTGTTTCGGTCGCGACCAAGTATACGTGAACCTGCTGTGGTCGCACACTTAACGGGTTGGAACACTAATTCGAATGTGATTCGGATATGGGCTCAATTCGGATAGAGATCCGGATAGACTCCTATTGGGCCTCGGTCCACGAGGCCCAAGTGAGGAGGTCTATATATGGAGGCGGGGCCGAGGAACACACCGATAATCCCGAGCTAATCCGTAGCCGCCACCTCGAGCCAAACCCTAGCCGCTCGCGAGTCTTTGGTACACTCGCGATCGGCGTTCCCAACCGGACGTGTGGATACCGGTGGAGAGCGCTGGTTGCGGCGTTAATCGGCATCAACAACCTACATGATCGGATCGCCGTGGTGCGGTTGATCGCGTGGAGGAGACGATCGGTTCGGGACGATCGACTACTTCCACTACTACCTCGACGCGTGGTTGGATCGGCTTCTCCAACTCTTCTTCATTGCTGCTGGCGTCTAGTGGTAACGATCCATGATCCCTCCTTAAGCATGATGTTCTTGTGTGCGCGGTAGAAAAATTTTGTTTTCTGCTCTCGTAGCCTACTCGCGATCCATTACGTTCTGCCCTGGTCCATAGACCGTCCATCCCTTGCTTGTCAAGCGCCCTAGAGATCGATCGATTTGGACCACTTTTGGTTCCCCCTTGAGAGCTTGGATGATACAGAACAACTCAAATAGGTGTGGGATTGGCGCCTCCCTGGTGGAGCATGCGCAACAAGAACAGGAAACACTGTCCTCACTGCCATTCTTTGGAACATTCGGAAATGTAGAAACAAGAAAACCTTTGATCACGAGGATGAACACAACAATGTTGTAGTGATCAGGTGCTGTGCTGATGACCAACAAGTCTAGGCACACAGATGTAGAAAGACAATAGTGAAGCAACAAGTGATGGCTTGGGTTGAGATATTTTTGGCACCTAGGAGAAAATACGCCAAGGCATGGGGAAGGCGGAAAGCATAAAAGCTCAAATGTTTTCTGAATTGGATAAGTATCACAAATTCAAGCAAATTCACATAAATTTTGAAATTTTTGGAGCATTTCACACCTTTCAATTAGTAAAGCTTAATCTTGGTATTAGTAGGAAACTAGTAATAATTTACATGTAAGTAGCCTTTGCATTCACTTCTTCCTGAAAACTTCCACCAATTCACATCCACTTTCCCACTTCTCTCTCTCTCTCTTCATTTTCTTGAGCTAAACTTTACTTTTGCATATAGAATTTTGTTGAGTATTCACATGGTTGTTGCATCTGCAAAAGGGATTTTTTATAAATTAAATTTATTGAAGTCCTACTTGGGTTATGCAATGGCTCAAGGAAGATTTCCTGGATTGGAAAAATTCATGGTAGCACTTAATATTGATGTTTAATTTGGGGGAGATTAATTACAAAGACAATTGAAGATTTTTTTCCCAAGGAATACTAGACGAATGATGAGTAGAAAGTCAATTTTTACTAGTTTGGAGACTTTTTTTAGCAAAAACATGATCCTTTGTGTCGTAAGAAAAAATTGTATTACAATTATAATATTAAGTGAAAATGTTTTTTTGTTTAGTACCTTTTAAGTATATATAGTCTAGTTTTAAATTTAGCACAAGGCCCCTAAAATGCTAGGTACGGCCTTGCCCTCTGTACATTGGAAATGTGTGCTTGGTGCTTCTAAAAGGCTTCTCATGTACCTGTATGTGCCATGGTGAAATCAGTCAACAGCCTTCACTCTTCATGTATTTGCTTTGATGTACCCTAAAAGAAACCTGATTGTGATATTTTGTATGGGTCATGTACTGATATTCTGTGAATTGTGTGAGAGAACATGGTGCCAAAAAATCCTGCTCTATGTTAACATGTTTCAGATTTTGCTTGTTTGAAAATTTTCAGTTTGATTTACTACTACCAAATGCACAAGGCTACTTGTTTTTGTAAACATGGCATTCAGTCAAGCAAGCAGCATGTACAACCAACTGTATGGCCATCATTCAAGCAATTGTATAGACCATAAGTTTGTTTGTTACTATAAAATGCAATTCGACAACCAATTGGGTTGCCATCAATCAATCAAATGCATGGCAAAATGACACCATGACGAAATTCAGTTGCACTGAACACATTGCAAGAATTAAATGTGAGCTAAAATGAATATGAGCAACCAAAATTCTTGGATGCCAATTTCTTTTATTTTCATTCACCATTCTGGAACAAGACATTCTTGTGTTGTTGCATGCCAAACTTGAACTATCCTCAGTGACGAAAACACTGCCTATTACCATCTCCGTGCTATGGTCCGCATGCACAAAATTCGTATCAGGATGATCGAGGTAGATGGTATCCAAGTATTTGGTCATTCTAGAAAGACGAGGATCCTCCTTGACTTCTATAAACAACTTCTTGGCCAAGAAAGGCTGAGCTCTGTGAATTTCCCTCTCTACCCCCTACTCGCTTCCATCTCCTTAGATTCTGCTCAGGTCAACAGCCTGGTGTTGCCCTTCTTAGGTCAAGAGGCATGAGTGGCCCTCTTCACCATGCACAATGACTCAAGCTCAGGACCAAATGAGCTCGTACCAGCTTTCTTCTAACTAATCAAGAACTTGTTAGGCCCAACATTATGAATATCATAGAAAGATTCCATTCTCATGGAGCGGATCACCTAGACATTTCAACAAAACTTTCATTTTTCTTCTTCCCAAGAAGTTTGGTGTTAAAAGACTGAAAAACTTCAGGCCCATTTCACTCCAAAACACCATCACCAAAAATTTTTCTAAGACTATCACCCAATGTCTTCAAAGCATTATTCAATTCGTTGTCTACCCCCACCAAACAAGGTTCCTTCAAGGTTACAGTATCTTGGAGAATTTCACCTATGCTATGGAAATTGTGCAAGTGTGCCACAAGGGGAAGGCCCCTACCGTGGTTCTTAAATTAGATTTTTTGCATGGCTTTTGACTCCATCAATTGCTCCACCATTAATTAGATCCTAGATACCAAAGGCTTCCTGAAAAAATGGAGGCATTGGATTGCCAACCTCTTTTGCTCTATTGGGACCGCCATCCTCCTGAACGGTCTCCTGGGCGGTTGGATTCAATACCAACATGGGCTTCTATAAGATCGAGGAGGCTAAATAGAGAGGGGAGAATAGGTTGTTCTAAAACTATTTTAGCCAAAACTGAGTTTTATATGTGAAAACATAAATTAAATCAGTTTTTCACTATTAAGGCCAAAAATAACTAATCTCACTAAGTGCACCGATATCCTAAGCCTAGATCAAGTTTTGTAATCGTAAGGTGACAAGCAACCTAATTAATTTAGGAATGTAAATTGCACAAAGTAAATACAATATGAGCATAAGAGAGAATACCACACAAACATGACTGGCTGCACGAATTAAACCAAGCACCTGGAATCCACTTGAGGTTGCTCTTCCTCCACTCCTGAGATGGTGAGCACCAAACAACATACAATACACCAGGCCTCTTCACACGCCTTGAAGAGATCACCGGCCAAAGACTCTACCAAGCCATCTAGGTGGAGGCAACTACCAAGTAACAAGCTCAAGACCTTGATTTGACTTCAACCAAGTGCCAAAAAGTTCAGTTGGATTGGAATGCAATGCACTTCTCTCAAACTTGCCCTAAAGACGATATGCCTTAAATGTATTCAATGGAAGTGTCAGGAGGTCTCAAAAGCTAGCCAAGATGGAGTATTTATAGCCCACACACAAAACTAGCGGTTACAAGCATTGGGTGGGTTCTTCACGGCTTTTGACTTTTGCTTTTCACTTTTTGCTACAACAACTCACTTTCAAAAAGCGTGTTTTTTCAAGGCAAGGTCTACAGGTCGATTGTACTGGATATTATACCGAGTTTAGCTATATCGGCCAAAATCACATGCAACTATTTTTTTTCTTCATGCTGGCTCTCATGAACAATTAGAATTCAAAAACTATAAGCCAAAACCCATAAGCCATAGCCCAAAAGAACCCACCCATTAAGGGGCTGAAAACGCAGAAAGCAGGTAGTCCATTTTAACAATAGACAGTCCTTTTTTCTGGTGTAACGGATACTACATTGAATGCCCAATATGCAAAGAATAGAAAATCTTTTTCTAAAACAGACTGACCTTTTCCAAAAATATACATGTTTCTGTAACTATGTCTATTTTAGAAACAAGCAAGCCTGTTTCTTCATAACAACCGGATGAGCCATCTAGCCCTCAATAGAAAAAGATGGTCCTTTTCCAAAAAGCATATTGTCTTGTCCTCTGCAGAAAGTGCAACTTGAGAGCCAAATCCATTTCAACTTGATTTTTGGAAACTTCTTTCAAAAGGATTTGAAGACTCTAAAAAGACGATACCAAATATATTTTTGAAGTGCAAGAATGATGAGCTTCTCAACGTGGATTAACAACAAGCTAATGTCTCAAAAACCCTCTTTATAGTATGGTCTAAACTAGAAAATAACGATCCTAAATCCGGCCAGGTACAACATCCAAGACCGGTAAAAGACTATGAAAAAATATCCTTACCCTTCTTTTTACCTTTCATGGAGATTTTGGAACTTGAGGATTTTTTAGTTCTTTCAACTTGACATCGTTTGTACCTTTCTCCATCGTAGCAACCTATTCTCCACACATTGTCAATGAAAATGGTTAGTCCTAATAACCGGTTGTCATTAATCACCAAAATCAATTATCAAATTCAGTGCGAAGGTGGTCCTCTTTCCCGTACCTTTTCATCATAGTGGCCGACGTCCTTCAGCAACTACTCAAGAAGGCCTCAGCCAATGTTGACCTCTCTCACCCCATGTTACCGACCTCCCTTGCCCTATTCTACTGCAGGCGGATGATACTCTCATCATTTTGAAGGCTGATCCTGATCAGCTTCATTTTTTAGATAATCTTCTTGACTCCTCGGCTGTTACCGGCCTCTTCATCAATTTTGACAAAATTAACTTCATTCCCATGAATGTATCCGCCCATATAGGACATGTACGGTGATAGAGAGGGTGAATGATGTCATCAAATTTTTCCCCAAGTATTCGTCAATTCTTCACTCCAATAGTTATGAGAAGGTATGAAGATCGAACAACCAAAATTCCAAAAATTCGCTGTGCTACAATAAAATTGACCTGGTGAACAGTAAAAATGTCACTATTTCAAATCTAGAAAATCATGTAACTTTTGATCCGTAGATCCAAAAAACTTGAAACTTTAATGAAGACTAGATCATGGCCTTAAAAACATATCCCAACCAAATATATTGAAAGAACTTAAGAGAACTGGAACCATTTGGTTTGTGAAGCTCTATTGCACCAAAACTAGGCCAAAACCATAAATTGAGCCAACTCTCAAACCGAGACTTCAAATCACTTGAAATTTGGTCAAGCCAACTCTCATGCGCTCAACATTGCTATCAAAAAACCAAGAAATCCCAATAAGCTGCCAACACCGAGAACTGAAAGAACATCCAAAAAAGAGATGAAATAGTGTCTCCTCCTCCCCTCCATCGCACATAACACATGTTAAAGGGCCGGCAATATGGAAGTTTTTCTGTTTTAAAATGTCTCTATTGTTGAGCCTATCCATGATTAACAACCAAGCAAAAACTTTAATTTTCATGATGCATTTGCTATGCCAAATTGGCATAAAACCTGGATAATTGTGGAAGTGAGCATATTGCTAATTGTAGCACGTCCTTGAGGAATAACGACCATGCCCCAGATATAAGTTGTAACATCCTGAAAAGTTAAATTTTGGATTATAAAATTTTCTTGCAATAATTGCTATTATTTTGATTTGAAATTGATTCTCTTTAAAACATTTCTTAATTAAAGAATTGAGAATTCCAATAGGCAAAAGGAATAAAATAAAAGAACATAAAATATTAAAAAGGAGAATCTGAAAAGATGATCCAGTGCCAAAAAGAATATAGTTGACCCTAAATAATGGATTATATATAGGGTTAAATCTTTACAAAAGAAATGAGAGAGAAATAAAATAGAAAAGAATATATGTAAATATAAGTATTTATATATGAAAAATGGAAATAATAAAAAGGGGTTTTAAATGAATAAATATGTGTAGATGAGCTCCTTAAAAGTATTTATATATGAGCTGTCTTGTCCGAAGCGCCGCCGCCGCCATACCGCGCTTCCCCGTCTTGCGCCACGCCCTGCCGTCGCTCGGCGCTTTTCCTCCGTGATGGCGCCCATGCACGGCCGTCGCCCGCGGTTTCTCCCAAACCGCCACGCGAGCGCCAGCCGCCTGCGCCGCCCGCCCCTACACACCTGCTCCGCCGCCGAAAAGACAAGACGGGGGAGGCACTCGATGCCGGCCCTCCCCGCGCGCCCATAAAGCTCCCCGAGCTTCTCTCTGTGCTCCTCGCGCTTCCTTTTCCCTCTCCTGCCAGGTAATTGAACCTTAGAAGCACAAAAATCGCCCCGGCCGTGCTTCTTCCCCATCTCCGGCGACCCTCCCTCGCCGCCGACTCCGTCCACCCGAGCCCACTCCCCTCCTCCCACACCACCTCCAGGGCACCACGAACTCGTCCCCGGCCTCCCCCGAAGCTCCCGAGGACCGTGCGTCGCCGGCGTCGAAGGACCCCCAAAACCGCCGCCGTGCACCGTCGCCGGCCACCCTCCGGCGCCTCCTGACCCTCGTCGCCACCACCACGAGCCCCACCTCGGCACCGATCGAGACCACATTGGGGGGAGTGGAGCCCGCATAATGCTAGTAGCCGTGGTGAACATCCCGTGCAACGTATGGGACCCACCGCAAGTGGGAACAGCCCATAGGGTGAGATGACTAGTGGAACTAGATATCCTGAAAAGTCATGTGATAATCTGTTTGACCACCGACCAAGGAATCGGGTGGGGCAATAGGTGGATTATCGCCAGGTGAAAGTGTACACACTCTGCAGAGTCAAAACTATTCGAATAGCCGTGCCCACGGTCATGGGCGCACATGGGATACTTAACTAGATATAGTTCTGTTTCAAAATGGTTTGTGAAGGAATGGGAGAATAGAGGCGATGGACCGCCCTAGTTTGGAATTGGCACGGTTTTGTCCCGTGGTAAGTTAAGTGGCTATAACATCGAAGATGCAATATGATCACGGATGCCATGTAATGGTGGATGGAATCAGATCGCTATTACAAAGGTACTTCACCTTACTTTTATTAAAAAGCTGCTAGATAATAGGGATTTTAATTATGTTATTCACATGCAATTTTTGGCAAACAACCAAACCCCAGCCTTCCCTTGATCTAGCCTAGCATATAAATTACTGCATTCTGTGTGGTAACTTGCTGAGCACGGTGGATAGTGTGCTCACACTTGCAATATCAAAACAGAGACAGGAACGCAGGTCACTATGAGCACGAAGATGTCCGGTCAAGGAGGAAGGAAACAACGATGATAATTAGGGCGTCGCTTGCGTTTCTTTTGGGCTCGAGACAAGTTAGACTTTAGGGTGTGTGCACGTATATAATCTAAGTCTAGATGATATACACGCACACATATTCCCCGCCGCTTTCGTGGCGTTGGCTTACTTTTGTTCATTGTGATACTTTGATGATCGATAACATTTGGCCTTAGGGCCCTTTTGTAAACTATTGCCCGACGTGGCGTGTTTCCAACTTTGGATTGTAATATTTGACGTATGCGATGTATGTACGATTCAGCAATGTACTGTGTGCACTAACCTCGATCCGAGGATTAGTGCAATAATCACAGAGGATTTCGGATTGAAAAATCCGGGTCCGACAGAGCTGGTATCAGAGCATACGACTGTAGGGTAAAGGCCTTAGTATGGATGTAGACAAGGGATAGGATTATACTCTTACAAAATTTATGAAAAGAGTTTCCAAAAATATAGCGTATTATTTCTTCTCCTATCCTCCTTAGTTCTGCTCTATTCTATCTTCATTGAATATTTTGAAATGTCACTAACACTAGTAATTCTTTCCACGGATGGCGGGATATGCGCGGGAGGGGCGGGACTTCTGTCTCACGGCCTCCCCACGGGAGTTCGCCAGCCTCCTCGTAGGCTTTTGCACCACCTAGGCTATAAGGACCAGCCCATGTACCGTGGCCGCAAGGCCATGGCCGGTGGAATGGTCTTTGGGTGGTTGAGGTGTTCATCACGCCAAGAGCGAACAGATCCCCTCACGCCTTCCGGACCGAGCACACCAGAGCACCGGGTAGCGGCCATCCAGATGCGCCGTCTCGGCTCGCCGCCCGACTCTGCGACGTATACAAGACCAAGCTGCAGCACACGCCATTCTTCTACTTCCCATCGCGCCAGGAGGGTGCGCAGTACAACGAGACCTACCTGCCGGTTATTGAGGACAACCCGATGCTTACGCATCAGGTTGATCTCACCGCGCTATGGGCTCGGCTCACACAGCCCGCCTGAGGAGATCACCACTCTCCGCGCACACCTTGTCTCCCAGCACACGGAGATGGCGACCTCCGGGAGCAGCTTGCTCAAGCGGCGTGCCTTGGTGGCGGCCAAAGCGTATAAGCAGCAGCAGAGGCACGATCGCAGCAGGTCCCAGCTCCGCCGCTACTCCAAAGACCTCCCGCCCGGCCGGCCTGGGGCGAGCGGACCAAGACTCGCCATCGCACGCAAGAGCGTGCGACCTCCGGGACCACGGTCGGCTCTGGGCCACGGAGGGTCACACCGCAGCCGCAGCCGCTCGCATTCCGAGACCGACCCCTCCGAGTTTAGCGGTCGATCCCGCTCCCCCGCCGACTTATGACCCCTCGGCCTGTGCGCGGATACATGGAGGAGTAGATCGGGTGGTGCAAGCTGCGTGGCGTGGCGCAAGTACTAAGGGGTGTATCGTAGCATGTTGTCCAAGACCTTCTGTATCGTAGTAGCTATTCCGTCGAACTTTAATTAATTATGTTGTAATTGTAAGTCCAGCCTAGAAGCTGGCTATGTGGTGTTTTATTCTAAGAAACCGCCTTGTGTTTAAAATTGCTTTTGTCGTTTATCTTGTTGGCTTTTATTTGCTGAGTTGGCAGTCTTCTTTTGCTTTGCCTAGCATTAGTGCTAAGCCAATTGTATGTATAAATATAACTGCAGATGGCCAGCCAGAGGGTAACTAGGGCCCAGACTCATGCCACCCACAACCAGGCGGAGGTTGACTCCACCCCTGGGGTCTCGCCAACAAGGCGTGGACCGGTGCAAGACCAAGGAGCCGACCTCCCACCACCACCGACAAATCCCACGATGGCACAGGTCATGGCGCAGCAAACCCAGTTGCTGCAAGCCATTGTTAGTGGGCAGCAAGGTGGCTCCAGCCGGTCCAGGGCTGACCTGGCCGATTTTCAGAGAACCCGGCCCCTCACCTTCTCTTCTGCCGACGAACCTCTCGAAGCCGAGGATTGGCTTTGGGATACTGAAAGGAAACTGCACCTAGCTAAGTGCGCGGAAGAAGACAAAGTGATATTCGCAGCTCATCAGCTCCAGGAGCGCAGCAAGTCGGTGGGAAAACTACCTTGCCGCTAGAGGACAAGAAGAGACCTCCACAGACAGCGACATGGAGGCCATACCATGGACAGAATTTAAGACGGCATTCAAGTCCAACTTCATTCCGACCGGAGTAATGCGGATGAAGAGGAACGAGTTTCGTACCCTCAAACAGGGGAACATGTCAGTTAATGAGTATCTTACCAAGTTCACATTAGCTTGCCACGCCCGAGGGACGAAAGGAGGAGGAGGAAAAATTGATGATTCTTTGAGGGTATGAATGAAGAGCTAAGGGTGCGGTGATCGTCAAGACTTCCCGACTTTCATCAAGCGGTGAACAAGGCACCGATCCTCGAAAACGAGAAGAAGAACTTGGAGGCCGGTAGTAGCGTAAGATGGCGACAATGCCACAAGGAAGGTTTGTCCAAAGGCTCTTCAACAACTCTAACTCTTCAAGGCCAAACCAGTTCAAACCTTCAGCCTCATTGCCTAGTCCCAGTGGCAGTTCAATGCAAGGACGCCAAAATGTTAGCTCAGGTCAGACCACAAGCTTTAAGTGCTTCAGCTGCGGTGAAAAGGGGCACTTTGCCAATAGATGCCCACACAAACAGAATGCCCCTGTTCGCAGTCAAGCCTCAGCGCCCGGCAAGGGACCTCAGACATCTCAAGCCAGTAGAAATGCCCCAATGCCCAACCGTGGCAGGGTCAACCATGTCACGGCAGAAGAAGTCGAGGAGCGGCTGAGTCCCACTGGCACGTTCTCGTCAAGTCCATACCAAAGACAAACTCTATTTGATTCAGAGCTTCGCATTCATTTATATCCAAGGGTATCCGACAAACTAGGGTTACCTACCTATCCTCTAAAGAGGCCAGTAGTACTTAAGTCACCAGCTGGTATGATTACAGCTACCTTAGTGTGCCCTGGGGTAACAATTGTTATGGAAAGGTGCGGCTTTCCAGCAGACCTGATAGTACTAAGTTCCCGCACACGGACATTATACTAGGAATGGGTGGTTAGCCGATATAAGGGGTTATAGATCGTGCTCTAGGGCGTTGAAGTCGACTAAATGTCTTGGAATGACCATAGTTGTGAAAGTGGACCGACCATACCGCTGGGGCCGCGCAATATATTATTGCGAAGATGTACCCCTGGAAGGAATGATAGTGGTGCAAGATTATCAGGAAGTGTTTCCCAAAGACCTACCCGGCATGCCCCCAGACCGAGACCTAGAGCTTGTCATTAACTTGAAACCAGGAGCTGTTCCCATTTCCAAGAGACCATATAGGATGACGGTGGAGGAGCTGGAAGAGCTAAAGACCCAACTACGGGAACTACAGGAAAAGGGATTCATCAGACCCAGTTCCTCACCCTGTGGATCTCCGGTACTATTTGTAAAGAAGAAGGATGGCGCAGCTAGGATGTGTGTGGATTACCGGGCATTAAATGAAGTAACCATCAAGAATAAATACCCCTTCCGTGATCGATGATCTATTTGACCAACTTGGTGGAGCCACCATCTTCTCTAAAATAGATCTGAGATCGGGTTACCACCAGCTGAAGATTAGGGCTGAGGACATACCAAAGATAGCTTTCACCACTAGATATGGACTGTACGAGTTTACGGTCATGTCCTTCGGTCTGACAAATGCACCGGCTTACTTCATGAATCTCATGAACAAGGTGTTCATGGAGTATTTGGATAAGTTTGTAGTGGTGTTCATTGATGACATCCTTATCTACTCCAAGACGGCAGACGAGCATGCAGAGCATCTACGCCTAGTGCTAGAGAAGCTAAGAGAACATCAGTTATATGCTAAGTACAGCAAGTGTGAATTCTGGCTAAGTGACATCAGCTTCCTGGGACATATAGTGTCCGAAAAAGGAGTATCAGTTGATCCCGCCAAGATTGCCGCAGTGACAGAGTGGAAGCAACCCTCCTCTATCACTGAAGTGCGAAGTTTTCTTGGATTGGCAGGATACTACAGAAGATTCATAGAGGGATTCTTTAGAGTAGCCAGGCCATTGACCCAGCTACTCAAGAAGGAACAGAAGTTTGAATGGACCAAAACCTGCGAAGGAAGCTTTCAAGAGCTCAAGAAAAGATTGACTACCACCCCAGTGCTAGTCCTCCCTGATGTACGCAAAGATTTTGAAGTATACTGTGATGCTTCCCATCAAGGACTGGGGTGCGTACTGATGCAAGGAGGCAAGGTTGTGGCATATGCATCTAGGCAGCTTCGCCCTCATGAGGCTAACTACCCCACCCATGATCTGGAATTAGCATCAGTGGTACATGCCTTAATAATCTGGAGGCATTACCTGATCGGCAATCACTGTGATATATATACAGATCACAAGAGCCTCAAGTATTTCTTCACCCAGTCACATCTGAATCTGAGGCAAAGGAGATGGCTAGAGTTAATTAAAGATTATGACCTGAGTGTCCACTATCACCGTGCAAGGCCAACGAGTGGCGGATGCATTGTCGAAGGCTTATTGCAATACCAGTACGGTGAAAGAGCAACAGCCAGAGCTATACAGGGAATTGAGGGCCTTGAATTTGGAAATAGTGGAAGAAGGCACCCTAGCAGCAATGGAAATACAGCCAAGTATAGAAGAGAGGATCATCGCTGCACAACAAGAGGACCCGACTGCTTTAAGAATGAGAAGATTAATGGAAGCAGGAAAGGCGCCTAAAATGTCTGTAGATCCACAAGGGGTTTTGAGGTACGGAACATGTATCTTTGTACCTCACCAGGAAGGCCTTAAGGAGCTGGTACTCAAGGAAGCTCATAGCTCGGCATATTCTCTCCATCCTGGGAGCACAAAGATGTATCAGGACATGAAGCAGTGGTACTGGTGGCCACGTATGAAGAGGGACATCGCCGAACATGTAGCCTGCTGTGATGTGTGTTAGAGAGTGAAGGCTGAACATCAGAGACCAGCAGGATTGTTACAGCCATTACAAGTACCCCAGTGGAAGTGGGAAGAAGTAGGGATGGATTTTATCATGGGGTTTCCCCGAACAAGGTCGGGATACGACTCCATTTGGGTCGTGGTGGATAGACTGACCAAGGTTGCTCATTTTATCCCTGTCAAGACAACTTACAAGGGAGACAAATTGGCAGAACTATACATGTCCCGCATCGTGTGCTTACACGGTGTGCCAAAACGAATAGTCTCAGACCGAGGGTCCCAATTTACCTCGCATTTTTGGGCTAGCCTACACGAAGCCCTTGGCACCCATCTGGATTTTAGCACCGCCTACCACCCCCAGACGGATGGTCAGACAGAAAGAGTATATCAAATATTGGAAGATATGCTTCGGGCTTGTGCCCTGGATTTCTCCAAGGACTAGGATAAGTGTCTGCCGTATGCAGAGTTCGCTTACAACAACAGCTACCAAACCAGCCTTCAGATATCCCCTTTTGAGGCATTGTACGGAAGAAAGTGCCGCACCCCTTTACATTGGTCAGAAGTAGGGGAAGGATATATATTTGGGCCTGACTCTCTGAAGCAAGCGGAAGAGAAAGTTCGCCTGATCAGATATCGGTTATTGGCTGCCCAGTCTAGACAGAAGAGTTATGCAGATAAAAGGAGAAGGCCATTAAGTTTTGAAATCGGAGACCATGTCTACTTGAAGGTGTCACCCCTACGAGGGATCAGACGATTTAAAGTCAAAGGCAAACTTGCCCCTCGCTATGTTGGACCATTTCTAATCATAGCTAAGAAAGGAGAAGTGGCTTACCAGCTTGAGTTGCCTGCAAGTCTAGCAGATGTACACAACGTCTTCCATGTGTCTCAGCTCAAGAAATGTCTTCGGGTACCAGAAGATCAAACCCCGATGGAAGCAGTGGAGCTCGAGAGCGACCTGACCTACAAGGAGCGTCTAATTAAGATATTGGACACTGTGGAAAAGAAGACCAGGAATCAAACCATCCGCACCTGCAGAGTGCAATGGAGTCATCACTCCAAGAAGGAGGCCACCTGGGAACGTGAAGACCAGCTAAGGAGGGACTACCCCAAACTGTTCGCTAGTTAGCCTGAATCTCGGGGTCGAGATTCCTTTTTAAGGGGAGTAGGTTTGTAACATCCTGAAAAGTTAAATTTTGGATTATAAAATTTTCTTGCAATAATTGCTGTTATTTTGATTTGAAATTGATTCTCTTTAAAACATTTCTTAATTAAAGAATTGAGAATTCCAATAGGCAAAAGGAATAAAATAAAAGAACATAAAATATTAAAAAGGAGAATCTGAAAAGATGATCCAGTGCCAAAAAGAATATAGTTGACCCTAAATAATGGATTATATATAGGGTTAAATCTTTACAAAAGAAATGAGAGAGAAATAAAATAGAAAAGAATATATGTAAATATAAGTATTTATATATGAAAAATGGAAATAATAAAAAGGGGTTTTAAATGAATAAATATGTGTAGATGAGCTCCCCTTAAAAGTTGGGATTTAGAAATATATATATACATATTTACAAACATGTGAAAGAAATGAATGCAATTAAATAAAAGAAATAGAAAAGAAAAAAAAGAAAAGTGGGTCAAGAGTCGAACAAGCCCACCAACCCCTGCCCAACCTCATGCGACCCGCCCCGCTCCTGTTTTCTTCCTCCCGACCCTCTCCTCGCCGCCCTTTTCCGGCCGCACTCGCATCCCGCGCCGCCGCCCGCCCATGCCCAGCTCGCCTCGGCCCGCGCTCGGACAATGGATCTTTGCCCGCTTTGGACAAGCAGCGCTGTCTTGTCCGAAGGCCGGCCGCCGCCACCACGCCTTCCCGTGCGCCGCGCCACTCCCCCGTGCACTCGGCGCTTTTCCTCGCGTGGCGCCCATGCTGTAATTGAACCTTAGAAGCCCAAAATCGCCCGTGGTGCTTCTTCGCCATCTCCGGTGACCCTCCTCGCCGACTCCGCCCACCCGAGCCCACTCCCTCCTCCCACACCACCTCTGTGGCACCACGAACTCGCCCCGGCCTCCCCAAGCTCCCAGACCGTGCGTCGGCCCGGCGTCGAAGGACCCCAAAACCGCTGCACCGCCGCCGCCACCCTCCGCGCCTCCAGGCCCTCGCCGCCACCACCACGAGCCCCACCTCGGCACCGAGACCACATTTCACGCCGCCCACCCCTCTCCGGCCACCCCTCGCCGCCGACGCCATCACCGACTTCGGCCTCGGCCACCTCTGCCTTGTAGCCTCCCCGAGCCACCTTAAGAGGGTTACCTACCCTTACTGGGTAGGCAACGCCTCTCCGCTCACTTGGCTATAGCACCGATTCTCTCCCCCGGCTCCGCGTGCGGGTTGAGCCATTCTTTTATTTCGTGGGGTGACGGTGGGCCCCTTTGTCGACCACAGTGGGTGTGGGCTCTGCCGACAAGTGGGCCCCACCCGTCGCCGAGCAAGAGAAGACCTTGCTGCCACGCGGGCCCCACGGGTCAGCGACCGCCACCGTCAGCGCGTGCGTGGGTGGCTCGCTGTCAGTGGGCCCCACCTGTCAGCGTTTAATAATTTTAGGAATTTATTTAAACTGAGAACTTTGAAATGATATAACTTCTTCATTTTAACTCCAAATCGAGTGAGACAAATTTCTAAATTCGTCTAAATTCAAGATCTATCCAATGGGACCGAAATCATAATTTTTAGAGTTCATTTGAATTTCTGGTGTTATTTGGTTTGATTCTTGCTTTTTCTTTTTATGCAAATTTTCGCGCCCGGTTAAAATAGCGTACCAGGCACAAGAAGAGGAAGCAGAGACAGCAGCTGACCCCGGCACCCACCTCCAAGAACCCTGTGACCAAGGCGAGTTACCACTTTGACCATATTGAACCCAGATTTATGCAAATTATTTCTTTTTAAATTATCCATGTGCATGCTTTATTTTATGTGGTATATCATGTTTAGATTTTCAGAATGTAGTTATACATCCAATATTATGCTTGCTAGTATTACCCGTTTAGACATGTTGATATATGTGAACCTTGTCGCCGTAGTAAAACTAGTATAAAGTAGATTTCCCCAAATAGAGTATAACGTAGCGAATTGCTTAGTCATGCTAGTTAATCGGGGACACTTAGTTGTCCCGAAAATTCTCACATGCAATATGGAAAACGATTTGGGCAGTCATGGTGGGAATGACTGATAAAAGTTTGGAACTGTTATTTTATGTCCCAAAAATCTCCAAACTTGCTTAGCATCTGGGTTGATGATTTGGGGGCTGGAATGTGGTGCGGTGGGAGCACAAAAGTTATGGAATGTGGTAGAACCACCCAGATAACACTAAGGACTGAATCTTGTCATGTTAGCCCGTGTAAAACAGTACAACCACATGTCTGTAAAATACAACTTGGCTAAGTAGCGGTATCGAAACTCCCCGACTCATCTCACCGGTAGTGGATAGACGTGGTTATGCAAGGGCAGAGGAGGCCTAAAGGGACACCGAGTGGAGGGTGACGTTCACCAGTCGTACTAGCATTGGGGGGAGTGGATCCCGCATAATGCTAGTAGCCGTGGTGAACATCCCGTGCAACGTATGGGGCCCACCGCAAGTGGGAACAGCCCATAGGGTGAGATGACTAGTGGAACTAGATATCCTGAACAGTCATGTGATAATCTATTTGACCACCTGACCAAGGAATCAGGTGGGGCAATAGGTGGACTATCGCTTGTGGTGAAAGTGTACACACTCTGCAGAGTCAAAACTATTCGAATAGCCGTGCCCACGGTCATGGGCAGACATGGGATACTTAACTAGATATAGTTCTGTTTCAAAAATGGTTTGTGAAGGGAATGGGAGAATAGAGGGCGATGGACTGCCCTAGTTTGGAATTGGCCTGGGTTTTGTCCCAGTGGTAAGTTAAGTGGCTATAACACTGAAAGATGCAATATGATGCAGATGCCATGTAATGGTGGATGGAATCTGTATCGCTATTACAAAGGCTGTACTTCACCTTACTTTTATTAAAAAGCTGCTAGATCATAGGGATTTTAATTATGTTATTCACATGCAATTTTTGGCAAACAACCAAACCTGACCTTCCCTTGATCTAGCCTAGCATATAAATTATCGATTACGTGTGGTAACTTGCTGAGCACGGTGGATAGTGTGCTCACACTCGTAATATCAAAACAGAGACAGGAACGCAGGGTCACTATGAGCATGAAGATGTCCCGGTCAAGGAGGAAGGAAACAACGATGATAATTAGGGCGTCGCTTGTGTTTCTTTTGGGCTCAGACAAGTTAGACTTTAGGCTGTGTGTGCACGTATATAATCTAAGTCTAGATGATATACACTGCACACATATTCCCCCAGTCGCTTGCCTGTGGCGTTGGCTTACTTTTGTTCCGCTGTGATACTTTGATGACTGATAACATTTGGCCTTAGGGCCCCTTTTGTAAACTATTGCCCGACGTGGCGTGTTTCCAACTTTGGATTGTAATATTTGACGTATGCGATGTATGTATGATTCAGCAATGTACTGTGTGCACTAACTACTGATCCAGGGATTAGTGCAATAATCACAGAGGATTTCGGATTGAGAAATCCGGGTCCGACATAAGTCCAAGAGTCAAAACCTTCCCTCCTCTAAATCAACCTTGACCCATCTTGGAGTTCTTCATATTCAGAGAAAGCCTCCTTAGATAAATGTAAATGGTAATGGGGCAATGGATTGGGAAGAGCAAGAGATCCATAAGAGATAAATAAAACTGATATATTGCTACTTGAGGATGAAGATTTTGTAACCACTCCACTGGAGGATAGGAGCGCACACCACAGCACTCACACTTCTCAAATCCTAATCCTAGAACACTTGGCTTCAAGACAACCAGCCATATCTAACCCTAATGGATACTATCCACTCTGTACAAATGGAAGAAACCCGTTAATACCATACAATACTGGTTTTACTCACACACTACACTTATGTATATTTTTCAAAGCACATTTGTCCAAATATGTTAAGTCTTTAGCTTTCGATCCACTTGATCATATCTGTTAAGTCTTTAGCTTTTGATACACTTGATCATATTAGCTCCTCCTTGACCTAAACCGCCTTCCCAAGCTCCCCTAAAGAATCGCAGCTTTGATCCAAGGTAGTTTTTGAAATTTTGGCCAACTTACCAAAATACCCTTTCTTGACCTGGTATTCATCTTCCCTTGTAAGCAATCGTCATGCTTGCTACGTGCAGATACATCACTAACTTGCTAAGCGTCAGCAAATCTCTCTTGTTCCAGTTTCACCAGACCACGCCTCACTTGGATCGACCAAATCATATGGTGCAGCCCGTTGCTCAAACTTCTCTTCAATATTTCCCACCTTCCATATGCCATGCTTGAACTCAAGTATTTCACCTAGCATCCTTGAGTGTTCTGGGCCTCGACTCTTCTATGGACGCAGCCCCGATCCTTGCCATTAACCATAATTAAGTTCAAGCGCCTTTGCACATCCAAAGACCAAGAAATCATTTTCGGGTATAAGTTCTTGATAACTTGACTCCCATTAGCTGAAACATGCATCATGCCACACATATGCACTAACCTAGGTCAAACCAAATCATCTCATAACTCAAATTTTCTAAAATCACCTATTTCGGCTGAAGCAACACAAATTGGTCGATCAGACCACCGCCTCTGCAAACTGTCTAGAAAAATCTGCAAATTTTTAAATTCTAAATTTTTACTTCTCTAAAATGACAATAGTTCATCACAACAAAACTCTATACCTTCTCACATGGTCCTTCAGCCCCATAGCCTCAGAATTAGCAGAAATCTTAGGATGTCCAATTGTGACCTTCCCTTTGTAATACTCGGGCCTCCCGCTTTTGAATTCTAAACTCTGTACAATTGACCTCCAACCTTGACCTCCAAGTTTGATAAACGTCTTGCCAGGGGAGACTAGAGAGGGTAGATTTTAACCCATGGTGGCTAAAATGTCCTGGTCAACTTCGCTCGATCCGTCTTACCAGTCTATGGCATGTGCACAATGCTCCTCCCCAAGGTCCAGGGGCCAGATCTATGGTTTTGGGAACACCCGGCACATCTCTTGACTTTAACTGAGACTAACCACCACCTCCGCTGTCGAGCTGGCTACACTTTGGAAATGCTTGCAAGTAGTCAACCTACAACAGGGAGTGCCCGACGTTCGCCTACCCGAGCAGCCTACAACCACGCCTTCTTAGAGTACCCAGATGACCCATTCGCAGCTTGCATCTGGAACAATCGCACACCAAGCCTCTACCTTGGACTCTTAAACTCAAGTGCTTGTCTGTTATGCCCTAGTCCAGACACCATCCATCCCTTGCTTGTCAAATGCCCCAAAGCTTGATCGATTTGGGCCGCTTTCGGCTTCCCCCTTGAGAGCTTGGATGAGACAGAATAGCTCAAACAGGTGTGGGATTGGCCCGTCCCAGGTGGATCACTTGCAATAAGAACAAGAAACACTGTCCTCACTGCCATTCTTTGGAACATTGGGAAATGTAGAAACAAGAAAACGTTTGATCACGAGGATGAACACAATAATGTAGTAGTGATCAGGCGCGCTGTGCTGATGGCCTACAAGTCTGGGCACACAAATGTAGAAAGGCAACAGTGTAGGATCGGAAATGGCAACAGAGGGGGGGTGAATGGTGCCTTTATAAATCGCCCCAAAGTATTCACACAATTTCCTTCTCCGATAACTATAAAAGCTATGAAGAAAGAAATTTGAGTACTTACTGAAAAGCTAAACCTAACCAACAAAAGAATGGGCAATAGCCGAGAGAACTGCAGGGCTAGAAGATTAAAAATGAACTGAAAAGGTTTTGCCGAAAACAAATGCAGTTCTAAACTCAATTGCCGAACAGAGAAATGATTCCATCACCCAAGTGCAGCTCTGAACTTAATTTCCGAACACTGCAGATATCAAAAGAAAAGAAGCATGCCGACAAAGACCTGACCAAACCAAAAAACAGAAGTCTGAACACTGCTGCTACAGGAAATACAGACAACATGTCAAGTGCTGTCCTGATTTGTTCAGCTGAGAATTAAAGACCTACACACTGCTCTTCCTACAGCAAATTAAACTGAGCTTTAAATCCAAAAAAAAGAGAACCAAAAAGTTCAGATCAATAAACTGATTTGGGTAAGAAAATGCAAAACAGCCAACTGCAACCGAGTACTACAAAGAAAAAGAGTTAAACACTAAAGAAGAAGGAAGGCATAGCCAAACCATCACAGCACACTGCAAGAAGGACGGAAACCAAAAGGAAAAACTGCAGTCCGAACTGAGAAAGCAAATCAGCAAAAAGAAAAAGAAGGATATGGACTAAGAGCTATCGGTAGAGCAAAACAAACTCTAGACAAAACACAGGAGCTGTTCGGCAAAGCACAGAACCAAAATGGACTGCATGTGACCAACAAAAGTTGGTAGTCTTTTGTTCAAGACTCTTATACTAGAAGCACTTTTCTTCAGGGAGTAATAATCATCTGAACTGAAAGACTAAGACTCAGAATCAAACCAGAAAGAGCAGGAAATAAACAAATTTCTGTGCTCAAAACAGAATGAAGCTACAGTCAGAAAAACAAAGATTGAGATCAAATGATGTAAGCTTGAGAATCTCATATCTTTTGTTCATGAGCTTTCGGATTTCAGTAGGAGGACAACCTTAGAACAGAAGGGCAGAAAATAAATCACTTCTCAACACAGGAAATCAAGAACATAAATAGATACCAAGAGAAGGAAAGTTACAAAATCAGGAGTTTACATCCATTTCATTCCAACCAAAAATAACAAAGGAGTCCCCATACGCATGAACATTAGAACAAGAGGAATGATTACAAGATTCTCAATCCATCCTCTCCCTCTCAATAATCAAGAACACCAAGAGCCTCACATGCTTCTTGGGAGGAACACAACACACACAAAGATATGAATAAGCTCTCAAGTGTCCTAAGGGGTATGCAGCCCATCACCTCTATTTATAGCCCTTGGCTAACGGGTCTCCAACCCGTTTGAGAGACCATGTGAGGGTCATCCCATTGTGAGTGATGAGTAATTGACATCGTTTCTCAAAAGTCGAGTTTGAGTCGGTTTGTTCGGACCCAGACGTTGCATGGTGCAACGGGCTCGGTCGGACTTTGGTCAAACTTAGTCGTATGGGTTAGGATGTATATTCTATTGATGCGACAGGTTTGATCTTGTTTTTGCTATTTACGCGTTCATGTATCGAGCGGTGCTATGTGACGTGTTTTCTTGTCTGTGTGTCTGCAGGACATCGAGGCGGAGTCGTGGCGAGACACGGTGGACGGACTAGGCGCAGTGGCGCCGAGGTCGAACGGTCGGGATGTGTCGAAGACGGCGTGGACTCGAGGTGGTTGCGAGACGTGCGAGGCAAGGAGCGCGGAAGCTTCCCGGAAGGTGCAGGAGGGGCGAAACGGGGATTTCGCAAGGCTGCACAAGCGGGAGACGGCTCCGTTAGGGTTTAGCCGGCGTAACGGGTTGGGGACCCGTTAGCCAAGGGCTATAAATAGAGGTGAGGGGCTGCATACCCCTTAGGACACTTGAGAGTGAGTTAGGGTTTTGAGAGCTCATTCATCCCTTTGTGTGGGTTGTGTTCCTCCCAAGAAGCATGTGAGGCTCTTGGTGTTCTTGAGGATTGAGAGAGAGAGAGTATGTATGAGTGTTCTTTGTTTGTTTCTCTCCATGTGTGTGGGTTAGAGAGATGAGCTGGAAACATTTTTTTAATTCTGTATCTCTCTAAGTCAGAGATGATTCGATTCCTTGCTTTGTTCTTCTATGTTTTGTTCTCTTTGTTTATTTCCTGCCGAGGTGTCCTCTTGATATGATTATTGTTCAAGTTATCTCTCAGTACTCTCTTTTTGATTAGACAAACTGCAGGTTGGTCTTTCTATTGGTTTTAGTTTCCTTTGCTAGCAGGAAGTCCACACTTTTGTTCTTTTTGGTTGATTTTCCTCCCTGTTGCATGTAGTACAAATGATCTCGATTTTGACTGAAATTTTTACTACCTACTTGCTGATCTAGGGTGGTTTTATCACTGCTGCATGCAGTCCAAAATTTCCTTGTTTTCATCTTCTTTCAATCTTTGCAGTTTGTAAGTTTTCTCTGTTCAATATCCTTCGGCTGGGTGAATTTTGGAAATCACTGTACCAACAAAACCTTCAGCCGAACATATATATTTTGGAGACTTCTGAATGCGTTTCGCTACTGTGTCCTCCTTCCCATTACTGTTTTCAGTATTGAGTTTCGGCAGCGGCGCCAGTTCACTAGTTTGTGCAATCAACTTGCTGGTTCTTGTGTGCTTTCAGGTTTGCTTTCTTTTCTTTTACTTTTCCTCCCTGATTTCAGTCTTTGTCTGCTGTTTGGTTTGGACAGCCTTCGGCAGTAGGCGGCAGTAGGTGTTTTTCTTGTACTTTCTGTTCAGTCCTCTGCACACCTTTTCTTTTCAGCTATAAGTGAATTTCTGCAGTTTGGTTGTCGGCAGATCATAGTAGTTTGGCTCTTTTCAGTCTTTTGCCTACTTTCATTGCTAGGTTATTTTCGATCAGGTCTGAAGACCTGTGCTCTGTTTCCATTCTTGTTTTCGTCTAGCTTTGTCTCCTCAGTGAGTTTCTTCGACTGTTTGACAAAATTGTTGGCGATTTCTGGAAAGCTCAAATCATATAATTTGTAGCTTTTTATAGCTATCCGGGAGTTGAGATTTTCGAGAATACTTCGGGGGCGATTTTTAAGAGAACGACATTCACCCCCCCCTCTGTCGCCATTTCGGTCCTACACCGTTACGCCGGTTAAACCCTAACGGAGCCGTCTCCCGCTTGTGCAGCCTTGCGAAATTCCCGTTTCGCCCCTCCTGCACTTCCGGGAAGCTTCCGCGCTCCTTGCCTCGCACGCCTCGCAACCACCTCGAGTCCACGCCGTCTTCGACACACCTCGACCGTTCTGACCTCAACGCCACCTGCTTCTAGTCCGGTCGCCACGTGTCTCACCACGACTCCGCCTCGACGTCCTGCGGCCAAAGATGCATAAGAAACACATCAAATAGCACCGCTCGATACATGAAAGCATAATACATCATCCTTACCCATGATGTAGTCCAAACCTGTCAAATCAATAGAATAAGCGTCCTAATCCTTTTGACCAAGTTTGACCAAGTCCGACCGAGCCCGTTACACTGCGCAACGCCAAGGTCCGAACCAACCGACTCAAACTCGAATTTTCTAAACCGATGTCAATTACTCATCATACACAACGGGATGACCTCCACATGGTCTCTCAATCTCCCCCTTGATGAGTATATTGACAAACCCAGAAAAAACATGAAGTTGAGTTTGAAGAGTCCAACATGGTCAAAGAAGGGAATGAAACTCATGACCATGTCGACAGAAGGAACACTAGAGCAATAAATAAAGAGTAAATTGATCTCCAAACTCTAGCAAGATCCCGGAATAAAATTTTCTTTTTTTTTCTCCAATCTATTCTCCCCTTTTGGCAATAAACACATCAAGAATGCAAAAGAGAGAATAAGTCATGATGATGGATGAAATGGCTGATTTGATTAATCTAAGCATTTAGAGCCATGAGAATTATCCAAAATGACCATTATGTATTAAATCAAGCCATAACATACAAGTATGCTACAAGGATCATGACTATGTATGTAAAGTGAAGCTAAGCGAGATAAAGCATAATCTGAATTCTAGTGAAAGTGCTTAGCAATCAAGTCAAACATGATTTTAGTCTAGCTAGAGGTATCCAGAAATGATGCATGCCATGTCAATAAGCTAAATGGAACCGAGAAGCTAGTGTTGAGTCAACTAGAGTGCTACTAGTTCAAGAATGATACAATTGTTGGAGTATATTGAACTTTTTAGCAATTGAGCACAATTGACAAACTTTGACTTTAGAAATCATATGATTGTTTCCAACCATTTTTTTTGTTGTTTAGTCATGTGCTAGACCTCAAGCCTTATGCGACCACTTCAAGCAATGAGCTTAAGAAGATGATCTTGGTCATCCAAATCTCCCCTGAGTTCATGCCTTGTGCAATGGCAAGCCGTCTCATGAGAAGGAATTGGTGAGATCAGTTCTTTCGCACAAAAGAGATCTTTTTGCTTTTAATAGATTGTACTAACTTATGTGTCATCAAGAAACTAATATAGCTCAATCTATTGCTCAACAATGATTCAAGACTCAACTCAGCCTATTTGACATGGCATGAACCATAAAAAGATAACACAAAGCTGACTAGTCTCAAATATGAACATGACATGAATTAGGTCAAATTTAGCATTTTAATTAACCTATCATGGCAAAGACTTGACTACACATATAAAGTCATGATCAAATTAGCAATGGAGCACAAATCATGGCAAGATGTAATATAAGTGAAAACATGTCATGAATGGATAATAATCAAGGCTCCATGTAGCTATATTACAATGCAGAATGAAATGCAGAAAATCCAGCTCCCCCTCAACATGTGATGCAACTTTTAGTTCAAGTTGAGTTATGTCAATATTAAGCTCCAGAAGCTCTCAACTGAACTCCCCCTAAACCAAAGTACTAACAACGAGAAGCTGGCAAAGAAAGATAAACAGGCAGTCCTTAAAGCATAGATAAGATAGAGAATACTAATGACTTAGACTAACTCTTATCTACCCCATATGACTCCAGGACAACAGCTGTCGAGAAAAACACACACTAGAGAGCAAACACGTACCCTGTCTACCCGAGGGTGGCCCAACCCCCGCTAGAACCTACAAGAAGTGAGTGAGCTCAACCTAGTGAGATAAGAAACAGCTATCCTGGAAGCACAAGATAAGAGTAAGAAGTCTAAGCAACTCAAAGAAGAGACACACTCTAACCTATCTTTGGAAGGACTAAACCCAATGCACCCGCAGATGCAATGCAACAGTAAGGGGACAGAAGCATAATTAGAATTATAAAGCAGTAAAGCCCAAAGCTCCCCCTCACAAGAGTCCATAGGGACAGACCACCCCAAGCTCTCCCCGTAGCGCTGAAAACCTCATGCTATCCAAAGGCTTGGTGAAGATATCAGCCAACTGGTGGTCACTCTCCACAAACTGGAGCACGATGTCACCCTTCTCTACATGGTCTCGAAGAAAATGATATCTGATATCAATATGCTTGGTCCGAGAATGTTGACTTTGGGTTCTTGGCAATGCTAATTGCGGACGTGTTATCGCAAAAGAGCGGAATATGGTCGATAGCTAACCCAAAATCCCGCAGAGTCTAGACCATCCAAAGCACAGCTACAAAGAATCGGCTGCGACAACGTACTCGGCCTCTGCAGTGGACTGTGCAACACCGGACTGCTTCCACGAGGATCAGGAAATGAGAGAAGTGCCAATGAACTGGCAGGTGACCGAAGTGCTCTTCCTATCTATCCTACAGCCGGCAAAGTCTGCATCCGAATAGGCTCTAAGGGATAGACAGGATGAGGAAGAGTACTAGATACCATAGTCAATGGTAGCTCGAAGGTACCGAAAGATGCGCTTCACCGCCTGGCGGTGAGATACGCGAGGAGAAGCCTGAAACCGGGCACAAAGACACATAGAGAAGTGTATGTCCGGTCTCGAGGCAGGGAGGTACAAGAGGGAGCCAATCATGCTTATGAATTCCTTTTGATCGACTGGCTCGCTGTCCTCATCTGGGTCTAGTACGGCTGTAGAAGCCATAGGAGTTGACACCGGCTTACAGTCACTCATGTCGGTTGCCTCGGGAGGTCTCGAGTGTACTTGCCTTGATGCAAGAAGGTACCTCCCAGTCTCGCTTGATTTGAAAGCCAAGGAAGAAAGTCAACTCACCCATCATGCTCATCTCAAACTCGGTGCTCATGACATCCGAGAACTGTGAAACGAGAGCATAGGAAGAGCCGCCAAAGATGATGTCATCGACGTAAATTTGGACGAGCAGAAGGTCACTGCCGAGCCGGCGAGTGAACAAGGTCTTGTCGACTTTACCCATCTCGAAATCATGTCTCAATAGATAGGACTTAAGCCTCTCATACCAAGCTCTAAGGGCTTGCTTAAGTCCATACAACGCTTTGGAAAGCTTGAAGACATGACTAGGGTATTTGGGGTTCTCGAAACCTGGAGGCTGTCTGACATAGACTTCTTCCTCAATGAAGTCATTGAGAAAGGCACTCTTGATGTCCATCTGGTAAAGCTTGAAGCCCTTAGAAGCTGCAAAGGCAAGCAGAATTCTAATGGCCTCAAGGCGCGCTCTGAGGGCAAAGGTCTCCTCAAGTCTAGACCATCAACCCGGGAGTACCCCTGAGCAACCAGTCTAGCCTTGTTTCGAATGACTACCCCATCCTCGCTCTGCTTGTTCTTGAACACCCATTTGGTCCCAATGATATTGTGACCTCGAGGGGGCTCAACAAGCGTCCAGACCTTGTTTCTTTCGAAACTCTCGAGCTCTTCATGCATGGCATTGACCCAAGACTCGTCAGATAAAGCATGACAAACATCTTTGGGCTCAAAGGAAGCTATGAAGGCAGAGTGGAGACAGAAAAGTGACACGCCAGACTTGGAGCGTGTGACTCGTTCAAAGAGGTCTCCAATCATCTACTCTGAAGGATGAGATTTTGGATATGTCTTGGAGGTCCAGATGAGATGAAGAAGTGGCCTCTACCTCGTGACTGACGGGTAGGAACAGAGCCACTAGCTCCGAAGAAGCGAAGGTAGGGTCGATCACCTCGAGGGTGTGGAAGAAGGCACCTCAAGGGGTGGATGAGGGACCTGGATCGGGTAGACAACCCTCATCTCCATCATCCTCATCATCCACAAAGATGGTCTCGGATCGCTCTAGTGAACTCGAGATGTCGGGCCTAGTCCTCGGACCGCCTCATCGAAAGTCACCTCTGTGTTTCTACCATTTTGCTAGACTCGTAGTTCCAGACCCTATAGGCCCGCGAAGAAGTCGAGTAGCCTAGAAAGATCCCATCATAAGAACGTGACTCGAACTTATCTAGGTTCCCGGACTTCAGAATAAAGCACTTGCATCCAAACACCCGAAAATGAGATACACTGGGCTTCCGCCCATATCTCAACTCATAAGAAGTGTGATGCAAGTGTGCCATGAGAAAAACTCGATTTGAAACATGGCACACGGTAGCTATAGCCTCAGCCCAAAACTTTCGTGGTGTAGAGTATTCATCGAGCATTATCCTGGCCATCTCGACCAAGGTACGGTTCTTCCTCTCCACGACGTCATTTTGTTGTGCGACGTGCGGAGAAGAGAACTGGTGCTCTACACCTGTCTCATTGCAGAAACTCTCAAAGTAGGAATTCTTGAACTCCGTGCCATTGTCACTGCTACACCTGGAAGCTCAACAGAAAGCCTACTGAACAGACCTCGAAAATGTGAAAACGTCTCATCCTTCGAGGCTAAGAAAAACAGCCAAGAGTACCTCGAATAGTCATCGACCACAACAAGAACGTACCACTTCCCTCCTGCTGACTGCACTCGAGCTGGTCCAACTGTGTCCATGTGTAGCAGCTGTCCTGGTGCATCGGTCATACTAACTGTGATCGGAGGATGAGAAGTGGCAACCATCTTGCCGTGCCGGCATGGAGCGCAAACAAGATATTTGACCATCTTGAGTTTCGGCAGACCACGAATGAGATCGTGGCCGCTAACTCGGGTCAAATTGTCAAATCCAATATGACCAAGTCTCCTATGCCAGAAGGAAAGGTCGCGGGACTCAGAAGCAACTAAACAACGGAGAGGATCACCAGAAGACTCAGAAAAATCCGCACGAAAGATCCTCCCAAAACGAGAAATCCCGCAAACCAGACTACCCGAAGAATCAAGAATTTTGCAATTATTTTTCTTAAAGCTCACCTCGAAATCGTCATCGGTAAGCTGAGAGACTGAAAGCAAATTGTACTGCAGCTTACTAACCAAAGCATCATCTTTCAAAATAAATGAATCATTAATGCGCACAGTACCTTTGGCGATGACACGCCCAGATGAAGCATCTCCGAAGGTGATCATCTCATCACCTGGAGCACGGGCAAGGGAAGAAAACCAACGGGAATCTCCGGTCATATGTCGTGAACACCCGGAGTCTACAAGCCAAACATTTCCCTTCCCTGCCCGGCAAACCTGAGTTAAACAGAGAATAAAGTCTCAGTACTGGGATAAATCAAGAGTGATTTTGGCACCCAATACTGAGTAACACGTCGAGCAGACGAAGTAGTCAAGCACGACTGACCTCTATCTACCCTACGCTCTCTATCACTCAAAGAAGCAGAAGGTCTGTGTGCGCACTGAAGTCGCTGTCGGGTCCGACCGCCTGCATTTAACGAGTCGGCGCACCGGCAATAGGCTGATCACACCGCGGGTAGGCATCTCGATGGGGAAAACGAGATCTACCCTCAGGGCGGCGGAAGTCACAACCAGAGGGAGCACGAGGACGAAAAACAGAAGACTCAGAAAAACCAAGTCCTCGGTGCTGCCCAAAGCTACCAACAGTAGCAAGCCTAGACCTCGTGTTGGTCTTAGGAGCACTCAAGGTCTGGGGCTGACCCTGAATACGCCTAAGAGACTCAACACGGTCTCTACGCGCGATCTTGGCGTGCTTGAAGCAATGGTCAAATAAATGCACATCCTTCTGACAGAAGGTGCAATGATACCATATACGAGGGGTCAAGTAGCATGAGATGGCTTCGCCTTCTGAGAGGCCGGAGCTGCAGGTGAAATCACCTTGCTGTCAGAAATCCCTTGGACAAAGCTCGCTGATTTAAATTGAACTTTCTTGTTCTTGGGCTTGACCTCAATCGCACCTGCGGCTACGGGTCTGAGTACTACAGGTGGATGCTTCCTCACATCCTCACGGAAATCATATCCTAGACCCTGATTGAACTTGCAAATCTTTGATTGGTCTAGAATAAGATTGTGCTTCTTGTTGCCTCCTACAAATCTCTCGAGAGTGTTCATAAGATACTGACACTCCCGAAAGAGAGAGGAGCAAGAAGAGCAAGGTGGGGAGGAGACAGCAGAAGGTAAGGGAGCAGAAGAACAACCAATAGCAGAGGAAAGACTGGCTTGTGCACGCACAGCTGACTCAGAAGGGACAGTCCTACTGCTAGCAGGTTGGTTCACGTCGCTAGGCATCTCTACCTTACCCGGGGGCTTCTCCCCCTTCTCCACAATCACACTACAAGCACAAGGTGGCTTCTCTAGTACGTCTTTAGTTAGCTTCACACATTTCTCATCCAATGCAATCAAATTAGATTTTAGTTTGTTACAATTAATGCATGGTGAGCTAACAGGGTCCTTAGAAGCAAACTGAGCCAACTTCCTATCATGATCAATCATATCTTGAAACTGTTTGGAGACAGCTTCGAGTTCAGCAGTTAATTTAGGACAGTTCAAGCATGAATCAATTAGCTCAAGTAAAAAGGCTTGTAGTTCAGCAATTTTATGATTTGCCCGTTTAAGTTCATTTTCAAATTATTGCAATTTTCACATGTTTCGGGCAGATCAAGAAGCATAGTGTAAAGACCTCTAAAAGCATTGTCCTTAGCCTCACATGAGGTGCAAGAAATAGTCTCAACAGTAAATGAAGGAGTTATCCTACTCATTTCTAGTTCAACAAGTACACTAATATTCTCCACCTTAAGTATATCAAGCTCAGAGGTCACACTATCATGAGAAGTCCTTAACTTCTCCATATCTCCAAGCAAAGCATGGCATGTATCACATTCGTCACGGGAGGGAGCAGATATAAGTGAAGTAAGCTCCTGTGACAATCTATCTACTTTCTTCTCCAACTCGCTACATCTAGCTCTAGATCTAGCATGAAATTTACCTAGCTTAAGAAAGGCATCATTAAGCTGGTCGTAAGATGGGTATACCTCGTCGGAGTCGGAGTAGAGCTCCCTGTCGCTCAGTTCGCCCTCAAGGGCCATGAAGCACATGTCGGAGAAGTCGTCGTCGCCCATGGGGTCTTGGTCACCCGTCCCGTCGTCGTTGCTCCATCCCTCCACCTCGCTGAGGTCGAGGTCGTCGAAGGCGGCGAGAACGCGGTGGAAGAGCTTCTTGGCCTTCCCAAAGTCGCGGAGCTTCTTCTTGCCTTGGACAGGTGCTGAGGGCTTCGTGTTGCGGTTCTTGTTGATGTAGTCGTTTTGCCGAAGCGCCAAAGTCAGTTTGCCCTTCCCGCCTTAGGGCGGTTTGCTCGGATGTGGTTGGGGCCACCACACTCAAGCAAATCACAGACCTCCTCTTTACCATCCCTCCTCCTCTTGTAGGCATGAGAAAATCTGCGCGCTAGGAGGGCTAGCTGTTCGTCCGCAAGCTGCTCTAACTGATCATCAGTTATGTCACAGAGAGCAGCAAGGGAGAATCCACATATCGGCTCAGCAGAAGATCCAGAAGCGGGATCAGTGACTAATGCCATCGATTGTGACTTCGACCGATGAGAGACTATGTCAATCTCGTGAGTCTTGAGGCGCGAGTAAAGCACATCAAGAGTCAGGGTCGAAAGGTCTGTGGTATCCTTGATGGTAGTCACCTTCATCTCCCAAACCCGAAGATCGAGTGCAGAAAGCATTTGTCGAGCGTTATCCGAGTCGGAGTATGTGAGACCGACGGCTCGGAGGTTGCTCAAAATCTTGTGAAAGCGAGAAAAGCACTCGTCAAGGGACTCGCTAGCAAGCATCTCGAATTTGCTGTATTCGCGCTTGAACTGGTCCTGTCGCACCGTCTTTATTTGGGTGGTGCCCTCATGGTAAGCATCAAGGGTCGTCCAAATATCGAAGGCAGACGACAGGTGAGAGATTGGATCAAACTCGCTTCTGCTCAATCCCTGAATGATGATGTTCCTTGCCCTTGCGTTTGCCTCAACATCAGCCATATTCCCGACATTGATGTTCTCATCGGTAGGAACAACAAACTGAACCTTCACCTTCCGTCAGATGGCATACCCCTGAGCCTGGATGTATGTTTCTATTCGGCTCTTCCAGAAGGGGTAATCCAGGCCATTAAAGACCGGAGGCTTGGTGGAATACTTGTCCGTCGCCATGGCTCTTGAGACCGGTTAAAGATCTATTAAGAAGAGCTAACCAGCTCTGATACCAATTGTAGGATCGGAAATGGCAACAGAAGGGGGGTGAATGGTGCCTTTATAAATCGCCCCAAAGTATTCACACAATTTCCTTCTCCGATAACTATAAAAGCTATGAAGAAAGAAATTTGAGTGCTTACTGAAAAGCTAAACCTAACCAACAAAAGAATGGGCAATAGCCGAGAGAACTGCAGGGCTAGAAGACTAAAAATGAACTGAAAAGGTTTTGCCGAAAACAAATGCAGTTCTAAACTCAATTGCCGAACAGAGAAATGATTCCATCACCCAAGTGCAGCTCTGAACTTAATTTCCGAACACTGCAGATATCAAAAGAAAAGAAGCCTGCCGACAAAGACCTGACCAAACCAAAAAACAGAAGTCTGAACACTGCTGCTACAGGAAATACAGACAACATGTCAAGTGCTGTCCTGATTTGTTCAGCTGAGAATTAAAGACCTGCACACTGCTCTTCCTACAGCAAATTAAACTAAGCTTTAAATCCAAAAAAAGAGAACCAAAAAGTTCAGATCAATAAACTGATTTGGGTAAGAAAATGCAAAACAGCCAACTTGAAGGACCGAAATGGCAACAGAGGGGGGGTGAATGGTGCCTTAAAATTCTTCCCCCTGAGACAAACGAAATCACAGCCGAAAGACAAAGTCGTAAAAACAGACAAACAGAAATCAGACCGACTGCAGACCGTGGTCGAAAATCAAAGCAGAAGAAGACAATAGTCGGCAGTCGAAAAACATGGATCAAGCCGTGGTCGAAGCAGGCTTAGGTGGTCGAAACCCGGTTTTGTGACACCGCAGTCGAAAGCCAATGAGTGGTCGATCAGACTGTTCGGTCGAGAACAGAGAAGACACCCGAAGCAATAAAACCAATCGACAACAGAGAAGATAGTCGCCCGACAAAGATGAACAGTAAATACTATAGTCGACCGAAAACAGAGCAGCTCCAGGCGCACGACCGCCGTGACGAGAACTCAGAGAACTTTTGCCACAGAGAATCAAAACGAATGAAACTTGAAACCTAGCAAGAACAAGATATTTAAAAGTGAATTTACCAAGAAAATCAAAAGTCTTTGCTAAGGATGGAGAGAGTGCCTCGGTCGAACTCAGTACAAAGTAACCAGAAGCGGCAGACCGAAAACACAGAAATTTCTCTGTCTTGATTTTTGCTCTCGGGAATAAATTGACCAAGTGGTCTTAGAGTATGAATCCGATTCGAGCAAAAGGATACAAGCCAACTCTCAAAGAAAACACATAAAACAGAAGGAAATCAGAGAGGGCAAATGCAATAAGTAAATCATCTCAAGAACACAAACATGGAATGATACACAGAGATGAATCCAATCTCTTCTATTGCACATGGAGGTTTCTACAGCCACTCCATCGGTGGTACACGAGCATCCATGCTCTACCCGACAACTCACACAAATAGAACAATAAGGCTCGAGCACTCTGGGACAACCTCACTTCGCTCCTAAGACCTAACCTCTCTATTTATAGTCTCACACGCTAACGGGTCTCAACAGACCACCGTTCTGAGAGTCCAGTGCTTTGTGCCTCCAGTGCTTTGCCCATTACCCAGCTGGCAACGGCTCCACCGCTTTGCCCAATAGCACCACCAACTCAAGCTTTCCCAGAGGACACAGCTTCCTTTGCAGGCTTTGGCATTTCTCCAAAATGCCCTTCAACAGCCTCCCGAAGCTTCCTCCTCATGCCTTGCTGTCTTCTGGTTACACCACTCGGGCAAGACCACGTCCTCTTCGGCTTCCACGCCGTTCTGGACCTCAACATCTCCCATATCTAGTCCCGACCTCTCTAAGCCTCACCAAGACATGTCTCCCAAGACCGCAACCATCACGCACAACAAAACCAACACATAGCACCGATCCATACTCGCGACAAACTCACGAGCTCAAGTCTCTTTTCCACAGAAATTAGACTTTACTAAACCTTGTCAAAATGTAGAACAAACCAGTCTACAAGGTCCACAACATCACAAGGAAACCAACCGACCAAACCTCACCGTAATCGGACATGAAATGCACCCTCACGACCAATTTTAGTGATCCCGCACGACCACGGTCATCCAACCGATAACGTGGTCGAACGCGGTTTCGACCACGTTCAATTCTCGCGCTAACGTGGTCGTAGCTCTCCGAGCGCACAACGCGGTCGCACCACCGAGTGCCACAACGTAGTCGTGGCTCCTTTCCCACAACGTGGTCGAGGCCTCGAGCTCCCACAACGTGGTCGTGACGCCCACCGACCACGGCCAAAGTGGTCGAACGCCCGACCGCCCAACGTGGTCGAGGCTCCGATCCACAACGTGGTCGTAAACCCTAGCGCCGAGTGCCGACCACGGTCAAATCTTCCGAGGGCTCCGCAACGTGGTCGAAGCTCGAGCGCCACAACGTGATCGAACGCCCCAATTGCCAACGTGGTCGTAAACCCTTCCGACCACGGCCAAAGAACTCGACGCTGCTGCTCGGCTGGAACCCGATACTCGGCAATGTGGTCGTACGCCACCCGATATGCGCCAACGTGGTCGTAACGCCCCGACCACCGCCGCTTTGCCGAGAACACCTCAACGTGGTCGCACGCCTCGAACGAATTCGACCACGACCAAACGTGGTCGTATGGCATCCTACAAGGTCGTATAAGCTGTGGACAAGTCGTACACGACTTCATTTCGTCTAGAGTTAAGATTTTGCGATAAAAGCCCAAAACAAACTCAATTTTCCTTCAACCAAGAGTCAAATACTCATCACAAAGATAGGATCATCTCCACATGATCTCTCAATCTCCCCCTTGATGAGTATATTGACAAACACCGAGAATTAAGAAGTTGAGTTTGTAGAAGCCGACATGGTCCAGGAATGAAAATGAATTTATGACCATGTCAACAGAGAGAACACTAGAGCAATAAAATAAAGAGCAAATTGATCTCCAAAGCTCTAGCAAGTTCCGAATTTGAGAAATTTTCTTTTCTCCAATCTATTCTCCCCTTTGGCAATAAACACATCAAGTATGCAAGAGAGAGAATAAGTCATAATGATGGATGGAATGGTGATTTGATTATTCAAAGTATGCGAGCCATGAGAATTATCCAAATGACCAAAATGTATTACACCAAGCCATAATATACAAATATGCTTCAAAGATCATGACTAAGTATGTAAAGTGAAGCTAAGCAACATAAGGTATATTCTGAATTTTAATTGAAGTGCTTAGCAAGTCAAGTCAAACAAGATTTTAGTCTAGCTAATGATATCCACAAATGATGCAAGCCATGTCAATAAGCTAAATGGAATCAAGAAGCTAGTGTTGAGCAAACTAGAGTGCTATTTGTTCAAGAATGATACAATTGTTGAAGTACATTGAACATTTTTAGCAATTGAGCACATTTGATATTTTTCTTTAGAGATCATATGGTTGTTTTCAACCATCTTTTTATTCAGCCATGTGCTAGACCTCAAGCCTTATGCGATCATTCCAAGCGAGAAGCTTAAGGAAATGATCTTGGTCATCCAAAACTCCCCTGAGTTCATGCCTTGTGCAATGGCAAGCCGTCTCATGAGAAAGAATTGGTGAGATCAGTTTTTTCGCACAAAAGAGATCTTTTTGCTTTTAATAGATTGTACTAACTTATGTGTCATCAAGAACCTAATATAGCTCAATCTATTGCTCAACAATGATTCAAGACTCAACTCACCTATTTGACATGGCAAGAATCATAAAAGATAATACAAAGTCGACTAGTCTCAAATATGAACATGACATGAATTAGGTCAAAATTTAGCATTTTAATTAACCTATCATGGCAAAGACTTGACTACACATATAAAGTCATGATCGATTAGCAATGGAGCACAAATCATGGCAAGATGTAACATAAGAGAAAATATGTCATGAATGGATAATAATCAAGGCTCCATGTAGTTATATTACAATGCAGAATGCAATGCAGAAAATCCAGCTCCCCCTCAACATGTGATGCAGCTTTTAGTTCAAGTTGAGTTTAAGTCAAAATTATGCTCCAGAAGTTCCCAAATGAACTCCCCCTGAGCCAAAGCAATAAAAATCAAGAGCTGGCAAAAGAATCAAGAAAACAGGCAGTCCTTAAAGCATAGATAAGATAGAGAATACTAATGACTCGGACTAACTCTTATCTACCCCATATGACCTGTGACAACAACTGTCGAGTAAAACGCACACTAGAGAGCAAACACGTACCCTGTCTACCCGAGGGTGGCCCAACCCTCGCTAGAACCTAAAAAGACGTGAGTGAGCTCAACCTAGTGAGATAAGAAACAGCTATCCTGAAAGTACAAGATAAGAGCAAGAAGTCTAAACCACTCTAGCCTATGCTGGAAGGACTAAACCCAATGCACCCGCAGATGCAATGCAGCAGTAAGGATACAGAAGCATAAATAATATGATAAAGCAATAAAGCCCAAAGCTCCCCCTCACAATAGTCCGTAAGGACAAACCACCCCAAGCTCTCCCCGCAGAGCTGAAAACCTCGTGCTATCCAGAGGCTTGGTGAAGATATCAGCCAACTGGTGGTCACTCTCCACAAACTGGAGCACGATGTCACCCTTCTCTACATGTTCTCGAAGAAAGTGATATCTGATATCAATGTACTTGGTCCGAGAATGTTGCACCGGGTTCTTAGCAATGCTAATCGCAGACGTGTTATCGCAGAAAAGCGGAACACGGCCGATAGCAACCCAAAGTCCCGCAGAGTCGAGACCATCCAGTACCAGCTACAAAGAATCGGTCTGCAGAACATACTCGGCCTCTGCAGTGGGATCGTGCAACACCGGACCGCTTCCTCAAGACCAAGACACGAGAGAAGTGCCAATGAACCGGCAGGTTCGAGTGCTCTTCCTATCTATCCTACAGCCGGCAAAATCTGCATCCGAAAAGGCTCTAAGGGATAGACAGGAGGAGGAAGAGTACCAGATACCATAGTCAATGGTAGCTCGAAGGTACCGAAAGATGTGCTTCACCGCCTGGCGGTGAGACACGCGAGGAGAAGCCTGAAACCGAGCACAAAGACACACGGAGAAGTGTATGTCCGGTCTCGACGCAGTGAGGTACAAGAGAGAGCCAATCATGCTTCTGAACTCTTTTTGATCAACTGGCTCACCGTCCTCATCTGGGTCTAGAATGGCTGTAGAAGCCATCGGAGTCGACACCGACTTTTCATCACTCATGTCAAATCGTCTCAGGAGGTCTCGAGTGTACTTGCCTTGATGCAAGAAGGTACCTCCCGAGTCTGCTTGATCTGGAAGCCAAGGAAGAATGTCAACTCACCCATCATGCTCATCTCAAACTCGGTGCTCATGACATCCGAGAATTGTGAAACTAGAGCATGGGAAGAGCCGCCAAAGATGATGTCATCGACATAAATTTGGGCGAGCAGAAAGTCATTGCCAAGCCGGCGAATGAACAAGGTCTTGTCAATTTTACCCATCTCGAAATCATGCCTCAAAAGATAGGACTTAAGCCTCTCATACCAAGCTCTAGGAGCCTGCTTAAGTCCATACAACGCTTTGGAAAGCTTGTAGACATGACTAGGGTATTTGGAGTTCTCGAACCCTGGAGGCTGTTTGACATAGACTTCTTCCTCAATGAAGCCATTGAGAAAAGCACTCTTGACGTCCATCTGGTAAAGCTTGAAACCTTTAGAAGCTGCAAAGGCAAGCAGAATTCTAATGGCCTCAAGACGAGCTACAGGGGCAAAGGTCTCCTCGAAATCCAGACCCTCAACCTGGGAGTACCCCTGTGCAACCAGTCTAGCCTTGTTTCGAATGACTACCCCATCCTCACTTTGCTTGTTCTTGAACACCCATTTGGTTCCAATGATATTGTGATCTCGAGGGGGCTCAACAAGCGTCCAGACCTTGTTTCTTTCGAAACTTTCGAGCTCGTCATGCATGGCATTGACCCAAGACTCATCAGATAGAGCATGACAAATGTCTTTGGGCTCAAAAGAAGCTACGAAGGCAGAGTGGAGACAGAAAAGCGACACGCCAGACTTGGAGCGTGTGACTGCTCAAAGAGATCTCCTATCATCCGCTCGTAAGGATGAGATTTTGAATATGTCTTGGAGGTCTGGATGAGATGAAGAAGTGGCATCTACCTCGTTACCGACGGGTAGGAACAGAGCCACTAGCTCCGTAATAGCGAAGGTAAGGGCCGATCACCCGAGGTGCGGTGGAAGAAGGTACCTCAAGGGGTGGATGAGGGACCTGGATCGGGTAGACAACCCTCATCTCCATCATCCTCATCATCCATGAAGATGGTCTCGATCGCTCTAGTGAACTCGAGATATCGGGCCTAGTCCCTGACCGCCTCATCAAGGTTACCTCACGTGTTTCTACCATTTTGCTAGACTCGCAGCCTGCACCCTATAGGCCCGCCAAGAGGTCGAGTAGCCTAGAAAGAGTCCATCACAAGAACGTGACTCGAACTTATCTAGGTTCCGGACTTGAGTAAAGCACTTGCAACCAAACACACGAAAATGAGAAACGCCGGGCTTTCGCCGTATCTCAACTCGTAAGAAGTGCGGTGCAAGTGTGCCCCGAGAAAACTCTGTCAAACATGGCACGCGGTGGCTATAGCTTCACCCAAAACTTCCGCGGTGTAGAGTATTCATCGAGCATCGTCCCGCCATCTCGACCAAGGTACGGTTCTTCCTCTCCACAACACCATTTCTTTGAGGAACATATGGAGAAGAGAACCGGTGCTCTACACTGCCTCACCACGAAGCTCTCAAAGTAGGAATTTTGAACTCCGTGCCGTTGTCATCGCGGATCGCTCGAAGGCACCGGAAGCTCAACAGAAAGCCTCACCGAAAAGACCTCGGAAAAGTGTAAACGCCTCATCCTTCGAGGCCAAGAAAACACCCAAGAATACCTCGAGAAGTCATCGACACGACAAGAACATACCACTTCCCTCCCGCCGATCAAGACTCGATTTGGTCCAACCGTATCCATATGGAGCAAATGTCCGGTGCATCGGTCATGGTAATCGTGGACCGAGGATGAGAAGCGGCAACCATCTTGCCGTGCTGCGGCATGGAGCGCAAACAAGATCTTTGACCATCTTGAGTTTCGGCGAGACCACGAATGAGATCGTGGCCGCTAACTCGGGTCAAATGGTCAAATCCAATATGACCAAGTCTCCTATGCCGAAGGAAAGGTCACGGACTCGAAGCAACCAAACACCGGAGAGGATCACGGAAGACTCAATAAAATCAGCACGAAAGATCCTCCCATAACGAGAAATCCGCAAACCGGACTACCCAAAGAATCAACAATTTTTGCGTTTTCTTAAAACTTACCTCGAAACCGTCATCGGTAAGTCGAGAAACCGAAAGCAAATTGTAATGCGCTTACTCACCAAGGCAACATCTTTTAAAACAAAAGAGTCATTAACGCAACACAGACCTTTGGCGATGACGCCGCCTGCACGAAGAGTCTCCAAAGGTGATAGTCTCATCACCAAGCTCGGGCTAGGAAGAAAACCAACGTGAATCTCCGGTCATGTGTCGTGAACACCCGAGTCTACGAGCCAAACCTTTCCTTCCTCGCCCGCGAACCCGAGTCAACAAGAGAGCAAAGTCTCGAAGATGGGATAAATCAAGATAGATTTTGGAACCCAATACTGAGTCACACGTCGAGCAGAAGAAGTAGTCACACACGACTGACCTCTAACTAACCCACGCCTCCGTTGCTTAAAGAAGCGTAAGGTCCGTGAGCAGACACAAGTCATTCTTCGGGTCCGACTGCTACGGGCGAGCGAGTCGGGGCACCGGCAACACGCTGGTCAAGCCGTGGGTAGATGTCTCGATGGGGAAAACGAGATCTACCCTCAGGACGGCGGAAGTCACGATCAGGAACAGCATGAGGATGAAAACCAGAAAACTCGGAAGAACCAAGTCCTCGATGCTGCCCAAAGCTACCAACAGTAGCAAGCCTAGACCTCGTGCTGGTCTTAGGTGCACTCAAGGTCTGGGGCTGACCCTGAATACGCCTAAGAGACTCAACACGGTCTCTACGCGCGATCTTGGCGCGCTTGAAACACTGGTCAATCAGATGTCCATCCTTCTGACAGAAGGTGCAATGATACTTTGCCTTCTGAGAGGCTAAAGTAGCATGAGATGGCTTCTCCTTCTGAGTGGCCGAAGCTGCAGGTGAAATCACCTTGCTGTCAGAGATCCCTTGGATAAAGCCCACTGATTTAAATTGAACTTTCTTGTTCTTGGCTTGACCTCAATCACACTGCGGCTATGGATCCGAGCACGACGTGTGGATGTTTCTCACATCCTCATGAAAATCATATCCTAGACCTTTTTTAAATCTGGAAATTTTAGATTGGTCTAGAATAAGGTTGAGCTTCTTCTTACCTCCTACAAATTTCTCGAGAGTGTTCATAAGATACTGACACTCCCGAAAGAGAGAGGTGCAAGAAGAGCAAGGAGAAGAAGAAGGAACAACAGGAGGAGAGGAAGAAGAACCAAGAAGAAGAGCGAATAGCACGTGCATATTTTTCCTTATGCACGCCACCTCAACCTTGAGGGCTTCGCAGACACACAAGGGCAGTCCTAACTCTAGCCATTTGGTCTTCGTAACTCTTCCTAAACGTCTCTACCATGTCCTTATCCTTTTCCAACACTTCAGCACAGAAAGCACAAGGAGGGTGTGATTTTTCTAGAAGGTCCTTAGTTAGCTTCACATATTTTTCATCTAAAGAAATCAAATCAGATTTTAGTTTATCACAATCTTTGCATGGTGAGCTAACAGGAGCCTTAGAAGCATACTGAGCCATTTTCTTATTGTAGTCAATCATTTCTTGAAACTGTTTTGAGACAGATTCAAGTTCAGCAGTTAACTTAGGACAGTTTGTGCAAGAAACAATAGGCTCAAGTAACGAAGCATGCAACTCAGCAATTTTATGATCTGCCTGCTTTAGGTTCAATTTCAAGTTATTGCAATTTTCACAAGTCTCGGCAGATCGAGCAACATGGTATAAAGACCTCTAAAAGCATTGTTCTTATCCTCACATGAGGTGCAAGAAATAGTCTCAACAGTAGAAGATGAAACAGGAACTACCCTACTCATCTCAAGCTCAGCAAGAAGACTAATGTTCTCCACCTTAACAATGTCAAGTTCCGAGGACAGACTATCATGCGAGGTCCTTAGTTTCTCCATGTCTCCAAGCAAGGCACAACATGTATCACAGTCGTCACGGGAGGGAGCAGATATAAGTGAAGTAAGCTCCCGTGACAGTCTATCTACTTCCTTCTCTAACTCGGTACACCTAGACTTAGCTCTAGCATGAAAATCACCTAGCTTAAGAAAAGCATGATTGAGCTGATCGTAGGTGGGACATACCGTCCGAGTCGGAGTAGAGCTCATTGTCACGATCTCGCCTCAAGGGCCATGAAGCACATGCCAGAGAAGTCGTCGCCGCTCTTGGGTTCTTGATCACCCGTCCCGTCGTCGTCGCTCCATCCCTCCACCTCACTGAGGTCGAGGTCGTCGAAGGCGGTGAGGACGCGGTGGAAGAGCTTCTTGGCCTTCCCAAAGTTGCGGAACTTCTTCTTGCCTTGCGTCTGAGCTGGGGGCTTTGTGTTGCGGTTCTTGTTGATGTCGTCGTTATTGCCTGAGCCGTCGTAGTCGCCTTTGCCTTTCCCCAGCTTGGGGCAGTTTGCTCGAATGTGGTTGGGGCCACCACACTCAAAGCAAATCACTGGTCCTCTTCTTTTTCCGTCCCTCCTTCTCTTGTAAGCATGGGAGAACTTCCGAGCTAGGAGGGCCAGCTGTTCATCCTCTAACTGCTCTAACTGATCATCAGTTACATCACAGAGAGCAGATAGGGAGAATCCGCCAAGAGAGTCAGCAGAAGAACCAGAAGCAGCAGTGGGATCAGTGACTAAAGCCATCGACTGAGACTTCGACCGACGAGAGACTATGTCAATCTCGTGAGTCTTGAGGCGCGAGTAAAGCGCATCAAGAGTCGTGGTCGAGAGGTCCGTGGTGTCCTTGATGGTGGTCACCTTCATTTCCCAAACCCTAAGATCGAGTGCGAAAGCATCTGACGAGCGTTATCCGAGTCGGAGTATGTGAGACCGACGGCTCGGATGTTGCTCAAGATCTTGTGAAACCGAGAAAAGCACTCGTCGAGGATTCACCGCAAGCATCTCAAATTTGTCAGATTCGCTTAAACCGGTCCTGTCGAACCGTCTTGATCTGGGAGGTGCCCTCATGGTATGCATCGAGGGTCACCCAGATGTCGTGAGCGGACGGCAGGTGAGAGATGCGATCAAACTCGCTCGTCGATCCCCCGTATGATGATGTTCCTCGCTTTGCGTTTGCCTCAACATCGACCATATTCCGGCATTGATGTTCTCATCGGCAGAACAACAAATTGTACTTTCACCTTCCGCCAAATGGCATACCCCCGAGCTCGGATATATGTTTCCATTCGGCTCTTCCGAAGGGTAATCCAGACATCGAAAATGGGCGGCTTGGTGGAATACTTGTCTGTTGCCATGGCTCTTTGAGACCGGTTAAGATCTATGAAGAAGAGCTAACCGGCTCTGATACCAATTGAAGGACCGAAATGGCAACAGAGGGGGGGTGAATGGTGCCTTAAAATTCTTCCCCCTGAGACAAACGAAATCACAGCCGAAAGACAAAGTCGTAAAAGCAGACAAATGTAAATCGACCGATTGCAGCACCGTGGTCGAAAATCAAAGCGTAAGAAGACAATAGTCGGCAATAAAAACATGGATCAAGCCGTGGTCGGCGGTGCTTAGGTGGTCGAAACCCGTTTTGTGACACCGCAATCGAAAGCCAATGAGTGGTCGATCAGACTGTTCGGTCGAGAACAGAGAAGACACCCGAAGCAATAAAACCAATCGACAACAGAGAAGATAGTCGCCCGACAAAGATGAACAGTAAATACTATAGTCGACCGAAAACAGAGCAGCTCCAGGCGCACGACCGCCGTGACGAGAACTCAGAGAACTTTTGCCACAGAGAATCAAAACGAATGAAACTTGAAACCTAGCAAGAACAAGATATTTAAAAGTGAATTTACCAAGAAAATCAAAAGTCTTTGCTAAGGATGGAGAGAGTGCCTCGGTCGAACTCAGTACAAAGTAACCAGAAGCGGCGGATCGAAAACACGAAATTTCTCTCGTCTTGATTTTTGCTCTCGGAATGAATTGACCAAGTGGTCTTAGAGTATGAATCCCAGTTCAGAGCAAAAGGATACAAGCCAACTCTCAAAGAAAACACATAAAACAGAAGGAAATCAGAGAGGGCAAATGCAATAAGTAAATCATCTCAAGAACACAAACATGGAATGATACACAGAGATGAATCCAATCTCTTCTATTGCACATGGAGGTTTCTACAGCCACTCCATCGGTGGTACACGAGCATCCATGCTCTACCCAGACAACTCACACAAATAGAACAATAAGGCTCAGAGCACTCGGGGGACAACCTCACTTCGCTCCTAAGACCTAACCTCTCTATTTATAGTCTCACACGCTAACGGGTCTCAACAGACCACCCGTTCACAGAGTCCATGCTTTTGTGCCTCCGGTGCTTTGCCCATTACCCAAAGGGCAACGGCTCCACCGCTTTGCCCAATAGCACCACCAACTCCAGTGCTTTCCCAGAGGACACAGCTTCCTTTGTGTGCTTTGGCATTTCTCCAAAATGCCCTTCAACGACCTCCCAAGCTTCCTTCTCATGCCTTGCTGTCTTCGGTTACACCACTCGGGCAAGACCACGTCCTCTCGGCTTCCACGCCGCTCGACCTCAACATCTCCCATGTCTAGTCCTGACCTCTCTAAGCCTCACCAAGACATGTCTCCCAGTACCTGCAACCATCACAGACAACAAAACCATCACATAGCACTGATCCATACTCGCGACAACTCACAGAGCTCAAGTCTCTTTCCACAGAAATTAGACTTTACTAAACCTTATCAAAATGTAGAACAAACCAGTCTACAAGGTCCACAACATCACAAGGAACCCAACCGACCAAACCTCACCGTAATCGGACATGAAATGCACCCTCACGACCAATTTTAGTGATCCCGCACGACCACGGTCATCCAACCGATAACGTGGTCGAACGCGGTTTCGACCACGTTCAATTCTCGCGCTAACGTGGTCGTAGCTCAACGCGGTCGCACCACCGAGTGCCACAACGTAGTCGTGGCTCCTTTCCCACAACGTGGTCAAGGCCTCGAGCCCCACAACGTGGTCGTGACGCCCACCGACCACGGCCAGTGGTCGAACGCCCGACCGCCCAACGTGGTCGAGGCGCCGATCCCACAACGTGGTCGTAAACCCTAGCGCCGAGTGCCGACCACGGTCAAATCTTCCGAGGGCTCGCAACGTGGTCAAGCCTGAGCGCTACAACGTGATCGAACGCTCCCAATTGCCAACGTGGTCGTAAACCCTTCCGACCACGGCCAAAGAACTCGTACGCTGCTCGGCTGGAACCCGATACTCGGCAATGTGGTCGTACGCCACCCGATATGCGCCAACGTGGTCGTAACGCCTTCCGACCACTGTCAGTTTTGCCGAGAACACCTCAACGTGGTCGACGCCTCGAACGAATTCGACCACGACCAAACGTGGTCGTATGGCATCCTACAAGGTCGTACAAGCCAGGGACAAGTCGTACACGACTTTATTTCGTCCAGAGTTAAGATTTTGCGATAAAAGCCCAAAACAAACTCAATTTTCCTTCAACCAAGAGTCAAATACTCATCACAAAGATAGGATCATCTCCACATGATCTCTCACAACTGCAACCGAGTACTACAAAGAAAAAGAGTTAAACACTAAAGAAGAAGGAAGGCATAGCCAAACCATCACAGCACACTGCAAGAAGGACGGAAACCAAAAGGAAAAACTACAGTCCGAACTGAGAAAGCAAATCAGCAAAAAGAAAAAGAAGGATATGGACTAAGAGCTATCGGTAGAGCAAAACAAACTCTAGACAAAACACAGGAGCTGTTCGGCAAAGCACAGAACCAAAATGGACTGCATGTGACCAACAAAAGTTGGTAGTCTTTTGTTCAAGACTCTTATACTAGAAGCACTTTTCTTCAGGGAGTAATAATCATCTGAACTGAAAGACTGAGACTCAGAATCAAACCAGAAAGAGCAGGAAATAAACAAATTTCTGTGCTCAAAACAGAATGAAGCCACAGTCAGAAAAACAAAGATTGAGATCAAATGATGTAAGCTTGAGAATCTCATATCTTTTGTTCATGAGCTTTCGGATTTCAGTAGGAGGACAACCTTAGAACAGAAGGGCAGAAAATAAATCACTTCTCAACACAGGAAATCAAGAACACAAATAGATACCAAGAGAAGGAAAGTTACAAAATCAGGAGTTTACATCCATTTCATTCCAACCAAAAATAACAAAGGAGTCCCCATACGCATGAACATTAGAACAAGAGGAATGATTACAAGATTCTCAATCCATCCTCTCCCTCTCAATCCTCAAGAACACCAAGAGCCTCACATGCTTCTTGGGAGGAACACAACACACACAAAGATATGAATAAGCTCTCAAGTGTCCTAAGGGGTATGCAGCCCCTCACCTCTATTTATAGCCCTTGGCTAACGGGTCTCCAACCCGTTACACCGGCTAAACCCTAACGGAGCCGTCTCCCGCTTGTGCAGCCTTGCGAAATTCCGCCGCCTCTCCGCACCTTCCGGAAGCTTCCGCGCTCCTTGCCTCGCACGCCTCGCAACCACCTCGAGTCCACGCCGTCTTCGACACACCTCGACCGTTCTGACCTCAACGCCACCTGCGTCTAGTCCGGTCGCCACGTGTCTCACCACGACTCCGCCTCGACGTCCTGCAGCCAGCACAGACAAGAAACACATCAAATAGCACCGCTCGATACATGAAAGCATAATACATCATCCTTACCCATGATGTAGTCCAAACCTGTCAAATCAATAGAATAAGCGTCCTAATCCTTTTGACCAGGTTTGACCAAGTCCGTCCGAGCCCGTTACACTGCGCAACGCCAAGGTCCGAACCAACCGACTCAAACTCGACTTTTCTAAACCGATGTCAATTACTCATCATACACAATGAGATGACCTCCACATGGTCTCTCAAACAGTGAAGCAACAAGTGATGGCTTGGGGAGAGATTTTTGTCATTTTGTTCTCTCCTTTATATAATTGTGCTTTTGTTTTTGTTTTCCCGTGCTACGCCATGCCATTTCGCCGTGTATTCCTGTGATGTAAAAAACTTGGGAATTTCTAGATAGCATACAACCGATACCATCGAACACTTGCAACAAAAGCCCACGGCCCACGAGCTTAATGAAGTGTTTTGCTCGGCCCACCCAAAGTAGATCCTTATCCAAACACGCATCGTCATTTCTCACCACACAAGCACTCCCCGTCTCCTCCCTCATCTAGCGACTCGCTAGCAACTGGAGCTTCACCGTCGGGAGCCGACCACCAACACCATGATCTTCCTTGCCTCTCCCCCTCCCTCGTCTCCTCTTTCTCCATCGGTGATTCATCGCCATCAAATTGGGCACCCCCTTCCGAAGCCATGGCTTCCCACTGCCTTCCTAGTCCCTATCAGAGTCAAAGATGGAATAGGGTGCAGCTGCCACTATGAACGGAGCTCATTGGATTTGGCGATGCCAAGGTTGGAGGAGCCGGTGTTGATGATGAGTGGAGAACAACACAGTCAAGGGCGATAAGGCGGTGGTGCCAGGCTGGCCTCACCCCTACCGGATCCAGGCTGGCCGACGATGAGGTGGTGGTGTGGGTGTCCATCTCCTTCCTCCTCTCCTGACATCAACTCCAGTAAGATTGTTGCATACATTTCTTGACTTTGTTGCAACCCCTTTTGTCCATTTATTGCAAGATTTGCCCTGGGTGTTGTAGTTGTTGCATCCTTGGTTTCATAATGTTGCAATTATTATTTTTGAATTTTGCAGCATTGTAATGTTCTAAATTTGTTTGTTGAGAAACTTTGGGTATAAATTATGGAAATCTTGTGTAATATTTTCAATTTGATGCACACAGTGTCTCACATTGTTGCATGAATAAATATAAAATGTTGCTACCGGTGTTTTCAAATGTTGCAGTGTTGTAACGATGTAAAATTTGTTTGTTTGGGATTTCTAAACTAGTTTTAAAACGCAACTAAATTGTATACCCATAGTTTCATCTAATTTTGGTGAGAAATTAATACTTCAATTATCTTGATGACATTGCCACTGCAATTCTTTACTTTTGTTGCACACATTGATTATAAGTGTTGTAGATGTGGTTGATATATATTGCACCAACACGTACGATAGAAAGCTTCTCATCATACATTTAGGCGCTAATTGCTCCCAATAAACTTTCACCCCTAACGCTTGGGGTGACCTTCAATAAAACGGTTCAGGCTGGCCGCAATAGTTCAGTCAAGAAATTTAAAGAAACTCTTCTTTTTGCATCAAATGTGATCGCTACTACATTCGCTTCAATTGGCACGAAGAGCAAATTATCTTGAGAATTAAAAGAAACTCTTTATATCAAATGTGATTGCTATTACACTCGTTTAATCCAATAGGTCAAAAGAATCGACGACAGGCACCTCCCGACAGACAGGTGCTCCCGTAAACACCACAAGTATTCGTACATGGATACACAAAACTGGTTTAGCAGCAGCAGCAGCAGCACAGCACCACGCTGCGTCGCTGAAGCTCGAGCTGGATTTTATTCGTTCCTTCCTGCAAAACTGCTCGGTGCGATCGAGCTCAGCGGTAGCTGCGGTAGACGGGGGTGTACATGCAGCTCTCCGCGTACTTCACCAGGTCGTCGGGCCGCGGCAGCCGGCTCGCCAAACCTGCACAGAGACGTACGGGTGATGCGTGAGTTAGTTCAGATCAGATCAACTCCGTGATCGATGGATTCGGAGCAATTTTGCAAGCGAGGTGGACGTACCAAGCTCGTATGCCTTGGCGGCGACCTTGGCGGCGATGTGCGCGGAGATCTTCCTGATGTTGGTGAATGGCGGGAAGATGAGCCCCTTGTCGAAGTTCTCCTGGCTCACCTGCTCCGCAAGCGCCTCCGCTGATCCATCCAACCAACATTCGGACGAAAGCACCGTCAGTAGCAACAATCAGTCGCATTCGGAACCGGACTGATCGGATGAGAGCACTTACAGGCGGCGAGGAGCATGTCGTCGTGGACGCGGATGGCGCCGGAGATGACGACGCCGAGGCCGAACCCGGGGAAGATGTAGGCGTTGTTCGACTGGCCGGGCACGTGGACCTTCCCCTCGTACTCCACGGGGTCAAACGGGCTGCCACTGGCGAACACCGCGCGCCCATGGCTCCAGGTGTACGCTTCTTCAGCAGTGCATTCAGAGTGGGACGTCGGGTTCGACAGGGAGAAGATGACAGGTTTCTGCATGAAGAAATTCGGTACATATTATGCCATTGTTGGTCAGGTTGGCAACTCAGAGTGAGAAATGGAGAGAAGAAGAAAAAACACAGCCTGAATGACAAGTTTATGGCGAAAGTACCTCGTTGAAGGAGGCCATGGCCTCAACCACTTCTCGGGTGAAGGTTCTCCCAACGCCAGAGGTTCCAATGAGGACAGTGGGCTTGATGGACTGGACAGCCTCTAGCAGGGTCTTCATGGGTTCATGATCATGTGCCCATGGCTTCTTGAAGTGCTGAAGAGACTCTTTTCTCGACTCAACAATCAATCCCTGCACATACACCAGAAGATCGTCTTAGCTGACAAAAAAAAAGTACAGAATGTTGAGCTGATTGCAATGTTTAATCTTGCTGCAGCTCCTACTAACCTTCGAATCCACGAGCCAGATCTTCTTGCGGAACTCTTCAATCGGAGCATCCGCCTGTAAAACAATCGATCCATCAGGTCTTTTCTAGCAGAAGAGAGAGATTACACCATGGATCAATGATCTAGTAAGCCAATATAGAGTGGTCCTTTACCTGTTTTGACATCTCAAGAGCAATAAGCTCTGCAATTCCAGTTCCAGCCTGAAATCAAACCATGGAATTTAATTTTTCAGCAGAAGCATGGCAATTGATACAACCATGATTTAAAGGCTGAGCGAGAAAGGTAGATGATGTGCTAGAGAAAGCAACCACAAAATGGATACAGCGACTAACCTCACCGGCACCAAGGAACAGATAAGTGTGATCTGCAAGGGTTCCACCGACGACCTTAAGCGCTGCTATGAGGCCTGACAGGACTACAGCTGCCGTTCCCTGCAGTCCATAGTTTTTGTTGGGTACACTAAGATAGAGATACTGGGTACTAACAGCCAAATATTAAATGTCATCGAATTATGGTATCTTCGTCAAATCAAGGAGTTGTATGTACCTGGATATCGTCATTGAAGACAAGATGGCTCTTGCTGTACTTTTCAAGCAAGTCAAAAGCATTGTTGTTCGCGAAGTCTTCAAACTGTCAAGAGATGATTCCACATCGAAGATTTAGTGCTCTCCTAGAAAAGGCGAAAAAAAAAGAAGAAGAGCAATCGTGTAGATATAATCGTAGTCTGCTCTGGCTTACCTGGATTAGGACCTTCTCACCGTAGTACTGCTTAACTGCCGTCATGAATTCTTCAAGAAGCTCATGGTATTCCTGGCAACCGTCCAGCACACAATCATTTCTATATTCAAAAGAGCTTGCCAATTCACCAAGTACGGGTGAACCGTGTAAAATTGTAGGTTGTTGCCAGTGTCATACCTCGCCAGTAGCGCGTCGTTGCCGGAGTCCAATGTAGAACTCGTCATTGAGCAGTTTCTCATTGTTCGTACCGACGTCAATTGTAATAGGCAGGCACTGCAGCATAATCAGTTATATTCAGCAAAATAATCCATCGACTGATTCTTCCATGCTTTCAGAAGGGGGGAAACATTGTAAGGAACACTTACAGCTGATGGCCGAACTCCTCCGAGGGCGGTGTACAGAGACAGTTTGCCAACAGGAATCCCCATTCCCTGCACAAAATCATTCCGACAAGCAGAAATAAGCTTTGGAGGAAACAGGCCAGATAAAAAACAGCCTGTGGAATATGCTAACTCATCATACCTGACAACCCAGATCTCCGAGCCCCAAAATGCGCTCACCGTCGGTGACGACGATGACCTGGATGCTCCTCTCAGGCCAGTTCTTCAGCACCTCAAGGATCTTCCCCCTGAAAAATATATATATACATCCTGTCAGACAGACAGTTCTTACTCCCCAATTACGAAACTGAACATGCAAATGCACAATGCTAGTGAGGAACACGCACTTGTCCTTCAGGCTGATGTACAGCCCCTGCGGGCGCCTGTAGATGCTCCCGTACTTCTGGCAGGCCTCGCCGACCGTTGGCGTGTAGACCACGGGGAGCAGCTCCTCGACGTTGTCGATCAAGAGCTTGTAGAAAAGCCTCTCATTTCTCTCCTGCGAAAGGGATGCACAATGTTCCAATCAGTCACGAGCCAGTACTAGCATATCTTCAAAGGACAGGCATTTCGTACAAAATCCAATGACCAACCAAGCTTCCCGTTAATGACCCGAGATTAAACCGAGTTACCTGAAGATCCATCATGGCGATGTAGCGCTGCAGAGGGACGGTGTACTGGCGAAGGTTGTGCATGAGCTTCTTCTCCTGCATAAACAAGCATGAATGCATCCGACCGATGTTGAGAGGAAGAAAAAGAAGGAAGATCGACATGGTTGGTGGCGAGTGTGAGCCGGTGAAGAATCGGGGGCATGAATATGTACCTGGAGCTCCTGGGACACGATGGCCGGAGGGAGGAGGCCGCGGAGGTAGTGCGCGTCGCGCTCCTCCTCGGAGAAGGCCAGCCCCTTGTTGTGGCGGGGGTCTCTGACGAGGTTGCAGCCGCTGTTGCACCAAAACAAACGAATTGGAGCAGGGAAAGAAAGAGACGCATCCCGGATCATGAACCGAGCGCTCTGTTTGATCGCATGGAACAAAAGGCAGGCAATCTGTTGGGATCACTAAAATTGATGAAGGCGTCGACGCTATTCTCTCACTAGAATGGATGAATTCGCCGTGTCAATCAGCTCCAGGATCAAGCTTTATTCTGCCCCGTGCCGATCGAAGCTACGCTTAATTTTCTTTGTTCGTTGTGTATCATTATTTATTGACAGACAAATCCTCAGTTTACTAGCTCCAACATCACGAAATCCATCGGGGTCATGCTCAACCAAACATTTTCCTTCCCGAAAGGTACTGGGGCAAAAAAAGAAAAGAAAAAGAAAGGAGATACTGACCTGAAGTGAAATGAACGGGACAGTTCGGCTAAAGTACAAACCCAAATAGAAGAAAAAGAAGGATTATTATGCCCCGTTCAACAGCTAGCGGCCAACAGAAGCCGGAGCTCTGACGACTCATCACTCACGGTCTCACCTTAATTAGCTAGCCAGACAGCAATGCGACATTTTTGGTACTGCTGACGGCGCCTGCGCCCATCGTGTCAGCATGGACGCGAAAAATCACCAGATCGATCACGCACGAGACCGATCGGAGCTTGTAGCCAAGCACAAGAAGAAGAGACTCCAAGAGCAGGATAATTACAACAAACGACGGCTTTGTGCGTAACGTAGGCTTCCGGGGAAAAGAGGAGGAGAGATTAAGAATTCTGTAATAAACATAGGCTACGCAGCGTCTAGAGACCCAGAGCGAACGATCTCGAACGACCAGATCACCAGTACATGACGGCGAAGACGCGCACGGGAACCCAGAAAAAAAAGAGAGAGGGAGAAAGGAGTCGATCGAAATCACGGCAATGCATGGATGGACGCGGGCGCATCGCTCGCCGTACTGTTCGTTTACCTTGAGACGGAGAACGCCCATGGCGTGACGAGCTGCTCCTCGGTGGCCCTGTCCTCGCCGTAGGCGTCCTCCACGCCGCCGCCCGCCATCTCCGGTCGATCTCCTCCTCCTCCTCACCGAACGGCAAGGACACGTACGTCACGCTCCAAGCTCTCACGACTAGTCTTCTTTCAAGGCGCAACAAGCACTGCGGAGACAAGACGAGGCGCCCGTGGCAATTTATAGAAGCGAACCCGGGTGGCTAGCCCACCCGGCAGGCAGCGGCGGAAAAGTAAACAAGAAAGAACGGCACGGCACGGCGTGTGAAAGGGAGCTCTGACGACTCATCACTCACGGTCTCACCTTAATTAGCTAGCCAGACAGCAATGCGACATTTTTGGTACTGCTGACGGCGCCTGCGCCCATCGTGTCAGCATGGACGCGAAAAATCACCAGATCGATCACGCACGAGACCGATCGGAGCTTGTAGCCAAGCACAAGAAGAAGAGACTCCAAGAGCAGGATAATTACAACAAACGACGGCTTTATGCGTAACGTAGGCTTCCGGGGAAAAGAGGAGGAGAGATTAAGAATTCTGTAATAAACATAGGCTACGCAGCGTCTAGAGACCCAGAGCGAACGATCTCGAACGACCAGATCACCAGTACATGACGGCGAAGACGCGCACGGGAACCCAGAAAAAAAAGAGAGAGGGAGAAAGGAATCGATCGAAATCACGGCAATGCATGGATGGACGCGGGCGCATCGCTCGCCGTACTGTTCGTTTACCTTGAGACGGAGAATGCCCATGGCGTGACGAGCTGCTCCTCGGTGGCCCTGTCCTCGCCGTAGGCGTCCTCCACGCCGCCGCCCGCCATCTCCGGTCGATCTCCTCCTCCTCCTCACCGAACGGCAACGACACGTACGTCACGCTCCAAGCTCTCACGACTAGTCTTCTTTCAAGGCGCAACAAGCACTGCGGAGACAAGACGAGGCGCCCGTGGCAATTTATAGAAGCGAACCCGGGTGGCTAGCCCACCCGGCAGGCAGCGGCGGAAAAGTAAACAAGAAAGAACGGCACGGCACGGCGTGTGAAAGGGAGAAAAGGTCGAAGGCGCTCGTCGCGGGGGTTAAGAGGAGAGGAGCATTCATTTCCTTTCTTCCGAGCATATGGAATAGGGGATTAGCCACTCTTCATCTTAGCTTCGATCTTTTTTTCTTCAGTCCTAAGTTAATATAAATATATTATTTTTTAAAATGATTTTTCTACTGCTCTCGTTCTGAGGATAAATCAGGGGTTACGAATACATCGCGTACTCTATTCATCTCACCATCTTATTCACGTATCTCTCTCACGCTTTTTACACCACTCGTCTCGTCCTTTTAAAAGCCACTTCTTTCGATTGCTGCTGTTTATTTTTAGCTAAACATAATTAACAGTAACTAAATGCTGTCAACGGAAATTAATATGAACGATACCCTAAAGGAGAATAATGGCGGTAAAGCAAAGGTGGTGGTGGGAAACGGAAGGGGTAGGTAGCTGGAAGAAGAAGAAGAGTCGTCCGGGTGCCGGCGAATTACGCGGAGGCGAGACGGCGAGAGGGTGGAAACGTAAGAGAAAACATTATTGACCTCTATTTGGCATCGTTGCCGAGTTTTTTTTTTCAAAAGCACTTCTTCTTTCCACTTTGAATATGACACTTAGCTGATCAAGTGCATCTTTGTGGAGATGCAACTGTAAAACCTTACTAGGATCGAGTGCAAACAAGTGCATCGTTTTGGAGATGCAACTGTAAAACCTTACTAGGATCGAGTGCATCTTTTTGGAGACGCAACTGCAAAAACCTTACTAGGATTTACGAAGATTCTTACGGTATACTACTTAGATTTCGCAGCCCAGCACATCATAGCACGGCAACCGCAAAACTGGCTCCTCAGTGGCTCTGTATTCGTCGCGGTTGGCGCTGCAATTTTCTAGCATTCTTATGAAACAAAAAAGGGTCTGCTATGTGTAATTTCTATGTTGTTGCATGTTACATTTTGTACGATGAGTCCGTTCATATATACGCTGAACCACGGCAATCAAAGATATCGTAAGTTTTGCCTGCAGTAGCATCAGTTACATATGGCACGGAGAGATTAATAATGCCAGATGTCCATCCCAGATTTCTTCCTCTCCTTCCTCTTTTCTTTTTTCGCGAGACATGTCATATTTGTTTCACGCATAGAAAAGAAGAAAAAAAAGACTCACGGCATGAGGCGGGTACTTAGTAGTACCCCTAAAAAATATACATTGTTTCGGGATGTGTGAAGTCAAACCTTTAAAATTTTGACTATCCATATCATTTTAAATATTTAAATAGATATACGAAAAATTATACATATATATATAGTGAAATAACAGGGGCACCATGGTGTCCAGGCTCCATGATTAAGACTTTCCATCTATGATTGATTCAGCATAATAAATCAATAACTTCTTTTCTAAATTGATATATTTTTGAATTAATGAATGTTAACGGGTTTGCTTGATATATTATATATATCATTACACTTGTACGCATTTAAAAGCAATCCAAATATAGAGAGGCTTGGTGTCTAGACACCATAGTGCTCTATTTCAACATCCTAAAACTGCTTTTATAATATTATAATTCTATTAGATTTTTATAAATATATTATAATATAAATTAGTGATCAGTGTTATACTTTATAAATCGTATCCGTTCCAAAACAATGTATACTTGTGGCCGGAGTAAGGGCATGAGAGGTGGCTGATGACGGGCCTGATATTTTTGGCACCGCGCTGTCAAGCATGCCCCGTCCGGTTTCGTGGGAGCCAGTGGGCCCCACACCTTCCTCCGAGGCTGACCGGTGGGCCCCCACCTATGTGTCTGGTACATCGGCGACTGCGACCAATCATGCATGCAAACAAACCACCAAGGTCAAAGCCTCAAAGGATCGGACGCGCAGTCAGTAATTCTTTCTTTCCTTGGTTTTCCACTTGGTCAATTGTATGTACTGACCGGTCCTTACTCTGACTTCCGGGGTGCACGAAAACTCGGTATAGGGAAGCATTGTTCGGGGTTCAGACAGGATGGACTCTTCAACTTCTGACCTTTCAATCAATTGCCCGCCCGCCCGGCCATGGTCAACCGTAAGTACGTGCGTACCCCACCGATCGTTTCTCACTTAACTACCAAGGGTTTTCAAACCAACTGTTGACCAACCCGTTCGCCAAACTTCCTGGAACTCTGTTCTGATCAGTAACAGGCCATATTCTTTTTTGCCTGATTGCGTTTTTTATGATGGTGGTAGATGATAGAGTCATCGATACAGACGGTATATATATTGATGGACTCAGAAAATCGTTTCAATAAACCACTTAAAAAAACCTCTATTTATTTTGAATTCCAAATAAACTAAAGATAAAAAAACCACCTCAAAAGCCAAAAGAACAGATCATAGCTTTTTTCGAGTGGCCAACAAGCAGTTGCTCCCTAGTAGTGTGCCTCTGCCGACCATGGAACCCAGCGACATGTACACAGATGCAGCTCGTCTTTCTGTGCTGTTTCATCGAAGGATCCATAGATTAGTTAGGGAGCATGTGCGTTCCATGGCTGTTTCTTGAATCCAAAGGCACGGTCGAGGATATATCAGACGAAACCTCCAGAGACCAGACTCAGCAACGACACGACGATCTTAACTACGACGCTGACCATTTACCGTTTCAATGAATCGATGGTGCGACGACCGATCACTGGCTGCACGTGGGGCCTAAACGAAGTGATTGGTCTGGTGCGTGTCGTGGTGGCCCACGTTGCAGTGGCGTAAGGCTGGTGGATGGAGAGGGTTGCGTCTAGGGGAGCTGGCTGCGGCTCAGAGTTGAGGCCTGTCCGAGATGCACCTGAGCGGTCGAAGCACATGGGTTTCTAGAACCTTTTGGGTTCGGGTTCCCCATTTCTCATTGCTGAACGGAAATAAAGTTCTAGCATATACAAATGTATATAATACCGCACATACATCAATAGCCAACACGGTAAAGCCTTCTGTGCCACTACCACGGGCGACCTAGAGGGTGACCTAGTCCACGCCGTCAAAGGCCCCCTCCATCAATGTCTCCCCTCGCCGCCGTTGCCACCGATACGGCAACGATAGCAATCCCCTCAGATGTAGCTCTTTCTTCCCTTTTTCCTTCCCATCACTCCCCATTGTTCTAGATCTAGGGCCTCTTTTTTTTACTGTCGGTGGCGCCGATTTGTTTTTGGATCTATGATGAGCACAGCAGCGCTGCCCACGTGGACGTGAGCACACTGATCACTGGGGTGGGCCCATCAGCGGCCCCACATCTAGTTGTATTTTGTCGAGGTGACGCCAGATTGAAGAAGAAGAGCACGAGGCCACCGACTTTCTGTTACTACTTAGTCGACGTTTCGTGTATGAGGGCGGGAGCGATGAGAGAGTGTCTGTGCGACGGGTGGCAAGGTCCCGGCGTCACCCTCATCCCTAGATTCAACCGAGTTGTGTCACGGCGATGACATCGCTGGATCTGGATGTGACCCCACCACCGACAAAGGCAGCACTCAACCCCCGCCTATCTTATACAGCCACCACCAATGCTGGCCCCCTCCAACCATCACCGCCCTTCTTTTGGCCTTCATCACCCTTCTTCCTCTCCGATCAATCGCCATTCGTCGTCGCCTAGGAGTCTGCCTTGCCACCGGAGCTATAGCCCACTGTTGTCCTTCCCCAGGAGTCTCCCTCCTTGTTCCCGGAGTCTGTTACGTCCTCTCCATTACCTTTGTTCATCGTCACTTGAGAGTCCTCTGCCGATCGGCCTACTCATGGAAGGCACTGATTCCACTAGAATTTGTCGTTGCTAGGAGTCTTTCTGCCACCAAATCTAAAGTAACCCTCTTTCTCTACGGATCTGCAGTCGTCCACCATTCTGCTCACCGGCGGGCTCGTGGTCAAGGCCTAGTCTTGCTGTTATTGTTGGGGGCTCTCGCCCTGAGTACCAGACCTATTGTTTGAAGAGGCTCAAAGAGTTGCCCGTTCCGCTGTTTGAGTCGTCATCCTAAGTGAGAACACTGCTTTGGAGGCTTCGTGTTCAGCAGTTCTGGTTCAGTCTCAAGACCAAGCAAGCCACCATTAGTGAGTCGTGTGGGAGGAGGAGAGTGATGTCAGAGCTATCGGTTTCTTTTGCGTGTCATCTACCGTCGTCACCAAGCGGAAGAGAGTGTTGTATGTGGGAGTTGTATGGCATGGTGCTAATGGCCACTTGCCTGTGGAGTTTCCCTGGTAGGATCAATGTTATATCCTTTTTCTTTTTTCTCCTGTTGTTTTATCAATATATCAGGCATCCTACCGGTTCGTTAAAAAAAAGCATATATAAATGTGAAACTAAGATGGCTAAGCCCTCTACAATTAGCATATACTCCTTCGAGTGATGAAGCATATACTCCCTCAAGTCACGAAAACATGTCATTTTAGTACACATGGGGAGCTAACTAAAACCAGTCCTATGCAGCTGCAAACACAAAAGGAAGATGAAGTTTACTGCGTCGTACAATTACAATCCACCAAACTAGCTTTTGCTCAGCACGAGTTGGTGCGTCTTTCATATTTTGCATTGCTGCTGCTGGTCGGTGGTTCATAATTAAGATTGCTGGGATTGGATCGAGAATGATAATAACACTACTCCATGATGCCACCAGCAATCAATTAGTACTAGTTGAACCTGAGCCACAGAATCAAGGCCGTGCACATGTGGCGCACGGACGCCGTATATGCATACGTGCCCGGTTTCCTAAGGCCAATGCTTTTGATTCGATCCAAGACCTCGCATGACATGAGCACACGACCCACGGCGATGGCCGATCGAATTCTGTGAGCGCGACGTGCAGCCGCTTGGGCTTAGGGGCCGTTTACTTCGGCTGTAATAAGCTAATTTATGATTTATTTTATATTATAATTATAGTGGTTTTTTTAGCGTAATTAAATTTAAAAATAGAAAAAAAATATGTTAGCCTATTACAAACAATATAAACAAGTACGGGAAAAAAGAAAATGCAAAAAGCTTAAAAAGCCAAAAAAAGATAAAATTAAAGAATAGTGAACTAGAAGTGAGAAACTGAAGCCAAAACGAGCCGATAATCTGATCGATGTGCCATGTATGCATGATGGTTAGATCTAGCATTAGTATACATGGCACATCATGATGGTTAGATCTAGCATTAGTATTCCTTTTAAAAGTTATGCCTTTCTTTTTCACTTCCACTATCAATATATAAATAATTATTAAGATTGATAGGGTGAAGTCGATAGTACTAGATTCATTATGAAATATATTTTTATAATATATAATTACTTTTATTTAAAACAATATTGTTCATAGAAATTAATAGACAAAGTGTTACTTTAGAGACTACATTAATGTCTAAAACAACTTATATTCAAAATCAGAGGGTATATAGTAGATCTAGTATCAGTATTATGGCCAGCGGGTAACCCACAGCTGGAGCAAGCCCTTCTCATTTGACACATATTAGGGCTTAATTTGTCCCGATCGAGACTATCTATCTAGTCGAAGATCTGGTTGCTGCGGTTCCTCGGGTTGGGAAAAAAGACGTCACAGTATTAGTTTTTTTTTATCCAAAGACAACAATGGACGAGTATTCTAAACTGTCACTTTATAAAAATTGATTGTCACAAGTCGTAGTGTTAGTTTTTTTTTTATCAAATCTTGTCTTTGATACAGGATGAATTAATGATGTATCAGTTATCACAGTTTCATATTTTTTTTTAACAATAACTGCTCACTAGTCTAGTACCATAATTATTTTGAGGAAGAGCTTGGTGCCGCTGCCGTGTATTTTTCAGTTTCTCAAAAAAAAAAGTTCTTTTTTGTATTTTCATGTTATCCGCCTATATCATCTATTTTTGATCTAAAATCGTTATATATCTGTTCCGACGGTACCGTATTTGAAACTCTAAATTCGTATTCATATTTGGTTTTTACCGTATCTAACTCTGGATCCAGGGAAAAAATGTGTGTTAGGATACGGTTTAAACAATATCCGTCTAAATCCGATCCAATTACACCCCAACTATTTTATATGAAATTCTTAAGAAACTTAAGTGAAACTCCAGTGTTCCGAACAACGAAAGAACGCCTAAACACGTACCGATCAAATTGGTACATGGCACGCATGGGACGGGTGCGTCCTTGTACCTGTACTATATTTTGGCATCGTAGCATCCTATGCCGCATTCGGACCAAGCAGCCGATGCAAGGCTCAATTTGCTTGGAAAGCCAGCACCACTGGGCGGGCACATGCGTGGCTCATAGCACCACTGGAAAAAGGGCCGCTGCTTTCTGAGTTGGTTTCGATCTGTGTGCGCCGGCCGTGATCGAGCTCGTTCCGGCGAATGGCAGCAACTTTCAGGTTTCAGTGAGCGCACACAAAAACCCTTCGGCTGGCGGCACTGGTTACAGGTACGAACCATTCCACGTCAGATTCTGTGCCTGTTTCAGCTGGGTAGTGTGATTAGTCATTGCTTAGGATGGGGAAAAACCGTGGGGGGTGCCAACGGTTTAGATGCCATTGCAGTGAACAGGGGACGCTGGATTAGTTGCTGATTCTTGTTGGTGCCAACAAAAGTGCAGAACAGAATCTGATTACCAGGAGCTGCGGGCGCGCATGTATGTCGTCAGTAACAAGCAGCTCTTTTCGGAGAGCATTGGAGAGAGGCATCTATCTTTGATTTCTGTAGCTTCGGTTCTTGTGGGGCAATCCTGTCGCTACTATGTATATTAGGGTGTGAGGTTTTGAGTGGTTGATTCACCTAATATAGCACCCCTCCCTCTCTTGAGTAGGTGTGGGTTTTTGAGTGTGCCTGATGGCTTACGTCTGCAGTGATGGTTTTTTATCCTATCGCGAGCGTTTATGCGAACAAATCATATACTAATAGTCGTTTCGAAAAGACTGTCTTGATAAGCTGTCTTTTTTACAAGTCACTTAAAAAAGATAGAGAAATCGTCCCGCTTATTTGTTCGAGATAGTTGTTAGAAATTGGCCCATTTAATTATGGCACATTTTCTTAATTCCAAATCATGCATGATTTAGTACCATATTGCTAAGGAAATGTGAGGAAGACCAATTTATAAGGTGGAGTCGTTACCACTCCTTGAATATGGATAGAGATGGTATGTGGAAGGTTCTGTCATATACCAATAAGTCGTTTCGAAAAGACTGTCCCGATAAGCTGCCTTTTTACAAGTCACTTAAAAAAGATAGAGAAACCGTCCCGCTTATTTGTTCGAGATAGTCATAAGATATAAACTGAAAAGAAGAAACCCAAAGCTATCACTTAAAGCTACTGTGTGTCGGAGATACTACAATGGGCAAGATGTAGCAATGATTTATTTTAAGTTTGAACCAAATCCAACCAAATACCCAGTTCAAACAGGTCCTCGGTCCAAGTATGCTGAAATGATGATTCTTAGGTCCAGTTTGCAGCTGCTGTTGTTTTTAGGAGTTGCTTGCTATTAAGGCTTGAGTGGCCTTCCTAACTGGAAAACATTGGCCGGTTTTCACGTAGTGTTAAACATGAGCCCGGTCCATAGCCCATCCTGCCTTTTTTAACATCCAGCTCGGCTTGACAGGCTAACAAGTTTGTTTAGCAAACAACTTCTGGTTTCTGCCTTCATTTTCTGTTTTTAGTTGCTAATGAGCCCAGGATGTGATTACTGACTGCCACTCGACCGTGCTTTAATATTTGTGCAATTTTAGTGGAGCAGCAGCATAGAAACACCTCTAGCATGGTCTCATTGCATTTTTACCTTGAAAAAAGGAAAAGGGAGTGCAGTGCAAAATGCATGTATCTTTGCTAGCTGTTGCTGACATGATGTGCACAAGCTTGCAAGTGCTCTCGAAAAATTTATACCTAGAAAAAAGGAAAACCATTTCATCATTTTCTAGATTTTTGGATTTATTTTTCTAAAGAAAAATAGGAATTATGATGTTAGCAGGGATTTTTGGTTTTGGCTGAATTATTTTTCTACTAAAAAGAATGGGTCACTCACATGTGGGCCTGAGTCTTGTGGACCGGGTCCGTGGAATAGTAGAGAGGACTTTGGTGGACTGGGTTTACATGCTGACTAGGCAAACATGTGTGCAGCTAACTGGCTCAGGGTGATGGCGTGGCATCCATGTGGCGCTAGCATGGTGGCCACGGGGCTTGCCAGCGCGATGGTGCATGGTACCCTTTGGCTCATCGGCGCTCCGGTGCAGGGCGGAGGGCGACGAGGGGTGGAAAAGGATAAGAATGGTGCAGCAACTCTATTATACCTAGTTGCGGGGCTCATGTGTGAATGGAGGTGGCCGACAGTGTGAGGACGTGGCGGTGAGGTTTGGCTCTGACGAAGACGATGCTCTGGTGGTTTCTTCGCTCGATGGAGGGCTGGAGGGGCTTATGGAGACCACTACAAAGCTCTTAAGGGTGACAGGGAGGCTTGGCGTGGTTTGAGATGGCGGTGATGGCTCGCTGTTGATCTCACTGGTGCTACACCGATGGAAGAACGGTGCAGGAGGGCCTTGAGGTTCGAAGGAGGGAGAGGAGGCGAGGGGGTGGTGGTGTGGTTCTAGGAGTTTTGATGGAGGGGACACATGGCTAGAATTCGTCACTAGAGATTGCGGACAACGGGAATGGCGGAGGGGGAGAGAAAGGAAAGGGGCAAGGGCGCGGAGAAGAAAGGAAAGCACGGGAATTTGGGACCCATGTCCTGGGTAGTGCATGTGGAGAAGAAATTTCCAATGGGGCGGAGGCACGGAAGGAAGGAGGGGAGGAGTTTGGCCGGAATCAGTGGTAGTGGCGTGTGGAAGGAGGAGGAAGAAGCCCTTGACAAGCGGGCCCCACATGTCAAAGAGAGGGTAAGTCAGGTTGTGCCACATGGCGCACACGGGGAGACCAGACCGAGCAAAGCAAAAAAGGATTTGGCCCAAGAGGGTTTTGGGATTTTTGAATACAACTTTGATTTTAGAAATACCAGGAAAATCCAAATAAACTTAGAAAGTAGCAAATAGGGTCCAAAAATTCCAAAACAATTCACAAAAATTCCTGAGGCTATTTTGGACTTAGGAAAATTATTTCCAACTTAAAGTTGGTTCTTATTTTCATACATAAATTATTTTAAATTTTCAAAAAGGGAAAAACCATTTTAAATTACAAAAATCAAGGAAAAACTCAGGAAAACCAGGCTAACCTTTTTAATTTTTTACTTTAATTAAATTATTTTCTTTATTATTATTTTGAAATAAAAACCTACGCTGTTACAAGTTAAGAGATTCCAGATCAAGGAAAAGCTTCACCAAGATTTGTAGGACCATTCAAGATCTTAGAACACTGAGGAGAAGTTGCTTATTAGTTGAAGTTACCACCAACCATGAGAGGGGTGCATGATGTATTCCGTATGTCTCAGCTAAATAAATGTCTTCGAGTATCTGTAGAGCAAGCCGCACTTGAACCCTTGAGCTCCATGATGACCTCACCTACAGGGAGCATCCAATCAAGATCTTTGAGACAACATAATGCAAGACTAGGAATAAGACCATTCATTTCTACAAGGTGCAATGGAGCAATCACTTAGAGAATGAAGCCACTTGGGAACGGAAAGAGGATTTGAAGACTAACCATTGCCATCTTTTTGCTAACCTGTCCAAATCTCAAGGTTGAGATTTCTCTTAAGGGGGGTTGATTTGTAGTATCCCAAAATTTTAGTTTTTATTTATTTGGATTTATTCAAGTTTTTCTAGATTTTCTTTCCCCTTTTTCTTTTTCTTTTTAGTTAAGCCTAGAGAAAGAAAAACCTTATTTGTTTATTTGTAAGCCAAGTGGAGTTGATGTTATTTTCCTAAGTTTCTCTTTAGTTTTAGTATTTTTTAAGTTTGTAGGAATTGTTTTTTTCATTTGCTATTTTCTAAGAATTTTACCAACTTATGTCCTTTAATTAATTCAAAAAATATTTAAAATCCCTAAAAAAATCCTCAAGCCAAAACTCAACTCTTTTCTGGCCCACAAGGACATTTCTTTCCCTAGCCCACTTTTTTCCTGCGCGTGGCCCATGTCTCCTCCCTCCTCCGCATGGCCCACTCGGCCTACTCTCGCGTTTGGCCACCTATGCGCCCGCACGCCTCCTCTCTCTCTGACGTCTATGGGCCACACGTCAGTCCCTTCTTCCTTCCCAATCTTCTTCTTCGGCCAGCCGAACGCCATTACTACTCCTTGAAAAGCTTTAAATTCTATCGTTTCTTCCCACTGGCTTTTGCATTTGATGCCATTAGTGACCTTAACTTATCCCACATTCACACCGTCGGTTCCCCTACCTTAACCTCGCATTCCCATCACTTTTATTCGTATTTGTGCCACCATCAACTCCAGCGAGCAACCCTACACCATGTACTCCCCTTTCCCCTCTATAAAAACCCCTCCCTGAGCACCCCCAAACTCCACACCCAAGCACCCCTCTTCTAATTTCTTCTCCAGTGTCCGAGACCCCTAGCGCCGTTCTTCTCCAACTCGGAATGTTAGTGAACCTTCGCCCCTCTGTCGTGCTAGTCCACAGCCGGAATGCCATTCCACTAGAGTCTCAATCTCACCGTTGCTCCTTCTCACCAACGGCCACCTCCAAGCACCTCGAGAGCATCGTGCTAAGGTAAAATTGTATCCCCATGTTGCCCTCTCCCTTTTGTGCATCTCGTCGTCCGTTGTCGTGCCCTGGAATGCCGGTGACCATACGTTCCCATGCGCCACCGTGATGGCAAGCCTCGTGGTAGCCACGCATACTCCATGTCAGCCAATCTTGCTAACTCAGACTTGCGTGTCCCGCCTAGTCGGCTTTTGCACCCGGTAGACTGTGGACCAGGCCAAGTTTTTGTGAAATCGGTCTATAGACCCGGGCCCACATGTCAGAGACCGAAAGCCTTTTCCTTTAGAAAAATAATTTAGCCAAAATCATTTATTCCCTGCTGACATCATAAATCCAATTTTCTTTAGGAAAATAAATCCAAAAATTTTGAAATAGTATATTCTTTCTCTTTTTTCTTAGATTTAATTTTTTTGAGAGCCCATTCTCCTCTGTTCTAGCCTAATGACTCTGTTCTTTTTTCTAAATTCATCTAAAATCCTAATCTACCCATTTTGCCCTCTTTTTGAAAATTTGGAATTATTTTTTTTTTGAATTTATTTTGTTTTGTTTATTTTTACATGTAGACTACAACGTTTCCGAGGAGTACGGTTTCACCAACGACTCTCACCACCAGACCATTGAGCAAGGCAAGTTACAATGTTGAACCTGGTATTTCAAATTATTTATATTATTTTAAATGATTATGCATGCATGTTTTTATTCAAACATAGTTTAAATTCTAGTTTAAACTTTAGATAATTCCTAATTCCTTGTATATGGCCAAAATTTGACATCTATCACTCAATTACCTTGTCACCCTAGAATAAGATTTTGGTTAGTAGACTAGTATTGGCTAGAAACTTTGTAGCGAAGCTTAGACATGCTTACAAATAATCCTTAGTTTGGGATAACCTTTTCACATGAAATGATGATTATTAAATTGTCTTCTCGACTTTGGTGAGTCAAGAAGGTGTATGCAAGGTATAAAAATAAAATAAAAACATAGTTATACTTAGTCAAATGGTTAGGTGGTGTGTGCTTCGTGGCATCGTATATAGGAAGTTTGTCTAAGTCAATTAAGAACCAGTTTGTGAGCTACCACAAGTCTTGTTTAGGATAGACCTGATTAACTAATTTGCGAGTCTCAACCCTGGTTTCGCTACAGGTTGAATGTGGGTGTGGAAGGACCACGAAAAGTCCCACACGGCACAAGATGGGGCCCCAACTTAGTGGATTCTATGTTGTGGTGAAACCTTATCGGGACATGACTAGGTTGAGGATTTTGTATTATAAAGGCTTTGTAGTAATATCCTAGTCGCACACCTTTGGAAGCGTGTCAGACGGATATTATAACTTGATTATCTCTTGTGGGTAAAGCTTTACAAACTCTGCAGGGTATAAAACTATCCTGGATAACCGTACCCACATTTATGGGCATGCCGAGTAAAGTTTTTTTACGGATTAGAGTTTGTTTTTCAAAAACTTGATTAATGAAAGATATGGAGATCTTTTGGGAAAAGATTGTCTAGGTTGGATACATGTGAATAGGTTAGTGTTAGGTTGGATCTACACTAACATTGTTATTTGATTAAAATGTTATTTATTTACTTACTATATTAAATTCAGTAATTTACATCTATATATTGTATTTACTTGTCAAATTTGCTTTACACAAAAAAAACCCTACTATGCCTTCCTTTGATAATATCCATACATGCATATACTCTGTTATTGGTGTAACTTGCGGAGTATATTTTATACTCATCCTTGCTTAAATTTTTGTTGCTTAGAGGAGGACTGTTTCGACTGCGGCGAGGTTCAGGACGAGTAGACTACATCCCACAGTCATGTGCTTGTGGGCGGACTTGTTGGGCTTCTCTGCTTTATTTATTGTCTTCCGTTGTTATTTGCCTTTATATTTGGCATACGTGAGATGTAAACTTGGCCATAAAGCTCGTACTCTTTTACTTAATAAATATTGTGATTATGCATGATATGTATCCTGTTACCACTGTTTATACTAACTTTTCCTGGAGTAGTGTGACTGACACAGAGGATTCAGAAGTGTTGTTTCTAGGTCCAACAGTTGTTGGTGTCCTATTATTTGTTCCTGAGCTAAGAGCAAGCTCTCTCACCTCTTATGTGCATGTGTTGCACTTAGTGATTTTGGAGAGGAAAATTCTTGTGCATGTGTTGCACTTGGTATTAGATTTCGTATCTATTGAGCTTGGGCACTTGATTCATTCAAGTGAGCGCTGCACAACTTGTTACTCTTGGAGGTTGTCGACTCCTAGACGATGTGTAGGCGTGTGGTCCGGTGATCTTCTCAAGAACTGGTAAGAAGGCCCAGTGTGTTGTGAAGGTTGGAGCTCATCTACCTAGAGCGAAAAAAGTTACCACTAGTGGAATTGATATACTTGGCTTAATCCGTGGAGCTGATCCAATTCGTTTTGGATTATCTCAACATGGACTAAGCGATGCCGACAAGTTTTCAAATACCACGGTAAAAATAGATTGTGTCAATTGTGGTTTGCTTCCTTGTGCTCATTTACATTTTGCAATTTTTATTTATAGAATTGAATGGATTGCTTGTCACCCTAGGATTGTAAACATTGAAATAGATTTTGGGTGTTGGTGTCCTTAGTTGAAACTAGATGTTTTAGGCCTTAATTGTGTGAAAATAAATTGATTTACACATCCACATATAAACTCGATTTTAGCAAAAGAGGAATTTTAAAAGCACACCTATTCACCCCTCTAGTCAGTCTTCTCAACCTTACAACTCAGTGGAGGCTATACTCAGGGCATTGATGTACTTTGGTGTACACTGATGCAGACAGAGCACCTCGGGCACATCAACAGAGGAGATGCATTGACGTGATGCACAATGCATCGTCGCTGGTGATGTACACTGCCACAAGCAGCAGATCTAGATGTACACCAGAGTTGACGATAACAAGACTAGTGGTGCATCTCAGCAAGGAAGAAGAGGGGGATGCAAAGGATATAATAGGTGAGCAGAGGGGGAGCACCTTAGCAGTGTGGTGGAGCACCTTGGCGACACCTGGATGTCCGATGTGAAGTAAAGGCAAATGTTTCTTCCAATTCCATCCTATGTTATGCTTTACTGGAGCAATTATCATGAACAAAAAACAATTATGAAAAGTTACAACATATGCTTTTTCTGAACTCTGATGTTTGGATGTTCACCATTTCAGGTTAATGTCTTTCTCACAGTTGTTTCATCTGTGCAACATCATGTTTATGCTAAGAAGGCATATGATGTCTTTTCAAACTAAGCTTCATCATATATCTTTGATGGTGACTATTTATCCAGTTTGAAATTTTACTTTAGTGTGCCCATCAATAATTTACAGTGTATCCATATGAGTATCCATCAACAAATTTCATCATCCAAGAATATATTACATCGCTCATCAACAAATTATATCATCCATAAATAAATTACTATGATTCAAAATTTAATTCCTTCTTGTGTCTTCAAACTTTTGTTTCTTGGTTGATCTCTGAATGTTGTTCATTGTAGTCCCATCCGTTAGCTTTTGCTTAGCTTCATATAGAAGGAAATATTTTTTTAGTTGCAGTGTGGCATAGCAAATCTTTCTTATATGCTACATGGAATATCTATCCACATAGAAGGAAAATTTTGTATGAAAAGACTAGATAGATGTTAGCTTGCATTCATTTTCGGTCTTACATATGCTGCAATTTTAGGGAAAATGGTGCACTTATATTTGTTTTCATATTTAGTAGGTTTAGCAAGAAAATTCTCTATGAATACTTCAAACAGATGTGAAATTGCATTCCTTTTTAATTAAAATTGCAGTCTCTATTTTTTTCACAACTTTAGTGCAATTGGTGTGTAACATGTAAATGTTTCTACACTTAATATGTTTAGTATGAAAATTCTCTAAGAAAAGTTCACAACACATGTTTACTTGCATTGCATTTTAATTAAACTTCCGGTATTAGGTGTTCTGCAATTTTAGTTCATTGGGTGTGTAAGGTGTATTTGTTTCAACATTTATCATGTTTTAGTAGGAAAATCCTCTATGAAAATGCATTACTATTATCAACTTGCATACCATTTAAAAAAATTGCATTCTCAAGAATTCTGCAATTTTAGTTCATTAGGTGTGTAACTTATTTTTTGTTTCTTCATTTAATATATGTTAGAAGGGTATTTTTGTAAGAAAATTTCTTAATATTATCAACTTGCATACGATTTTAGTTAAAATTGGAATGTTAGGAATTATGCAATTTTAGTTCATTATGTGTGTAACTTGTATTTTGTTTCTACATTTAATATGTTTTAGAAGGAAATATCTCAATGACTAAACCTGATAGATGTCAACTTGCAACCTATTTAAATCAAAAATTCTGTCTTATTTATTCTGCAATTTTAGATCAATTCGTGTGCAATTTTGTATAGGTCAAGTTCATATATGTTTTCTCTGTCATTTGTAAAGGGTTCTACGAAGTTTAGGATTGTTTTTTTATAGGTTAATCTCTTCCTTCACTTTCATTTGTTAGGGGTTCATCAAGTTTTAAGTTTGTTTGTCTAGGATAGATTGATTTCTTCTATAAGACTGTACCTGTTTTATGATTGGGGTTAATCAAGTTAGTGGTTATCATCTTTCTAGGATAGATTAAAATATGCAATTTGTTACACGCTAACCAAGTAGGACCCAATATATTCAGTGCCTATTATGTTGTACGTTGTGAGTAGTAGTGAATAGGACCAAAAAAGAGCTAACAGGTTTATGTGCTACATCAGATGAGAAACTTGGTGAACCCAAACAAGTGACAATTAGGGACATAAAGGAACGTGGTAAATCTGTTTTATGACGATGGCTATTTATATTAGATCAATATTAGAACATGTGGTGGTTTCTAAGCTATTAATTCATGTAGTATTTTACAATCATCCAGTAGTTTGTCAATGACTAGTCCTGAAAAGGGGTATAAGCTCAAGTTGCTTTGGTGCATTGCAAGCAGCAATAAATTAGCATCACAAAGAAAGACAGTGTGTTTATTTGATATGTTGACAAGGAATTTTTTTATTAAAATTCCTAACAGATATAAACTTGCGTAACAACTTTATTAAATTTGCAGTGAAATCTATTCTGCAATTTTAGTTCTATATGTGTGGAAGTTCTTATTTCAAGTTCAATGGATTAGTACATTTAGATGGCGTATGGTCAAAGGATTTACTAGGCCTAACATGTGTCTAGCTCTTTTTTTTTTGTCTCTGTAGGGGTTCACTAAGCCTATCATTTTTTTGGGTCTAGTTTTTTATTAATTTTGTTTGTCTAGGGGTTCACTAGGCCTGAGTTTTTTTTTTGTCTAGCTTAAACATAATTCTTTGCTTGTATATATTTGATTCACTACGTCTAATCTTTGTGTTGTCCGCCTTACAAAGTTATTGTTGCTTATGTGTCTATTGGGGGGTTAGCAAGCCTAAAATCTTTTGACCATGTCAGAATTTTTTCTATGACCTGCACGACACTAGTCATCCGAGATAATAGCTTAGATTTAGTAAAGATAACTTTTTGTTGAATTGAGAAGACATGAATGAACTGTTTGAACTCCACAAGGTGGGTTACATGATCTAATGTGGCTTTCTCGTTTTGAGTCCAATGCTTTTGGTCGTTGATTTGTTTTGGACACTGAAATGTGCTCAAAGCCTGGCAACACATTGTTGTAACAGTAGAAGATGAGCCGAAGGTATTTATCTCTAGCCCGTTAGCAAAGGACAGGTCAACATAGCCCACTACATAGCCCAAAAAGCTACAGCACAAAGCACGCCCTAACAAATGGGCTCACAAGAAGACAGCCCAAAAAGCTACGGTACAAAGCGCGCCCTAAAAATCATGGGCTCACAGCACAACCCAAAATGACACATAAAGATCCACTACAGCCCAGCCCAAACTTGGCTAAAGCGCAAGCCAGATTAACGGGTCGAAATTGCAAACCAGTGAGCCCGTTAGTAAAAATGAAAAGAACACACACCTAGCACATGGACGTGGGATCAAGATCCAACGGCCAAAAAGATTGACTGAAAACTAACAAAAAATTCAGCCGCCTAGAAATTAGACAGCTCCTAAAAAATGTATGAACTCAAGTTCATAATCTTTGAGGACTAAGCATTAGCTTAGTTGTCTTGTTTCGCAGCCCGAGCTCGATCTCAGGTAGCCTCATTGTCTCAGGGGTACTATTCATTTGAACGGCATCTTCTAAAGAGGTACATACGTGTGTGTTCAGTGGTATTGTACGTGTCGATGCCCGAAGGCCATTGAACTTCCGTTTAAAAACTCCTAGCGTGTATAGAAGACGTGTACGTATGTTTGTGATGTATGTGGTGTTGTATGTAATGGCTTTGTTGTGCCCCTAAAAAGAAAGTTTCATAATCTTCATATTCAGGGGTGATGCTGATAGATTTGGCCTCGGTCGGACGACGGCACGTCCAGTCTCGACCGGCCGGCAGTCACCTCTGCCTTATCCACGGCGGGGGGCCGGTCCACTGACGGACAGAGACGGGAATATGCTCCCGCGTGCTGCTCCGCCGTTGGCTGCAAAGAGCACGCCTGAGCGTGGGGCCCGGAGAACAGTGACCTTCTGTTCTGTCTCGCCAGCTGGAAGCGCGGGCCAGCAGAAACGCTGGCCGTCGGAATTTTCCCGACATGGTTGGAAAGTGGTCCTACGCGCAAACCTGGACGTTTAAAGAATAGTAAATTTCGCCAAACTGCTTTACCGGTAAACTCGTTACAACTCTGGCTGCTCCTCTAGCCCTCTTTGGTTCAGAGAAATTTTAAAGAAAAAAATTGAGAAATTCAATCCAAAGTTTCCTGTAAGTTTTGAAATATTCTAGTATGAGGTCTAACCTCATGTTGCAAATTACTCCAAAGGAATTTCACAAGATAGGTAATTTTCCTAAAGTTTTGAAAAATTCTAGTATGAGGTCTAACCTTATGTTGCAAATTACTTCAAAGGAATTTCACAAGATAGGAAATTTTCCTATAAGTTTTGAAAAATTCTAGTATGAGGTCTAACCTCTTGTTACAAATTACTCCAAAGGAATTTCACAAGATAGGAAATTTTCCTATAAGTTTTGAAAGATTCTAGTATGAGGTCTAACCTCATGTTGCAAATTCCTTTGAGCATTTTAATGCACCTCCTATCTTTTTTTCTATATTCTCTCTTTAATCAATTAACATTTAATCTCAAAATTCCTATATTTGTCCTATGGTGCAATCAAACACCCTTTATTACAAATTTATGTAGTTTTCAATTCTATAGGATTCAAGAATCCATGGTATAGTAATCCTACATTTTTCTTATTTATATGTATTTAGAATCCCGCGAATCAAAGAGACCCTTAAGAGACTAATTTTTTAAGAAACTGCAACTCTGTCACAAACAAACCATCCTAACAAGCTGGACCCACATGTCATATACACACGGTGCCGAGGCCGTTACATGGTGCCATGCAAGCACCAACGAGGTTCGCACGTCAGCAGCACAAAAGTTGCAGTTTATTGATAGTTTGGATAGTAATGTTGTAGGTGTGCGAAAATTAACTCAAAATCTCTGCATTGCCGCAGCACGTTGTGGCTGACTAGATTACTTTGCGATCCTATTGCCGCGTACAAACTCAGGGTAGCACCACACCTCTGCACTTCTATGCTGACAAGTGAGGCTCTGCGACCCAATAGATCTTTTCCTAATCTCCTTCCCGTCTTTCCATCCTTGGCCTTGCTACCACCTCCCCACGCTTTGGCTGCCGTCGGCAGCCTCTCCTGCACACACGGCTATGCCTCCTCTGATTGTCTTACTGCTCGAGAGGACCCACATGTCGGTTCAGTTAAAACCCACGTAAAAGAAATGAGTCACAAACTAGTAGGCTAACATGTTAGCCTTTATTTTTAAAAGAGTAAATTTGACGTAACAACAAATTTTCTATCCAAAGTATCAATAAAATGTATCCTTTGGGCCGATGATGTGTGAGCCTCGTTGGTGCTTACGTGGCGGTTTGATTTGCGCTTGTGTGGTATCCTATGATGGCCTTAGCATCGCATGTGTATATGACATGTGGGCTCAGCTTTCAAGAATGAACTGTTCATGACAGAGTTGCTGCTTTTAAAAAAATTGGTCTCTTAAAGATGCAGCTATTCGAAATCCTCATTTGAAGTTGCAGCAAACTGATAGTTTACTCTAAAAGAAATGCTTTGGTACATGTTATCACACCTTGTTTCGTATGTATGCCATTGTAAAAACCAAGCCTATGGTAAAAAATTTCTTTTGAAATAAAAGACCCTGATTTATATTAAAAGTAAGCACACTACAGTCCCAAAGTTACATTGAAGTCCATAAAAAGAAAGTGAAATACAACAAAGACCATCACAAGATCCTTGTATACTAAACCAAAAAGTTCTTGCACGCACCAACTGCACCGGCAAAGGAGAAACCACACCGGAGATGTAGGAGGTGGCCGGCGCTGACCTGGCCATGACGAAAGCGTCAGGAATTTTTGTGACGGCCCACGACAACCTGCAGGGGCTTCTTCTGGGCGGGAGGCGTAGTTCTAATCAAGATACCGTCGATCCACCGCCCTCAGCTCGCGTTGATGGAAGACACTGCTGAGTTCCTTCGCAGTGGGACATGCCCGTGTTGAAGGTAAGGGTGAGCGACGTTGTACGAGCAGAGGATTTTTTGCTAGAGCAAGAGCAAGTCTGCCCACGACAACTAAAATTCAGGTTTTATTCTTTTAAATTTTTGGGGTGGCTTTTGGCTTCGATTTCTCTAGAAACCGAACGTTTTCTGAGCCCATCAGCACATGGACCGTCCAGGTCAGTGTCTTTGCAAAAAGTGCAGCTAAAGTCATTAACCGTAGCAAAAAATCATCAGCCGCAACATAAAAAAATATGACCTCAGATTTGACTAATTTTGGAAGGTATTTGGTGGTGCACGTGGGATTGAGCATGTAAATCTGCCGAAGAGCAATGAAAAACGGACGAGGCAGAAGAGCGATGGTCGGACGGGGGTAGAGTATCGAATGTGCAATTAACTTCAAGTAATTTAGATCGATTGTTTTTTTGGCAAGTATGGCCCATGAGGCCATTAACTCTGGAGTAATATTATAGTGTAGGTACAACCACCCTGAAGCATATGTAAGGGACCTTAAGGAGGTAACATTTCATAACTTGGTCCCTGGCATATAAGAAAAAGGACTACAAAGAAATAGAAAATTACGTCCAAGCTCTCTAGCAACCGAGAACGATGCATTCGATGCTCCTCACCTTGAACACTCGTATATTACCACGGCTCCATCACCTGTTGTGCGTTTGTCTGCGATGTCGAGCGACAGAAGTGGAAAAGGGGCCTCCATTGGTTGGAGGTTAAGGGAGACACCAAAGGATCATTGTCGGTGAGAGATTCCGACGATGTATTTGGTGAAATTCTGATTGGTCACTGAGAACTAATGATGTTTTGATCTTTGGTCTCGGCAGCAAAACTGATGATGTTACTTAGGGAGTAGTGGGTGGGGGAATCCAGAGTGACAAAGAAGGGGGAGAGATACACAGTGGCCGGAGGAGGTGGCTCACCAGCCAGGGGAGGAGACACAGCTCATCGACACCGAGGAAAAACCTTCCCCATGAAGGAGAAGGACGACGACTTGGTAGAGGCTGGAGCAGACCGCGAAGGGGCAACGTCACTACCGGCTTCAAGACTGCACCAGAGGGGCAGATCTAGTCAGCTTCAGATGAGGGGCAACGGATATAAGTCAATGGCGACCCCACTCGAAACACGCAGCACTGACCCAGGAAGATATGTCGTCGTGAAGCCAAGCATCCGAGAAGAGATCCGGCACAAATCCCTAGTGGCACTACCAGCAACACTGCAGGCGTCGCTCGGGGAAGAGGGGGCCTTTGTGAAGAGCACACGCAGTGCCGTAGATCGAGGAACTAACCCGGGCAGAACCGTCGATGTCGCTGAGCACTACGATGGAGGCGTCGAGGATGAACGCCGACATTGCTGAGCACAAGCGTCTATTGTCAACTTCTTCTATCGGTTCTCAATCTTCCAACAACACCAAGAAGGAGGATCTCTCCACAAGAAAGAGCTACCGGTAAAAAACTGAAAAAGGAAATTGTCGTGGTTACGGACCAAACAGTATAGAAGGGGACTAGTAGAAGGAGAGGAGAGCCAATACAGGGAGAGATGGCAAGTGATAATGAGAGGATCCCCCTCCTGCCCCTCCTAGGGGTTTATATACATGAGTGGGGTAGAATGGGAAATCCCCATTCTACCCCTTAGTACTTACAAAGGATGAGGGTACATTGGTTATTTGCATTAGTATATTCATCTACACTATCGGGCTATTACATGTTAGGCCAGTCGCAAGGCCCAGTCATGGGGGTTGGGCCACCCCCACAACAGTACTCCCTCGACAGCAAGTGCAAAGGTCCCAATGGACGAGCTGATGTGCTAGACTATCCTAGCCCCTCGTTCCTCGATAGCAAGCACGAGAGTACCGACTGGCGAGCCGATGCAACTAGTAGCCTGCAGCCCCCTGAGGCAATGCCTACAAGAGGTCCGAGGAATCCCACACCGAAGCCCGGCCGTCCCGTCGAAGCGATGCCTACTAGGCGGACGGCGAAGCCTTGCCGCCCCGCCGGTGCGATGCCCTGCTCCGAAGCCGGGTCATCCATCGAGGCCATGCCTACAAGACGGACGACGAAGTCGTGCTGCCCCGCTGAGGCGATGCCTACAAGGTGGGCGGCGAAGCCTTGCCGAAGCCGGTCCGTCTCGCCGAGGCGATGCCTACCAGGCGGACGGCGAAGCCTTGCTGCCCCACCGATGCGATGCCTAGAAGGTGGGTGGCGAAGCCTTGCCAGAGCCGGGCCGTCTCGCCGAGGCGATGCCTACAAAGCGAACGGCGAAGTCGAGCACCGAAGATGTGCCGTCCAGCCAAGGCGATGCCTACGAGGTGGACGGGCAAGTCCTGCGCCGGAGCCGGGCCATCCCACCGAGGCGATGCCTACAAGGCGGACAGCGAAGTCGAGCGCCGAAGACGTGCCGTCTAGCCAAGGCGATGCCTACGAGGCGGACGGGCAAATCCTGCGCCGGAGCCAGGCCATCCCACCGAGGCGATGTCTACGAGGCGGACGACAAAGTCCTGTGCCGGAGCCAGGCTGTCTCGCCGAGGCGATGCCTACAAGACGGACGGCCAAGTCGAGCGCCGAAGACGTGCCGTCTCGTCGATGCGATGCCCTGCTCCGAAGCTGGGTCATCCCGCTAAGGTGATGCCTACGAAGCAGACGGGCAAGTCCTATGCTGGAGCCGGGCCGTCCCACCGAGGCGATGCCTATGAGGCGGACAACGAAGTCCTACGCTGGAGCTGGGCCGTCCCGCTGAGGCGATGCCTACGAGGCGGACGGTGAAGTCCTGCGCCGGAGCCGGACCGTCTCACCGAGGCGATGCCTACAAGGCGGACAGCAAAGTCGAGTGTCGAAGATGTGCCGTCCTGTCGATGTGATGCCCTGCTCCGAAGCCCGGTCATCCCGCCGAGGCCATGCCTACAAGGCGGACGACAATCGCGCCGCCCGCCGAGGCGGTGCCCACAAGGCGGGCGGCAAGCCTTGCCGAGCCGGGCCGTCGCCGAGGCGAGCCTTGCCGCCCGCCGATGTGATGCTCGCTCCGGTTGGGTCATCCCGCTAAGGCCATGCCTACAAGGCGGACGACGAGTCGGGCCGCCCCGCCGAGGCAGTGCCTAGAAGCCGGGCGGCGAAGCCTTGCCGGAGCCGGGCCGTCTCGCCAAGGCGATGCCTACCAGGTGGACGGCGAAGCCTTGCCGGAGCCGGGCCGTCTCGCCGAGGCGGGAGGCAGGGAGCCGAAGCCGCCGCTTTCCTGCCTTCAAAAACAGTGCCCGCGGAGAGCGGGCGCGAGCGGCGTAGGCCGGCGGCGCTACGCACGCAGAGGCAGGGAGGCGAAGCCACCGTTCCCCTGCCTTCAAAAATAGTGCCCACGGAGAGCGGACGCTAGCGGCGTAGGCCGGCGGTGCTATGCACGCAGAGGCAGGGAAGCGAAGCCGCCGTTCCCCTGCCTTCAAAAACAGTGCCCACGGAGAGCGGACACGAGCGGCGTAGGCCGGCGGCGTTACACACGTAGAGGTAGGGAGGCGAAGCCGCCGTTCCCCTACCTTCAAAAATGGCACCAACGTAGCACGCAGAGGCAGGGAGGCGAAGCCGTTGTTCCCCTATTTTCAAGAACCGGGCCCGCGGAGAGTGGGCGCGAGCGACGTAGGCTGGCGGCGCTACGCACGCAGAGGCAGGGAGGCGAAGCCGCTGTTCCCCTGCCTTCAAAAATAGTGCCCACGGAGAGTGTGCGTAAGCAGCGTAGGCCAGGGGCGCTACGCACGTAGAGGCAGGAAGGCGAAGCCGTCGTCTCGTAACTTCAAAAATTGTTCCCACGGAGAACGGGTGCGAGCGGCGTAGGCCAGGGGCGCTACACACGTAGAGGTAGGGAGGTGAAGCCACCGTTCCCTTGCTTTTAAAAACAGTGCCCGCAGAGAGCGAGCGTGAGCGGCATAGGCCGGCGGCGCTATGCACTTCAAAAACGGTGCCCGCGGAGTGCGGGCGCGTGCAGCGTAGGCTAGTGGCGCTACGCACGCAGAGGCAGGGAGGCAAAGCCGCCATTCCCCTGCCTTCAAAAATAGTGCCCGTGGAGAGCGAGTGCGAGCGGCGTAGGCCAGGGGTGCTATGCACGCAGAGGCAGGGAGGCGAAGCCGCCGTTCCCCTACCTTCGAAAACGGTGCCCACGCAGAGTGGGCACGAGCGGCGTAGGCCGAGTACGGTGTGCATGAGCGGCATAAGCCAAGGGCGCTAGCATGCAGAGGCAGGGTTGCTTCACACGTGGAGGCAGGGAGGCGAAGCCGCCGTTCCCCTACCTTCAAAAATAGTGCCCGTGGAGAGCGGGCGTGAGCTACGTAGGCTGGCGGCAATACGCACACAGAGGAAGGGAGGCGAAGCCGCCGTTCCCCTGCCTTCAAAAGCAGTGCCCGTGGAGAGCGGGCGCGACCGGCGTAGGCTGGCGGCGTTACGCACGCAGAGGCAGGGAGGCGAAGCCGTCGTTCCTCTCCCTTCAAAAACGGTGCCCGCGGAGAGCACTAAAGCGAGGCACTCCCTGGTGCTTCGGGCATCGCGTGATTTTTATACTCCTTAGAGTGCGCGCGGAGGCGTGCCTTCGAACGTCTTATTTAGAGTCCGTAGACTATTTAGACTACGAAGAGTGCGCGCGGGCGAGCCTCGGCGCGTCTTATTTAGAGTCCGTGGACTACGCGCGGAGGCGTCCCTCCACGCGTTGTGGGCGGTGAGTGCGCGCGGAGGCGTGCCTCCGCGCATCTTATTTATACTCCGTAGAGTACGCGCGGGCAAGCCTCGGCGCGTCTTATTTAGACTCCGTAGACTGCGCGCGGAGGCGTCCCTCTACGCGTTGCGGGGGGTGAATGCGTGCGCGTCTTATTTATAGTCCGTAGAGTGCACACAGGCAAGCCTCGGCGCGTCTTATTTAGAGTCTATAGACTATTTAAACTCCGAAGAGTGCGCGCGGGCGAGTCTCGGCGCGTCTTATTTAGAGTCCATAGATTGCGCGCGGAGGCGTCCCTCCACGCGTTGCGGGCGGTGAGTGCGCGCGGAGGCGTGGAAGCCGCGCGAAGTCCACGATGCGCGGAGTGTTCCATGTAAGCGAAATAGCCTGTGATATTGAGGACGCACCTCTGAAGAGCTCGGCGGAGACTTCGGAGATGCTGGCGAAGACTCCGAGGATCTTGGCAAAGACTCCGGAGACACCGGCAAAGACTTCAGAGAGCTCAGCGAAGACTCTAGAGAGGTCGGCGTGGTCTCCGAAGAGCTCGCCGAAGACTCTGGGCAGTCTGGCGGATGATCATCCGCACGTTGTATCCATGCACTACGGCGAAGGCTTTAGACAGCTCGGCGAAGACTTCGGACACCGAGGCGAAGGCTTCGGACACCGCGGTGAAGGCTTCGGACAGCTCGGCGAAGACTTCGGACACCGAGGCGAAGGCTTTGGATAGCTCGGTGAAGACTTCGGACACCGCGGTGAAGACGGCGGTGTGAAGACACAGAGGACGCGGAGGCAAACCCTCGGAGGCCCACAAAAGCACATGAGATCGAAGTTGTTGTAGACATCATAGAGGCACACGCGGTCGTGCTCCTGGTGCGACCCCTGCTGGTCATCATCCTTCAGGTTCCAGAGCTTGTCTTCGCGGTATGGCTTCAGCGCCACCGGCATCTGGCTCGGCGGGTCGTGTCGCTGGCGAAGAAGGCGGAACTCGGCGCCGTGGCTGTTCTTGATGATCATGCCTGTTGTGCCGAGCTTCTCCACCTCACACGCGAACCCGAGAGCTTCGCCGCAGAGGCGAGGTTCGGCACGCGGATACGGAGGACGCGTGACCTCGCCGATGCGGAGCATGGCACAGAGGCTGGGCTGCTTCGAAGAAGACCTCGCCGGGATGTCGCCGACGTGGAGCTCAGGGGAGGCCTGTGTTGCGCAGAGGCGTGGAGGCGGTCTTCCCTGACAGATGCGCGCCGCGGCGCCATTAGCCGCGAAGCTCCTGGTCGCACGGAGACGAGCCGATACGACACGGAGTCCACGGTTGCGCGGAGACAAGCCGCTGCGGCACGAAGGCGTGCTTGGCGAAGTGCATGCTTGGCAAGGCGTACCCCATGCGGAGTCCGACGTGGACAAGCCGAAGACGTGCGTACCACCCTGGGCAGAAGGGTGACGCCACCAAGTCATCTAAGACATCACTTCCCTGCATGAACACCCCCGGGCAGAGCGGAGATAACAACAATATAAGAATGGGCGATTCGACTAGATCTATTCAATACACCATCTAGAAAACACGGAGAAGTATACAGGCAAAACCCATACACCTCCATAATCAGGATGGTTAAATTTTTAGCAAGCGAGCTACTTATCTGTCGCTGGTGGCCCGCCAGATGGTACAGACGCCACGAATGAAGCAGCCTGTTCCCAAGAGCAGAAGAGATCCACATAGGCACCGTTGGGTTGTAGAGTCCCTCTCAAGCTTTTTGTTGAATGCTGGAGAAATCTCTTCCATACATAACTTCTCGTCATCTCCACAGACGGCGCCATCTGTTGTGGCTACGGACCAAAGAGTATAGAAGGGGACTAGTAGAAGGAGAGGAGAACCAACACACAGAGAGATGGCAAGTGATAATGAGAGGATCCCCCTCCTGGGGGTTTATATACATGAGTGGGGTAGAATGAGAAATCCCCATTCTACCCCTTAGTACTTACAAAGTATGAGGGTACATTGGTATATTTGCATTGGTATATTCCTCTACACTATCGGGTCTATTACATATTAGGTCAGTTGCAAGGCCCAGTCACAGGGGGTTGGACCACCCTCACAACAGATATAAACCTCCTAGTAGATCTACGGGATGGGGGTGGGTCCCCCTCCCCTCTCGCTGCCAACGAACACGCCGGCTCTGCCGGAGATGGAGAGGAGGGTGCCGGATTTGGGAAAAAGGGTGGAAAGGCTAGAAGAAGGGGACGGATGTTTCGAGTTGTGGTAATTTACATCAATTGTTAATTTGTTATGCTACAACAATAGTAACCCATGAAAGAGTAGCCTCTAAATCGAGCAGTAGCCATTAATCAATTAAAGAAAATCATGTAATTCCTGCCTTGTTCTGCACGGGAGAGAAACACCATATGCAGTCAACAAGTGGTGGTACCGGTGCTTTTTTCACCAATATCTGCGTGTCCTGCAGCCAAGATTTGGTCCTGGTCAAGTTTAGACTTTTGTAAATACCTTACATGGCTTTGCTCCTCCTCTGGTACCTACGGGCTACGTATGCCATCGCCAACTACCTACAAACAAGTAGTAGTACTAGTGGTATCAGGAGGAAAGAATACCATCATTGTTTGGGAGACATTTTGTGTCCCTGCAAAAGAGAACAGAAGAGAGATGTTCCCGTATCAGGAGGAAAGAATACCACCATATGCAGTTAAGTATCGATGGATTTTGATTCTAACGCAAACGTTTGTATAAATAAATTGAATATCTATAATCTATTTTAAAAAAGCTATTTCGATAAATCATTTTAAAAAGATAAAAAAACATCACATATATTTATCAAGAGGAAACTATAAATCATAACCCATCTGTGTATTTGTCACACTCTTGCGAGAGCAAATCAGTGTGCAGAGACATGCTACTATGCTTCTGAACGAGCAGCATGGAGGACTACAACTGGTTAACGGCCCCGTTTAGAAACACACGAAATGGAAAATACATAAACAGGGAAAACACAGAATTTAATGTCGTGTCTCCGGGAATGCTGTATGAATTAAAAACACAGGAATTCTTCAGAAATAGATGGTTGAATTCTTAGAATGTTGGAATTTTCGAGGGAAATGTCACCTTGAAGGGAGAGAAAAGGGAAAGATAAATCGTCTGTTTTTTTCCTTCGAAGCTGGTGGCTTTTGGCTTTTGCTACAGTACCTAACTTTTAAACGGAGTATTTTCTCAAAACGGGGTCTACAAGTTAAACGATGTACACGTTAAAAGCCCAACATCTGTATCATCCAAAATCGCAAGTGAGTATCGCTCTCTCCGTAATCTATACCGTAAACAACAAAAATTCAAAAATTTTAGCCAAAAACCGCAGCCGTTGCCAAACAGGCCGCATATTATACATTAGACTTCTCAAAGGAACTCTTAACATTATGTTGGAGCAAAAGTTTAGAATCCTCCAAAAGTGAGGAAAGGAAATAATTCTCCTACATTCCAAAGGTGTACATTTCCTGTAGGAATGCAATCCTATGAAATTCCTCCACAATTCCTATGCTCCAAACAATTTTGGATGGGTTTGGTGCAACGTTGAATTTGAATTGAGATCAATGTGGATTGGATATATTGGGTGTTTGGGATGAAACAATTTTGGATGGAAAAATAAGTAGAAACAATTTTGGACAGAAAAATAAGTAGAAAACTACATAAAGGGTTTTTCATAGGAAAGGAATTGTTCCTATAAATTTTGGAGTAAATGAAACATGAGCTTGAACCTCTCTCTTTAATCAAGAAACATTTCCCTTATTTTTATGTATTCTTAGAGGAAGAATTTTTTATGTATTCCTATTTTTAAAAAAGAATTAGTCAATCCAAAGGAGCCTCTTGGGTGTCGTTGTCCTAACCCTCCTCTATCCATCTGTCTTTGTCCAACTCGTCTATCCCTGTAGCCGTCACCACCCCAATGCAGCCACCACCACTAATTACAAATACAAGCTGGATATAAATGAACTCCAATTGTGATTTTTCCTATTTGCTAGGAGTATCAAGTGAAAGTTAACAGGCACCGCTCAATATGGCTTGAGCTTTTGGCTTCTGGCTTATTTTTGCACTATTCATAATTTCGTCTTTTTCTGAATTTTTGGCTTTATTTTGAGCTTTTTTGCCGGTTCTTTTTTTTCCCGTATTCGTTTGCGTTGTCTGTGATGGGCTAACAATTTTTTTATATTTTTCAATTTTTTTAAATTTAATTATGTTGAATAAGCCTCGTCACCTCTGATGTTTTTTCACTAACTACTGATGTTTTCAGTCATAAGCCACCAAAAATAAGCCGAACTGAACACAACCTAATTTTGATGTGCATTTTCAAGCAATTTATCACATGTGACAATTCTACAAAATGCTCCTTTCATCATGTCTTGATTCAATGCTCGTTTTTGACACTTGACGTTAAACTAACCACCCATGAACAAAGCCACAACTAGAATTATCTATAGTTGGCACTTTTACCAAAAGTCAAAGCAAGCATTCACTACTATTGCGACGCATGCAACTCTGCACTAGCATTAGCCATATAGATTTGCATGACATCACACTACATCTTCCATGTCATCTTAGTCTATTAGATCCCTCATGCTCTTATTTAATTCAATTGTGCAACAAGCAAACAGCCATGTTTTCCCTAAGGTTAGAGAGAATTTAAACAATTGCTAAAGCAGCTTATGCTAGTGCTGAGCTTATCTTATCCCATATCCATTCTCTAGCCATCTTAACCCCACATGCTCCCTCTCATATGTCACTCTCAGCCTCGTGTGCTTAAAATGACTAGACCCAATCCTTCTGCCAAAAGGGCTAGCTCCTGTGGCTTTAATTTGCAGTTGATCAACGATGATGTGATATCAAGTTATAGTTTCTATCAATTTTAGTGTAGATCATGAGCTTCGTGTAGTCTTCAAATTAGCTACACAAAATTTACTCCACCCCCTTCCTTCCTCGGTCCCTCACTCCCTCCACCATCGGCGCGCCACCTCCTGCCCGCTCCCTACTCCCTTCGCTGCCCACCACCTTGCCTCCTCCGCTGTCACCGTTGGCTAGATCTATCACTGGCTTGGCTTCCGCACCATCAGGCCATTTTGGGCTCACCTATGCCTAACATGGCATGGTACTGTACATGCCGTGTCGGGTGGTCAGCCCGTTGGACCGAGATTGTGACCTAAGCACGGCAAACTGCATCAGGCCAAACCAGCATGATCCATTTAGTCATGTGCCGTGCCATGTCTGGTAGGGTCAACAGTACTGCGCTTCAAGTCGATACGATTAGCCTAGTCCATTTGGCTACCTCTAGGGCATGTCCATACTGCAGCTGAAAGATTTTGGCTAAAAATAAATAGTAGTGGCAGAAAGAGGTGGCTTTTATAAAGAGAGGATGAGTGGTAGAAAAAGTGAGAAATAGATATGTGCACGAGACTGGAGTGAAAGAAGTAGGATACATGATGCATCTATAATCCCTTACATTATTTTCGGAATGAGACAGGAGCGAAAAAGTGTGGATGCCGTTTCAAAAAATCAGGTGTTTATATTAGTTTATAACAAATCTAGCTGGCTTTGCTTGCTGCTCCCTCTAGTGAGTAGTTGCATGTGTAGCTGCTCCCTCGTTGCCTTTCCCGGTCTCTGTCGCTCCCCCTGGAATCCCTCCATCACCTTATTCCCCCCTCCTGCACACATACTTCTCCTTTACTGCATGCATCGCTTACAATGGTAGCAACCAGTAGCTGGAGCGAGAAGCAAGCAGAGGAAAGGCACTAGGGGTGAAAAATGAATATGAATTATTATCAGGTTACTGTATTTGATAAAATACAAATATGGTATATATTTTTCTATCCGATTAATAATTTCTATCATATTTGTATTCAAATTCGCATAAAAATATGGATGCGAATATGGTATTGACTTTTACCATCTGAAATATTATTTTATCTGAACTATCCATATCCGTATTCGATGAAGCAATATGCATATTTTATTACAATATGACTAATTAGTTGGATAAGTTTTTAATCAAACATGAATTTGTGTTTTTTTAGGTGAAGTAAATGAATTAGAACGATTAAGCGTGATTGTATGAGAATAAAATGTCATTAATGTCTTCATACTACATAAGTTATAATGATATCCAGATCCGACCGAATTGAGTAAATATTTGATTTGAATTTGTATTCATTACAATATTTAATTTGTATTCGTATTCAAGAATATTCGATTTCATATTCATATTCGTTTAAAATACGAATACGAATGTAGTTTGGACACTATTTAATCCGTTTTCACTTCTAGGCACCAAGGCAGCGAGCAAGAAAAGGAGGGGCACATTATTCTTAGAGAGATGGTGAAAAAGTTTTTAAAAAGTGATTTCAGCTTTCATGAATGAGGAGGTAAAATGATAACATAGGTAGAGTTGGAGTAGACTCATCTCCTTCAGTCTACTCTCTCCATCTAAATTTACAAATAATATTTTTTAGTAGAATATAGATTAAGAAGATAGTGAAAATAACTAGATTACCTCTAATTATTATCTCTAAATAATATATTCAATATATATATGTAAAAAATAGCAAATAAAGCTATATATTTATTAGAGGTATAAAAAATATCATACTAACTTTATATTAGAATATAAAATATGTTTTATATTTGTGGATAAAATTATTTTAAAAATATATTCTATAAAATTGGACTGAGGAGTGCTACTCAGTGGAGAGCAGAGGAGCATAGCGAGGGGGGAAAGAGAGTAGACAGTACAGTCGAGTGGAATAGAGAGAGAAAAAAGACAGGAGACCTAGAGAGTAGGTAGGCTACTTCGCCCCCTTCAAACCTCTCAAACAGTGTCCCTTCTCACAAGGCCCTTGGCCTTTTCGGTCTCTGCCTGCTTCTTGGGCGCAGCTCCAGCTGTGTCCTCTTCCTGCAGCCTTCCCTGCCCTTCCTGTCATCCATCCATCTCACTTATATATGCTGTGCCCCCTTTGCTCATTGATGCTTGCCTTCTCTTCAGAGTCTGCGACCTGTAACTTGTTCGAGCAGTGAGGGGACAGACAGGGCGAGAGGGAGAGAGAGATGGCTTGGAATGGCTTCAGGGAGGAGGAAGAGGAGAGGGGCCTTGAGCTGAGCCTTGGCCTCCATGGCTACTTCTACAGATCACCAGGCCAAGCAGGTGTCGCATCATGCATGTTTGCGTCCTGTTCTCTGATTCTGTTCTTGCTTTAGCTTGATCAGCTTGATTGGATTGGTTTGCTTGTTTCAGGTTTGGAGGAGAAGGCAAGTGGTGGTGCTGCTGCTACTGGAGCAAAGGGAAGCATTGGCTTCAAGGCAAGGTAAACTACTGCTAATTAGGAGCTTAAGGCTTAGGGTAATCTTGTTTGTTTGCTGTTTGGTTAATATCTTGGCTGTTCCTTTCTTCAAGTATGAGATTTCTTTGTACGGGTTGTAGTTGATCAGCTTAGCTTCCTTGTGTCCTCTTGTATTCCAATTGTTTACTTCTCTTTGAAGAAATGGTGCCACTAATGCCGAAACAAGGCTGTTAAAAGTTTTACCCTGCCGAAATGAGCATATTGCAGTAAAATTCCATATTTTGGCAACTTGATACAACAGCATATGCGAATTACCATGGTATTTCAGTATTTGTTATGTTGCATGATCAAGTGACATGCATGAGCGTTTGACAAATCTTGGTAGCGGCGATGTGTACAATAAAACAACCAGTCTGCTACAAGATACTTTTTTTTTTTTTTTTGCAATGCGCAGCAGGCTGGTGGCAGCTGCTCCGATCGTCGGGTGGCCTCCGGTGCGGTCGTTCCGGAGGAACCTGGCCTCATCATCAAAGCCGTCCACTGAGCCAAGCCATGGAAGCAAACATGGCGCAAATGCCAAGATCGAGACCGGAAACAAGGGCCTGTTCATGAAGATCAACATGGACGGCGTCCCGATTGGCCGTAAGGTAGACCTGAAGGCGCATGGCAGCTACGACAAGCTCTCGGCCGCCGTCGACCAGCTCTTCCGAGGCCTTCTCGCCGGTATATACCAACACACACCATCCGGCCACTTATTAGTTGCAATTTGTAAGAGTGAACAGTTTGGTTGTGTTGGTGTAGAAAACCTGAATTTACTTTTGTGTTTTTGTTGTACCAGCTCAAAGGGATCCAGCCATTGCTGCAAGTCATAGCTGCACAGGGGAGAAGCAGCAGATGATCACAGGGCTACTGGATGGCAGTGGTGAATACACTCTGGTCTATGAGGATGATGAGGGTGACAAGATGCTGGTTGGAGACGTCCCATGGGAGTGAGTTCAATACAAAAAATGCATTCATCATAAGCAATCAAGCTAAGAATTTTCTGTTTTGTTGAAATCGTAGAACTGACAAATTCATCTTGTTGCGATGGTGATTTGTCTGATCTTACTAACGACGCGCCTTGCGGTGTTCTTGCAGCATGTTCATATCCACCGTGAAGAGGCTGCGCGTGCTCAGGAGTTCGGATCTGAATGTGTCGTCGGTCAGTCCACGTTGAATTTGATTTGCAGTGAATTGTAGCCTGAAAATTATCAGATGTTGATCTGATTCTTCCTTTCTTGTTGCTTTGCAGCTAAGAGCAGTGAGCAGGAAGAGGGCAGCAGCCGAGTGTTGAACCATGTTCTAGGCTCTGAATATTTTGCGTTCTCGCGGCTTTTTCTGCAAGAGTTCTGTACACAATTTTCAAGCTGTTCCTGTTTTGGTTAATTATCATGTTACTAGGAAAAGATGGTATCACTGGATATTGTTGGAATCATGTATGCAATGCTTGCAGCTATGTTGTAAGGCGTTAATTTTTGGAACAGAACGCAGGGATATATAAGGTTGGCTGTGTTCAGTAGTACTGTTCATCCTATCACAGAGCATCTTGTCGTCAGGCTCATCACAGAGTGGAGCTCGTCAGTGGCCATGTACAGTGATGCTACTTGGTGTTTTTTTACTAGTATAATTTATCTCGAATGCTAGTAATATCTCGTGAAGCATCTGCACAGCTCATGGTGTATTTTTGCATCAGTCAGCACTCAAGCACACCGGAATGCTATCAAGATGCTTCGAAATTTTCTTGAGAAACAGTTAAAATAGTAATTCTGGATGTTTGTATAGGTCTTGAATGTTGAAAGTAAATGCTGAGTACTTGTGCTCGTTGTTAGAAAAAATATAATGTCCGAAAATATTTCGACAAGATTGTCATTACATTTTTTTAGCATCAAGAATCTAGCATTTTAACTATGTAGAATTGGGGTCTAACAAACATAAGAAAGCCTGAACTTAAATGCTTATAATTTTAAGCCTTTAAGAAAGAAGACAAAGCAAGAATCTAGAAGCTTGTTTATCAGATCGTTCGCGTCTGTTTCCAAATAGATCTTCAAAGTGTAGCTTATTTCATTACCACCAGAGTAACCCTGCATAGGGAGATAAAAACTACTACAGGCAAACAAAAGATTGGGGTGGAAGAATATAAACGCAGAGACCATACATAGTGGCCATTGTTTATGGCTTACATCTTATGATTTCTTTCGAACAAAAAATGGGACCATTTCTTCTCTACTTTTTGAAAGTAACTTATCGGGATAGTCTTTTTAAAATAATTGGTTGGTATTCGGTTTATTCGTACAAGTATTCGCATTAGGGCCGACAGTCATCAGCCGTAGCCAAAAAAATGGACCATGACAGTTGCATATAACTCAAACGCTCTTATCGATTTTTTCTTACAAAAATTACGTGCCATTAGCTTTACCATCAACAGTCGATATGAAATGGACGAAGGGAGAAATTTAGCAACACTTTTCCCGCAGGATCTCTTGCAAGAAGAGGATAATCTCCAACTTCGACTTGTCAATTTTATTTCTCATGAAAATAGCAAGTTAACTCAAAGAATTTATCACACGAATAGTCAATTTGTTCGAACTTGCTTAGTAGTGAATTGGGAACAAGAAGAAAAAGAGGAGGCTCGTGCTTCCCTTGTTGAGGTAAGAGCAAATGATCTAAATTATGATTTTTTTTATAGTAACTAGCTTTTAAACGGAGTGCTTTTTTAAAATGAGGTCTACAAGTTAATTAAGTACACACTGTAGCCACTTCATTTAGATCGGCCAAAACTGCACGTGAGTTATTTGTAACTCCATAATCTCTCTTACAAATAATAAAAAGTCATAAGTTGCAGCCATAACCTATAACCCGAATCTAAAAAAGCAAGCCCAACTTAAACGCTCTTATCGATTTTTTCTTACAAAATCACAAGCATCGGGTCGTAATGAAATTCCTTTGGTACCCCATTTGGAATATAGAAATTTCGTAGGAGACAGATTAATTCTCCTAGGAACAAAAAAAATTCGTGCATTCATGAGTAGGACCTAAATACGTACTAAATGAGACTTCTTTCTAGGAAGTAAACTATTTCTTTTAGGAGGAACAGTACGGAATGATCCAATTGTATATAACAAATACATTTATGTGTGCATAAAAGTGTTGGATTGATCCCTCGGCTAACCACCCGAGAGATTTCAGGGGAGCAACGGCTCCACTCACGCCTTGATCGGAGGCAGTTACCAACCGATAGGTTTTTGGTCCCGGTCACCAGCGCTACATTAAAATGAGGTTAGGGTTTTCGGTGGGGTACGCGCGAGTCATTCTAGCCCCAAAAGAACCCTAACACTACCCGATCATCACGGTGCGCTCAGGTGAACGAAGGCCGAAGCCTTCTCCGTCTCCGTTCAATGGCATCATCTTCACCGACGCCGGCCGACCATCTCTACCCCGCCGCCGGCCACCTCCTACATCTACCGAGCACCGACCATCATCTTCATGGCTTCTTCAAGTTCGGGTATGATTTTTGACGCTTCCGCAGTTAGTTTTATTTTGTGTTCATGCTTGATCTAGGATTAAGGCTAACAATGGTATCAGAGCATTCCTAGATTTGTCTTGAACCTAATTAGCATATCTTGGTTCGGATCTAAAGTTTATTGTTTCGCTTAGAATTTTAGAAGGAGAGGAATTTCACCCCAAACCCGAAACAGACTTAGATCGGCAGCAATTCAATAAAAAAAAGGAGGAAAGAAAGGTGTTCGGGACTTACGTTTTTTGGGCCGCCGCCACCCCGCGCCGCGAGTGGCACCTGCGGTCGCCGTCGCCTTCGCTTGCTCTGGGCCGCCGCTGCAGCCGCCGTCTTGCTCGGGGCCGCCGCCTCGGAGCCGGAGAGCGGTGTCACCGCCGAGGCCGCCGGGCGCCATGGCATGGCCGCCGCCGCCTCTCGATGCCGCCGCTCCTTGCGCGCTCCTCTCGGGACCGCGCAGCGCGCCGCCGGGCCGCCGCCTCGCTTCCGCTCGGCGCCGCGGAAGGTTGTTGCCGCCGGCTAGCTCGCCCGCTCCGCTCCGCTCCGCTTGCTCGGTGCTGCGAGCGCCTCCGCCGCCGCCTCCGGGCGAGCGCGTGCGCCACCGGTTGCGCCGCCGCTCGATCCGGTTTTTTCGGGAGCAATCGATGCAAATGTTTTTTAGGGTTAGGGTTTCGGTCATTTTAATCTCGTGCGGCGCGTTTTCAACCGTTGGATCAGATCCTACGGCTGTCATTTTATGGGCCGAATTGTTTATAGGCCGGATACATTTTCAGCCGTCGGATCAAGATCCGACGGCGAGCCTCTGAGGCCGTTTTTTGTGGGCCGCGCCAAGCTCTGGGCCGCCCCGCATGTGCGTGATGCGCGTGAGTCGGGCCGAGGGGCATTTTTTGGGCCAACTTCGGCCGGCCGTGGGCCACGCTCAAATGGTTATATTTTCGGGCCGATTTCTTTAAGGGGCCGATTTTGACCCAAATTTTATTTTTGAGGCCGAATTTTAGCCCAAATTTTCTTATGATGTCTTTTTTCAGCAGAAATTTTAATTTCAGTGCATTTTCTTTTGTTTTACATTTATGCACTGTTATATTTTTTTAATTTTCAGTGCATTTATTTTTTGTTTTTAGCATATTTTTTATGCACTGTTTTAATTAATTAAAAGGCCCGAATTATGATGAATAATTACGTTATTGTTATGAATAATCTCAAATTTAAATTGAACCAATAAGATATTTAATTTGAGAATTTATGCTTAATTTTGGTATTATGTATTCATATGATTATATTCTGACCAACGTCGTTTATAATCATATGTCGCCAATTAAATATTTTAATTTAAAGTTTTTTATGATTAAATTTTGGTATTATGTATTCATGTGATTATATTCTGACCAACGTCATTTATAATCATATGTCACCATCAAGATATTTAATTTTAAGATTTTACGCTTAATTTTGGTATTCTGTATTCATATGATTATATTCTGACCAACGTTGTTTATAATCATATGTTGCCATATAGAATTCAGTTCTTTTTCATTTTCTGCCCAACGGTGATATGAATTAGAACTGTCATTTTATGCATGTTATTAATCAGACCAACATAGGGTTAATTACATGCAATATATATTTAGATTTATGATGATTCAATTTTTTGCCCTGTATTGAAATTCAGCACTTAATGTTTCAAACGTTGCCGCCACAATTAATAATATTGAGCAGCTCATGGGGAGTAATTTTTCCTCATGGAGAGAACGAATTTATGTTGCCCTTGGCGTTTTGGACCTTGATTATGCCCTAAGAGTAGACGTTCCCGTTCCCCCCACCGAGGGTGAAGAGAATTTTGCTAAAAAAAAGATTTATGATGAAAATGCTGAGAAATGGGAACGATCTAACCGCTTGTCGTTTATGATTATGAAAACCTCAATTTCAGTCATGATTAGGGGAGCAATTCCCAATTCTGAAAAAGCTAAAGATTACATGGCTTCAATTGAGGAGAAATTCAAAGGTTCCATTAAAGTTTATGCCAGTACCTTAATTCAGAGGCTCTTAACCTCTAAATATGATGCGTCTGGCAGTATAAGAAAGCATATCATGATGATTACTGATATGGCAAAAAAAAACTCAGGGGCATGGACATGGCAATTTCTGACGGTTTTCTGGTTCATTTCATTATGACATCACTCCCTTCGAGTACGACCTTTAAATTTAATTACAACACTCAGAAAGAGAAATGGAGCATGAGCGATTTGATCGCCACGTGTGTCCAGGAGGAAGAGAAAATAAGAACAGAAAAGAAGGATTTTGCTTTTAATATCGGTGGCTCTCATAAAAGAAGTTTCAAGGAACTTCAAATCAAAGAAGAAGTCGCATTCTCCTAACTCGGATAAATCGGGCCTAGAGTGCACAATGCACCAAAGCCTCATATTGCTTCATTGCAACATCCAAAGATAGGAGAATACCACTCGCCAATGACCGTGGCATTTTCAAAAAAAAAACTGTGTAGGTTTTCTTAGTTTTAATGTATTTCTATAGAAAATAAATGTATTTAAAGAGATGGTCTTGCTTTTAAACAAAAAAAAAGCTCTATATGCTTCATCTTAATTATTTCCCTGTATCTTTAGATTAATGATGAGACTTCTTCGAAACTGTGGCACTGTCGTTTAGGCCACATTTCGAGGGGGAGAATGTAGCGTCTCATTAAAGAAGAAATTATCCACCTTTTAGATTTCTTTGACTCGGACCACTGCACTGATTGCATTAAAGGAAAATAAAACAAATAAAGAAGGAACTACTCACAAGACAGACTCTTAGAATTAATTCTCCGCCGCCACCGATGGTTTTCGTCACCGAGTGGTGCCGGTCTCGCTACCACTTCCTCCGTGCTCGCCGCTTGTCCACCGCTACACCGACTGCTCCACGCTTCAAGACATCGCCACCTCCGCCGGCCGCCACGGTGGTGGTGGCCGCCTCATCCGGTGGTGGCCATTCTCACCGCTCTCATCGTGACAAGGTCGGCCACGTTGAGTCAGTGCTATAAGAAGCAAGCAGCATCCTTCACGACGTTCTTCTACTAGCACCAAGATCGGTGCTTCTACATCGACGTCTGCATCAACTCCTTCAACAGCTTCTCTCACTAAGCAGGAGATAGCCAGACTTCGACGCTTGCTTGCCGCCGGGTTCTCCTCGGCAGTTCTCGCAGTTCCTACATTGACGTCTACATCAACTCCTTCAGCAGTTTCTCACCGAGGTGAGATAGTCGACTTGACGATCGCTGCTACTTCCGGTTCTCCTCGACAGCTCGCGGCCTACGCCATCGACTCTTGTGCACCGCGAAACCACCACCTCCACGATCAGCACCTCCCGTGGATTCTTGATTCGGAGCATCTTTTCATATGACTCGATTCTTCCACTCTATCCTTCATTACACCTCTTGATTCTCCGCCGCTGTTCTTACTGCGATGGTACCTCTCTCTGCTCTCGGTCAAGGACCTCTTAGCAACTCATCTTTTCATGTTCCTCTGTTGCTCATGTTCCTCGCCTTACCATGCGCCTTCTTTCTCTGGGCAAGGACATCGATCTTGGTTGTCGAGTCATTCTCGATTCGACTCTTGTTGTGTTCGGGACCGCCGCACGGAGCCCTATTGGTTCGGCCTCGGCGCCTTGACTCACAACGCCTTTGGGATCTTGACTGCTTCACATTCCTTCCGCCGCCACCGTCGCCGCCGGCCTCTCCGCTTCTTCCACTCCGCTCACCGACTCTTTCCAGCAGTGGCATCATCGTCTTGGCCATCCGTGTGGATCTCGGTTGTCATCTCTAGTTCGTCGTGGCCTTCGGGGTCTGTCTCAGAGACGTGTCTTTAGATTGTCGTACGTAAGTTAGGCAAACAGATTGACTTCCTTATCCTCATAGTGAGTCGGTGTCTCGGCGTCCTTTCGATCTTGTTCATTCGATGTTTGGGGTCCCCCCTTTGTTTCGAAGGAGGTCATCGATACTATATCATATTTATAGATGATTTCTCTCGCCACACTTGGATATATTTCATGTCTTCTCGTGGTGAGGCCTTGTCTATCTATAAACAGTTTGCCACTATGGTTCGTGACTCGCCTCCACCCTATTCGTGTCTTCGTGCCGACTCTACCGGTGAGTACCCTCTCATCACCGCGCAGCCTTCCTTGTCGAAAGGTGGCACCTCGCCGCCTCTTGTCCCGGTGCTCATGCTCGAATGGTGTTGCCGAGCGCAAGCATCGTCACCTCCTTGAGTCCGCCTCGTGCCTCGATGATTGCCGCCTATTCCACCTCACTTTTGGGCCGAGGTCGTTTCCACCGCCACCTATCTCGTCAACATCCAACCCTTCTTCGCGCTCTTGGCGCAATACCGCTGAGCGTCTCGTGGTCTCCTTCCCGACTACTCGCCTTCTTCTGCATTTGGCTGCGTTTGCTACGTTCTTCTCGCCCCTGAACGCACCAAATTGACCGCCATCTGTTGAGTGTGTTTTTCGAGATACGGTCGAGCACAAGGGCTATCGGTCTTTGGGATCCTGTTGGTCGACGGATGCGGATCTCTCGGGATGTGACTTTCGACGAGTCTCGTCCCTTCTACCCACGCCCTACCTCTCCTTCGACTTCCTCTGTGGAGTCTCTGTCTTTTTTGACCTTTTCAGATACACCTATCTCTATCTTGCCCTCGTCCACCCGTCCCACTGAGTCTCCTCATTTTCCTTCCGTGGCCTCTCCCGTTGTCGCCTCCTGCGGCTCCTCGTGCTCCCCACTACACTAGTCTACACTCGTCGACCTCGATTGAGGTTCTTCCGGATGAGCCATTTTCTTCGATGATTCATCTTCGATGCACCATCTTCCCCGATGGGTCATCTTCTCCTCCTCGCTACGCTCTCCGCGATCGCCAGCCGCTTCGGCCCCCTGCCCGTTTTGCCTTTGTTGGCGCAGCTACTCGTGAGCCTGCTTACCGGATGTCGCTACTCACCCCGAGTGGCGCATGCCATGGCCGAGGAGATTGCTGCTCTTGAGCGCATCGGTACTTGGGATCTTGTTCCCTTTCCATCTCACTCTCGTCCCATCACGTGTAAGTGGGTCTATAAGATTAAGACTCGCTCGATGATTCTCTTGAGCGCTATAAGGCGCGCCTTGTTGCCCGTGGTTTTCAAGCAGAGCATGGTCGTGACTACGACGAGACTTTTGCTCCGTGGCTCACATGACCACCGTCCGCACTCTTCTTTCGGTGGCGTCTGTTCGCCACTGGTCTGTTTCTCAGCTTGATGTCAAGAATGCCTTTCTTAATGGCGAGCTACGTAAGGAGGTTTACATGCATCCGCCACCTGGGTATTCTGTTCCTGAGGGCATGGTTTGTCGCCTTCGTCGCTCTCTCTATGGCCTTAAGCAAGCCCCTCGTGCTTGGTTTGAGCGCTTCTCCTCTGTGGCCACTGCTGCTGGTTTTTCAGCGAGTGATCATGATCCTGCGCTCTTTGTCCACACTTCGTCTCGTGGTCGGACTCTTCTTCTTCTGTATGTTGATGATATGATCATTACGGAGATGATTCTCGAGTACATTGCCTTTGTCAAGGCTCGCCTTAGTGAGCGTTCCTTATGTCGGATCTTTGTCCTCTTCGTTACTTCCTCGGGATTGAGGTTACTTCCACTCTAGATGGTTTCTTTATGTCCCAAGAAAAGTATATTCAGGATCTTCTTGATCGCGCCTCTCATCGATCAACAGATCTTGTTGAGACTCCCATGGAGCTCAATGTTCACCTCCGACCTTCTGATGGTGAGCCTCTTTCTGATCCGACTCGCTATCGTCACCTTGTTGGGAGTCTTGTCTACCTTGCTGTTACTCGTCCGGATATCACTTATCCAGTTCACATTCTGAGTCAGTTCGTTTCTGCTCCCACTCAGGTCCACTACAGCCACCTTCTTCGAGTTCTGCGATACCTTCGTGAGACTATCTCGCCGTCTCTTCTTTCCATCCTCCACTCGTTCTGACTCCAGCTTATTCGGATGCTACTTGGGCCAGCGATCCTCCGATCGTCGGTCTATCTCGCCATCGTGTTTTTCTTGGTGGTTCTCTCATTGCACGGAAGACGAAGAAAGCATCGCAGTGTCCCGCTCGAGTGCAGAGGCTGAGTTGCGAGCTATGTCTCTCTTGACAGCAGAGATTACTTGGCTACGGTGGTTACTTGAAGATTTTGGTGTTTCTGTCACTACACCGACTCCTCTCTTGTCTGACAGTACAGGTGCTATCAGTATTGCCCGTGATCCTGTGAAGCATGAACTCACCAAGCATATTGGTGTTGATGCTTCCTTCATGAGGTCTTGTGTGCATGATCAGGTGGTTGCTCTTCAGTATGTGCCTTCGGAGCTTCAGATAGCGGATTTCTTCACGAAGGCCCAGACCCGAGCACAGCACGGCTTCTACCTCTCCAAACTCAGTGTTGTTGATCCACCATGAGTTTGAGGGGGGTGTTAGAGATATGATAGAGATATAAACAGATTGCATTGTATTAGGATAGTTTAGATTCTTTCCATACATGTACTCTTTCCTTATATGTATTCTTTCCATATTTGCCATCCCGTACTCGTGTATATATATCGGCCCGTTGGCCTCATATGAATACAAGCGCTATTCATAACATTATTAACACCCTTTTTTTGTGCAATGCGCAGCAGGCTGGCGGCAGCTGCTCCGATCGTCGGGTGGCCTCCGGTGCGGTCGTTCCGGAGGAACCTGGCCTCATCATCAAAGCCGTCCACTGAGCCAAGCCATGGAAGCAAACATGGCGCAAATGCCAAGATCGAGACCGGAAACAAGGGCCTGTTCACGAAGATCAACATGGACGGCGTCCCGATCGGCCGTAAGGTAGACCTGAAGGCGCATGGCAGCTACGACAAGCTCTCGGCCGCCGTCGACCAGCTCTTCCGAGGCCTTCTCGCCGGTATATACCAACACACACCATCCGGCCACTTATTAGTTGCAATTTGTAAGAGTGAACAGTTTGGCTGTGTTGGTGTAGAAAACCTGAATTTACTTTTGTGTTTTTGTTGTACCAGCTCAAAGGGATCCAGCCATTGCTGCAAGTCAGAGCTGCACAGGGGAGAAGCAGCAGATGATCACAGGGCTACTGGATGGCAGTGGTGAATACACTCTGGTCTATGAGGATGATGAGGGTGACAAGATGCTGGTTGGAGACGTCCCATGGGAGTGAGTTCAATACAAAAATGCATTCATCATAAGCAATCAAACTAAGAATTTTCTGTTTTGTTGAAATCGTAGAATTGACACTACCCGATCATCACGGTGCGCTCAGGTGAACGAAGGCCGAAGCCTTCTCCGTCTCCGTTCAATGGCATCATCTTCACCGACGCCGGCCGACCATCTCTACCCCGCCGCCGGCCACCTCCTACATCTACCGAGCACCGACCATCATCTTCATGGCTTCTTCAAGTTCGGGTATGATTTTTGACGCTTCCGCACTTAGTTTTATTTTGTGTTCATGCTTGATCTAGGATTAAGGCTAACAATGGTATCAGAGCATTCCTAGATTTGTCTTGAACCTAATTAGCATATCTTGGTTCGGATCTAAAGTTTATTGTTTCGCTTAGAATTTTAGAAGGAGAGGAATTTCACCCCAAACCCGAAACAGACTTAGATCGGCAGCAATTCAATAAAAAAAAGGAGGAAAGAAAGGTATTCGGGACTTACGTTTTTTGGGCCGCCGCCACCCCGCTGCCATGAGTGGCACCGCGGTCGCCGCCGCTTCGCTTGCTCGGGCGCCGCTGCAGCCGCCGTCTTGCTCGGGGCCGCCGCCCCGCCGGAGCCGAGCGGTGTCACCGCCGAGGCTGCCGGGCGCCATGGCGCCGCCGCCTCCTCTCGATGCCGCCGCTCCTGCGCGCTCCTCTCGGGACCGCAGCGCGCCGCCGCCGGGCCGCCGCCTCCGCTCCGCTCGGCGCTGCGGCGCTGTTGCCGCCGGCTAGCTCGCTCGCCCGCCCGCTTGCTCGGTCCGCGAGCGCCCGCCGCCGCCCGGGAAGCGCAGGCGCCACCGGTGCGCCGCCGCTCGATCCGGTTTTTTCCGGAGCAATCGAAGCAAATGTTTTTTAGGGTTAGGGTTTCGGTCATTTTAATCTCGTGCGGCGCGTTTTCAACCGTTGGATCAGATCCTACGGCTGTCATTTTATGGGCCGAATTGTTTATAGGCCGGATGCCACCGCCGGATCAAGATCCGACGGCGAGCCTCGAGGCCGCTTTTTGTGGGCGCGCAAGCTCGGGCCGCCCGCATGTGCGTGATGCGCGTGAGTCGGCCGAGGGCATTTTGGGCCAACCGGCCGTCAGGCCACGCTCAAATGGCTGCATTTTCGGGCCGATTTCTTTAAGGGGCCGATTTTGACCCAAATTTTATTTTTGAGGCCGAATTTTAGCCCAAATTTTCTTATGATGTCTTTTTTCAGCAGAAATTTTAATTTCAGTGCATTTTCTTTTGTTTTACATTTATGCACTGTTATATTTTTTAATTTTCAGTGCATTTATTTTTTGTTTTTAGCATATTTTTTATGCACTGTTTTAATTAATTAAAAGGCCCGAATTATGATGAATAATTACGTTATTGTTATGAATAATCTCAAATTTAAATTGAACCAATAAGATATTTAATTTGAGAATTTATGCTTAATTTTGGCATTATGTATTCATATGATTATATTCTGACCAACGTCGTTTATAATCATATGTCGCCAATTAAATATTTTAATTTAAAGTTTTTATGATTAAATTTTGGTATTATGTATTCATGTGATTATATTCTGACCAACGTCGTTTATAATCATATGTTGCCATCAAGATATTTAATTTTAAGATTTTACGCTTAATTTTGGTATTCTGTATTCATATGATTATATTCTGACCAACGTTGTTTATAATCATATGTTGCCATATAGAATTCAGTTCTTTTTCATTTTCTGCCCAACGGTGATATGAATTAGAACTGTCATTTTATGCTGAGAAATGGGAACGATCTAACCACTTGTCGTTTATGATTATGAAAACCTCAATTTCAGTCATGATTAGGGGAGCAATTCCCAATTCTGAAAAAGCTAAAGATTACATGGCTTCAATTGAGGAGAAATTCAAAGGTTCCACTAAAGTTTATGCCAGTACCTTAATTCAGAGGCTCTTAACCTCTAAATATGATGCGTCTGGCAGTATAAGAAAGCATATCATGATGATTACTGATATGGCAAAAAAAAACTCAGGGGCATGGACATGGCAATTTCTGACGGTTTTCTGGTTCATTTCATTATGACATCACTCCCTTCTGAGTACACAGCCTTTAAATTTAATTACAACACTCAGAAAGAGAAATGGAGCATGAGCGATTTGATCGCCACGTGTGTCCAGAAGGAAGAGAAAATAAGAACAGAAAAGAAGGATTTTGCTTTTAATATCGGTGGCTCTCATAAAAAGAAGTTTCAAGGGAACTTCAAATCTAAGAAGAAGTCGCATTTTCGCCTAACTCGGATAAATCGGGCCTAGAGTGCACAATGCACCAAAGCCTCATATTGCTTCATTGCAACATCCAAAGATAGGAGAATGCCATACGCCAATGACTGTGGCATTTTCAAAAAACAACTGTGTAGGTTTTCTTAGTTTTAATGTATTTCTATAGAAAATAAATGTATTTAAAGAGATGGTCTTGCTTTTAAACAAAAAAAAAAGCTCTATATGCTTCATCTTAATTATTTTCCTGTATCTTTAGATTAATGATGAGACTTCTTCGAAACTGTGGCATCGCTGCTTAGGCCACATTTCGAGGGGGAGAATGTAGCGTCTCATTAAAGAAGAAATTCTCCACCTTTTAGATTTCTTTGACTCGGACCACTGCACTGATTGCATTAAAGGAAAATAAAACAAATAAAGAAGGGAACTACTCACAGTACAGGACTCTTAGAATTAATTCACAGTGGATGGTTTGATTCTTTCATCACATTCACTGATGATATTGATATTTGCGGTCCTTTTCCTGTGACATCAGTGGATGGCTTTAATTCTTTCATCACATTCGCTAATGTTTTCTCCCGTTATGTTTTATTTATTTCCCCCATTAAAGATCGCTTTGAATCACTCGACAAATTCAAGTAAGAATTAAAATTGGAGGATGAACTAAAGTCTATAAGCACTAATGATGTATGAGACTTAGTAGAATTTCATGACGGAGTCAAAACAGTAGGCTGTAATGGGTCTACAAAACAAAACATGACTCTAAGGGAAATATCGAAAGGTTCAAAGTAAGGCTTGTACCAAAAGGCTTCTCACAAAGAGAGGGAAATAACTATAATGACATCCTTTCTTTCGTCTCAACTAAAGATTCATTCAGAGTTATTATGGCACTTGTAGCTCATTATGTTTTAGGGCTGCATCAGATGGATGTTAAAACATCATTTCTTAATGGCGACTTGCAAGAAAATGTTTACATGGCTCAACCGAAAGGTTTTGTCGTGGAAGGCAAGGAACATATGAGATATTGACTTAAGAAATCCATTTATGGCTTAAAGCAAGCGTCGAGGCAGTGGTATCTCAAATTAGATAAAATCATAAGAAGTTTTGATTTTATGGAAAATAAAGTTGATAACTGCATGTATATTAAGTTCAAGGGGAGTAAATCCACCATCTTAATACATTATGTGGATGATATCTTATTGGCCAACAGCGTTAAGGATATGCTGTTTGAGACCAAAAGATTTCTTTCATCCAATTTTGATCTCGGTGATGCCTCTTATGTTCTTGGCATTGTAATTCACCAAGATAGGTCTAAAGGAATATTAGGTTTATCTCAGAATGCATACGCTGATGTAGCATCAAGAAATACAATATGAATAAGTGCTCTGGCTCGCCTGCTCCTATTGTTAAGGGTGATAAGTTTGGGACATTTCAATGTCCAAGGAACCAATATGAAGCTGATCAGATGAGGTCGGTTCCTTATGCTTCAGCTGTTGGAAACATTATGTATGCTCAAATATGTACACACCCCGATTTAGCCTTTGTAACCGGGATGCTTGGCAGATATCAGTTAAATCCAGGACTAGACCACTGGAAAGCCGTTAAGAAAAGCTTTGCGTTATATGCAAGCTACTAAGTATTTCATGCTCACATATAAGTCTTCTGATAGCCTTGATGTTGTTGATTATTGATTCGGTTTTGCGAGATGTGTTGATACTAAGAAATCCACGTCAGGCTATATCTTCACACTCGCTGGAGGAGCTATCTCGTGGAAAAGCTCCAAACAAACCCTTACGACATCTTCAACGATGCAAGCTGAGTTTGTGGCATGTTATGAGGCTACCGGGCAGGCTGTATGGCTTAAGAATTTTATCCCGGGACTTGGAGTGGAAGACATCATCTCTAAACCACTCACTTTATACTGCGATAATGAACCCGCAGTCTTTTATGCAAATAACAACAAGTCAAGTGGTGCTGCCAAACACATTGACATTAAGTATCATGTTGTGAAAGATAGAATCCAGGATCAAACCATAAGTATCAAGCATATCAGTACTAAGTTAATGCTTGCGGATCCGCTTACTAAAGGCTTACCACCCAATGTTTTTCGTGATTATGTTGCCGGCATGGGTTTATTAGAAAGCCTCTGATTCTGGATAAAAGGATCTTAAAACAAACCAACTCCCATTAAGTATAATGAATATCCATTTCGAGATAAAATAGTACACTATAGGTACTGGGGTTGTGTGGCATTTCATTGGCCATACAATACATTGCCTTAGTATACTATTTTATTAGAGAATGGGCTTATGATGTTAGCCTTACGATCAAAGGGGAGAATGTTGGATTAATCCCTCGGCTAACCACCCGAGAGATTTCAGGGGAGCAACGGCTCCACTCACGCCTTGATCGGAGGCAGTTACCAACCGATAGGTTTTTGGTCCCGATCACCAGCGCTACATTAAAAATGAGGTTAGGGGTTTTCAGCAGGGGGTACGCGCGAGTCATTCTAGCCCCAAAAGAACCCTAACACTACCCGATCATCACGGTGCGCTCAGGTGAACGAAGGCCGAAGCCTTCTCCGTCTCCGTTCAATGGCATCATCTTCACCGACGCCGGCCGACCATCTCTACCCCGCCGCCGGCCACCTCCTACATCTACCGAGCACCGACCATCATCTTCATGGCTTCTTCAAGTTCGGGTATGATTTTTGACGCTTCCGCACTTAGTTTTATTTTGTGTTCATGCTTGATCTAGGATTAAGGCTAACAAAAAGATCCAACAAAGGCAACCTATTGGTTAAAATAACAGTGAAGCTATTACTGGCTCGCTCATTTTAGCTTTAGCTTCTGGGTTCTGCCTTTTAATTCACTATTCCTTTATTTCATTTGTTTCTGGTTTTTTGGCTTTTTTTGGCGTTTTTGCCTTTCCTTTTTCCCGTATTCCTTCACATTGCCTTTGATGGGCTAACATATTTTTTCTATTTTTAAATTTTTTAAATTTAATTAAATCAAAATAATCCACCATCAGCTACAGTGAAAAATAAAGCAAGCTACAGTGAAAAAGCCATAAACCATCGCCAAATTGAGCATCAGTTCCATCTGGTATCATGGCGCAAAGGGATTAGCACATAAATATTATATAGGTTCTTTCGATATGACCTTCATATGTGTTTAGGGTCACTATGCCATACTAGGACTGCTATCAACTTATGGATCAAAAAGGTATTTCTAGATCACGGTTGAGTATACATAAACCTATACAGTCACACACATAGCAGACTAAAACTATGCCTGTTCATGAGCAGCCTGATCAGATTTTTCTGGGCTCAGGCCCAGAATTTTGGCCCGTAGGTTCGGCCTGAAGCCCGAAAAGGCCCAATGGTTGCATTAAAATAATAATTATTAATATTTTATTAGAGAGAATGAATTAAATAATATTATTTTATTCCTAAAATAGCTAAATACTAATAATGAATTAAATAATATTATTTTATTACCAAAATAGTTAAATATTAATAATTTACTTTGAAAAATAGGAATTTAGGGCTTTTTGGGCTTCGGGTATAGCCAACGTCGAGCCGAGCTAGGCTAGGCTTGGGTCTACCAGTTCAAGGCCTAGCTTTTCCAGGCTCAGCCCAAAGCCCGGCCTAGCCCGGCTATTGAACAGTCTAGCCAGAACACATTGATTCAACAAGAATCCATTACTAATGGGTCATGTAGGCTTTGCACCTTAATGTGCCCTAGTGTAAGTGTAACACCCTATCAAAATTTCGCTCAATACCTAGCCTACCCATGGGGAAGATCCGCACAAACATAGCATCATGCTTACACTTTTATCGTAGCTTCGTGTAAAAAAATGCTACTACAAGTCACTTTAAACAAGCAAGTGGGACTAATTCCACTACAACTCCACATAGGCCAAATGGGCCTTCACAATAACAGGTTAGGGTATTACATTCACCCCTTTTTAAGGGCTAACGTTCTTAGTAGCACACTGTATATACAGCAAATGCCTAGAACCAACCATTGATACACGTCTGTGCGTCCAGTGCTGGCGTATATTCCATGTCGTGTGTCCACTCTAGGCCCACATGAGGCATGCACCGTATACTCAACTCTATCCCACATTCACCTGTGTAGCGAAGGTTGATGCTCTGATACCATCTATACACCCTGGCCCAAAATCCTCTCAATGCCTAATTCACCTATGGAGCGGGCCCATGCACACATAATGTGAAAGCCCATGTGGAGTGGCGGTGGAATTAGTCCCACATTGCTTGTTTGAATTGAGTTATAGTAGCATATAATGCCGGTTGGGTCCAAACGTAGCATATACGGGTTAACCCTTTTACATGAAGCGAGGATGAAATTGTAAGTAGGATGCTATGTGTGCGCGAGCGGATTTTGGACTAGGGTGTTATAGTATGGTTACAGCTAAGGGGGCTCTATTAAGGGAGAGACGCTGGGTTTATGTGTGTGTGACACAATACCCATCGAAACCCTAGCTGCCACCTCCTCGATGCCTTACCATGCACGCTGGTGCTAGCACACTGGCACACAGTATGCCATCGCTGCTACGCTGATCGAGGATGATCCGTGACGCTCGTGAGAAACGCAAAGTTGCTGGAGAAGACAATTGGCTTCCAATGACGTTGAACGATCGACTACTTCCAGTGCACCGATGCACGCTACATTAGACCAAGCTGGTCCATCTTTTCTTCCGCTGCACTACGCTTCTAATGGTAATGACCGATGATCTCTTACTCACATGACTTCTTGGCTTACATAGTATAAGGATTTTATTTTGCCCTAGTGTAGCCTACCCGTATCCAATACATAGGGCATTACATTATGCAAGACCGGTGCCAGTAATCAGAGGGGGTGAATGATTCCTAAAACTTTTTTCCCTTTTGGTATTCAAATCTTTACTCAATGACCATGACAGTCACTAAGTTCAGATTACACCACTTAGACTTGGCATGACATAGCAAGAAACCCAAGCCAACAAAAATCAACACCCTTCAGCCTGGCTAGTTAGACTACATGTCAATGATAGGTCTAACTGCAGTCGGCCAATGTGACCGCCAGTGTGAGTCTGGTCTGACCGGTCCCCTGTCCCCTATTTGAAAACTTCTCGGGATAAAAACTCAAATCTCAAAAACTTTTTCCAATTTCATCCAAACATTTCTAAATTTTGTATGAGACTTGTTCAGGCCATCAGGAATCTAAACCAATCAAGAATCATAAGGTTTTTAGGCTCAATCCACTGAATCGAAGAGAATCAAATCTAGGCCATAAGAACACCAAAAATACTAAATCCCAAATTATTTTTTGCTCATGAGGATCTAAGGGATGAGAACTTCCAGATCTATTCTCAAGGTAAGTCAAGTAGGGGATCGAGCGAGAACAACCTCAAACATAGAATCACTGTCGGTCATCTCCATTGGTCCCTGAGCTCTGTGCTAAGGTGAAACTAGCTCCCCGTGTCTTCCTCTCTATTTTGTGTATCATGCGAGCCCTAGCCGTGTTGTCGTTCATCATTGACTGTTGGTCCCTGAGTGCCACCACCGGCTGGCGTGCCACATCAATGCTTAGGCACTCGTGGCTGCCACATGTCTTGCCATGCAAGCACAAGCACGCTAGCCAAGCAGCCACACCATATCACCGTAGTCTCGATCCTCCGTGAACCAGTCAAAATCTGTGGACCCGACCAATAGACTTGAGCCCACCTATTTGTGACTCCGAGACATTTTCTTTAGAAAAATATTTTGACTGAAATTTTAATTTCCTTGCTGACATCATAGTTCTAATTTTCCTTTAGAAAAATAAATCCGCATAATATAGAAATTCCAAAATAGTGCTTTCTCTCTCTTATCTTAGTGTTAAAACTTCTGAGAGCACGTTCTCTTCCCTTCTAGCTTCAAATGAACCTGTTCTTTTTTCCTAAATTCATCAAAAATCCCAATCTACCCATTTCTATCTTTCTTGTGAATTTTGGAGTTTATTTAGATTTTATTTTGAATTTAGCTTGGCTTTGCTATTTTACGTGTAGTGTGTGACATTTCTGAGGAGCACTTCTTCAGCAACGATTCTCACTAGTTTTAAAGGCATAGTTAATACCTACTTGTTATGACCCCATTTGACATTGATTAACTAAATACATTATCACCCTAGAGTAAAATTCTAGTTAGTACATTATTATTAGCTGAAAAGCTTTGTAGAAATGCTTAGAAATAATTCAAGGCTTGGGATAACTTTTTCACATAAAATGATGATTGTTGAAATATATTCTTGACTTTGGTGAGCCAAGAAGTTGTATGAATTGTTTAAAAATAAAATATAAAAACATGATTTAGACTTAAGCAAATTGTTTGGTGGTGGGCACTTGGTGGCACAAGGAGTACGCGAAAAGTCTGCCTAAGTCAATTAAGGACTAATATGTGAGCTACTACTACAAAGCATAGTCTGTGAGCTACTACTACAAAGCCATATTGTACTATCACAATCTGGTAAGGGACAGACCTGGCTAAGTAATTTGTGAGTCCTTATGTGAGTCTCGCTATATGTTGAATATGGGTGTGGAGTAGGCCACTGAGTCTCATACGGCACAAGAGAGGGCCCCAATTTAGTGGATTCTTTAGTAGGGTGAAACCTTAGCAGGAGCATGACCAAGTTGGCGGCTTTGCATTATAAAGGTCTTATGATAATCACTTAGTCGCACGCCCAAGGAAGCGTGTTATGGCCGATATTATAAGTTGATTATCTTTTCTGGGTAAAGTTGTATCACCTTTATAGAGTGTATAAACTATCATAGATAGTCGTGCCCACGGTCATGGGCATGCCGAGTAAAGTATTACATGGATTAGACTTTGTTTTTTTCCAGAAATTGGTTTAAATGAAGAAGGATGAGATCTTTTAGGAAAAGATGGTCCGGGTGGTATACCCATGTATAGATTAGTGTTAGGTTGGACCTGCACTAACGGTATTAATTTGATTAAAATATTATTTTTATTTACTGTATTAAATTCAATAATTTACATCTAGTTATTGTATTTATTCAAATTTGGTTTCACGCTCAAATAACCCTATTATGCCTTCAATTGTTATCCTTGCATTAATATTGTATTTCCTATGTAATTTGCAGAGTATATTTTTGTGCTCCCCTTTGCTTAATTATGTTGCTCAGAGGAGGACGACTTCATCCATGGTGAGGATCAGGATGAGTAGGCCGCGTCTCACAATCATTTGCCTACAGGCAGACTTATTGGGCTTCTCCACTTTATTTATTATCTTTCATTGTTATTGTCCTTTATATTTGGCCTATGGGCTGTGGAGATATAAAACTTAGCCATAAAGCTCGTACTCTTTTAATTAATAATGTTTCTGAGAGACCATGTGGAGGTCATCCCATTGTGAGTGATGAGTAATTGACATCTGTTCTCAAAAGTCGAGTTTGAGTCGGTTTGTTCGGACCCAGACGTTGCATGGTGCAACGGGCTCGGTCGGACTTTGGTCAAACTTAGTCGTATGGGTTAGGATGTATATTCTGATATTGCGACAGGTTTGATTTTGTTTATGCTATTTACGCGTTCATGTATCGAGCGGTGCTATGTGACGTGTTTTCTTGTCGTGTGTCCGCAGGACGGCGAGGCGAGTCGTGGCGAGACACGGTGGACCGGACTAGGCGCAGTGGCGCTGAGGTCAGAACGGTCATGAGGTGTCGAAGACGATGTGGACTCGACGTGTTGCGGAGCGTGCGAGGCAAGGAGCGAAGCTTCCGGAAGGTGCGAGGGGCGAAACGGGAATTTCGCAAGGTCGCACAAGCGGAGACGGCTCCGTTAGGGTTTAGTCGGTGTAACGGGTTGGAGACCCGTTAGCCAAGGGCTATAATAGAGGTGAGGGCTGCATACCCCTTAGGACACTTGTGAGCTTATTCATATCTTTGTGTGTGTTGTGTTCCTCCCAAGAAGCATGTGAAGCTCTTGGTGTTCTTGAGGATTGAGAGGGAGAGGATGTATTGAGTAACTTGTAATCATTCTTCTTGATCTAATGTCCATGCGTATGGGGACTCTTTTTGGTTGAAGAAATGAAATCTGAAGTTCTTTCTGTTCTTCGTTGTTTTTCTTTGGATGAACTCATGGCTTTGTAATTACTTCTCTTCTTTCTTGTTTCTGTTGGAACTAGTTTAACTTTGCTCTTTTGAGGAGTTGAGGAGTGAATGGAGTTAACAGAGGTGTTTCTGGTTCTTGTCTCCATATCTTCGTGAGAGTTGCGAGCAAAGTTGTGGTCCTGTTCTTCTCCGGTTTCAAGTATGTGTTTCTTGGTGCGTGAGTCGGCCGTAGAACAAACTAATGTAACCATTCTTGTCTTTGTGTGAATCTGAGATGTTTTTAGATGATCCGCTCTACCTTGTCTCAGTGATTGATCAATGGTCTATTGCATTCTCTGTTCCTTGTTATTCCTTGCTGTTTTCAGCTCTTGTCAAGAATCTCTTTTCTGCACTGTGAAACTGGTATTTGGGCAGCAGTTTTCCCCTCAGCCGAAGGCTTCTTTTCTTAAGTCTCTACAGCTTGATGCTTCCATTTCTCTTTTGTGCTGTTTTGCTTTGGCTGCAGTTTTCTTCTTTTTGTGCCATGTTCTAGCTGCGTTCTGGAGTGAAGTTTCACTGTTTCCGGCTGTTTTCAGAAAAATCTTTGCCGGCAGTTTTAGGCAGACTTTGCAGTCAGCAGATTACATCTTTTTCTTTTGATCAGTTTACTTCTTTCGCTCTCTGTGCCTACTTTGTTTTCTGAAATCAGAGCAGCGTCCTGTGCTTCTTTTCAGTCTTCGGCTTTTGCAGCAGCAAGTCTGTTCAGTGTCTCGGTACAAAAGTGAAGCAATATTGTCGCTAATTCTTACCACGTTCAGATTCTCTGCTGATTCAAGTTTCGTTTTATCTGAAAACTCTCCGCTGCATGTGTACTAGTAAGCCTTCCTGCTGTTCTTAATTTCAGCTTGCTGTCCTGCTATTTCCATCTCTCGGCTGGCAGGAAATCTTCAGATTTCTTTGCCGTGGCAGCTGCGGCAGCCGGTTTTCTTTGCCATGGCAGCATTTTCCGCTGTTTTCTTGCCGTGACTGCAAGTTCTTATCGTGGCATTGTTTTAATCTGTTTTCTCTGACGTGGTAATATTCTACTGATATTTTCGTTATCATGACAATGCCTTGAGCTCTATTTCTTCAGTTACTTTGTTTTGAGCTCAGTTGTCTTTTGGGGGTCGATTTACTAAAAAGGCACCATTCACCCCCCCTCTGTTGCCATTTCGGTCCTACAATTGGTATCAGAGCCGGTTAGCTCTTCTTGATAGATCTTTAACCGGTCTCAAGAGCCATGGCGACGGACAAGTACTCGACCAAGCCCCCGATCTTTGATGGGATGGATTTTCCATTCTGGAAGAGCCGGATGGAGACCTACATCCGTGCTCGTGGCTACGCCATCCGCGAAAGGTCAAGGTCCGCTTTGTTGTTCCCTACCGATGAGAACATCAATGCCGGAATATGGTCGATGTTGAGGCAAACGCAAAGGCGAGGAACATCATCATTCGTGGATTGAGCGAGCGAATTTGATCGCATCTCTCACCGACGTCGGCCGATATTTGGGTGACCTCAATGCTTACCATGAGGGCACCACCCAAATAAAGACGGTGCGACAAGACCGCGATTCAGCGCGATGACATAAAGAAATTCGAGATGCTTGTCGGTGAGTCCTTGACGAGTGCTTTTCTCGCTTTCACAAAATTTTGAGCAACCTCCGAGCCGTCGGTCTCACATACTCCGACCGGATAACGCCGACAAATTCTTTCTCGCACTCGATCTTGGGTTTGGGAGATGAAGGTGACTACCATCAAGGACACCACGGACCTCTCGACCTTGACTCTTGACGCGCTTTACTCGCGCCTCAAGACTCACGAGATTGACATAGTCTCGCTCGGTCAAGTCTCGACCGATGGCACTAGTCACCGATCCCACTTCGCTCGGTTCTTCTCGCCGATTCTCTTTGCGGGTTCTCCCTATCGCTCTCTCGTGATGTAACCGATGATCGCTAGAGCAGCCTAGAGGATGAACAATGGCCCTCCTAGCTCGGAAGTTCTCTCATGCTTACAAGAGGAGGAGGGATGGAAAGAGAAGAGGACCATTGATTTGCTTTGAGTGTGGTGGCCCCAACCACATTCGAGCAACCGCCCCAAGTCGGAGAAGGGCAAGAACGACTACTACGGTTCGGTCAAGAACGACTACACCGACAAGAACCGCAACAAAAGCCTCCACCTCGACGCAAGGCAAGAAGAAGTTTCGCGACTTTGGGAAGGCCAAGAAGCTTTTCCACCGTGTCCTCTCCGCTGCTCGACGACCTCGACCTCGGCGAGGTGGAGGGATGGAGCGACGACGACGGACGGGTGATCAAGACCCCAAGAGCGGCGAAGACTTCTCCCAAGATGTGCTTCATGGCCCTCGAGGGCTTAACCGAGCGACGCCGAGTGCATCCGACTCGGACGAGGTATGCCCCACCTATGACCAGCTCAATCATGCTTTTCTTAAGCTAGGTGGATTTCATGCTAGAGCTAAGGCTAGGTGTACTGAGTTAGAGAAGGAAGTAGCTAGACCGTCACGAGAGCTTACTTCACTTACATCCGCTTCCTCTCGTGATTTAATGTGATACATGCCCCGCCTTGATTGGTGATATGGAGAAGCTAAGGACTTCATATGATAGTGTGACCTCTGAGCTAGATATTCTTAAGGTGGAGAATGTTAGTCTGCTCGCTGAACTAGAGATGTCTAGGATTGTTTTTCCTTCATCTACCGTTGAGACTACTTCTTGCACCTCGTGTGAGGATAAGGATAATGCTTTTAGAGGTCTTTATACATTGCTTCTCGATCTGCCCGAGACTTGTGAAAGTTGTAACAATTTGAAGATAAACCTAAAACGGGCAGATCATAAAATTGCTGAATTACAAGCTTTTCTACTTGAGCCTATTGCTTCATGTGTGAATTGTCCTAAATCGATCACGAGCTTGAATCTGTTTCCAAACAGCTTCAAGAAATGATTGATCATGATAAGAAGTTGGCTCGGTTTGCTTCTAAGGACCTCGTTAGCTCACCATGCATTAGTTGTAACAAACTAAAATCTAACTTGATTGCATTGGATGAGAAATGTGAAGCTAACTAAGGACCTACTAGAGAAGCCACCTTGTGCTTGTAATGTGATTGTGGAGAAAGGGAAAAGCCCCTGCAAGGTAGAGACGCCTAGCGATGCGAACCAACACGCTAGCGAGAGGATCGTCCCTTCTACGCCTACCGTGCGTGCACAAGCCGCCTTCTTCCTCTCTGTTGGTCGTTCTCCGCTCCCTTACCTTCATTGTTTCTCCTCCTCCTTGCTCTTCTTGCACCTCTCTCTTTAGGGAGTGTCAGACCTTATGAACACTCTTGAGAAATTTGTAGGAGGCAAGAAGGATCTCAATCTTATTCTAGACCAATCAAAGATTTGCAAGTTCAAACAGGTCTAGGATATGATTTCGTGAGGATGTGAGGAAACATCCACCGCCGTGCTCGCACCCATAGCCGCAGTGTGATCGAGGTCAAGCCCAAGAACAAGAAAGTTCAATTTAGATCGCGGGCTTTGTCCAAGGGATTTCGACAGAAGGTGATTTCACCGCAGCTTGGCCTCTCGAGGCGGTATCATTGCACATTCCGCCGAAGGATGGGCATTTATTTGACCATTGCTTCAAGCGCCAAGATCGCCAGAGACCGTGTTGCGCTCTTAGGCATATTCGTGGTCAGCCCTGCACCTTGAGTGCACCTAAGACCAACACGAGGTCTAGGCTTGCTATCGTTGGTAGCTTTGGGCAAGATCGAGGACTTGGTTCTTCCGAGAAGCTTTTTCGTTCTCATGCTCCCTCTCGGTCGTGACTTCCGCCGCCCCGAGGGTAGATCTCGCTTCCATCGAGATAGCTACCCGCGGCGTGATCGGCGTCCGCCGGTGCTCGACTCGCTCTCCCGTAGCGGCCGGACCCAAAGAATGCCTGTGTTCGCACATAGACCCTCCGCTTTGAGCGACGGAGAGCGAGGGTAGTTAGAGGTCACCGTCTGTGACTACTTCTTCGCCGACGTGTGACTCAAGATTGGGTGCCAAAATCTATGTTGATTTATCCCAAGATCGAGACTTTGCTCTCTTGTTGACTCGTGTTCACGGGCGTGGAAGGAAAGGTTTGGCTTGTAGACTCCGGTGTTCACGACACATGACCGGAGATTCCGCTGGTTTTCTTCCCTTGCCCGAGCTCCGTGTGATGAGACGATCACCTTGAGATGCTCTTCCGGGCGAGTCATCGCCAAAGGTACAAAGGCGCATTAATGATTCATTTGTTTTAAAAGATGTTGCCTTGGTTAGTAAGTCGCAAGACAATTTGCTTTCGCCTCTCACCACCGATGACGATTTCGAGGTGAGTTTTAAGAAAACAACCGCAAAATTCTTGATTCTTCTGTAGTCCGGTTTATGGATTTCTCGCTTTGGGAGGATCTTTCGTGCTGATTTTTCCGAGTCTTCCGGTGATCCTCTCCGTTGTTTGCTTGCTTCGAGTCCCGCGACCTTTCCTTCGGCATAGGAGACTTGGTCATATTGATTTGACCATTTGACTCGAGTTAGCGGCCACGATCTCATTCGTGGTCTGCCAAACTCAAGATGGTCAAAGATCTTGTTTGCGCTCCATGCCTAAAGACGCAAGAAGATGGTTGCCGCTTCTCATCCTCCGGTCACAATTACTATGACCGATGCACCGGACACCGCCCATATGGATACGGTTGGACCACTCGAGTGCTGATCGGCAGGAGGGAAGTGGTATGTTCTTGTCGTGAGTCGATGACTTCTCGAGGTACTCTTGGTGTTTTTCTTAGCCTCGAAGGATGAGACGTTTTCACATTTCCGAGGTCTTTTCAGTAGGCTTTCTATTGAGCTTCCAGGTGCCTTACGAGCGATCCGCAGTGACAATGGCACGTAGTTCAAGAATTCCTACTTTGAGAGTTTCGTGGTGAGACAGTGTAGAGCACCGTTCTCTTCTCCATACGCCCCTCGCAGAATGGCGTTGTGGAGAGAAAGAACCGCACCTTGGTCGAGATGGCGTGACGATGCTTGATGAGTACTCTACACCGCGGAAGTTTTGGTGAGGCTATAGCCACCGTGCCATGTTTCCAATCGAGTTTTTTGGGCACACTTGCACCGCACTTATGAGTTGAGATACGGCGAAAGCCCGGTGTTTCTCATTTTCGTGTGTTTGGTTGCAAGTGTTTTATTCTGAAGTCCGGGAACCTAGATAAGTTCGAGTCACGTTCTTGTGATGGACTTTTCCGGCTACTCGACTTCTTGGCGGGCCTATAGGGTCCGGAACAATGAGTCTAGTAAAATGGTAGAAACCGTGAGGTAACTTTCGATGAGGCGGTCCGGGACTAGGCCCGATATCTCGTGTTCACTAGAGCATCCGAGACCATCTTTGTGGATGATGAGGATGATGGAGATGAGGGTTGTCACCCGATCCGGCCCCTTCTCCACCCCTTGAGGTGCCTTCTTCCACCGCACCTCGAGGCGATCAGCCCTTACCTTCTGCTTCTTCTGGAGCTAGTGGCTCTGTTCCTACCCCGTCGTGTAACGAGGCGAGGCCACTTCTTCATCTCATCCAGACCTCCAAGACATATCCAAAATCTCATCCTTCCGAGCGTATGATTGGAGATCTCTTTGAACGAGTCACACGCCCAAGTCTCGGGCGTGTCGCTTTCTGCCTCCACTCGCCTTCGTAGCTTCCTTTGAGCCCAAGGACGTTTGCCATGCTTTATCTGACGAGTCTTGGGTCAACGCCATGCATGAGGAGCTAGAGAGTTTCGAGAGAAACAAGGTTTGGACGCTTGTTGAGCCCCCTCGAGATCACAATATCATTGGAACCAAATGGGTGTTCAAGAACAAGCAAAGTGAGGATGGGGTAGTCATTCGAAACAAGGCTAGACTGGTTGCATGTGGGTACTCCTGTGTTGAGGGTCCGGATTTCGAGGAGACCTTGCCCTCGTAGCTCGCCTTGAGGCCATTAGAATTTCGCTTGCCTTTGCAGCTTCTAAGGGTTTCAAGCTTTACCGATGGACGCCAAGAGTGCCTTTCTCAATGGCTTTATTGAGGAAGAAGTCTATGTCGACGACCTCCGTGTTTCGAGAACCCCAAATACCCTAGTCATGTCTTCAAGCTTTCCAAAGCATTGTATGGACTTAAGCAAGCCCCTAGAGCTTGGTATGAGAGGCTTAAGTCCTATCTATTGAGACATAATTTTGAGATGGGTAAAGTTGACAAGACCTTGTTCATTCACGGCTTAATGACCTTCCGTCACTAAATTTATGTCGATGACATTATATTTGGCGGCTCTTCTCATGCTCTAGTTTCACAGTTCTCGGATGTCATGAGCACCGAGTTTGAGATGAGCATGATGGGTGAGTTGACTTTCTTCCTTGGCTTCCAAATCAAGCAGACTCGGAGGGTACCTTCTTGCATCAAGGCAAGTACACCGTGATCTCCCGAGACGCTTCGACATGAGTGATGGAAAGCGGTGTCGACTCCGATGGCTTCTACTACCACACTTGACCCTGATGAGGACGGCGAGCCGCTTGATCAAAAAGAGTTCGAAGTATGATTGGCTCTCTTGTACCTCACCGCCTCGAGACCGGACATACACTTTTCTCGTGTGTCTTTGTGCCTGCTTTGAGCTTCTCCTCACAGATCTCACCGCCAGCGGTGAAGCGCATCTTCGGTACCTTCGAGCTACCATTGACTATGGTATCGGTACTCTTCCTCATCCCTGCTCATCCCTTAGAGCCTATTCGGATGCGCACTTTGCCGGTGTAGGATAGATAGGAAGAGCACTTCGGCACCGCCAGCTCATTGGCACTTCTCTCGTTTCTTGGTCTTCGAGGAAGCATCCTGTTGCACACCCACCGCAGAGGCCGAGTACGTTGTCGCAGCCGATTCTTGTCAGAGCCAAGTGCTTTGGATGGTCTCGACTGCGGGACTTTGGGTTAGCTATCGATCGTGTTCCGCTCTTTGCGATAACACGCCTGCGATTAGCATTGCTAAGAACCCAGGCAAGACTCTCGGACCAAGCACATCGATATCGATATCATTTTCTTCGAGACCATGTAGAGAAGGGTGACATCGTGCTCCGGCCAGGAGAGTGACCACCGCTATCGATATCTTCACCAAGCCTTTGGATAGCACGAGGTTTTCACTCACGGGAGAGCTTGGGGTGGTTTGTCCTTACGGACTATTGTGAGGGGAGCTTTGGGCTTCATCGCTTTATCATATTAATTATGCTTCTGTATCCTTACTGTTGCATCGCATTTTCGGGTGCATTGGGTTTAGTCCTTCTAGCATAGGTTAGAGTGTGTCTCTCGTCGAGTGCTTAGACTTCTTGCTCTTATCTTGTGCTTTCGGGATAGTGTTTCTTATCTCACCAGGTTGAGCTCACTCACTTCTTCTAGGTTCTAGCGAGGGTTGGGCCACCCTGCAGATGGGGTACGTGTTTGCTCTCTAGTGTGTGTTTTTCTCGACAGCTGTTGTCCTCGAGTCATATGGGGTAGATAAGAGTTAGTCTGAGCCATAGTATCCTCTATATCTTATCTATGCTTTAAGGACTCGCTTTGTTTCGTGATTTATTTACCGACTTCTCGTTTTATTGCTTTGGTTTAGGGGGAGTTCATTTGAGAACTTCTAGATATTAATGTTGACATAACTCAACTTGAACTAAAAGTTGTATCTCAAGTTAAGGGGAGTGGATGTTCTTCATTTGATTTGTAACATAACTTAATGGAGCCTTGATTATTATCCTTTCATGACATGTTTTCATTATATTATATCTTGCCATGATTTATGCTCTATTGCTAATTTGATCATGACTTTATATGTGTAGTCAAGTCTTTGCCATGATAGGTTAATTAAAATGCTAAATTTTGACCTAATTCATGTCTTGTTCATATTTGAGACTAGTCAGCTTTGTGTTATCTTTTTATGGTTCTTGCCATGTCAAATAGGTGAGTTGAGTCTTGAATCTTAGTTGAGCAATAGATTGAGCTATATAGTTTCTTGATGACACATAAGTTAGTACAATCTATCAAAAAAAGGATCTCTTCGTGCGAAAAACCGATCTCACCAATTCCTTCTCATGAGACGGCTTGCCATTGCACAAGGCATGAACTCGGGAGATTTGATGACCAAGATCATTTCCTTAAGCTTCTTGCTTGGAATGATCGCATAAGGCTTGAGGTCTAGCACATGACAAAAATATGATTGAAAACAATCATGAGATCTCAAAAGAAAAATGTCAAAAGTGCTCAATTAAAAAATCAAAGTACTTCAACAATTGTATCATTCTTGAACAAATAGCACTCTAGTTGGCTCAACACTAGCTTCTTGATTCCATTTAGCTCATTGACATGGCTTGCATCATTTGTGGATATCATTAGCTAGACTAAAATCATGATTGACTTGACTTGCTAAGCACTTCAACTAAAATTCAGAATATGCCTTATATTGCTTAGCTTCTCTTTACATACTTAGTCATGATCTTTGTAGCATATTTGTATGATATGGCTTGATGTAATATATGTTGGTCATTTTGGATAATTCTCATGGCTCTACATACTTAAAAAAAATGATCAAATCAGCCTTTCATCCATTTTCATGATTTTTTCTCCTTCTGTCTTTCTTGATGGGTTTATTGTCAAAAGGGGGAGAATAGTGGTAGAAAAAGCCACTTGGGAGCTCTGAGGAAAACTTGTTCTTTCTTTTGCTCCTTCTGTCGACATGGTCATTAGCTTCACTCTTTACTTATGGACCATGTTAGACTCTTCAAACTCAACTTTGTGCTTTTTCGGTGTTTGTCAATATACTCATCAAGGGGGAGATTGAGAGACCATGTGGAGGTCATCCCATTGTGAGTGATGAGTAATTGACATCTGTTCTCAAAAGTCGAGTTTGAGTCGGTTTGTTCGGACCCGACGCTGCATGGTGCAACGGGCTCGGTCGGACTTTGGTCAAACTTAGTCGTATGGGTTAGGATGTATATTCTGATATTGCGACAGGTTTGATTTTGTTTATGCTATTTACGCGTTCATGTATCGAGCGGTGCTATGTGACGTGTTTTCTTGTCTGTGTGTCTGCAGGACAGCGAGGCGGAGTCGTGGCGAGACACGGTGGACCGGACTAGGCGCAGGTGGCGCTGAGGTCAGAACGGTCATGAGGTGTCGAAGACGACGTGGACTCGACGTGTTGCGGAGCGTGCGAGGCAAGGAGCGCGGAAGCTTCCCGGAAGGTGCAGGAGGGGCGAAACGGGAATTTCGCAAGGCTGCACAAGCGGGAGACGGCTCCGTTAGGGTTTAGTCGGTGTAACGGGTTGGAGACCCGTTAGCCAAGGGCTATAAATAGAGGTGAGGGGCTGCATACCCCTTAGGACACTTGTGAGCTTATTCATATCTTTGTGTGTGTTGTGTTCCTCCCAAGAAGCATGTGAAGCTCTTGGTGTTCTTGAGGATTGAGAGGGAGAGGATGTATTGAGTAACTTGTAATCATTCTTCTTGATCTAATGTCCATGCGTATGGGGACTCTTTTTGGTTGAAGAAATGAAATCTGAAGTTCTTTCTGTTCTTCGTTGTTTTTCTTTGGATGAACTCATGGCTTTGTAATTACTTCTCTTCTTTCTTGTTTCTGTTGGAACTAGTTTAACTTTGCTCTTTTGAGGAGTTGAGGAGTGAATGGAGTTAACAGAGGTGTTTCTGGTTCTTGTCTCCATATCTTCGTGAGAGTTGCGAGCAAAGTTGTGGTCCTGTTCTTCTCCAGTTTCAAGTATGTGTTTCTTGGTGCGTGAGTCGGCCGTAGAACAAACTAATGTAACCATTCTTGTCTTTGTGTGAATCGAGATGTTTTAGATGATCCGCCTACCTTGTCTCGTTGATTGATCAATGGTCTATTGCATTCTCTGTTCCTTGTTATTCCTTCTTTTTTCGCTCTTGTCAAGAATCTCTTTTACGACCGTGAAACCGGTATTTGGGCAAGAATTTTCCCTCACCAAGGCTTCTTTTCTTAAGTCTCTACAGCTTGATGCTTCCATTTCTCTTTTGTGCTGTTTTGCTTTGGCTGCAGTTTTCTTCTTTTTGTGCCATGTTCTAGCTGCTCGAGTGAAGTTTCACTTTGCTTCCTACTGCTTTAAAAATCTTTGCTTGCTAGCTTTAGGCAGACTTTGCGATCAGATTACATCTTTTCTTTTGATCGCTTTACTTCTTTCGCTCTCTGTGCCTACTTTGTTTTCTGAAATCAGAGCAGCGTCCTGTGCTTCTTTTTCGCCTTCGCTTTTGCAGAAGACAAGTCCATTCTCATGTCTCGGACAAAAGTGAAGCAATATTGTCGCTAATTCTTACCACGCTCGATTCTCTCACGATTCAAGTTTCGCTTTATCCGAAAACCTCCACGCATGTGTACTAGTAAGCCTTCCCGCTGTTCTTAATTTCAGCTTGTCGTCTCGCTATTTCATCTCTCTACCGGTGAAATCTTGATTTCTTTTGTCGTGGCAAACAATTCACCGGTTTTCTTTGCCATGGCAGATTTTCCATTGCTTTCTTGCCGTGATGCAAGTTCTTATCGTGGCATTGTTTTAATCTGTTTTCTCTGACGTGGTAATATTCTACTGATATTTTCGTTATCATGACAATGCCTTGAGCTCTATTTCTTCAGTTACTTTGTTTTGAGCTCAGTTGTCTTTTGGGGGTCGATTTACTAAAAAGGCACCATTCACCCCCCCTCTGTTGCCATTTCGGTCCTACAGTTTCTCATTATGCATAATATATATCCCTATTACCAGTGTGTGCACTAGCTTTTTATGGACTAGTACGATTGACACAGAGGATCTAAATGTGTTGTTTTTAGGTCCAACAAGTCAGTTATCTTCTTCTTGCCTCAAGGCCTGTTCTCATCCTCCTTAGCTTCCGAGTCCAAGTTGCTCAAGACCAGTGCTCAAGAGCGGACGAACCTGGTGAACTACCTTGCGGTAGTTGCACTTCTTCTTCGTGTCCTGAGGTGGTGAGTGCTTGCGGTATTCCTTCTCCTCCATCTCCTTGCCCTTGAGCTTAGGGCAGTAGGCTCAAATGTGGTTGAGATTACCACACTTGAAACACCGGACTAGACCTCCTCCTCCACCACCTGTCTTTCTCAACCTCACATTGCTTAAGGTTCTAGTAAATTTGGTGGATAGGAGAACTAGGTCATCCTTGAGAAACTACTCAGGCTGATCATCACTCATAGCATGAAGAGTTGATAAGGAGAAACCAAAAGGAACTGATGGAGCTGATCTAGAAGAAAGGCTCTCAATAGGATCAGTCACAAGTGCTATCGACTGTGACTTGTCCTTGTGAGAGAGAAAGTCAATCTCATGAGTCTACAACCTTGAATAAAGCTTATCCAAGTGAGCTCGCTCATGACAACAATATCATTGATGGAAGCGACTTTTATCTCCCAAGCCGACATGTCCAAAGCTCCAACAGTTGTCATGCATTGTCATAGTTAAAAAATGTTACACCGACGGCACGTAAGTTACTAAGAATCTTGTGAAAGTGAGAGAAGCACTCATCCAAAGTTTCTCTAGGTCTAATTTCAAACTTCTGATACTCTTTCTTGAACTAATTATAATGCACCTCTTTGATAGTAGTAGACCTCTCATGATAATCAGTGAGGGTCTACCAGATATCATATGCTGAAGGCAAATGAGACACACGGTCAAACTCATTTATGCTGAGTCCCTAAATAAAGAGGTTCCTTACCTTATGTTTGCCTCCACATCAGAAAGATTTGCCAGTGTGTCCTGATCATCCTTAGGAATAACATAGGAAGTCTTTACTTCTTCCCAGATTGTGTAGCCTTGGGCCTGAATGTAAATAGCCATGTTTGCCTTCTAATATGGGAAGTCGACCACACTGAAGACAGGTGGCTTGGTGAAACACCTATTTGATGACATGGCTTTTAAGACTAGTTAAGATATATGAGAAAGAGCTTAACTAGGCTCCGATACCACTTGTATGACTAGTGCCGGCAATCAACAGAGGGTGAATGATTCCAAAATTTTTCCCCTTTCAGTATTAGAATCTTTACTCAACAACTATGACAGTCATCAAGTTTAGATTACACCACTTAGACTTGGCACGACATAGCAAGAAACCTGAGCCAACAAAAATCAACACCTTCAGCATGGTCAATTAGACCACAAGTCAATGAGAGGTTTGACTGCAACCAGCCAGTCTGATCGCCAGTGTGAGGCTAGTCTGACTGGTTCCCTGTTCCCTGTCTGAAAACCACTCAGGACAAAAGCTCAAATCTCAAGAACTTCCCAAATCTCATCCAACACTTCCAAATTTTATGTGAGACTTGATCAAGCTATCAAGAACCTAAACCAATCAAGAATCATAAGGTTCTTGGGCTCAAGTCCACTGAATCTAAGATAATCGAATCTAGATCATAAGAACACAAAAATCCCAATAAGGTAAATCAAGCATGGGATTGAGCTAAAACCCAAATTAGCTCTTGCTAATAAGGATCCAAGGAATGAAAACTTTTAGATCTATTCTCACATATCCTAGTAAGATAAATCAAGCATGCGATTGAGCTAAAACAACCACAAACACAGAATCTTCAATTAAACTCAAGAACAAGCAAAACCAAGCAAGAACACAATCAAGAACAAGATTGAGATAAAGCTTCTGTTGATTCAGTAGAGGAAGATGTTTACAACTTCATGGATGTTTACAAAGTGTACCCACAACACCACTCTATCCCTCTCTCAAACTTTCTCTCTTTCAACCATGGAATGAGACAAAGGTGGAAGATGAAACCCTAACCCTAGAATCCTTAGAATCTAGCCACCTCCTCTCCTCCCCACTAACTAACTAACACATACACACACACACCCTTAACAGGTCCAATCCATTAAGGAAAATGGGGAAACATGTCAACCCCAACTAGCACAGTTTTACATACTCACACATGTTTTTCAAAGCGCTTACAAGACTCAACCAGCTAACACCTTATGGATTGATCCACTTGCAATTCTAGCCCTCCTTAACCTAAACCGCTTCTTCTTTGTGCCTCCTTATGTCATGGTTTTGATCAAGCTACCAACTCTAGTATTTGGCCAACTATAAAAATGCCCCTAACGAAGCTTTTAGGCACCTTCACTTGACTCCATCGTTGCCTTCACCTCAAAGCATATCTGTATGCTTTAACACGTCATCCGTAGTGTCTAATAACTAGCCATCATGTCTTCACGCATATGGTCTCCCTCGAACTGTCTCTACGTGCATCAGTTTCGTCACTTGGCGCACCATATGCACTAACTCGCATCCCCATGATCCTTGTCTTTTCTATGCTCCCACTTGAGCCACATAGCCTTACCCAGACTTACATGACAACTATAGACCTCAGCTCTCCCACCTAGTCCTGGTCCATTACCACCCACCACTATGTCCTCCAAGCCACCTGTACATCCAAAGAGCAAGATACCATATTGAGTTCAAGTTCTATGCACTTGGTTCACATTAGTCAAACCAATGCATCATGCAATGCAACACAACCATGATTGAAGAACCAAGATCAACCCAAGATCAAATCTCCCAAATTCACCCAATTTTTTAGAAATTCATTTCCCTACCGATCTAACCACCACCACCTTGCCGATCTGACCGCCATGGTCTAGCCGATCAGATTGCCCCCTTTTCTTGGATAAGTCCTCAAATAAACCTTCTATAGAAATTTCGGGAAAACACTATCTAGTTTTACCTCACAACTCTATTTTCAATGAAACCTAGTGCAAACTCATCACCAAACAATCTCTCACATTAATTTGGTCAAGAATCTCCAAAACTCCTCAAACTTTCATAGGCCAGCCTGACCGCTCATCCTTACTGATCTGACTGGCATGTCCCATTTTCAGCCAAGACCAACTCGACCGGTTTGATCGGCCCTGCAGGGCAATCAGACCATCTCACTGCTAGGTGCACTGAAATTTGAGGTTCTTTTTTGCAAAAACAAAATTCAACTCGATAAATGTGCCAATTGTTTAACACATATTAACCAATGACATCTCACATGGTCTCTCACATTGTTTGCCTTCACAAACATATTTGCTCTTGTTGGAAGATTGAACCTCAGTCTCCAGCCTGCTTCTCATTCATCTGCCTCTTTCGAGAGCTGTTCATCCATTGTTTAATTCCTGGTTTATTCCTTTCAGAGTCATCATCTTTTTCTGGTTCATTATTAGATTCCTAATGTTTCTTGTTAGAATCGACATGTTGCTTAGAATCTTGTTCTCTAGAAGTGTTATACCTAGTAGGGGCGGACCGTCCCTTCAGGCACCCCTGCCAGCCAAGGCTCGGGGCACCTAGAGCTTCTACTGTATATAGAAGGAAGAAGAGGCCCACCCGCCTAGCCCACCATGCCACAACAAGTGGCAACTCATCCAGCCATCAAGCATGTCTGTCCCTCTCTCCCCAATTGACTAACCCTAGCTTATGGATCGTGGTGATGATTAGAGTCTTAGGCAGTGTGCGACAGTCGCACAACGACGTTGGCCATTGGTTGGAAGGTCAGACCGGCATGAGCTGATAGAGAGAGTTGGCTCATCACGTGAGGCCGTGAGCTGGTGCTGGGTAACAAGCGTCAAGTGACACGGCGGCAAGTAAAGGCACGTAATGGTGTACTAGCCGACCGAAGCGGCGCCAGGGAGCAACTACCATGTATTGTCCTGCACAGCGCTGGCCACTGGGTTGGTTCATCAAAATTCCAAGTTCAAATCGAAAGGCAAAGGTAAGTAAATAAGGAATTAAGCAATGCTACAAGGGGAATTGAAGAAATTAGTTGAAATTTTAAAATGGATGGATTGTGATTTGTGATTGGTTGATTTGTTATATTTGAAGAGCTATTTTAGCATTGTGATGACCAACTCAACCCAAAGTACCGGTGCAAGCAGAAATGTTGTAGTAGATAGAGAAGCGCAAGTAGACAATGTTGAAGCTATCATGTGTGGTAGCTGGAGCGCAAGTTGATGTTCAATAATTTGGAATTTTGGTGACAAATTGTTGTGTAAACTTCGTTAATGAGGTGCCATCTTCTATATTCTACCTACATTTTTATACTAGTTGAATGCTCGTGCTTTGCTACAGATAAAAAATTATATTATCCCAATACGTCGAGTCACTATTGTTGGGATAGGCATATCATGCCTCCGCACCCTCAGCTTTACCATGCACCCTGTAGAGTTATATTGTTTTTTCTTGTTAGAGAAGTTTTAGGGTGGTGAAATTTATTTTTTTTGTTTGATTACTTTTTTCTATTTAGAGATTTTTAGGGAAGTACAAAAAGTGGTTATATTAAATAAAAAAAGAACACTTTGCCGCTCTAAAGCATCAAATTAAAAGAGCTAAGAGACTCTTATAACATTATAACATCAAATAAAATACTGAAGAGAGTACTTTGGAAGAACCTATATAGGTCTACTCTTATACAATATACTTGAGATTCTATCTTTGCCTCATGTATAATTTTCTTAAACAATCCCAAAAACCAGGCCCACATATAGCATTTTTTACTAACTTAATTATTATGCCATGAGAAACAAATGAAAAGATAAATCTAATGTGAATAACATTTTTTCCTTTTATTTTTAATTTGAGGCTGGCCCAAAAGCCAGAATTGTTGCATTGTAGCCTGACAATGCGAGAGTGCTATGTGAATTAGGCTACAGATTAAAATATTGGACCAAGCAATTATGATACAGATTAGACCCCATGGGTCTTGTGACCCTGCAATCAATTAGGCTACATATTATATCAGAGTTTTAACTAAAATTGAATTAAAGAAGCTCGACAGGAACAATATCCCAATAAGCATTGTCATCTGAATTTAAACATTCTAGTAAAAAAGATACAGAAAGATGCACCACCAATTCTTCAATTTAGTCTCATGCAACAAAAAAGCTTGAATTCAAATTTAGTAAAAGAAAGATATAAAAACAAGAACTTAACTCCGCATACCATGCAAGCTAGGTAGTTATGGGCTCACAGCTGATACAGAGACAACTACTTGATTCTTTATCGGGCTAGCAATGTATCTGGTAGTAAGATGATGATCGTCAATTTGTCATGGCAGAGATGGCCGGCTGGAAATGATGCAGCAATCGGCGACGAGAGACCAGTGGTGATGCAGCAACAGGCAGCAATGATAAATTCAATGAAGAACCTATTGTCCTCTGGGATGCAAATGAAGAACTATTTGGCATTATCTACTTCTCTAGTGGTGATCTCCGGCTGCCATGACTTTTTGGCATTATCTACATCTGGCTGCCATGACTTTTTGCTATGATTATTGTCGGCTTGTGGCATTTGGAGGGAGGACGACCAGGGGGTTAGGAGGAATATCTGAAGAAAGAAGGTCAGGGGATGCGATGATTGTGACTTTGAAAGTTCGAACTATAGGTAGTGGTTATGAGAATTCAATCATGCATGGGATAACAATCCACCCTGATTACATCACGTGGTCATCAACTCCTCTACATGGCACCACGAGTAATTATTTTTAACTTTAAGAGATACTTTTCTATTGAGAGAGCAGACGACGACTACCAACTCTAATTTTTATAATAGTAAAGATAGTCAAATGCGGATTATAGTTTTAAGTTTCAGATAGTGCCATATGTTCTTATCAATATGATTACAACATGGATTGTGTATGTCTTCCTTTGCTATTGAATACTACTATTGGATCTTTTCACCATATCTAAATTTTAATTCTAGGTTTGCCACTGACACCTCGTGATGATACCACAACCAACACACCAAAATTAGTAGTTCAAATTTCTTGATGAGTTAGGAAAACTAATCGTTCTCGTTCATCTCACACGTAAGTAATAAGAAGTAACTGGTATAAAATTTGGATAGCAGAAGATCATATAAGGTTACCCTGTGGAAATCTCATCTTGGGAAGCAGTCGCGCTATCCACGTCAGCCATAATACGCTTAGTAGCAAAAGCAGCAGACGACGAAGAGGAAGGGCTTGCTCAAGGCTTCTAAAACAATTTCGGCTTCTAAAGATTATTTTTTCGATTTTTCTACAGTAATTAGCCTTTAAACGAAGTATCTTTTTAAGACAGTGTCTACAAGTTAATTATAGTACACATTGTAGTGATTTCATTTATATCAGCCAAAACCGCACGTGAGTTTCTGTTACTCCATACTCTCTCACAAATAGTTCAAAAGACATAAACCGCAACTAAAAACCATAAGCCGAACCTTAAAAGAAGAGCCCCATAAGTCCGATTTATGCCTTTTTTGTGTGTATTGTGACTGTAAAAGTATTGTACCGGCTGGTAGTTTTTTTATAAGTAAAGAAATGAGAAAAATAATAAAAAATGTAGAAAAATAGAAAATACCGCTATATCTTTTAGTATAATGCAAAGGAATAAAGAAAACAAAAGAAAAACTAATAAAAGTAGAAATTTAGAAGCCAGAAAGCTAAAACCCTTTTGAGCAGGCTTTTAAGAAGCTGGTTTGTCAGGCTTGTAGCCGTGCTTGTAGTAACCATGCTCATCGAAGAGGCTTTCGTACACGTCGCAACGTTCGCCCTAGTGGTTATCGAAACGAAATCTCTGCTCCCCCGTCCTGGCGCAAGAAATTAGGGGAGACAATTCGTTAGATTCTTTTCGCGTTATCGCATGAACAAACCGAAAGGAAAATGCAGGCCTAAAAACTAATGAAGACGGTAGCAGCGCGCAGAACACAGCACTTGTTAACTGCTCCAGTCCGCATGCATCTAATCACGGACCAAACTAAGCAAGATATCGAAACCATATATACTAGTTTAATGCCCATGAGATGCTACGTAAAAATCTTCATATGAATCAGCACGCCAATCTAATGTTTTGATGGGTCTGATCTGTGTTATGCTCTCGGCTCCGCCGTAGCACCTATTCAAGCTCCGTCCCAAGCTCTGCTGCAAAGCGTGGCTTACACCATATTCTCAGCTAAGCATCGGTATTGTCATATTACCTATGACCTAATTAGACCATATTGACAGTGATGAATAGGATGACCTGGCAGCATCACCATCTATTGCAATATTATTCATCGGTGGTGACTGAAAAGCAGAGAGATATGAGGGAACGAGGAAGATATGTATAAAAAAATTATTGGAGGCAAAAAATTAGTAGTTAATTTGTTTTTACGAGGTGATTTTTTGTTAAAATTTTTTTAAAATAAAAAAGAATGTGAGAGGAGAGACGAGGGAAGGTGAAGAACCTTCACTCTTTCTTCTATGGGTCTGTTCTCAAAACCAAAAACCATAAGCCGTACCTATAGACCCTATATAGCAAAAGGCATAATAACAAGAAAGGGCAACTGAATAATTAGAGTAGGCCCAGGCCTTCTCAAAGCCTGCTATACTATAGAGAGGGCCGGGCCACCCCTCACGAATATTGGCGCCGCCGCCCGCCCGTCCGTCCCTTCCTTTCTTCTCCCCCAATCCAGCTCTGGCTCCAACTTCGCGGCGACCTAAAACATAAACCCATAAACAAATAAATTATTTAAAGAAAAGAAGCACAGGAACAAGAAGAAGAAGCTAGCTCTCCTCCCCCCGTCTCCGAACCACTCGCGATCCCGAGATCAGGTTCGTCCTTTCGCCACTTGATCTCCGCCCGTCCGTGCGTGATTTGTTTCCTTTGCACTCGACTCGCTACAAATCAATCGGCTCGGCTCGGGGGATTGGATTTCTGGGGTTTCCGTCCGTGGCGATTTCTTCCCTAGCTTTGTTTTGCTAGATCGGGGAGGACACTGCTGCGGAACCGAGGTAGATGATGCCCTAGGACGCGGAGCAGGGGGTGCGGATAGGCTGCGGCCTGCGGTGATTTCGGAGTTGGTTGGCGCGATCTTAATTTGTTCCTGGTTGTGGTGCAGGATGGTCGGATCCATGGATCTCCCTGCCAAGGGCGGCTTCAGCTTCGACCTGTGCCGCAGGAACGGCATGCTGGAAGAGAAGGGCTTCAAGGTCCCCGGGTTCAGGAAGACCGGGACTACCATTGTCGGCCTCGTGTTTCAGGTGAGGCCTTGCTCTCCTGCCAGCAGTGTGTTTTCTGGTGTTCACTGCTCAGTGTGCCTGCCTCGTGCGCATTCCAGCTCTTAGCGTATGCAAATTTCATGAGCCTGAACGATATTGGATAACCAGGGCAGTTTACTAGTTATCATGTGAGCTACTGCAGCCCTTTTTTAGGAGTACAATTTGACCCTGGAAATTCTGTCTGATAATAACATGTTAACCCTGTGCCGTGGCACATACCACATTCAGCTATATGTGGATGATAAGTGTCTTCCAGAATGATATATTTGCTGTTGGATAGTGTACAAGTTTGGTGTCATTATTTGTTTATGCTTAGCCTCATAGTAGTTCTGAGTGCAGTAATAATGGATGAAATATTGTGCAATACATATGCCTTCAGACTTACGTCTTTCTATGGTTGTCATGAAGAATTGGCTGATATAAGTTGGATTAATAAAAATATGTTTTATAACTAGGATGGAGTTGTTCTTGGGGCAGACACAAGGGCAACCGAGGGACCTATAGTTGCTGATAAGAACTGCGAGAAAATTCACTATATGGCACCAAACATATATTGCTGTGGAGCAGGAACTGCTGCTGACACTGAGGCTGTAACAGGTAAAGAAGAACTCATTGACATCTTGATAGCAGAAAGAAAGCAAGCTAGTAATAGATCAATCTCCAACCCTCATTTGTTTCCTTGAATTTCTTTATGTATCTATCACAAAAAACATCAGCATGTTTGCTTTTACTCCAGATATGGTCAGCTCCCAGCTACAGCTTCACCGTTATGCAACTGGTCGTGAGTCAAGAGTTGTAACTGCTCTTACACTACTGAAGTCACATCTTTTTAGGTGCTCTCACTCACACACGCATTAGCACAATTCCAGTTTACTGCAAACATCTCACATGTTTATGCCATTATGTTATAGCTACCAAGGTCATGTCAGTGCTGCCCTTGTTCTTGGCGGAGTAGATGTTACTGGACCGCATCTACACACTGTGAGTAACTGAGTATAATTGTTGTTGAATTTCTGATAACAGAGATATAGAGTAGTGTTGTTAAATATTTGAATGCACAGGTCTATCCGCACGGCTCCACGGATACTCTTCCTTTTGCCACGATGGGCTCAGGATCCCTTGCCGCAATGTCGGTGTTTGAATCAAAGTACAAAGAAGGCCTCACAGTAAGTGGACAATGCAACAGTTCCTGTACTTAACTATGTGGATAATATGAGTATTGCCATACGACTATATGAAGTGACTCAAGTAGCATTTGTGGATCATAATGTTTGTTCTATTTGCAAAAACTAATATCATATATTTTTTTATGTTTTATGTGTATTTACTTAATTCAGTTTTATCCTCTAGAGGGAGGAGGGAATACAACTTGTATCCGAGGCAATCTGTGCTGGTATCTTCAATGACTTGGGTAGTGGCAGCAATGTGGATGTTTGTGTAATAACCAAGGTATGTAAGTTCTGTTTTGTTACCTGAAATGGACAGACACTATCTGCAAATGTTAACAAACACAGATAAATACTTTACATTTTCCCGAAATGGACAGACACTATCTGCAAATGTTAACAAACACAGATAAATAGTTTACTTTTTGGAGAATGAACTTCCAAACTATGTTCATGGCATTTTATTTGTCTACTACTCTATTTTGATAGTCTTTGTTGTGCATGGTTGACTTACACTTCTCGTTGTAATTACTAGTAAGTCAAATGCTCAATTGAATTATCTGGTCTGGTTTCCTTTCATTCAATTGCTCAAGTCAGTAATATATTACACTGCATTTTGCCTTTTACCATGTGGTAGAAGCCTTTGTGCAAATCGTAGGATGCCGACCTATGTGATTTTCAGCCGGTGATATGCAGTTGCATTTGGCTGTCTAGGTACCCTCAGTACCAAAAATAAGGCCAGATGTTTATATTTGCAATCTTCAGAAAGCAGTAGAGCATGTTCGGTTTGATTGAAGCACCCGAAGATGTTCTTATTATTTTGCTTCAAAGTAGTACTGCGTGTTTTTATTTCCCCTGCTTCACTAACGAAGTCTCCTGTTAACATTACCAGGGGAAGACAGAGTACTTGAGAAACCACCAGCTGCCAAATCCAAGGACATACGTTAGTTCGAAGGGATACAGCTTCACCAAGGGGCAGACTGGTAAGTGTATACAATGTTGCAGAATATATAGAGAGAAGCTTGAGCGATACGAAGTTATGTATTATCCTTTTCTTATTTGCAGAGGTATTGTCCACTAAGATCACACAGCTGAAGCCGAAGGTTGAGGTCACCGAGGGCGATGCAATGGAAGAGTGATCTTATGTTACATTTGGACAAGCAGTCATGTTCAGAATGTTTGCTATTTTTTCTCAGTGGAGCTGCTAGAAGAAAAAAATTGGATGTCTTTTGTTGTACTTGCTGAACTTAATGCATACCTTTATGCTAAAGATGTTTCTGATGCTGACAGATTCACGAGCGCTTGTTGATCCTGATGTAAGCATGCTAGACTGTGCTGCTAGTGCTTGTGCTATTGCATGTGTACTGCCGTCTCGTTGTAGATGTTGCAGGGGTGTCTGTTCCCTAATACGAATGTGGACTATCTATCTATCTGTACCAATGTGATAATCCAAATTGATCCATAAAGCAATTTGGAGGTGTAATGACTCATAATTAGCTGGAAACAATGGCATGTCAGTGGAATAGATATGTTACCAATCTAATCGTTTAGGTGGATGATCAATTAGTCAATTATGGCTCACATAATGATCAACATCATCGACATACCGTTATTTAATTGCAACAGAAGCATTTCAGCTACTGAGAGTGACAATGATCAATTCAGATACTGAGAGTGAGCAGCTGCAATCAGGGCAGCTCCAAGACCCGACCCATCGTTCGCAAACTTGACTGACACCGACTTGGACGCCTCCTCGCCGAGCAACTCGCTCAGCGTGCTCTCCAGGCACTGCCAGAATTCGGTGTAGTGCTCGAAGAGTCCACCGTCGATGGCGATGACCGTCTTCCGGTCGTCGCCGGGGGTGCCTCTCCTAATCTTCGTGAGGATCTCAACAATCCCTGCTGCAGCCAGCCGGGCAGACCTACTGGTGGCAATGTCGCAGATTTCGACAACCATCTTCCTCGTCTCTAAGGACGTGCATTTGATCTTCAGGTTTTCTTCCAGCTTTTCGGCACCAATCCTCAGATCAGGTGTGCCATCATGGCGCATCGCAGAGATATCGGTAGCCCTCAGGATGAAGCGAGTATTGAGCTTGGTACGTTTGACATTGCCGAAAATCGAAGACTGCGAGGAGATTTTAAGAAGCACCCTCCTTACTATTTCGCCTAGGTACATCCCTGAAATCAACTTCTCGAAGATCTGAACAAACTATAGTTACTGACAATGTTAGTAAAGCTTTAACATGAATTGAGAATTATGCACATCTTGTGGAGAAACCTGCCTGCTCTCCAGGATTTAAGCTCTCCTCATCTAATGCCTGATCATAGTCCGTGATCGGAAGACACGATGAGTAGAAGTTTCCCCATTCTGTATTGATAACCTGAGATGCGGAAAGTACAGTGAGACGATTGCGAAAAGCAGAGCAGTGATTTTGGGCAGTGGGTATGCACTAGTTACTTGAAGTGAAAATTTGTCTTTGAACCTTACCATGTTTCCTGATTTCGGCAACTCGCCTTCCAACTTTGGTATGGCATTAGCCTTTTCAACGTATGCGGCATTCGAATCGGTACCTAATATCATGCCGACGACGACATCGTCGTAGTAGCAGCCCGCAGCCAGCGTCCCAACAGTGTCATTGATCTGAACCATAAACAGGTTAATGTCAAAATGTAGTCCCAACATAAGAACAGATTTTGTTAGTTTGTGCTGACACAAATAAGATCAGATCAGGTCGGAGAACTACTAACCAATTGTTAGTGATATGCCCTAGAGTCAATCATGAAGATGATTGTATCACTTTTATGTTTATGAACATTTGAATAAAATGTTATTTTGTTTCTTGAATAAATATCTTTCATATTGATCAACAAGTATGTGACTTGTTCGTGAAACTCTTTATTCGTGTTTTGATGTTATTCTAAATTATCTATGATCTTATATCATTATATAGGACGGTTATGATTTGTAGATCAGCACATATATTGATTGATGATTATGTTTCACGGATCTTGGATATGAGATATCAAATCAATAATATGGACACGTGTTAGAGAACATGATGTTGGATTGACCCATCATGAGGCATGCAAGAATTGTTATATTCTTAAGTGTCATCAGTTGGTCTCACACATAGTGTATGTAGGATTCTTAGACCTGAGGTTGTTTTTGTTTCCTACATGTGTAATAGTTTACTTAAAGATTATCAAACACTACTCTGTAACTGGGTATCAATAAAAGTAGCTTTCGGGTTTGCTATGAAACATGCAGAGGAATATGAGCGATTAAGATGAAATTTGCCTCCTTCTATATAACAGGAGAGATATCTGTGGGCCCCTCGATATGGTTGGATTAAGAAAGTGCATGGTCATGCCAAATGTGGTTGAGAAGTCAATCATAACTGAGTAATCCACTACAGGTTCGAGTCAAGGATCGAGTAGGATGGCACGTTTCTCACTTTGAGTTCGATTTGATATCATGAGCACTATATAGGTTCGTCCGATATTATCTCTATGTGTGTTTGGGAGTCGTTATGCCCTGATAGGGACTGCTACTGACTTGTGGGCCGGAAAGGAGTTTACGGTCCATGGCCAAATACACATGAACCTCAGGGTCACACACTGAATTGGCTGGAACGATAAGGGGTCGGATAATAGTTTCCAAGTGGGATTCGGTCTTTACTTGTATTGGATATGGATCCGATTGGAGGTTATATAAGGAGAGGTGTGGGGGCTGAGGGAGGCATCTCGAAAGTCGAAACCCTAGCCGCCAACTCTCATATCCCCTGCCGTGCATGCTGGTGCTAGCACATCGATGCACGGTGCTCCATCCCTAGATGTGTGGAGTTTGGTAGAGGCGTTGCTATGACTGCAGCGCTGATCGGGACGATCACGAGGAGGAGACATTTGGACGGAGGACGTTTGACTACTATCGCTACACCGGCACGCTCTTTGTTGAATCGGCTGCTTCAACCCTACTTCCGCTGCACCGCGCGTCTAGTGGTAATGATCCATAATCTCTTACTCGCATGGCTTCCTGGTTTACACGGTAGAAAATTTTTAATCTACGCTAATATAGCCCACCCATATCCTAACACCAATGCAGACATGCACATGTCAAGACCTTGCTTCTCCATGGTCGTCTGCAGTTCAGTGACTACATCTTCGTCGACCTGTCAGACATATTCCAGACAAGTTGTAATTTCAGAAATACTCCCTCCGTTTTTTACTTGATTTTTTTTGACTTTTTATGGTTTCCGAGATACGACTTTAACCACTATATTTTATAACTTTACACTAACATATATTAGTAAAATTACAATATTAAAAGTATTTTTAACGACAAATCTAATAATGTAACTTTCGTATAGCTAATATAGATAGTTTTGAGTCTATTAGCAATCAAACTTTAAAAGGTTTGATGGCATGGATTCTAGGAACCTAAGTAAAAAAGAACAGAGGGAATAACAACTTTCTGAAACAACGATATAACTCTGACAAAAGATTCCTTTCGCATAAGAAAGTGTAAAACAAATACTACTTTCTCAGTTTCCCTATATTTATTCAAGATCTCGAGTATCCGTTTCAATATATTCGTCCACTAAGTGAATCTAGAGTGCAGTTATTATTTTTCCCACTCACTATTCCTACTTAAATACCTTAAAAGAGACTAGGTGGTTGTGTTATATCATTTAATAGGTATATATTGTTATTTTTCATTAACCACTCTCTCCGGTCACAAATACATGTCATGTCATTTAAGATATCGACATGTTATTCAAAACATAACTTTGACTACTAATTTCTATTGTAATATATTTATAAAACATAATAAAATTATAATATTACGAAAATACTTTTCGAGATAGATCTACACGTATGATTTTCACGTATCTAATTTAAATATTTAAAAATATAAGTCAAAGTTTCAAAAGTTTGAATGACATTTATTTGTGACTGCAGGAAATATTTTTTAGATTTAGTGATTCTTAGCATGTGTGTACAATGGTATACGTAGGTTGTGGACAAACATAGTGAAACAAAGATAGTACTAGATTTGTTCTAACATAGAGTGACAAATGGATTTGCGAATGTATCACAGAATTCAGGGTAATTAAAACTTATGGCATCATCGATCGAGAACGCCTTGGTCTAGTGGCGGAGCCAGGAGTTCACAGAGCGTCGGGCCCAAAACTAAGAGGCTATAAGCAGTGGCGGACTCAGAAATGATACAAGAGGGGCTAACGCCTAGTAAGACATGTTAAACTACATAGTTGTTAATACCTCTTGAACTTCACAGGGTCTAAAAAATATGATTGCCTCTTGTAGCAAGCATTGACTACAAAATTTTCCCAAGGCTCCTTAGAAGAAGACAGGGAGAGGGATATACTATCACAGGCCCTAGAAAACAAGTAGGACCTAGGGCACACACGAGGCTTGGTGGTTTACGTACCTTAGAGGCACAGATTCCCAAATGACTCCGAGGCGTATAGGAGTAGGAAGAGATCCAAGGCCTATCACGATGAATAAATAAAACAGAAACTTTGCGCATAACTTGAGGAACAACTATCTGCCTCACTTCAAGGAGAGATAGATTCATTGAGGGAAGAATTGAGACAAGTCCACGACCAATTGTAACGCACCCCGTTAATGTAGTACCCAGTCCCCCTCAATGTCAGAATAGCTGCACGTCCATGCCAATTACTGAACATAGCAACGCCTACTTACCCATTGATAATATCCAGGTAATGTACCTCTCTAGAATGCTACATAGATAGACCTGCTGGACGTCTTAGCTCATCGTATATCGTTATATATGTAGGAGCCCATGTCTTGCATCCTTAGAGTCAGGCTTGTTGGCTCCATTCCAATTGACGCTGGGCAGGGGATGGCGTATACATGGCTGTCAGGGACGCTGGTCCACGATGCCCAACTAGATACCAATTTTATGAAGGTCCAAGTATACATGATTAATGATGTTTTCAGGACTGTCCCTCTTAAGAAGTCCCCAAATGAAGAGATTATAACATAGGGAATGTCGTCCACACATTCATCCAGTGGCCCCAAAGGGACATTGCCCTTGACTCATCCATGCCGCGATCTCCACATCCAGTGGCTCAAGAGGGATATCACCCTGGACCTGTCACATTGGCTCCCGTGGCTCCACCTCAAGCTCCGCTTTAGAAGCCCATTGCATCGACTCCCGTGGAAACACCGCCAAAAATGTATCCCAAGCGAGGCACTAAGACCCAACCGAAGAAGATTAAGGCACCTCCCGGGGCAATGGAATTTCATTCTCAGAGTGTCATGGTCCCCGAGTCACAATTTCCCAGGTTTAGACTGGTTTGTAATACTTTGTATACTTAGTACATGCAGAGGTCCAACATGAAGTCAAACTGGCATAGTGGATTCACCATGAGATACATGGCGGCGCATTTCCTCCATGACTCAAGCTACTTTGTCATAACCTTCGACGACTTATTCTTACTATTCAACCTCGACGAACTCGACGCCTCAATTCTACGATACTAGACACTGTAAGTGCACTCTATAATCATGTTCTACATTCATGTAATACCGATAATATTTTAACTCATTGGTTATGTATAGATCCATGATCAAACAAGTCCGACGACGGCAAGAACTGGTGGGTTTCCTCAACCCACACTTAGTCTCTGAGAAATCCATCAACGATAATGCATCCTTCGTCCAAAATTACATAACAAGGGGGAATGATTGCTCACAGTGACAAGGAGTACATCATTGGATTCTGATCATGATTGTACCAAAGTGGAGAAAGATAATATATCTTGATTCCTTACTTAATGGCAACAACGACTTCACCCATGTGCAACAAGCAATTGACAGGTAAACTCATTTCCTCCATACATAACTCTATTGTAATCTTTCCTTCGTTTGCAATGGCTAAGGCTAACTTTATAGAATCGCGTAGGTCATTCAGTGCTTATGTTGCCCAGGGAGGGAGACACAAGGAATCCAGCGCCACATCGCGACACAGGATGCGATTTTGGGTACCCGCTACAACACAACAATCCTATGTCACACTTCGTTATAATGCTTCTAGAATTGACAATATCTACATATGTAATTCTATTTTTACAATGCCACCAGCAGCTACAGGGCAACGTATGTGGATTCTACGTTTGCCGCCATATGAAGGATATCATGAATGTTAAGACGAATGATCCAGAGGTTGTTCAACCTGCCAATAATTATTTTGTAATTATCAATATATATATATATATATCTGTGTGTGTGTGTGTATGTGTGTGTATATATATGCGCTAATGAAATTAACTACTCCTAGCGACAGCATGTGGAATTCGACGAAAATGCAATCGATCTTGACAAACTCGCCGAAATAAGAGAAAAGCACTCCCAATTCTTGATAGCAAAGGTCATAAACAACACTGGAAAATTTCACCCTAGCAATGGTGATTAGATGTTGAAACATTGGATACAATTATAATCAATCAATTGTGCTTAATCAAATAATTTATTTAGTTATTTAATTCATTTGCGAGATCTGTGTAACAATTGTCTATGCTATATATGTGATATGTTTAATTCATTTGTGCTCACCCTCGTATTATCAAAATCAGAAACATGGACCCAAGACCACTATGCCTACGAGGACACCCCTGCCACAGATGGAGGAGCCAACGAAGAAATCTAGGGCAACGTTCTCGAGTTCGAGTCCCAGACAAGTAGACTTAATGGAGATTGTGTGCACATATATTATCTAAGTCTAGATAATATATGTTGCACACATTTACCCCTCAGTCGCTGCCTATGGATGTTGGTCTTACTTTTGATTATGCTTTCGATGTTGTCTTTTGTAATGTAAATATTTGACCTGCTCGACCCTTGTGTAAACTATCACCCGACGTGGTGTATTTTAACTCTGATATGTAATATTATGGTTTAGTATGTTTCATGCGATGTATGACTTGGAACAGTAAGGGTCTGGATGATAGACTTCGAGTAAGATACGATCACTACTCGTATGGATAAGGTATAGCCCGGCTTTTCGAGTGGGATACGATCTCCACTCATATTGGATATGGATCCAGTCGGAGTCTCTATATAAAGGGGTGCATGGGCTATGGATTGCATATGTCTAAGACACACTGACCGAAGCCCTAGCTGTCACCTCTAACAGACCCTGCTTTGTGTGCTGGTGCTAGCACACCAGCGTATGACATTCCAAATCCGGACGTGTGGACTTTAGTAGAGGCGCTACTGCGACTGCGGTGCTAATCAAGATGATCACAAGGAGACGATAGGCTCGTAAAAATCAACTACTACTTATGGACGATCGACTACTTCTAATACATCGACGCACGCTACGTTAAACTAGGCTGCTTTAACTCTTCTTTCGCTGCACTACGCGTCTAATGGTAACAAGCCATAATCTCTTACTCACATAGCTTTCTAGTTTACGTGATAGAAAATTTTAATTTGCACTAGTGTAACCTACCCCGTATCCCAACAGATTCTTTAAGTGGATTTTTGAAGCAGCTTCTCTAAGTATGCTTCTCAAGCTTGTCGATGCGTTCACCGTCTATGTTAGTATTTCCGCCATCCGCAATCGTTTAAAAAATACAGTCAAAAATTATTAACCGTAACTAAAAATCATCATCCATAGCCCTAATGAACATGGCCCAAGACTGTAGCGGTGGTGGATGCATCATGCGTGAAGCTATCCTTGTACTGGTGTGACCTGTGTGTATGAGGTGGAGGAGAGCTGCTGGAACAGTGGCTAGGAGTCAAGGTGCTGTTCACGAGACCGGCAGTGGCAGCTCAAAAGGGAACGCGGGCTGTGGGGGAGATCTCTTCTGCCGATCCTGATCGATCTCACCTCCAACGCCCAGCCAGCTGATCCAACTAGCTCTCTCGTCTTCACCGATCCATCTTGAGGTGGTTACTCTCTTTCTCTCTCTCTCTCTCTCTCTCTCTCTCTCTCTCTCTATGCATGGTATTGTAACTTTCGATCCCCTTGTTACCTTGCATTGGATGCACGCTGCTTGGACTCTTGCTTGCGCGCATTGTCCTATTCGATGGCCGCATCTCAATCTCGTGTGCGCGCGCATGCGTGGGTGTGAGCTTTTCTTGGATCTGTGTGCGTCGAGTCGCCGGGGGTAAAGGAGAGAGCATTCTCAAAAGTTGCAATTTTTTCTCTCTCGTCTAGCTAGTAGCTAGTACCGGTAATTTCCGTGTGACGCAAGCGCGCGCGAGCGATGCGTTGCCTATGCTCTGGTCTTCTCCCTCCCCAGAAATGCATTCTGCAAAAGAAATGGCTAATTTATCGGCTATTGCTCTCGAGTTGGTTCGATGCCTTTAAATTCGTTTCTTTTCCTTCTCCTTTCTTGTTTGAGTCTTCTTGGGCTTACGCTGCCCCTTTTTGAACCTTGAGTCCCCCGAATCTCATCCATGGCAAATGGCGCTTCTTGGACGCTAATATAATTCCATTTCTTTAATGTAATGGCGCCAAGGCAGAGAGAGAGAGAGAGAGGGGCCTCTTTTGCTGGTTTCCAGGACATGCCATGCTTTGTCCGCTAATGGCTGCCCTCATCGTCTAGCTCTTCCTTTTTATTTCGGTGGTGTCTAAGATTACCGCGAGTATTTTTTTTTGTGATTTAGAGTATTTAGATTTTTTAAAGAGGTATATAGATAGGAAAAGAAGGATTCGAGTATTTTTTATAATTCAAAGCGATTACATTTTTTTTGAAGGAATGCATACGTAAGAGAAGGAAGATTTAAGTGTTTTTTATGATTTAAAACACTTATATTTTTTAAAAAGATATATATATATATATATAAATTTTTTTTAAAAATACTCGAATATTATTTTGCACTTTCCTTTTATTTCCAATCCGACGCCACCCACGCGCTCCCGTTTCCCTCTCTTATTCAAACCTGCATTCTTTTACTACTGGGCCTGCTGGCTCACTCATAGTTGCTCACTGTTCCGTTGGTTCACTAGCTAGCCAAGAGAGCGGCCGTCACCTCTCGCCGGCCGGAGTTGTGAGGTCCGGCGATGGGCAGGGCGGCGCGGTGGCTGCGCAACATTTTCGGCGGCGGCGGCAAGAAGGACCAGAGCAAGGAGCACAGGCAGCACCAGCCGCCGGTAGCTCCGGCGACTAATGCCAAGCGGTGGAGCTTCGGCAAGATATCGCGGGACTCTGCGGCGGCGGCCAGGGGCAATGTGGCGATCGCGAGGGCCGCGGAGGTGGCGTGGCTCAGGTCGTTGTACGACGAGACGGAGCGGGAACAGAGCAAGCACGCCATCGCCGTGGCCGGGGCCACCGCGGCGGCGGCCGTGGCAGCCGCCCACGCCGCCGTCGCCGTCGTGCAGCTCACCAGCAAGGGCCGCGGCGCGCCGATCCTCGCCACCGCCGCCGCCGTTAGGATCCAGACGGCGTTCCGAGGCTTCTTGGTAAGCAACAAGGAATCAACAAAACTACGAAGGACTGAACAGTGTCTTTGCTCTGTTTCTGCTTCTTGTTCTCCGCTGTTCTTGTATAACGAACTCTCGCGTTGTTTTCTTTTACTTTTTTGCAGGCGAAGAAGGCGTTGCGAGCGCTCAAGGCGCTGGTGAAGCTGCAGGCGTTGGTGCGCGGCTACCTCGTGCGCAAGCAGGTGGCGGCCACGCTGCAGAGCATGCAGGCCCTCGTCCGCGCGCAGGCCACCATGCGCGCCCACCGCGCCGGCGCCGCCCTCCCACATCTCCACCACCCTCCCGTCCAGCGGCGCCACTCGCTGGTACGCCATTAATTTGCCAAGAAGATTGTGTAGTGGTATTACACCACACCAGTGCGTTCGTTTTTGTTGATCTTGACGCGAAAAATGCAATGGTGGTGTGCAGCAAGAGCGGTACGTGGAGGAGACGCGGAGCGAGCACGGGGTGGCGGCGTACAGCCGGCGGCAGTCGGCGACCATCGAGTCGTCGTCATACGGGTACGACCGGAGCCCCAAGATCGTGGAGGTGGACACCGGCCGGCCCAAGTCGCGCTCGTCCTCGCGCAGGGCGAGCTCCCCTCTCCTCGACGCCGGCAGCGGCGAGGAGTGGTGCGCCAACTCCATGTCCTCGCAGCTGATGCCGTGCCACCTGGCCGGCGCCGCACCGCCCCGCATCGCCGTCCCGGCCCCACGCCACTTCCAGGAATATGACTGGTGCGCGCTGGAGAAGGCCCGGCCGGCGACGGCGCAGAGCACGCCCCGTTACATGAACGCGCCGGCCACCCCGACCAAGAGCGTGTGCGGCGGCTACCCGTCGTCGCTCAACTGCCCCAACTCCATGTCGAACACGCAGTCGTTCGAGGCCAAGGTGCGGTCGCATAGCGCACCGAAGCAGCGGCCAGAGCCCGCCGCCGGTGCCAACCGGAAGCGGGTGCCCCTAAGCGAGGTGGTGGTGGTGGTGGAATCCCGGGCGAGCCTGAGCGGCGTGGGTATGCAGCAGTCGTGCAACCGGGTGCAGGGGGCGTTCAACTTCAAGACTGCCGTCGTCGGCCGCCTCGACCGCTCATCGGAGGCCGCCGAGAACGACCGGCAGGCGTTCTTGCAGAGGAGGTGGTGATCTGCTCTGCTCCACACAACGAACTGCAGCGAGAAGACGGGAGCTTTGAGGAAGTAATTAGCAATAAGAATGCGTTTTGATGTGTTCTTGGGAGTTCTTTCTCGTCCTTGTTTTTTTTCTTTTTTTGTTATTGCTTCAGTTTGTGATCAATCAATCGTGTGATTTGTTTTTTTTTTCAACTGTTTTTGTGTTTGTGGATGGCAAACAGGTGTATGAGGGAAATTTGATTCATAATGCACTTGGATGTAAATTCTTGCTAGCGCCAATCCCTGTTCTTGCACTGCGACTTGTCCTGCTGTTTGCTTCTGTTCTGAATTATATGAAACTACTCAGCATAAAGTATATGCAAACTTCTACTGAATCATCAAAGCTGCGAGTAGATTATGCTAATCTTATTGCTCCAAACCTTTACAGTTTGGAGTACATCCATTTGAAGGCCCTACCTTGCTCTTCACTTGATTTTGTAAGTCCATGTGGAGGTCATTCTATGGTTGTGACGAGTAATTGACCTTTCGATTAGAGTATCTACAGAGATTTAGTTTGGTTTTTAAGGATTTTGCAAAAGACTGCATTCTAGTTGGGCTGTCTGCTAGAATTTTCAGGTTAAGCGGTCTGACCGCTTTGTTTTAGCGGTCTAACCGGCAGACTTCGACCGCTAACAGTAGTCGGAAGCGTGGTCCTCGACTTTGTAGTCGGGTGGTCCAAATGGCTTTTTGCTGAGTAGTCCGAAGAGCTAGTCCGAAGGCACTCTATAGTCGAGAGTACTCCATACTCAGTAGTCAAGAGGTCTCGATTCTCGATGGTCATAACGTACTGCATGGTCGATGTTTGATAGTCGTAAGCCTTTGTGATCGGTGATCGTAGAGACCTGTTGCGATGGTCATAGCAATCTGTTGTGATAGTTGTAGACTTTGCGGTCGATAGTCGTAGGCTTTGCGGTCAATAGTCGTAGGCTTTGTGGTCGATAGTCGTAGACATCAAGTACTCGTGTCAGACTAGCCAGCGGTGCATTGTATGGATTAATTGCGCAAATCGATGTCTTTGTGTATCGTGCGGTGCTACGTGACGGTTTTCTTGTTGGTATTGGTTGCAGAACTTCAGAGCTAAGTCATGGTGAGGTGTAGGAGGACTGGGACTAAACATAGGGTGGTGCTGAGATCCAGAACGGTCAGAGAGACGCCGAAGATGACTGAGGCTTGCGGGATGGTTGCAAGCCAGGACGATGAGGAACCAAAGCGAGAGCTATTAGTGATGGACATGATAGTCAACGGTAAGGTGAACCGAGACTAGGCTTAGGGAGGAGTCGAGGTCCAGATGGTCAAGGAAGTCGGGTGTCGTCATGTGCGAGAAGAGGCATGTAGTGCACCAAGTTACTTGGGCCGTTTGCAAGCGAGGATGGTTTGGTGGGATCCGGACGCGTGAGAGGCTTGGCGGTAAGTCATTGGGGCCACGTAGAAGATGGCGAAGCATGGGCGATGCTTTACCGAAAAGGAAGCGAGAAGCTTCAGCAAAAGTGGTACAGAGGTATTTTGGTAAAATTGCTCAATACCGGAGAAGTGTGCGTGAGTAAAACCCGGTGTTAGGGGTTAACGGGTTATCCCCAGTTTGGCCTAATGAGTGGATCCATTAGGTTTTGGTTCAGGTTGTGAGACTATATAAGTGGAGGGGAGGCAAGAGTTAGGGTTTGAGAAGATTGGTTAAGTCGTTTGGTGGCTAGCTCCTCCCTCCCATGGGAGATAGGTTAGAGTGTGTATGTGTGTACTCTAGGCTTAGAACTCTATCCTCTTAAGTGGAGTGGCTATAAAACAAATCATCTCAAGTGAACAATACATCAATCTTTGATCTACCTTTTGTGTATCTTTTTATCTGATTGAGTTTGCTTTGGTTTGAGTTGGTTTTTCCTCTCTTCTCTCAACCCTTTCTTGATCTCTTCCAGTTGATTGAGTTGCTTATGTTTCGGTTGGTTTGATCTCACTTCTGCCCCTCTCTTGATCTTGTTGTGCCAAGGATATGGATGAGATGGAGATAGCCTCTTGAAATCGATCTCCGATCATCTAGACACGTCAATAGCAAGATTTTCAAGAAACCTTGTTTTTGCTTATTCTTGGGCTAATCGGGTGATTTCATGATTCACGAGTTTTTGGGTTGATTCCTTCGGTGATCTTATTTGCTGTGACATGTGGGAACATGCCCAAAGCCATTTTGGCTATCTTGTACCCACAAGCAAGATCTGATCATCGATTTTGCTTCTAGGTCTCGAATGGTGTGTGTCTACTCAAATCGCAAAAAGGTCTCAACTTTATCATAAATTTTTCAATCCAGGAATGGAATAGCTTCCTAAGACCTAAAGCAATGTGCGTACAAAGTTTCATACCTTGTGGTTCTTCCAATCGAAAGTTATGTGGATTGGGATCTTGCGGTCAATCTGAAACCCCTGTTCATCTAGGAGAAATGGTAGTACCGCAGGTTGTGTAGTGGTAGTACCGCAACCCCTGTTCTCTGACCAGTTTGATTTTCGACCATTCACTGGTCGTCGATCTCACTGGTTGTGTTTCGACTTGGTTTGACCACTTTGGTTTTGACCGCTTACAGGTCGACCTCTCACTGGTGGTTGTTCACTCTGGTCAGATTTCAACATGCTTCAAACATTTGGGTTTGCTCTTAGGTCTTCGACCATGATGGTTGTTTGACCGCACACATTGGTCATCGACCATGTAGGCTTCAACCACATTGGTCTATGACTACGATGGTTTTCAATCACTCGTTGATCTTCAACCACGTAGGTTACGATCATATCGGTCTTCGATTGTGTAGGTTTTTTACCACTCAATGGTTCTCGACCACGCTGGTCTTTCAACCACTCAATGATGATCGTCCATGTAGGTTTTGACAACTCAATGGTCCTGACTATGCTGGTCTTTCAACTACTCTCTTGTCATCAACTATGTTGGTGTTCGACCACCCTCTGATTGTTGACCACTCAAATCGAATTTAGACCACGTCGACTTTCGACCACATTGGTTTCCAACTATTCTCTGGTTGTTGACCACTTGAGTCATTCAAGTCATATCTGATCACTTTGTCTTTCGACCAGTCATGGTAGTACCACAGTACCAACAGTGGTAGTACCACACCTGCTGCTTTTCCACAGTGGTACAGCTCCGTATTTCTCCAGATTTCGAGTAGGGTTCCTATTCGAATCTTTATATCTTTGTAGCTATAAGAGCAAATGATAAGTAAATACTTAAGAAAATGTTTAAGGTATCATTCACCTCCCTCTGTTGCCATCTTCAGTCCTATAATTGGTATCAGAGCAAGGTTTGCTCTTTGTTTGATCTTAATCGATCTTCAGCATGGCAACTAGTAGAGAAACTTGTGAGCTCTTCTTTGCATCTTGTCGGGATATTTTTTCTAATGATGCCCTTTGAGACAAGAGGCTTGAAATCAACTAGGGAGCGATTTTATTTGCAAGAAACAACAAGTGTGAGCTTTATGGTACATTCTTTACCTTTGGTTGTTCAAGTATAAGGGAGAAGAAGTTTTTGGAGTCCACGTATGATGATGATGATTTTGACAAGGAGAATGAGCTTCGACTCATCATGAGCAAGGTAAAACCTCATGTGACCTTGACTTTATCCAAGATGAATATGCTTGCTTTTAAAGATTATGTGAGATGCCTAGATGATAAGAATGCTAGATTACTTGATGATGATTTTGCTAGGTTGGAATCTCATTTATCATGTGTAGATTGTGAGTCTTTACTTGTGAATGTTGAAAATTTGAATACTTCTCTCGCGTACTTAAAATCTAAAAAAGAGAAATTAAAATTGACTCACCTCACATGTGTCGAGTAGCTTGAGTTAGTTAGGGCTGCGATTAGTGAGCCAAGTGCTTATGTTCAAGATTCTCATGTAGGCTCAAGTGATTCTCTTGTTATAAGCCTAACTTCTTTTGTTTTGTGGTTGTACTAGCAATGTTCCTCATGTTGGTCTAATTCATTGGTTGCTTGCTTTTTTTATCCCTTGCATATATTGTCATTCTCTGAGAGATGGTGTAAATGCTTTGAGGAGAGCGCGATGATATGAGCGCTGAATCTTGCGACTTACTCGTCTCCTTGCATTGGATTTGGATCTTTCTAGTAGTGATGTTGGTTCTATCGTTGTTGTCACTTGTGTCATAGCTTAGATGCTCCTACTTTGGTTAGTACAACTCTTGTTGGCTTTTCTAGTGTTGTTCAAGGGATTTCTAGCAATGACGGTAATTCTACTTCATTTGGTACTACCTCATGCAAAATTAAGTACCATTGCACCTATTGCAAGGAAGATGGACACAAAGTTGAATTTTGCTTTCGTCATGCCAAGCATAAGAGTCGAGTGTACTGTCGAGATCATGCTTATAAGTCTCTTGGTGTTCATCGTCTTGCCTATGACATGAACTATCAAGTGCAGAGCATGAAACCTCAATTTTGGAAGCCAAAGCACAGTGATAGCCTTGCTATTTTTCAGTCTAGACCTAGGGGAGCGGTCAAACCGTCATTACCCTTGTAATCAGACTGCAAGGCAGTTAGACCGGCCAATTAATGGCAGTCTGACCAGCCCTGAGGTGACTTGTCCCTCTTTTCTTGGTTTTTAACAGGGTTTTAGATCTGTGTCATGTGGTTCTTCGGTCTCTGCCCAGAGGACTTCTTCTATGAGCCTTGCTGATGTTGTGTCCTCACGAACCGTGTCTCCTATAGACCTTTGCATCACTGCTTATTCTGCGAGAAGGATTGGCATAGAGTAGAATCTTGCTTATGGCATGCCAAACCATGCTTCAAGCCTATGCTTCTAAGTCTTTGGGTGGATATAGTCTTTCTAATGACATGACCACTTGTGAGCATAGCATGAGGGCTCGCTTGGCTTATGGGTTCTTTATCACTTTTTCTAGTGATGTCATCTAGTATCGTAGACATGGTTCTTATATCTTTGTTTTTAGTACACGTGCTGTCCCAAGGAAGATTTTCCACCGTTTCTCAAATAGTGGACCTTGTTCTCCCCATCGAGGTGAGCACCTACGGCAAGGAGTTGTCAGTTCTTCTGGTGCTTCTGTTGGTTCCCATCTTGTTGCTTTCAAGTAAGGCATTCACCGCTTTTCCAAAGATAGCACTTGTTTTACTTGTTGAGTTGTCCACTTGTGGTGTGCCTCCAGGATTGGATTCTCTTGCATGAACCATCTTTTGTATCATGCTAACTCACATTCTTTTATTGTGGGTGTGTCAAAATTTTAGATTCCTAAGTACCTGTTTACGAACCCTTCGGGATCTAAGACTCGGGCACTTTGTTCTTCTCATGTGTAGGTGCTAGGACACATAATGGAGAATATGTGCTTGATTAGGTTCTAGTCTTTTGCTTCATCACGTTATTAGAACACTTGTTGATTCTCCGCTCCTTTTGATGGCCTCCAAGAGGTATATATTTTCACGTTTGACATTTTCACCTACTTTGTGAGCTATCCTATATCTTCATGTCCTTATATTCATGATTTATCATAAGTGGCATATTGTGCTTATCCATGTGCTCACTTGTACCATATTGGCATGTACTACTCATCTTTCTTGTCATGCCTTTAGGTATATTTTGCTTAGGTATCCATGTGTCATGTTTATTAGATGCTCAAGCTTTGACTTGACTTCATGAGTATAAGTTACTTATTAAATATGTGTATTAGGAGTCAAGCATCATCATGACTTTGTGTCTTGTTGTATCTATCTTGTTTTATTGTTTACATCTTGCTCCTTATATCCATTCACCATTATTTATACATGTTAGCGTACTTTTTATGATTTTTGTTTGTTACGATGTATGTGTATATGATGTATGTTTGATTCTGGATATTTTGTGGTTGATTATATCTTGGATAGTTTTCTATGTCATGATGCTATATTTATTTATGCCTTCTTATCTTTTTGGTTCATGTGTACATGCTTATACTTGTATCCATGCTAGCATATACTTTTATGACTTTTCCTTGTCACTTGCTATGTGTGTATGGTTGTGATTCATTGATATGCATGTATATCTTGACTTATTCTTTTCTGTTCTAGCATGAAAATAGTCTGTATGATATCTTGGTAATTTTAGATTGTGCTTTTTTCTAGATATCATGAGAAACTTTGATTAGTCCACAAGCTTCTTTTAGATTTAGTTTGCACTAGGTTTTGTTGTTCTAGATGCTCTGATGAAGGCTAGATCGAGCTTGTGTCGGGGTGTGTTCTCATGTGTTCTTTGTCATTAGTACACGTGATGCTACTTTTGTTGTCATGTGTCTCAATATTGGATCCATGCTTATATATCACTTACCCTAGTACTAGGACACCAGTTGTTCCTGTGTTTGAGTTACAAGTTGTGGTTGTCAGGGGGAGACCATGTGGCTTATGGTGATGCTTTGGGTCTCTCATCTCCTTTGAGATTCTGGTGGAGGTTTCTATTGATATCACGATACAGCTTCAGTCAACCTCCACCACATCAACTACACCACACCACCAAGCGATGTGACCGAGGTTTGCTCCCTTGTGACCTTCAGTTTCTTGCTTCCCGCCACTTAGTTTTGCATAGTTTTCTTGTTCTAGTGGTAGGAAGGGTCTGATTGGATAGATAAGAACCAACTCTAGATGATTTTATCTCAGTCACACATGTTATCCAAATGGTTCTCTATGATTATTTACTACCTAGTTTGAGCTTTCTTCTTGGTCATTAGTGTCTTGTGTTATGACAGCTAGTGTTGCCTTTTTGCTCCTGGTATGAGGTTTTAGGCTAGAGACTATATGTAAAGAGTGTGTTTGGGAGTCATCTCGTTGAGTTTAAACCCTTATTTTTTGGATTTTATGCCTAAATTCTTGGTTCTTCTCAATTTGCCTTGTTTAGGGGGAGTTGGAGCTTCCTTCTTTTCAGGCTACTCTTCAGGGGGAGTTTACTTTTTGTGCATTCATTTGTATGATATTGCATTTTAATTTCAGCATGCATTGTATATATATGAATGCTTATACAAATCATAGAGCGTTGACTATTATCCTTATGTGATATGATATCTTGCTTTACATCTTGCCATGTCTTGTGCTAGCTTGCTAGATTTGTCATGTCCTTCTATATGTAGCTTAGCTTTTGCTATACTGCTTTATTAAATGTGAACAATTTGAATTAAATCATGTCTTTTTTTGGATCTTGTGACTAGTCTGGCTCTACTGATCCTCTTATGATTCATGCCATGTCAAATAAGTTGAGTTTTAAACCTAAATTGAGTTTTAGATTGAGATATACTAGTTCATTACTGAAACATGAGTTAGTATTAACTATTTGTTTTTGAACTAAATCAAGAAAATGCAAAAAGATCTCTTTTGTGTGAAAAAACTGATCTCGACAATCCTCTCTCAGAAGACGGTTTGCCATTGCACTAGGCATGAACTCATGGAGAGTTTTGGATAACCAAGATCACTTCCTTAAGCTTCTTGCTTGGAGTGGTCGTATAAGACTTGAGATCTAGTACATGGCTAAGAAAACAAAATCTTGTCAAAAAAATGGTTAGAGCCAAACATGAATCTCTGAAAATACCACATGTGCTAAATTTGCTCAATTACAAGTGATATCTAGTGCTTGAACACAATATCTCAATCTTGAATTTGTAGCACTCTAAATTGACTCAATTATAGATTCTTGGTTCCATTTAGAATATTGACACAACTTGACTCATTTTTGGATACATTTAACTAGATTATGATCTTGAGTTACTTGACATGTTAAACAATCCATTTAATTTTAGATTATTGCTTATTTGGCTTTAGCTTGACTATACATGGCTTGTCATGATCTAAATAGCGTTTTCACTTTTTATGGCTTGGTGTAATATTTGGAAAGTCGCTTTGGATAATTTTTATGGCTCCTAAATGCTTAAAATGAATAAAATGCAGTCACTCCATTTCATTCATCTTCTCTCTTCTTCCATCCATCTTGACGACTCTATTGCTAAAAGGGAGAGAATGATTGAGAAAAAGGCATTAAGGGATGCAAAAGGCAATAATGGGGGAGAATGAATGGTATGAGTTGCAAAACTTGCTAACTGGAATCTAAAAATGCGAAATGAGATATTTGAGTGAGGGGGGTTTCATTACATATCATTTGCTCTCTTTTGCATTTTTAGCTCGTCATCTTACTATGAAAATGGTCATGGTGAGCAATTGCTCTTTTCTTTGGACCATTAGCAAGATTGGGCTTTTGTGAGGTTTTAGATGTGATTTGGAGATTTTGTAGAAAACTTGTTCTTTCTTGTTGTTTGCTCCATTTCACACTTTGCTAACATGGTCATGAGTTCCTTCTCTTCTTCTATTGGACCTTGTGTGGTTTTTGTAGCTTCTTGCTTTTCTTTTCAAAAACAAACTCATCTTCATGCCTTTTCGGTATTTGTCAATATACTCATCAAGGGTGGAGATTGTGAGACCATGTAGAGGTCACCCTATGGTTGTGATGAGTAATTAACCTTTGGATTAGAGTATATGCGGAGGTTGAGTTTGGTTCTTGAGGGTTTTGTAAAAGACTGCATTCTGGTTGGGCTGTCTGCTAGAATCTTCATGTTAAGCGGTCTGATCGCTTTGTTTTGACGGTCTGACCTACATACTTTGACCGCTGATAGTAGTCGGAGGCGTGGTCCTCGACTTTGTAGTCAGGCGGTTTGAATGGCTTTTTGCTGAGTAGTCCGAAGAGCTAGTCTGAAGGTACTCTATAGTCGAGAGGACTCCGTACTTAGTAGTCGAGATGTCTCGGTTCTCGATGGTCGTAGCTTACTGCCTGGTCGATGCTTGGTAGTCGTAAGCCTTTATGATCGGTGGTCGTAGCGACCTATTGCGATGGTCGTAGCGATATGTTGTGATAGTCGTAGACTTTGCGGTCGATAGTCGTAGGCTTTGTGATCGATAGACGTAGGCTTTGCGGTCGATAGTCGTAGACCTCGAATACTCGTGTCAGACTAGCCTGCGGTCTGACTGGCCTGTGCTTGGTGGTCAAACTGGCTTCTCTCGGTGGTTTGAGCTTGTTCTCTGGAATTATTGGGGTTTTGGTCATGGTTTGACCTGGGTGTTGTTGCTGGTGTGCACATGAGTTTATTGTCTGGTCCTAAGCTTAGGATCAATATTTTGGTTGCATACTTTTTGCATGGTGCATTGTATGGATTAATTGCACTAATTGATGTATTTGTGTATCGTGCGGTGCTATATGATGGTTTGCTTATTGGTGTTAGTTGTAAGACTTCGGAGCTAGGTCATGGTGAGGCGTAGGAGGACCGAGACTAGGCACAGGGTGGTGTTAAGGTCCAGAACTGTCAGGGAGACGCCGAAGATGACTGAGGCTTGCAGGGTGGTTGCAAGCCGGGACAACGAGGAACTGAAGCGGGAGCTACCAGTGATGGACATGATGGGCAACAACAAGGTGGATCGGGACTAGGCTCAGGGAGGAGTCGAGGTCCAAATGGTCAAGAAAGACGGGTCCCGTCATATGCGAGAAGAGGTTTGTGATGCGCCAAGTGACTTAGGTTGTTTGCAAGCGAGGATGGTTTGGTGGGATCCGAATGCGTGAGAGGCTTGGCGGCAAGTCATTGGGGCCACGTGGAAGATGACGAAGCATGAGCGATGCTTCATGGAAAAGGAAGCGGGAAGCTTCGGCGAAAGCGATAGAGGGGTATTTTGATAAAATTGCTCAATACCAGAGAAGCGTGCGTGAGTAAAACCCAGTGTTAGGTGGGGTTAATGGGTTATCCCTAATTTGGCCTAATGAGTGGATCCATTAGGTTTTGGTTCAAGTTGTGAAACTATAATAGGGGAGGGTAGGCAAGAGGTAGGGTTTGAGAAGGTTGGCTATGCCTTTTGGTGGCTAGCTCCTCCTTCCTCCCATGGGAGATAAGTTAGTGTGTGTACTCTAGGCTTTGAGCTCTGTCCTCGTGAGTGGAGTGGCTGTAAAACGAATCATCTCAAGTGAATAATATACCAATCTTTGATCTACCTTTTGTGTATCTTTTTGTCTGATTGAATTTGCTCTGGTTTGAGTTGGTTTTTCCTCTCTTCTCTCAACCCTTTCTTGATCTCTTCCTATTGATTGAGTTGCTTACATTTCGGTTGGTTTGATCTCTCTTCTGCCCTCTCTTGATCTTACTGTGCCAAGGACATGGACGAGATAGACATAACCTCTTGAAATCGATCCCTAATCATCTAGACACTTCAATAGCAAGATTATCAAGAAACCCTGTTTTTGCTTGTTCTTGGCATAATCGGGTGATTTCTTGATCTAAGAGTTTTTGGGTTGATTCCTTCGGTGATTTTGTTTGTTGTGACATGTGGGAACGTGCTCACAGCCATCTTGGCTATCTTCTACCCATGATCAAGAGATCATTGATTTTGTTTCTAGATCTCGGATGGTAGTACCGCAACCCCTGTTCTTCGACCACTTTGGTTTTTGTCCATTCACTGGTCGTCGACCTCATTGGTCATGTTTGACTTGGTTTGACCACTTTGGTTTTGACCGCTTACAGGTCGACCTCTCACTGGTAGTTGTTCGCTCTGGTCAGATTTCAACCTGCTTCAAACATTCTGGTTTGCTCTCAGGTCTTCGACCACGTTGGTTGTTCGATCATGCACATTGGTCATCGACCATGTAGGTTCCGACCACATTGGTCTATGACTACGCTGGTTTTTGACCATTCATTGGGCTTCGACCATGTAGGTTATAATCATATCGGTCTTCGACCGCTTAGGATTTTGACCACTCATTGTTCCTCAATCACACTGGTCTTTCGATTGCTCACTGGTGATCGACCACATAGGTTTCGACCACTCAATGGTCCTCAACTACGCTGGTCTTTCAACTGGTCTCTTGTTATCGACTGTGTTGATTTTTGACCACTCTCTAGTCGTTGACCACTCAAGTTGAGTTCAGACCACGTCGACTTTCGACCACATAAGTTTCGGCTACGTTGGTTTCAATCACGTTAATTTCGACCACAATGGTTTCGACCACGTCGGTTTCAACCGCGTTAGTTTTCGACCATTCTCTGGTTGTTGACCACTCGAGTCGAATTCCGATCACGTTGGCTATCGACCACATTGGTTTACGACCACGACTACGTTGGTTTTGATCACTCACTGGTCAACAATCATTCGAGTCGTATCTGATCACTTTGTCTTTCGACCAGTCGCAGTAGTACCACAATACCAACAACAGTAGTACCACACCTGTTGCTTTTCCACAGTGGTACAACTCCATGTTTCTCCAGATTTTGAGTAAAGCTCCTATCCGAATCTTCGTAGCTTTGTAGCTATCGGAGTAAAAGATAAATAAATACTTGAGAAATTTTTTTAAAGAATCATTCACCCTCTTTGTTGCCATCTTCGACCCTACAGATTTCAGCTATGGGAAGACAAAATTGTGGAATGGAGGAGATATCACGGCTGTTTATTGTTGGATTTAACGATTTTTCTGTCGTACATAAAAAGTTCTGTTTATGCAGCACTCTGTAATACGCTGTTATGAGCTATCTGCAGTGTTTCTTGGTCATTTTTTCGCATTGTATTGTCCTGGTCTTCTGGAGAAGTACTAAGAGTTTCGAAACACAAACTTGTCAACTGGTCCAATTCACATCCGAAAAGCAGCCAAACGTCAATTTATTTTTTGGCCAAATTCAGAATCAGAGTTCAACAAACTTCAACGACAGGATAAAAATACAGAAATAAACAAACAATTCAGATTAGTTAACCAATTGTAGGTTGCCGTTTCACCCCCTCTGTTGCCGTTTCCGATCCTACAATTGAGGATGAGCTAATTATTTCACGGCAACCTAGATTGGTTAACACCATACTATTGTGGTTTCAAAAGTAGCACTGATGCTAGCATAGCATATTTTTTATGAAGAATTAAGATTATTTATTCTCTTGACAGATTCGAACGAAAACTACGAACCTTTTCGGAAATTTTCCCTTTTATCGTTCTCTCACCAAATCCCCCTTGCCTGTTCCATTGCAAGCATCCAACCATACCACTTGAAAATTATTATCTTTTAGCTTTAGATATGCAATGCAATTCATTTGTTTTACTGTCCCTGTGTTGGATTCTCACATTCTGAATAGGACCTAAATTAGGGTTATATTTGGAATATAAGAATTTTTCAAGATTTCTGCGGGAATTGAACTGTCTCAAGTGATACTGCCCTGTTACTATGGATGTAGTATCTAGACAGTAACTATAAATGCTCAATAAACATAATTGAGAATAATTTTGACTGTTGTAATACTACAACTAAGGATTCTAGAACTAAGCTGCAATGGATAAACTGGGATGGATAGGGAAACTCAAAGCACTAATGAGAGACACATACAATGATTTGTTCAAAAAAAGTCTGATGATTCGAATCCTGCGTGATCTAGCTACCACAACTCTAACTAAATCAACAATCCTAGCAATTTGATATTCGTTTTTAGAGTCTATTGCTTATCTGATCTCCTTCCCTAGTAGAATGGAATAATGAAAAAGAAAACCTGATAGAATGAACCAAGCTAGGCAGGCAGGTCAAGTACTAGGGAGTGACTATTATACATGCCACTGAAAATTTTTTATCTCTCAGTCACCTGAAATTGCACTCTCAATCACCTGAAGTTGCGGGTGATTTTTTTGGAGGAGGACTGCAATTTCAGTTGATTGAGAAGTTGCACTCTGAATCACCTGAAGTTGCAGTTGTTTTTTTCTAGAGAAGGACTGCAACTTCAGTTGATTGAGAGTGCAATTTCAAGTGACTGAGAGATAAAAAAAATTCCAGTCGTATGTGCAATAGCAAAACCGCAAGTACTACTACTCCATCTTTTTGGAACCTATACAATATTTTCACTAGTTAAAAATTAAAGAATGCAGTGCAAACAAACAGAACAACAAACTTGATTTGAGATCTGAACGATGGATGAAGTGAGATCTGATCGGGTTCTTTAAAGCGGATTCTTCAAACGATTTTCTAAATTCAAAACTGTATATGTCGTCTGTGTCGACGTCTCTACTGCGTTGCCATCTTAAAAACACAAATAAAAGTTATCAACTATAGTTCAAAAGAATGTATCCATATATAAGGACATGATTGAAGAGTTGTGTTGCGATCGGAGGGTTTTGCAAGGAAACGGATGCACACGTGAGGTGGACTTTGTCATGCGCGCGGGCCGACTGACCGGACCACTGTGCGAGCCATGACCGGGGCCTCATAAGGGCGCCACTTAAGTGTGGGCCACCCCTATCGGTCAAGGCTAGCCAATCGGGCCCACCTACCTCATCCCAACCAATCCACTCACTGTGTTTGCTTTGTAATGTTTTTTAGCGGTACAAGGCAGATACACATAGCCTGTGTACATCCACTCACACCGCGCACACATACACGAGTACTCTCTATACACGCTAGGATTTTAAATGGAGGCTCAACAGCCTTCAAGGCGCAGGCACGCGCTATATCATCAAGAGGGCACTGTTTGCTTTGTAATGTTGAGTAGTAGTAGAATTTCTTTTTCCCTTCCGTGTAAAGCTTTATTAGCGGTTTTGTTTGCTTGCATTGCGGAGCTCTCCTTTTGCTTGCTGCTAGCCTGCTACCTCGTTGTTACACTACTGCTTGTGATGTCATGTTCCGTCAACTACTGTATAGGAATATTCTTTTTAGTCTGTGGCTTTGGTTTTAAGTTATGGCTTATTAGTCTAATAAATAATAATTGCCGAGAGAAATTAAAAGCTAAAAGTCACTGAAAAACACAAAAAAACCTATATTACATACTCTTTAGTGGGACAATGTCTGGTTGGTTATACCATGGTTTTCTCTCTCTCTCTCTCTTGAGTTTGTAATACTGTGCAGCTTGCATCTGTGTTTGTTGAAGGTGTTGCATCCGTATAAAATTGCATGAATGTCTTTTTTTTAAAAAAAAAATATGCTGCCATGTTGCGTCTACCAAATATCAAGTGATGTAAATAACTCTTTTGGGTGAACCGAGGGCTAGGATCTTCGCTAGTATCAGTTTTTGTCGCTCCTATTCGGCCGTAGATGTGGTGTCACAACGAATCGCCTGGCAAATCATACGATGTGCCCTCATAAAGCATGCCAAACTTATCACACCCCGGCTTTTCACGGTGGAACCTTGCGAGGTTTATTGAAATACATGCACCAGCTAATTCACCAAAAATTTAAGCTGATAAGAAAAAATGAATAATTCACTTATACTTCAACACTCTTCCTCACGCGTAGGCTCTCTTACGCCTAATACGTAGAATAGAAGTAGACTGTAATTAATTTTTTTAATTGCGTCAGCTAGGTCTTGACTCAGGACCTCTTGGCTCTGATACCATATTGAATTTCATGCACCAACCAATTCACTTAAAAATTTAAGTTGATGAGGAAAGATATACAATTTATTTATACTTCAACAAGGTTAAGAGAAACCAGCTAGCTAGCTATTTTTGCCAACACACCAGCTAGCTAGCTTTGTAATCCTCATAAAACTGAAAAAAGAACTTAGCTCCTACAAAACTCAAGGATAACCCAACGCGTGTTTTGTATGCAAAGTTTTTTTCGCCCCTGTTTCGCAGTGGTACAATCTATGTTTACAGTCTGCCTGTGGCAAAACAAAAAAAAAAAAGATCATATGGAACACTAATTTTGCAGTGGCATATAGCAACTCTTTTTTTTTCTTCTCCAAATTTGAATGTGCACCCAGGTCCAAACCGTCCGCCTGCAATCCATCCATTCCACAGGGCATATGGGCATGTGAGGTACTGATCAAGAAGTTGGCCTGAAGACATTCAGGAGACTGGCCAGTGCTATGCTCTTCTGCTGCTGCTGCAGCTGCTGCTGCTTGTTGCTGACAGTGAACTGAAGGGGACTGAGCTGAGCTTAGCCAGCAGCTGGTGTTCCCCTGGTACTGTACACTGGCTGGTACTAGTACTTTTCTTTGTTCTTTTCTGGAGATTCCTGTCCTTGCCATCCCATCTTCCTCCTGCGCGTTGCGCATTGCCGTTTTGCACGGTGCACCTTCCTCGTTGAGCTACTCAGGAATGGTAGCCAGCCAGGTACCAGAACGAGTTGTGCAACACAATCTCATTTCAAGATATGAACTTTATACTCTTGGCCAATTAATCCGCAGACACTATGGAAGAAGGTTAATCAGAGCAGCATGCACCCTGATCCCAAAAACCTCGAAAGCTACACAACTGAGGTTTATTATTATATTCCAGTTCGATACCAACCGTTCGGGACGGTTCGGCTCAGGTCTCGAGCCCAACGACGACCTGACCGCCGTTCGAACCGAGGCCGGCAGGCAAAGCAGAGTTGCATGCATGAGATGTATACATAAAGGTGGTGATCATTTTGGTTTATTTTTGGTGGTTTATAGCTGAAAGAGCTAATTTTGGGTGGCTCTAACCGGCTGTCGATTCCTCGCTGAAATTACATCGTAATGATTGCTATTTTTTTAAAGTTATTTAATTAAAAAAACAATGTTATATCTTCATGGACAATACAAAGAAATAAAAAAAGAAAAAAAATAAAAATTAAAATTAAAAAGCCGACGTGTTCTAAATGACAGCCAGAAACCGAAACCAAAAAACCACGGTTGGAGTAGGGTTGTCGAACAGGAATCACGACCAGACCAAACCAGCAGCCCCATGCGGTTTAAATTAAGAAAATACCACTTAAGTGTGTCCGTTGCAATGGAACCCTAAATTTTACACAAATAACAATATTTCCCTTTAACACATCAAGCGAAATGGAGCATCATGGTGTCTGAGCACCAAGCCTCCTTATCTTTGGATTGTTTTTAGATACATGCTAGTGCAATGGTATATAATATATCATACATGCTAAATCAATCATGGATGGAAAGTCTTAATCACACTTGCACGCATCTAAAAGCAATACAAAGACAGGGAGACTTGGTGCCCAGACACTATGGTGTCCTATTTCAACATGTGCGCGCGCGCGTGTACGTATATATGTGTGTGTATGTATGTAACTAGCTGTCTAACCATCTTGTAAAATAACAACAAATCAACTGATAAATTCGACATCCTGCATTAAACATAAATATTAATGGAAATTATGAAATAAAACCAATGTATCAGTCTTCTAGAAGATTCATTCTCATCTCTAGCTTGTCAAGTAATAGAATAAATGGAAGAGAACTACTATGCATGCGTGGAGGGAGAAACGACAATCTACTAACTGCTGGTGACCTGGAAGAAGATATAATTGAGCAGGGTCAAAGTCAACCTTACTCGAGTGCGGTCAATGTTGTAACTTGTACTATGACAAACAAAAATTGTACATAGGAGAACATGCAAGCTTTGCTCATCCATGCGTTGAGTGTGAAATAGATTTTCAATGTGAAATTAGAACATCTATTTTTTTTCATGATTCAACTTTTTATCAGCCTTTTAACATCACAGAAACTTTTGCTACATATATTTCTCCTCGACTACAGAAGGATCTATCTTTCCTTGCTTTATACGATTCATACAGAGTTAAAAGTCATTATTGGTTCCATCACGGAGGCGAAATTGATTACATGTAAACAACCCAACAAAACATGATGACATATCCAGTGTTTTCACAGCCAAGAATGAAGTATCCAGCTCAGTGGCCACTATCCAGTAGTCACATAACCCTACTGCAATGCCTGCGCCATGCTTGAGTAATGAGAGAGCTGTTGCTCATACAGGGACCTGAATATTGGATATTTTGCATCATGGTATTTCTTCACCCTAGGATCTGAAGATGGATACACAACCTGCAAAAAGAATTTCTGATTTAGAACAAACAAGTGAAAATAGCATATTCAAATTAAGAATGCATGTATTTTTTTAGGGAATAATGTAGACATGATCAGCATGTATGCTCACCTCATTGGCTATCTTTGGGGTGGGAAGGTCCTTACGATCCATTAAGTGGTATCAGAGCCCGGTTCTAATGAGAAGGCCCTTACGATCCATCAAGTGGTACAGAGCCCGGTTCTAACATCTCTAGCTCAATGGACACTAGTGTGTGACCGCCTGATGGATTGTGACCCTGAGGGACCGTTGGTGTACGGTGAAGGGACCCTGAGGGACCATCGGTGTACGGTAAAAGGGCGATGAAGGGCTGAGGGACACCAATGTGTGAAGGGAGAGATCGTTGGAATAGTCTCACATTGGTTGTGGAAGAGCAAGGGACCTAATTTAAAATTGGCGGAGTCCCTCACCTTATTGGCTAGCTTTTGGGGTAAGAAGGCTCTTACGATCCAACAATTATAAATATAAAAATTATTCCATGGCATATAAGAGATTGCCCCTTTGAAATTAAGAGCAAATTTGTTCAGCACCATCGTAAAATTTCACGACTTAGAAAATACCATCGCAAAAGAGTGAGGCTGTACAATAACATCGTAAAGACAAAAAAAATATTAGAAATACCATCACTGTGACATTTTCCTTCCAAAGGCTACAAAATGACCATTTTACCCCTTTATTGTTTCTTCTTTTCTTTCCATTTCTATTTTCTTACCAGATCATCAGCCATGCATGCCTTCGCTCCCTCCAAACACTCCCAGTCTTGTACGCGTGTCAACCTCCCTTTTCCCTTCAATTTTTCTCTCTCCAAATTAGGGGCAGCAACATCATTTCTAAATTTCTCTCTCCAAATTGGATGTTACTGATGGCCATAGATAGAAAAGCTAACGACAATAGTATTTTCAATAATTTCTATCTTTGTGATGGTATTTTGCAATCTCTCTTTTGCAATGGTATTTTCAGGTCGTGAATCTTTATGATGATGTTGGACAAATTTGCTCTTGAATTACTGGAAATGCCTCTTTTCCCGCCTCTCCAGTTTGCACATATACCTCTGTCTCTCTTCCAGGCCTTATATTTGGGCCAAAATGTCTTATACCAACATCATTAAGTTATGCACAAACAACCATTAATTCCCCAGAAAACTTGCAACAATCACGACAATGTAGATGGATCAGTGAATATTTTTAAAAAAACAATCTATTTTTTGTTCTAAATTATAGTATTATACCCGCGTTTTATTTTTTGACAATTTTGATCATCTGTCGCTCCATGATTAGGCGACTTAGGGTAATTGCCCAACCGTTGGGTGACACATGGCCAAGTCGCCCAACCGATGGACGACTAAGGGGCTATACCCCCACGCACGTGCAGCCAGCCGAGTGCATGCGCTCATTTCGGCTGAGAGGAAAGAAAGGAAGGGGAGAAGGGAAAGAGCGGAGAGGATGAAAGGAAAGGGGAGGCGAAGAGAGGAGAGGAGGAGGAAAAGAGAGAGAGGGAGGGGAAGAGAGGAGGAGAAATCTGTACATCGACGGTGGTAAGTCCTTTGTATTTCTTTGTAAATTTACTTTTAAAACGTGGTAGGATAGCAACTAAAATTATTAGATGTGTAGTTTTCAAACTAAGATAGGTTAGTAATTAAAATTATTAGATATGTAGTTGTGTTTGGTACATCACATATTTTTAATAGTTGTAAATAGTGTAGTTGTAGGACTAACGCTAATTTAGTTATTAATAGTTGTACCTTTGAAACCATGGTACATTAGCAACTAAAATCATTATATGTGTAGTTGTGTTGGGCATGTCACATATTGTTAATAGTTGTAAATAGTGTTAGTGTCGAGTACGTCGCATATTATTAATAGTTGTAAATAGTTGCATTAACCCTAAACCCTGAAACTGCAAACCCTAATACCAAAATGTGGCTATGGCTATATATGTTGAGGAATATGCGGTTTATGCAAGAAAGCAACTAAATTTGAAGAATTTCTGGAGCTACGCTATTAATAATTAAACCAGTAATTGTGTCATAATTGCTAACCTCAAATTGATTTACAGATATGGCTCGTGACCTTGGTGGTTCAGACTGGCCTTTTAGCCTGCTGGACTAGCACGTCGACGTGCAGCACTACGTGAGCCATCGTGTCCCGCATCCTGAGGGTAGGGACGACGCAACCCAGTTAGGGATGGTCCGTACGCGGGCACTCCGACGGGTTAGAGACTAGACCCAGGCTGGATAGATAGGTTTGTCTACAAACTGTGACACATCTTTTTATGATATTTTCATTATGTACTTACTTCTTCATGCTTTGCAGGCTAAGAAATGCCGGTCTTCTACCTCTCACACGGATGGTGGAGACCACTGATGAGGATGGCGCTCTAGTCAAGGAGGATGGGGAGGTCCAGGCTGGCCCAGAGCGGTCACGACGGTTCCTATTCGATCGGTCATTACTGACAGCTCTGCTGGACCAGTGACGGCCCGAGACGTACACCTTCCACCTTCCATTTGAGGAGATGGCCCCCACTCTACAGGACATCACTATGCTGCTCGGCATGCCTATCACAGGAGAGGCTGCCTCCCACTGAATGTGCCTACCAACTGGCTTGATGACCTACTGGGTTCTTCTAGCTGAGGCCGCGGTAGTGTACCACATCTTCTCAGCGCGACAGAAGCATGGCCTGCCTATGATGTGACTTTTGCAATTCTAGATACGTATGCTATCCATTTTCCCTATTTAGCGATGCACTATCCTTGCCATATGATGGGCTTACTATTTTTTTTGTTTGTGGATAGGTCGAATGGATGGACCCGGATGCCGGCGAGTACTATGTGTCACGGCACCTCGAGGCATACTTGTTGTGGCTATTCGGCTAGGTATTGTTTACCAACAGCCATAGTGACTCCATCAACGCCCACCTCATGTGATGCTTGCTGCAGGACGAGGCCGACCTCTGTCCTCATAGGTTGTCCCCTCCTACTGCAGCTGTGATCGTTTGAGCACTTCTCCCTCAGATGGCCGATGCTACTTGATAGCGGTCTGTATCGTGCGAACATGTCCATGAGGGCACCGTGGACCAGCTGACCACAGGGTCCCTTTGGTGTTGTAGACGGGTACATACTCTCCTAAATCTTTACTATATGTGTATTATGGATCATCCTTTGTAGCCACTGTTCTGGCTCACAAGCACAGTTTGCAAACCTGTAGGTCACTTATGTGTACGACAACTTCGTCAAACACCTCAACCGCCTCACCACTGACCATGTGCGTTGGGAGCCATACTCTAGTCAGGAGATGGCAGACTGCGCCCCCGCTGGGCTCTCGTCACTGTGTTGGCGTGACCAGGCGTATTGGCTCATGCGGAAGAAGCTCGTCTTTGGCATGTTCGTCAAGGACTATGCGGTGCACAGGGTGATGCACCAGTTCGGCCTCTGCCAGGTTGCTCCAGTCCCCGTTGGGCGTCGGGTGCTTGACTCGATCCACGTGTGAGCTACACACAACATATGTCTATATTTTTTTCAGTTCTGTTATGATGCCTTCTAATTGCAGTTGTACATTTCACAAGCACAATAAGAGGAGTGGTAGCAGGACGAGCTAGGCCGGAAAGATGGCGCCGTGGGTGGTGAAGTGGGTGGAGGCGCCTGAGAACTTCATGCAGGAGAGTGCCGCGTATGACCCCAGCGTGTAAGATGAGTACCTACGCTGCTACGCTCCCCAGACAAGCACCAAGCTGGTGCGTGTCGTTGACCCTCCCCCGCTCACGTAGCAACACCAACTGATGCGTACCCTGTGCACTTAGCGTGGAACTTCTCCCTCGCGGTAGGTACTCCTGTGTTTTGAAGTGTCTGAGTATGGTTACCACAATTACTAGTTTGTCGCTTTCATATACTTCTTGCAGATGGACATCGTGGCTGGGATTGTGAGAGACACCGAGTCGATCATGGATAGGATCACTCGTGATTTGGAGGTGGCACGCGACGAGCTGTTACAGGTTGTCCATCGGGTCTACACTGCATCGAGGCATATTGTCGCCCTCTCGTTGTGCAGGACACTCCTGGAGGTGCCACATCGAAGCGTATGCTGATGTCGCCATGTCCTGCAGCTTAGGTAGGAGGCTCCGGAGGGCCACGTACACGTGTCTCGCCAATGCCTGACCAGGTCGGAGGGTTACGGCGGGGCTGTATGGGCGAGCACCGATCAGGGTTAGGATGTAGCGACGACGGAGAAGGTGCTACAGGTGGTGTAGCTGGTGGCGAGTAGTGTGTCTTCCTTCTGCTTTATGTACTTTTTCGTTGTGTACGTATTTTACTTCGTATGTACTATGACATGGTTATGTACGAATTCCCTCATGTTGTTATTATTACACCATTTATTTGAAGTTCTCCATTGTGTGTGAATTTCCTATTGCATCGCAATATCACTTATGTTCCTACTTACGAATCGTTGCTACTTCAATCGTTCTTACAAAATTCTTCAGAAATTTATTGCACTACAATAACATACGAGCATCATAAAATGTTATTGTGAGTCTAATAAATTTCATACCCTTTAGAAACTAGAAAAATCACAAACGGACTAACCGATATTGTTTGCCATTTTATTTAAAAAACAACCTACAAATACAATTTGTTAAATGTATTACCTACAAAAATTACCATTTATTCCCCACAATTATTACTATTGGATTAATAAATAATTATATTATTATTTTAAATCGTCCAACCGTTAGACGATTTAGACTAGTGGTTTAACCTGGTTGGGCGATAAGGGCCGTTGGGCGAAGGGACTAGTGTTTAACGCTTGGGTGAGTTGGTCACATGTCGTCCAACGGTTTGGTGACTTGGTCATATGTTGTTTAACGGTTGGGTGACTAGTCTAAGTCGTTTAACTGTGAAGCGGCAGATGGTCAAAACTGTAAAAAAAAAGTAAAATACATGTATAATACTATAATTTAGAATAAAAAATAGATTGTTTAAAAAATTCATCGGTGTAGCTTATGCGCCGTATTGCCATTGATTTCCCTGGATAAAGACATACAGAGGCGAAGAACCTTATCCACTGCCCTGCCTGTCCTGCAGTCTCGTCCCAGCCAGCCTGATTCTGATGCAGTATATGCACCTTATCACAAACACTCGCACGAGGTACTACAGATGCATTCGTATGCAGAGCCTAGCTGCAGCCTTCAAATTTCAAAAGGGGACATATGGAATCATGCATGCCTGCCTGCCATCAGTTTGGGTGCACAATTGTGTCCAAGGAAGGTAAGGCGAAAAAAGAATGAATGCCGTTATAAAAGAGATGAGTACATTGTAATTTGCCCAACCTAAAATGACAAGTTATCACTCATGTCTGTTCGTATTGACTTTTATCGATAACTTTTAATTTTAACTAATAAATAGTAGCAATTGATATAAATAAATTATAGAAGCTAAGGCGTTCGTATTGACTTATGGTTTCTGGCGTTTTGTCGAGTGCATTATGTAAGAAAAAGAACAAATGACTGTGCAACGAAAGACACTGTAACATTTGGACCGTCATGCGACTTACGGAATTATAATATAATAAAATATAAAATACGTTACAACATACGAAAGTATAAAGTAGTTGCTAATAAAAGAGGCTTATATAAACTAGAGTGTTTTTTCATATTAACGGGCACATATATCATGTTAGGCATGTGCGTTTTTTCAGACATGCACCTTTTAGTTTATGCATGGCATCTTATCTGCAACGTAACCTACAATTAAAATAAACCACTACTCCTACGTACCATTACTAAACTACCAATATATATTTTCCAAAAATTCAGGCGCACGTCGTCCTTGTTGCAATTGCGCGTCAGTTCTTTACAGCTCTATCACCAGAACCTTTGAAATCTCAGTGACTAACATGGGTGATAATATTAACACCTAAGTACTTGTACTTTCAAGTCTTCTTAATTAATCTGACATGGGTTAGTTGTGCATCGTACTTTTAAACTTTGGGATTCTCATAATGTTTTCTGTTTCTCGCTAGCTTCTTAACCGTTCGTAAGAAATAGCCCTAATATTATAGTAGTACTGCTAGCTAGTTTAAATTTGTTTAAAAGCTTTGGGGGTCCTGCAGCTGCTAACGACTGACATGATCGAGATGCTAGCTGCTCAATCTGTTTTTAATTTGAGCAAATTACATTGGTGAATGAATCTAACATCCAAAATTTCAAAGTCTTCTTGAAGATTTTAAAATAAAAATAACTATTTGGATTTTCTAAAATTAATTAAAGCTTAGATATAATTTTTATGAATTAAAAGGATTTAATATGACTAAACTAAACCTTAATATTTGCTAAAAATATTTTATTTGGGTTCCTTGAGTCCCAAGCATTTTTCTGAAATTTTCTGAGATTTTTTCGGAGTTATTTGCTATTTTCTAGGGCTCAATTGAATTTCTAGCAATTTCTGGAGTTAGAAAACCTATTTAAAATTTTCTAAAGGACTTGGGCTGAAACCCTAGCCAACCTATCTTCTTTTCGACCCAGCCCGCCAACCTAAGCCCACTCTTGCCACGTGTCTTGCATCCGACATTGCGTGCGACCATTGGATGAGTGACACGTGTCGGCCATTCATGCGCGCTCCTTCTCCCGCGTTGTATCTTGGTCGTTCCACTCTCCCTATGCAACTAACCATGGGGCTCACCTGTCAAGCCGTTGTCTCTGGATGGGACTCCATCCCCATGTCCATTTGGGACACTGTAGCGCTGCCGCTTGCCGTGTTCGCCTTGGACTCCTTAGCATCCATGTATAAAAGCCACGCCACCCCCTCAATCTTCGCGTCATGCAGCCGCTCGCTCTCGCTGTGCCTCATCGTCGTCCTTGTCGAGCTCAAGCGCTAGAGTTTGTTTGCGCCACCGCTTTCATCTTCAACGTCGGCAAGGTCGTCATCTTCGCCGTTCATTGTCCCCATCGGTCAGCAGTCCGCCGCCGCTCACCGAGCCACCCTCGCCACCAGTGAGTCCACCACCAAGCTAGTCTTTTCTCTCCCATCCCGCACCGCTGTCTCACCAGCCTGTCCCCTTCGCTCACCGCACTGTGCGTCGCCTCGGTTCATGCGCCATCTGTATCACACCGCACCCATGCCGGTCGACGTTTTGAATTCTCCGTGGAACAAGTCTGTTGTGTGCCATCTCACTGACGTATGGGGCCCATAAGTCAGCCACACTGTTCCATGAGACCAATTCACCGTAGACTAGTCTTTCCATGCACTGAGTCCATAACATAATAGAATTTCTGATTTTTAGTATTTTTCTTTAGATTAGATTTTTCAAGATCTCGTTCTCCTTCGTCCTAGCTCCAATTAACCTGATTTTTTTCCTAAATCCATCTAAAATTGAGCTCTATCTTCTGATTCTTGCTTTGAGGTTTTTGGAGTTTATTTGGATTTTATTTTATTTTATTTGTGCTTTGTTATGTTTTCTCTTTTGTTAATTAACGTCTTCGATGGAGTAGAAGCAGGAACCAAAGATCAAGAAATTGGTAACTGAGTAGGCAAGTCATGTCCTTTGACCATGTTGAACTTATTGTTTTGAAATCTATTATGTATTATTTTGTTTTAAATTATCATGTATTGCTATTTTATTATAAAACATTGTATGGTAGTTAATGACCTATTTGATTAATCTCTCCTTTGATAATTTCAATGCCATGATTCCATTGTCGCTGTAGGATGGGTATTTGTCTAGTGATACAATATTAGTATCCACTTGGGTTGTACATCGAGTATGCTTAGCCATATTTTTAGTTACATTGAACTTATCATTACATGTGATCAATTAATCAATTTTGACTTAATGAGATATTGAATCATTGTGGTCAGCCACAAATATAAAAGTTATGTACCATGGTATGGTTAGTGTTATTGGTTGTAATTATACAAAATGGTTTTCACTTGGACGAATGATCGTGCAGTATAGGGGGTGCAATAGCACATTGGGATGTGGATATTTCATCTGGTAATGTCTAAGGACTTAACTTTATGCGTCATTGATCTGAGCCTTATCGTACAACCACATGTCCAGTATGAGATGGATTTGGCTGAATAATTTGTGATATTTCAATTTTGGTTCTATCATTGGGATGAATGCGGTTTGGCAGTAGCCATGGATCCACATTAAGGGAGCGGGCAGAACTGGATTGAGGTTGAGCATTGTAAAAACCTTGTCATGACTTCTCCACCGCACACCAAAGGAAGTGTGTTAACCGCGTGGCAATATGAGATTATCATGTCTTATGAGTAAAGTTGTGCAACCTCTATAGAGTGTAAAACTATTTGAATAATCGTGTCCCCAGTCATGGATAATGCTCGGTGATTTCATATGAGGGGTAGCTTTTTCATAAAATCTAGGTTGGGTTGAGAGTAAGTTGTTCGGGAAGTGAATGGTTAATTCACTTGTGATTCATACAATCCTTTGATTCATTAATTATTTATATACGTCATTTCCAAAATTACGTTTTCACTCTTTATTGTATTTACTTTAAATTATTGCTTTCTGTAAAATAATCATTCAGTCATCCTTTGGTAAGCCTTGCATACTATATTGCATCTTTGTTATAAATGACTTATTGAGTACTTTATGTACTCACGGCTATATCCATATTTGCTCAGTTGTTGTAAAAAAGCCGGATCAGACAGAGGAACTTAAAGGAGGTTTCTTCGATGACAAAGTAGATTAGGACTTCGCTCTCCAGTCGATTGCTTGTGGGCATGTCGTATGGCCTTGATGTTTATCTTTCGTTTTCCGCTGCAAATTTCTTAAGCCTTTCAGGTTATTATCTGTAACCTTAGCCATAAGGTCGCAACTCTGATAATTTATAATATTTGAGTCTTTTCGTAATAAATCGTGATATTATCGATATTTTATCTATGTTTACACTGTGTGCACTAGCATGATTCTGAACTAGTGAAGAATACACAAGAGAGTTCGGATTTACTGATTCAGGTCTCTACAATGAACAATAGCCTGAGATCAACATTGGATCAGGAAATTAAGCATCTAGCAGTAAACTGCATTGTTACTAGTGATCAGGCGTACTTAGGAGTACCTAATTTTGGCAATTAATCTTGCAAATTGAGAATATATAATGGAAACACCGGGTTAATACTGCCTTCAAATTTTATTTTTATAATAGTCATGTCATATGGTTGGCAGCCTTAGATATCTCTGAAGCTAGTACACATTTTCGTACCTTAAAAGTAAAAAAAGTACTGCACTAATGAAGATTAGGGTGACATATACTCTTATTATACGATACCTTGCTCTTTAAAACCATGATGGAAGTTATCAGCTAGTAACTAGTTAGTAGTAAATACAACCATGTGCAAGCTCTTGTGCGAGAGGCCACAAGTTCAATTCTTGCCACGACAAGCTGGATATGGAAATTCCTTTCTAACAAAGTGTTATTAACTCAACTTGAACAAAGAACCTGTTTTGGTTGGTCCAGCTGGAACATTTCGGACAAATTACCTTGTAATATGGCTTAAGCTTATCTATACTAATATAAAAGTACGAGTTGTAAAAAAACTTCCGTTCACACTTGTCCAAACCTAAAGTTAACAGATTTGATCCCAACCGTTCGTTTGCTTTATCGTGCGATCCTCGTTAGCTTTCCTGTGCGGATTTCACTCCACCCCTTTAATTGCCTTAATTATGATGTACTTTTGCCTTTAGTTCTAATTACTCCCCTCTAATACTCACCAAAATATAAAAAAAATGATGGATTGAATAGATAACAAATTAATTCTCATCGACTTGAACAAACTATGCAAAGTTACAAACTATGCAAAGTTAACATCGCTGCACTAGAGTGCATATCCCTTAAATCAAATATACAAAAATGAACTAGTAGAGATCATTTTCCACATGTTTGTAAGGGCCTAGTCCGAACTCCGGCCTGGAGGGGCGAAAACAATATTCTCCCACAATTGAGTGGTAGAAAAGGCAGAAATGACAAGAAAATAGCAGAAATGATATTATGCAATTCTAACTTTTTTTTTGAAGTGGTATATCATAGAGAGAAATATTTTGAGTGGTATCTAAGCTGAACCACTCTTTAAAGTGCTACGGTGTGAATTTTGCCAAGACAAAAACATCCAAGATGGAGGAAGTATCTGCACTGTACCAGAGACCAGAGCCAAGAAGACATGCAGCCCAGTTAACTTTCAGTCTGCAGGTAGAGCACTGAAACTCATAACATGCGATGGTGCCCTGCGAGTAGAAATCCAACGTCTGAAAATATGAGTGTTCTAATTAAAAAAACGCTCAAATACTCTTAGCATTTCTCTATAAAATAACCTTAGAAAAGCAGAGATGGCTGGCTGGGCCTTCTCTGGCTTGCGTGCCTGTGGTCCAACTGTGCGCGCTTGGTGCACTGCGCACCTCGGTTTCCTTAAAGTTTTCGTGCAAGTACCAGCACTCGGAACTCACATTTTTATGTTGATATGTAGCTAAGGCATGCTTAATGCCACAACGGTTGGACTATGCGCTGAATGTGGGGCTCCAATCCTAGCAGTTCTATATATACTAGTCATGTGCCGTATGTTCTACCAGAATTGAATTCATTACATACATAAAAAATCATGCTATAGAAAATAGTTACTTCAATCGGTTGAGAAGTAGAAAGTAGTGAGAAGTTGAATGAATGGAGTGGTTGGAGAAGAATGGACGTACGACCACTCATTCATTCTTTTATAATAGTAATATATATGTAGAGAGAGGACGCTGAAATGAGGCACCATAGTGTTCAGGTACCATGATTTTAAATACGCGAATTTAACCCAAATTAGGGTATATTTTTAAAAAATATCAGTTTTAGGATATATACTCATCTATAACAATTCAAATGAAATATATACCTTTAAAATAATATACTTAAATTTAAAGTTTTGAACCATGGTGCCCGGGCACCATGATTTCAAATGCATCAATTCCATCTAAATTCAAGTATATTTTTTAAAAATTTCAATTTTAGGGTATATAGTTATCTATAACAATTCAAATGAAACGTATAAGTTTGAAAAAATATACTCAAATTCAAAGTTTTGAACAAATTTAGATCACACACTTTGCTGATTTATATATATATATATATATATAATCAACATATACCTACAATCAAACTATCATAAAAAAAGGCAACTATAATTCGAAATTTAGTTCAAATTTGTTTGAACTAGTTAGTAAACTAGTTAAACTTCATATCCAAAAAATTTTAAAATTTTCCCACACGATACATACCTAGTTTAGACTATAGTGCTCGGATACTAAGAAGCACTCATTCGTTATTATATATATATATATATATATATATATATATATATATATATATATACATATGAATAACATAGGGCACTATGGTGCTCAGGCTCCATGATTGAGACTTTCCATTCATGATTGATTTTTCTTTTCAAATCGATGCCCTTTTGAATTAATGAATGTTAACGGCTTTGCATGATATACTATATGTTATTATATTTGCACGTATCTAAAAGCAATTTAAAAATAAAAAGACTTAGTATCTAGACATCATAGTGCCCCATGTTAACGAGCGTGCAACACTGGTTACACTTACCCCTGGAAAAGATAGATTTCTATTCGAGACCTAAGGGAAACCAGACCAGTTCAGCTGAGCTACAAGATAGATTTTGTGCAGAACAGGTCCAAGAATTGATGGACTCCCATGCCCTGTGGAAGTACGGCCTTTCCCTTTTTTTATTTTCGAATTGTAGGACAACAAAAAGGCAAGACATCTTGTGTAGTATTTAACAGCGAGATGGTGATGCAACAGAGAGTATGGCATCAGCTTCGGCAGCAGCATCATAACCCTCACTGAACAAAAAGGAGCAAAAGATTCAATGAGATGAGACGGATCATGGAACCGAATCACTTGTCTGCAAGAAAACCAAGAGCAATGCTCCAAGGCGACACTTGAACGGACTCTCTCCATCAATTCATTATATACAAGCCAATGAGTTTCATCATGGATGGCAACCAGTTGTGGGCTATAGCACATCATGGGATGGAACCTAGCAGTCGCCCTGGTAAAAACTAGATTTCAAAATTCAAATCCTAATGTCTCCTTGATGAAAAAGATAAGCAGTTCACCGACGTATTCGAAGAAGAAAAAAAATCCTCACGCTCTAAAAGAAATTCTATCAAAGATTCGAAGACAATCTGTTGGATAACACTGTGAACAAACTCTTCAAACAGGCATTTCCAATGCCCCTGTGCTCTGGCTGTCATTGTTCTTTAACTGTTGACCACATTTACTCAGAATTAAGAGCCTCTGCTGAGGACCATCTCTGAGAGAATCAGCACAAACAATTCTGTGAAATGTGCAAGGGAATTGTGCAGGCAAAAGCATCTCATTCGCCTGCACTTCTCTGGTAAGCTGTAATTTGCCTGACAACAAAATAGTACTATGGATTATGGGAGCTTAAGAATTTCACAATGCACAACGACAAATAAAACCGGAGTGGATGAGAAAAAATGTTGATTAAAAATAGTAAAAGATAAAAAAGCAAGAAAATTTCTCTTAGTTGGATGGCCACATTTCAAAACGAAATGGTTATGAACTTCCCATCACAAAAATAATTAAGTTCTGGAATGTTTTGTAACACCCCAAATTTGGGTAAGTTTGAAAATGCAAAGAATTTAAAACTTTTTATTACATTTTGGTGTTATTCGAATTTTTCCTGGATTTTCAATTCTGATTTTGCAAAACAATTCAAATAATCAAAATAAAAAGGTCAAGGATCAAGAACCAAAGCAATGGGAAATCAAATCGAACAAAATTTGAATTTGAAATTCAAATAAAAAATAGACATTTGAAATCAAATTAACTAAAACCAAAAGAAAAGAAAACTTAAAATTTGCATCCGAATAATTGAGCTGAGAATTCAATTTTGAATTCAAATACAAACTCCAAATTCAAAACTCAAAAACAGATATTCAAATAAAAATTGAATTCCAAATTTTTGCTAAAGCCGCATTCCCTTTCTTTCTCTCCTTCTTCCTTTCTCTGCCATCGGGCCCCACCCTCTTCTTTCTTCCCACTCTCTTCCCCTAGGGGTGGGAAATGGTAACGGATAATCTATTTTATCTGATATTCGTATTCGAGAAAATATGAATGTGGTAAGCAAAATCTGTATTAAAAAATGTTTCTATTCGTATTCGAGAATATTTGTATCCGTATTTGAGGATATTCGTATTCGACAATATCCGTATTCGTATTCGAGACTATTCGATTCAAATTCGATCTGTTTCCTATGCGATTTAGAATTTTGTGATTCAAAAATTGAATTTAGGTGGTTTAAAACCGGTAACTGTTCCGGTAACCGATGAAAAACCGGCAAAACCGCTAAGAATTTATTCTACCGAGATTTGTTACAGAAGTTGTAGGAGGATATTCGTATTAGATCGAAATAAGTACATATTCGATTCGAATTCGTATTCATTACGGCATTCAATTTGTATTTGTATTCGAGAATATTCGAATTCATATTCGCTTTAAAATATGGATACGTATTCGTATTTGAGACTATTCAATCATATCTAGTATGTTTCCATCTGAAATATCAAACTCCGATTAAGTTGATTTTGGTGTTAATGACAAATACTTTTATATTTTGTTGGCGATAATGACAAATGTTTATATGAGACTAATATGTTTGTTTAAGTATACTATAGTTTAGACTCATTTGGATGGAAAAGTGAAATCAAAGAGGTATGCATTTGAAATCACTTTCTCATATACTAATGCATTTCTTAGATCCAAAATATAGATTGGACTCCACTAATTGTTCAAAATAAATATGTGCATATGTCTTCATTTATATACACTTGTATGCACACATTTAGTGGGAGCTCTCTATGTTTTGGAGTTTCATAAGTGTTGATCCATACTTCTTTTAATATGCATATTTAGAATCTTTACTTTGAAATATATTCTTGAGTGTATATATATAGCTTGTGTAATTCATATATACTCATGTGCAATCGGGTTGTCATCTAACTTTTCTATTATGTGTTAATGGTTGAATAATCAATGACAACCGGATAAGTAAGCTTTGTCTAAAGCTTATCTTAGAGTATACATTTGTTATGTACAAGTTGTATACACGCAAATCAATTTTTATATCTCATTATTTGTTGAAATTATCATGAATTACCAAAAAGGGAAGATTGTTGAATCTAGTCCCTCTATTATGTGTTAATAGTGAAGTTTGGTAATTGATGGTAATTGTTTTGTGGACTAACAGTTTCCATGAGTTGGATGAATAGGTTAGGTTCCACAAATAAGGATGACTTCATGTGTTGAAGATCATCAAGTCAAGAATGAGAAAAAGATAGTTTCATGAGTTGAAGGCTATCAAGAAGAAGAAGACTTCATGTGTTGAAGGCCATCAAGAAGAAGATGCATCATGAGTTGATGTATGTCCAAATGATCATGTGTTGATCAAGTCGAGTGAAGATCATTATGTGTTTATAGAGTTGAAATGAACAATGCATCATGAGTTGATGCATGTCAAGACGGTGACTCAAGGGAAAGGTATGACTAGCTAGGGTTAAGGATATGTTTCTAGTCTTTTACCGGTCTTGGTGTTTGGTTGGAAGGCCGGGTTGCTAGTATAGGTTGTTGTACTATTAAGAGGGGTCGTGTCTAGTAGTTTGAGTCTCATCATGTGTTGATAGCTCAACCTCACCTACTCTAGCTCATCTTTGCATGAGACTTATATTTACGAATGTGTTTTATAAATGATTAAAACACATGTGTTCAATTCTCGTAACATGGGACTCTGCATTGTAAATGTGTTTTGCAAGTGCTTGAAGTCCATGTTTTCATTCTTTATGATATAAGGCTTATATTTGCAAATGTATTTTGCAAATGGTTGAACCTCATATATACTCCTTGTGACATGAGACTTGGGTTTGCAAATGTGAGAAGTCTATGTACCAATTCTTTGTGTCATGATTCCAAAAATGTGCAAATATGTTTTGCATCTTGTTGGGAATCATGTGTGATCCTTGTATGCATGATATCATAGTTTGCAAATGTATTTTGCAAAATCAATTTAGATATCTGCACTTCTCAGGAAAATCGGAACTATCGTTGTGCGCGTAGCGGTACTACCGGAGGTCGGAAGTACTGGCTCTGTATGAGCGGTACTACCAGACATCGGAAGTACCGGTAAGTGTTGTGAGGTACTACCGGATGTAAGTAGTCTGAGTGGCTCTATGTGAGCGGCTGGTCCGGCCGGCAGAAGTATCGGCTCTGTGTGAGCGGTACTACCGGAAGGCGGAAGTACAGGCATGTGTTGCGCGGTGCTACCGGCCGTCGGAAGCTCCAAACTTTCCTGCGGAATCCTTTTTCCAGAGAGCGCTAACTTTTGGGCTCGGCTCAAGCGGAAGTATCGGGCCGACTTTGCGGAACTACCGTTGAGCGGAAGTACCGGAAACTAAACGGCGGTAGTTCCGCGCCGACTATGTAAAGGCTAGTTCAGAAGCTCTGACATAGCCGTTGCTGTGGCATCAGAGCTGGAGCGAAAGTACCGGCCTTTGGTCAGTGGTACTTTCGCCCATCCTAATTTTTCAGGATGTTGGCTCCAACTGCTAGTTTTCTTGTGTGAGGTACAAATACCCCCTTATGGTCGATTGGAGAAGTTGTTGCTTGACTTGTTTATGTACTCTTGAGCTAGAGTGGGGCTCTCTACTCAATTGTGCTTGTGTTGCACTTTGTGAGAAGGGAGAGAGGATATAGAGTGCATGTGTTGCTTCTAGAGGTGGACTTTGTGTCTAAGTGAGCTTGTGCATTCATTGCATGTGGTGAGAGTCAAGTGAGGGACTTGGCTTGTTACTCTTGGAGTTTGCCGACTCCTAGACGACGTTGGAGGCGTCGTGCGTGGTGATTTTCTCAAAGAAGGTTGTGAGAAGACCCGGCGAAGTTGTGAAGGTTGGAGCTCACCTACCCAGAGCAGGAAAGAACTACCACTAGTGGAATTGAGGTGGAAGGCTTAATTCGTGGAGCCGGTCCGATTAGTTTGGGCTTACCTCAACATGGACTAGGGGAGATCGGCAAGTCTCCGAACACCACGGTAAAAAGAGATTATGTCATTTGTGGTTTGCTTTCTTGTGCTTATTTTACATTCAAGCAATTTACTTACTTAGAATTAATTTGATTGCTTGTCAACCTAGCATTGCAAACCTTGACTTATGCTAGAATTGTTTATGCACTTTGGCGAATTTATTTGTTCTAGGCGCTATTTGAGCTAAACCATATTGAATTTAGCTTCCGCATTGTATTCTTGGTTTAGGAAAACAGAAAAGGTCTTGAATTGTTAGTATTAATTAGAAGAGAGTTTTTAGACCGCCTATTCACCCCCTCTAATCGGCCTCCTCGATCTTACACCATCCTTAATTGCCCTTGCTCTGCTCCCAGGCATCGACCTGGCCACAGTGCCAGTGTCATGCCATGCATGCACACACGACGCCCAACACTGTGCCCGCACCACGAGGCATGCGTGCCAACCTGCACGCCGCCCATCACGCTACACCGCCCGGCACTGTGCCCGCGCCGTGCATCATGTTACGCACCCCTGCACCCTCCACGCGGATAGAACACGAGAATGTGTGGTTTGTGGCAGCACCAACCGGATAACCCTAAAAACTGAATCTAGTAACCCCTTCCCAATATAAAACAGTGCAATTACATGTCTATAATAGGTATGATCTGGCTAAATAATTTGCATCGACTTAGCACGGTTGCACCAAAAGGGGTGAACACGGGTTGAGAGCCAGATAGAAGCCTCTGCGTGGCGAAAAAGAAGGCATCTGGAGAGGGTAGAAAGAACTCCATAGTAGGTGGAAACCTTGATAGGTGTAGCCCGTTGGGAAGATGCATTGTAAAAGCCTTGTGGTGATCTTCTTGATTCACATGTCCAAGAAATATGTGAAATATAATAAATTGATTATTTCTTGTGGTTAAAGTGTATGACCTCTGTAGAGTGAAACTGTTCAAATAACCATGTCTATGGTCATGGGTGGGCATATAAACTTACTCGAGTTAGTATCTATTTACAAAATGATCTTTGTAGTTGGGATAAAAAACAGGGAGCGAACAGAACCCAGTGATTATAAAGGGTGGATAGAACCCAAGTATCAAAATAGCATATGGTGGTTGGAACTATGCTCTGTAAAAGGTGGATAGAACCTGCACTAGCACTATTATTGCACACTCTTATATCTTTTAAAAATATGGTTTAGTTAAAATGCTAAGTCTCAGGAATTTATTATATCTGTATCTCAAAATGGTGGCGCTTTCGCAAATAAAAGAATCGTAAGCCTCCCTTTGTTTAACCTGATATCTATTATTAATGCATTCTATGTGACGGCTTACTGAGTACCTTGGTACTTATTATTGCTCAATTACTATTATTCAGTAAGTTAGAAGGAGAAAGAAAAGCCATGCGATCATCTAAAGGCGTTAGAAGACGATAAGGCTAAAAACTAGGTCGTGAATCCCAGTTGGCTGCCTGTGGGAATATCATAAGGGTCCTACCTGTGTAAAGTTTATGTTTCCACTACTGCTTTTTAATGGTTCAGCCTGATCAGCCCATGTGTAAGTCTATTGCAGTATTAGTTACGCTTTCGCAAGATATGAATTTGATGTTCAGTAATGTATCTTTGAGCTCTATCTACGATCCAGAGAATAGTGCATCGGAATCACAGAGGATTCCGGATCGCAAAATCCGGGTCTGACATGTTCCAAATCAACAACTATTTAGACATTGAAATAGTTGAATAAGGCTATGTTTATTTCAAATACAGGTATTTCACAGAAATTTAACATTTAAGAGACATCCAGTGAAAGTGGAAGTTCGCTTCCCTAAATATTTATGTGAAATTTCTTTTTGTCAAATGGGACCTAAGCTTTTCTTCACAAAACAACATGGGAGTCACCAAGTTTGATTGCCATTTGAATAACCTCCTCTCACAAGATCTTCAAGAACAATTCCTTAAACATTGTTGATACTCGATACTCGTCAATTTTACTGGTCGATACTCGATAGTTGTGAACTTTACTGGTCGATTCTCGATAGTGTAGACCTTACTAGTCGTACTCGATAGTCGTAGATTTTACTGGTTGGTAGTCATAGATTTTACTGGTCGATAGTCATAGACTTTACTGGTCAATGATCTTAGACTTTGTGATTGGTAGTCATAGACTTTGCGGTCGGAAGTTGAAGATTTTGTGATCGGTTGTCGTAGGCTTCACGGTCGGTACTTGTAGACTTCATGGTCAGTACAAGTGTTTCAACTCTTGTGATTTTCGAGTAGCTTGAGTACTTGTGTTTAGCCAGCAGTATGACTGGCTGGTGCATAGTGGTCGATGATCGGTGAATAGTACTCGAAGGATTCGGTACTCAGAAGATGGAGTACTTGGTGGTCAGATGGTCATGGTACTTGGTAGTCGGAAGGACTAGGTACTCGAAGTCGGAAGGACTCGGTACTCAGAAATTGGTAGGGCTCGATACTCATAGTCAGAAGGACTCGGTACTCAGTAGTCGTAGATTTTGCTAGTTGGTAGTCAAAGGCTTTGCAATCGTGGTTTTCACGATCATGGTCAGCGATCAGTTGTCGTAAGGGTTGGAGATTGATAGTTGTAGACTTAACGATCTGGTGATTTAGTCATAGCGATTGGTACTAATTAGTCGGTACTCGATGGTTCTATGATCGGTGGCGATGCTTGTTATTCCTGAGTGTTCTGAGTGATGATATTTCCTGACTACTTATGTCCGAGTACTCGATGAGCTAGCGACCGGTCTTGCATAGCAGTTGTAAACGGTCGTATTGAGTGATCTGAAGTTGATTTCTGGGAAGCGATAGGATGTGTGGTCGTGGATGACCTGGTTGATGGTCATGGATGACCTGGTTGGTATTCGTGGTTGGTTTGGTTCTTGTCTATGGATAGACGAGGGTGTGTTACGTGTGTGTGCTAATGACAGTCAAGTTATGAAGAATTTGTGCCAGTGGAAAATATTTTTTGGTCTTTGATGTACAGATTGGCGTAAAAACAGTCATAGCCGGTGACGAGGAGAACCGAGACTAGGATGGGGAAGTCTGAGATTCAGGCGGTCGAGGATGTCATGCGAGATGGTCGGACTCACGCTGGAGCACGTAGAGATCAAAGGTGGTGATTCGTGGAGAAGCTACTGGTGGTGTGGTCCAAAGGCTTCGACACGAGCAGTGATGCGTGGAGAAGATACGAGAAGCGGGGTCCCAGAGGTTTCAACACGTGAGGATGATGTGCGGAGGAGATACGGGAGGTGCGGTCCCGGAGAGCTTCGGCACGTGATGATGATAGATGATAAAGATATAGGAGGTGATGTCTTGGATGTTTCATCATGTGGTGAGATTGGAAATGTTATAGAAAGAGTCCGTAACGTAAAGAATTAGAGTTTGGTTAAAACCCGTGTTCAGAAGCATTTCGACTCCCTTGATTTAGGGAAGAGATATGATTTCATATCCGTATTTGAGGTGAACACGGTTTAGGGTTCTAGCATATAAAAGCAGGTATAGGCTACGAGTTTTAGCCGTGGCTTTGTGAAGGCTTTTTGTACTAGAGTTTTTAGAGATGCCTTGAGGGTGCTTTGTAGCCACTGAACATGATCCATAAATAATATATCGGATTTATTATAAGGAAAGTTACTCGACGTCGGCGACGTATTTTTCGAGCATATTTTTTCCTGTGGCCTCGGCGGCGATGTGCTAACACATCTTGATCTCACGTAATACGAGCATGGTGTTTTTAGCATCCTCTCATTCAAGCAGCTGAAGCTTTCGAGCGGAGGGAGATTTCGAACACGTGCATAGGCAGTCAAGCGAGCGATTGAACACCGAGCGATTGAAGTGTTTATCGAGCGCGTGCAAAAGAGTCAAGAGTAAGCAGTCGAACGACTTGCTGTCAAAATCTACATCTAGTAATTTAGATTTCTTTTCTTCTGGTTAGAAATTTTGTTTTCAAATATAAAAAAAAGCAGATGCAATCATTCACCCTCTCTGATTGCGCTATATAATCCTACAACTTAACATTTCAATAAGCCATGCTTTCGAGGACATGTTAGAACCCAGCATACAGTGTTGCTTCCTAGATGAATGAATCTTTATATGAAATTTAGCACTGCTCACTGACAAGTGGTCCAATCACTGTAAGCCCCAGCACCCCTGCTGACCTGCACCTCCTGGTGACAATAGTTTGCTGATGTACAGATGAGAATTAAAAGCCAGGCAAACTCCCTGCTCTCTAGGATGAGGACCTCATAGGGAATTTCCTGCTGCTGTACAGAGAAAAGCAAAGCAATACAGTATATAAATTTTGCAATTATCAAAGGAGTTTCCTCGCCAGTTTGTGGGGGAAAAAAACTATTTGTAAGTGACTCAGGAAATGTCAGGCTCTGAAATCTGAATGCCCCATTTCTCTTTCATTCTTCACAAGGGAATTTGCTCCAAAGCATATGCTCAGTCCCTCTCAAGGCACATAATTTTATGCCCTTTCTGAATCAAAAACATGCCAAGCAGTGGCTGCTCAGTTCTTACCAGAATTAAGATTTGCACATCCAAGCCTGCAGGCTCATGTGACTCTTGTCCTGGCAGGAAGCAACACATATTATTAAGTTGCTGAAATGAAGATGTAGGGATGGTACAGTGATGGGGGCAGCAGGAATTGAAAGCTAAAAATCATTGCTGATGAAGCCTGCATTGACATAAATGTTGCTTCTGCAGTTCTCTGCTATGCATGTAAAACGTTGGTAAATGTTATAGTATAAGAGTATACGAGAATTTGGAAGGAAGAGATGCATTCTTGAGCTCATATTCAGAATTCAGAATCATAGCTAAAAACCACAAATATTTTTTTATTGGTAGACTATAGTAGATATTGCATTCTGACAGCACGAAAAAGGAGAAAAAAAAACTAAAGCAACATGTTGCACTCTTGCAAGAAGCCATCGATCCTTTTCATAGGTTCCAGACTTCTAGTGATGATGACAATGAAAAAGAAAATAATAAAACACCTCCTGAACCTTATGAGGTAGCAATTAAACTTCATAGTTCAGTCACATTGAAATAGGTAGCAAGAAAACATTGAACGCTTGCTTAGGACCATCCTATGTAAACCGAACTCAAGACGGGTATGACAGATAACTTCATTGCACAAAATATAGATTCTTGCAGCTGTGCTAACGCCAAAAGAATTAAAATTATGGGCAGAATCACCCATTGACTCCAGTCTAGAATGACAGCAGCGAATGTCACAGGAGTATGGTTTTTCTCCAGAAAGAGTACATTGCATCTCAGGTCCCTGGACTTGCACGGGTTGTTCAAGCATATCCTTGAAGGCTTGAACCGGAGGGGATACATTCATCATGTGAACGCCATATAGGGCCGGGCCGGGCTGGGTCGACCCAATGACCCATCCTAGCTCATTTGCTTTACCACTAGTGTAAGATCCATGTACACAAATTAAACCACCAGTTATGTGGGAAGTGAACTACAAATTAGGGGGAATGGGCCACGTTAATGTTTAATGCCATTGTGGGTTGATTTGGATCCAAGATGACTCAAAACAAGCTTAAGAGGTAAAAATATGCACCCCTCCAGTTCAGGGAATTGCTTGAACCATCCCTACATATTTAGGGACCTAGTGCAATTTACTCTATTGCAAATCATTAAACTTACCTAGTAACCTATTGACAAATTGGAGTCTGGATAAGGCAAGCTACCTTGATGAATGCTTATCCAAGCTGTTCAGCACATCCAAGTCCTACTGAGATGAAGAGCTGTGCTATACCAGCAATACCAACAACGTTAACGTCAATAATGATGACATATTGGGGTCCCCAAAAGGCCACGACAGCCCACCTATATCCTGTCCATTCTGCCCAAGGGCCCAGGATAGTATCATGCATCTAGGTAAGGGCCGTTCTGTTCCAGCGACAGACATGTCCAGATAGGCCCAAATGTCAGCATGTGTTGTGCCAGCACAGGCCCATTGCATACCATCATACATGCAATCAAGAAAAAAAAAGTAAGCGTTAGACAGGCAGCATTACAGATTCAACATTCTTGTGAGATAGGAAATACAAATTCCTAGATCTGCCAAACAGTCTAGTTGAGTCCAGGTTAAGCTGCTGATGTTTCTAGCGTTTCTATAATGCAACTCTGAACAGGCATCGCGGCAGCACAGGGCATGTGAACTCTGAAGTCAATCTATTAGTTGAGCCTGTAGCTTCTTCCTCTGAAGGCACCAGTGCTGGTGTTGGCCGGTCGGACTGGAGAGTTTGCCTGCATGCCTAATCTGAATCGAGCAACAATCCTGTGTCTGTACAAGTGCAACAGGTTAAGGAACCAAGGAGAATATATCATGCAACAGGTTAAAGAACCAAGGGGAATATATCATTGAGAATAAAGTAGAAATAGCACATGGATTGTAGTGAACAATGTAGCTATCTGCTGACTCTGAGAAAATGCTTTGGCCATGAACCAATAAAAGGATACACCCACATGGGCGTCTTCAGGTAGTTCTTTCCACTGGCTAGCGGGTGCAACACTGCGAGGAAGTAGTACAGATGTCCAACCATAATACCCATAAGGCCAGGCAGTATTTGTGAACCAAATATCACATCCAACGCAAGCATAGCCCATGGTAGATAAAAGGACTGCAACAATAGCAAATATTAACTACTTAAAACATATTGAATCTTGGGCACGTCTGTAAGATTGTCACTTAGGAGACATATAAATGGGCACTGCATTTAATACTATTATGAGAACAGAGCGTACCCTTAATTGGACGAGGCCATACATGTTTATCTGGGAATTTGGATACTCTCTGCTCCAGATATAGAGAAGCATGCTGACTATAGGTACTCCCAAGAAATGTGACTCCAGAAAGGGAATAGCAGACAATACCTGATCCAAGCAGATAGATTCAAGGTTCACATATAAGTTAATAGCCTTTTTGAGATTTGATTAAGCTGTTTGCAAAAACTAAAGAGCAAAAACTAGCACTAACCAGTAGTGAGATGGCACCAAATATCATCATCCACAAGAAATCTGCTGTCCGCTTTTCAAATGCACCTTTCTCCAATTGAACACCATATCTTGCTCTACATGCCAAAATACATAAATTAATGTCAACCAACACTGCTAGTTTACTATTTATAATTATCTGGAAGTAACCATATTTATAATTGGTATGCAATGAGACTTACATCATCAGAAGGCGAATACCAAAGTTGATGGAAAAAAAGCCCAGGAAAAAGAAGCTTGTAAATAGCCTCCATATCTGCAAGGTCCAAAAAACATTCCATTAAATTACAATGTACAAAGACAAGGGCAGGAGTACAATAATAGTATTGTACAATTTCCATAGTATTGTACAATTTCCAATCATAAGCAGAGGACAGACTGCAGTGCTGATTACATCAAACCAAAAAATGCAAACTGATCTACTCATAAAACATCACATAGCCATGCAGCACCAAGCAGGGTATACACTAACAGATGTTAATGAGAACATGTTGCAAACAACTAATGTTTTTAAGAGGGAGAGGGGGCTAAAGACAGACACATCCTCATCCATCCCAATATACGCTTAGTTTTCGCACAAACCAGAGGACATTGCTATGTAACAGAAAAACTGAAACTGTTTAAAACTATAAATTGGTGTAATCAGCAGAATCGAAAGAGAAAGCATAAACAGATGCTAACCTCAAACTTCTTGAATACAAAAGGATAATATAAGGCAAGAAAGTTTGGGGTCAGTATCTGGAGCTGACACAGTACGGTGGTAAAGAAACACAGTGTCCCATATGCCTTGCTTATTGGTGGAAGTGAATTGTAATACCTGAAATAGGAAAGCAAGTGTTCAAATATTCCAATGAAGCTGCAGAAGTAAAATATTTTATATGCTCGTTTTTTTAGCATTGAATCCTCCATAAACTAGTCAAAATTTACACATCATCAATGAGCAGAAACAAATGCAATTACCAATCCCAACGAACAACATCCAGTACAATCATGATCCAAAATTTCCAATTACAGGGCAACCCCAACAGCAAAATTAAACTGCTTAAGTTTCATATTGAAAATGCCAGGTTTGCACCAAGAGTAGCAACTCAATGTCTGTGTACTACATTACACACAACCAAGTATTTTGAACCAGTGTGGATTTTAATTCAACCACTTTGAACTCATTCGATGACCAAATTAATTCAACCATTTTCAACTTATACGATGATCAAATTTGCATATTCGAACTCCCAACACAACAGATTTTGAGCCAGCGTTGGATTTTAATGGCCAGAGGACGTCGCCAGCGTCGTGCAAGATGACCAAACCAGATTGTCTTAAAGGCATATTTCATTGACAGTGAGCAGGTTCCCAGCAAGCAATCTTAGAAGGTAAAATGTAGGCCATTAAACTGTGCCTATACTAATGAAAACGTACCAGGGGCATTTGTAGATTTTGAAGCCAGCGAAGTCCTAGTGCATATCACTTTATGTTCTGGCTCTATACACCAGCAGACACACATGGGAGAAGGAAGTTTGTAATTGTACATTCTACGTCTTTCCTAGTGGTACTAATCTTACATGTCACAAGCTCGCACTGATGAACTTAAATCTATAAAATTCCCAGATACAAACAGTTGAGAGTAACGGCAGAACACGAACCAATTAGCCCACCAAACCCTCCCCGCGATTTCCTCCAATCCGAACCCTAGGAGCCGAAACTTGTACCACTGAATTCCTCCAAAAATTTAACATCACTATCTACACCAGGATGAATCCCGCCGAGTCCATAGCCCCTTACCCTCGCACAACACCACCAGCACAATCCCGCCCAGTTCGCTGAAACGGATAGATGGATAGAACTAATCGGTCGATCCGAACAGCCTAGCTCCAGTTCCTCCGGTAATCCCTTGCCTAAACCATGCGATCTGAAACACCGCATCTGCGCGTGGTAGGAATCTGAGATTCGAGCAACGGATCGGGGGATCTCTGCAAGATTCGAGGGACTCACTCTGCGGGGGAAGACATCTCGTCACGGCGATCGATTCGAACGAAGCCTCCAAGTCTCCGTGTCTCGTGCTCGCTCCTCCTCCTCGTCCTCCTCGTGCTCGGAGTGTGTGGGAGGAGGAAGAGGTGGAATAAGGCGAGGAGGTCGCTGGGCGAAACTTCCAGAGGGGGAAGAGGCGAGCTGGGCGTGGGTCTTGGATCGGACGGCTGAGGATGCTTCGGACACGTGGGCTTGCGCAGCGGCGCAGGCGATTGGCCGGGGTACGCGGCTGGGTGCTGAGGTGGCCCGTGACGTGGCGGTGGGCTGGGGGCCGTTGGATAGGTTGATCCGACGGTGGGAAGGGATGATGCTGAGAGTTATGGTAAGTTGGCCAGTACATGCTGCTTCTAAAATCTGTTTTTCTATATAAATAGACTTTTTATAGTATCTAGCTTTTAAGTAAAGTATCTTTTTAAGATAAGATCTACTAGTTGATTATAGTATATATTACAGTAACTTCATTTATATCGACCAAAATCGCACGCAAAAGTCTTCCTCTGCAAACTTCTCTATAACTGTTACTATTTATAAACTAAAGTCAAAAGTCGGTTTCTAGTGTGGGCCAAAAATAAATCCTACTGAAAGGAGTTGACTCACTCGGGGAAAAAAGATGTTTTACCACTGGTTAGTGCTAGAAAGAAGGGGGAAAAAGGTATTTTGCAGGTTACATTCAAACGTTACTCCCTTTGATTCTAAATACAAGTTGTTTTAGACTTTGATGCGGTCTGTACCTATGAAAAATATGTTGTTTTAAATAGAAATAACTATACACTGTGAAAGTATATTTAATAATTATCCCTGAAATGAAGTCCAACAAAGGCCGACCGGGTCTGTTCTGCGCCGGTCGTTGCTATGGTGCACGGCGACCAGCTCATGTCTGAGCTGACCAAGATTCGGGACAAGTCGCACATCTCACAGCATATTGGGGTTCATGAGTCTACCACAGATCACTTAACCGACCAGTTCTACAAGACCACCATGTACTAACATGTGCAAGATCAAAAGAACGTGCATGAATGAGTTTGTGACAAAAGCCGTCTATGGTCCTGCTCATTTTGATTTGAATTTCTGACTTCTGATTTATTTTTATTATTTATAAATTTCGTTTTTTCTATCTTTTTGATTTTTTTGAATTTTTTGCCAGTTCTTTTTTCCTGTATTCATTTGTATTATCTATGATGGGCTAACCTATTTTTTATTTTAAATTTTTTTTAAATTTAGTTATACAAAATAACCTACCATCAGTTACAATATAATTTCAGCTAACTATAGTACAATACAATATAATTTCAACTAACTATAGTACAATTTTAATTATAAACTACTTTATTTTAGCTCGACCGAACGACACCTATGTAGGCACTCTTCTTCTGTCTCGGACAATAACCTGTGGACAACTCTTTGGAAACCGCGCTTGGAGATTGAGAGATGGACAGGAACCGTCCACACGTGCGCCAATTCCAGGAACCGACAGGCGCCTACAAGGAATTAGCAAGAAATCAGGTGCATGAGAGAGGGCTTCATCCTGAAGCTCCATCAACCGTTAATTAATTCGCCGTGATCAACGACTGATGGGAAGGGTTTCACTGTGAGGCTCTCCCTCCGACAAATTCCCTTCAAATTAGCAGTGTAGTGACGAAATCTAGTGACAACATCATGTTTTGTCACTATTTACTATATTTGTAGTGACGAAAATTATTGTCCTCGCTACTTTTATCAACAAATAGCGATAAAATGTAATATCATCACTAGACACAACAGTAGTGATGACTCTCCAGTGATGAATTATCATTTTGTCACTACTTCCCTGCTCGTTTCGGCTTCAGCTTCTGGCTTATTTTTTATTATTCATAATTTCGTCTTTTTTCTGAATTTTAGGTTTTTTTGAGCTTTTTTGTCAGTTCTTTTTTTCGTATTCGTTTGCATTGTCCGTGATGAGCTAGCGTGTTTTTTCTATTTTTAATTTTTTTAATTTTAATTACGCCAAATAAGCCACCTTCAGCTACAGTAAAATTTCATCCGCTACAGTGCAATTTCACTCATAAGCTACAGCTTTTCAGCCCAACCGAGCAGGACCGGTCCCCACAGGGCATCTTATCAATGGCAACTTTGCTGTGACGAACTATTACATTGTCACAACTATATTTATAATTAATATCAAAATATTATATCATCACAAAAAAATCTTAGAGGTGACAAAAATATCAAGCTGCCACACTACGGCCTTATTCTTTTCAGCTTCTAAAAGTTGCTTTTCGGCTTTTCTACAGTAACTAGCTTTTAAACGAAGTATTTTTTTCAAGATAGAGTCTACTAGTTAATTGTAGTACATACTTTACTGACTTCATTTATATCGGCAAAAACTGCACGTGAGTTTCTGTTACTCTATAATCTCTCATACAAACAGCTCAAAAACCACAAGCCGTAGCCAAAAAAAAATAGGCCCTACATCTTACCTGTGACGATTTCATAGTGATAAACTATCACGTTGTTGCTGTTTTTATTTATAATTAGAGGCGACATAGCCAGGCAAATACTGGAGGGCGGCGGCGGGCGCCCGGCCCCCAAAATCCAGGGCCCACACACACACACACACACACACACACACACACACACACATATATATATATATATATATATATATATATATATATATATATATATATATATATATATATATATATATATATATATATATATATATATATATATATATATATATATATATATATATATATATATATATATATATATATATATATATATATATATATATATATATATATATATATATATATATATATATATATATATATATATATATATATATATATATATATATATATATATATATGTATATATATATATGTATATATATATATGTATATATATATATATATATATATATGTATATATATGTATATGTATATGTATATGTATATGTATATATATATATATATATATATATATATATATATATATATATATATATATGTATATATATATATATATATATATATATATATATATATATATATATATATATATATATATATATATATATATATATATATATATATATATATATATATATATATATATATATATATATATATATATATATATATATATATATATATATATATATATATATATATATCTGTGTGTGTATGTAGATTTATATTTAGATATTTAGGCTGTGTTCAATATGGCTTAAGCTTATTTTGCACTATTCATAATTTCGTCTTTTTCTGAATTTTTAGCTTTTTTTTGAGCTTTTTTGTAGGTTCTTTTTTTCTCGTATTCGTTTGCGTTGTCTGTGATGGGCTAACATTTTTTTTATATTTTTCAATTTTTTAAATTTAATTATGTTAAATAAGTCTCATCATTCTGATGTTTTTTCACCACCACAGTGTTTTCATATAAGCTTTCATTTCAAAGAACCGATCACCACCTTATACTAGGGCCCCTATTTCTAGTTTCACCCCGGGCCCCTAAAATCCCAGGACCGACCCTGGACATAGCATGCTATCACAAGAAATATCATGTACTGATGACTTTGTAGCCGTGGTGCTCAGCCCCGACATCCTCCCCCTCTCTCTCTCTCTCTCTCTCTCGTGCACCTTGCAGCCAATTAGCTTCTAATTTTCCCCCATTTCACTCCTTCAGCTCCTGCCATCGCACCTACTGGTATGTAAGTTGTCGGTGGCCTCCTCAGCCTCGACAATGTCACACCCATGGCCCTGTGCATGGTATGCGGTGGCCGTGGCGCTGCTGCGCTCCATCGCCAAGACGACTACAGCAGCGGCTACTTTGTCCCTTTGGTCGTAAACGACACAAAACTCATATGGTTTTCAATTCCTTCAAATTTTCTGCCTAAATCCAATGTTCCAAAAGGGGCCGATGGCTTTAAAATGTATGTTTTTTCCTTAAAAACTCTCTTTGTAGAATACAACATAATTATGAAATGCATAATTACGAAGAAATTTTCCTTAATAGGAAAACTTACGAAACAATGTATTAAGCATGTGTGTTTTCCCTCAGAAACAAAAAAGGGTTGGGAACATTAAAATTGATGACTGAATTATTGGAGGACTTCTCTGATCTATTTGCTAAACCAAGTGGATTACCACCAGAGCGTGTGCAAGACCATCACATCTAACTGCTTGCTAGGATAGGACCCATTGCCGTTTGACCTTAGCGTTATTCGCAACTCCAAAAAGATGAACTAGAATGGCTGTGCGCTGCAATGCTGCACCAAGACACAATCCGGCATAGCTCTTCAGCTTTTTCTACTCTGGTGTTATTGGTGAAGAAGCAAGATGACTCTTGGCGTCTTTATGTAGATTACCAAGCACTCAACAACAAGACGGTTAAAGACAAATTCCTAATTCCGGTGGTTGAGGAATTATTGGATGAGTTCAAGCATGCTTGCTATTCTACCAAGTTGGATCTTCGGTCGGGATATCATCAAGTTCGCATGCATCCAGACGATGTGGAGAAGATGGCTTTTCGTACACATTAGGGACTGTTTGAATTCTTGGTAATGCCATTTGGATTGACTAACACATCGGCCACTTTCCAAGCTTTGATGAACTCGGTTCTTCGACCTTATCTCCATCGGATTGTGTTAGTTTTCTTTGATGACGTTTTGATTTATAGTCTGTCTTGGTCAGCTCATCTCTGTGATGTGCGAACAATCTTGCATGTCTTAAAAGACCATAACTTTTTTTTCAAGTGGTCAAAGTGTCGATTTGGAGTATCCGCTGTTGCTTATTTAGGACATATTATTAGTGGCAAAGGAGTGGCTATGGATGATCAAAAGGTCCAGGCAGTGATTGACTGGCCATGTTCAAACTCTGTACATGCTTTTGAGGATTTCTTGGACTCGCTGGTTATTATCGACGATTTATTAAATATTATGGTTTGTTAGCAGCTCCTCTCGGTGGGCGACAAGATTTGGCCATGCTAGGGTTTTGGAGGTTTGGAACGGGAAGGGAAGAAAAGAGAATATAAGTGGCTTGCTGGTGCTGTGAGCTTTCTTCTCCCTTCTCTTCTGTTCGGTTGGCTTTGCTGCCCTATTGTGCCGTGCTGGAGACTGTGCGATGCCTTCTCGATTGCCCTACTATCCCTCTCTGTGACCGAGACACCCAGAAGGGTTTTGCTGGCTCTCCTGTTGCCGTGTGGATGCATGAGGGTATTTTGGTGATTTGGGGATAGTTGGCTGGTTTATATATCTTTTGGGAATAACTCATGTTTTCTTATCCCTAGTGATGACTTTATGGTTGTAAGAGGTGCCTAATGGCCCCCGGATGGCCAGGTATCTCCGTGAACGGACTATCTTGCCCGAAATTAACCTCTAGGGCTCTGACGACAATTCTTCATTTAACTATTTTCTTTTGTTCGGTCTTTTTCGGTGTTTCTATTTGCTCATTTCACAATTGAAACTATGTTTCGTTTGGTTGTCCAGCAATTCATAATTATTATATGATATGGGATGCATGTAATTAATTTCTACAGTTTCTGATTAACTGTATACTTATGTGAAATGCTACCGATGTAATTAAAGTTCTGTAATTTTCTAATTAGTTGCAGTTGTGTTGTAGTTATCTAGGTCTGTGAGACAGTCATTCGGTTGGGACCGCGAATTGTAAATTCAGAATAATTTGTACTGTCATTATTAATGTAAAGAGCTATAATATATTTATTTAATTTTAAACCAATTTTAATTGTAACTCAATGAATGTAAATTGATTTGTTATAAAAGAAATGTAATACTTACACTGTTATACTACCGACTGCTGTACATATGTTTTAATAATTGAGTTGAATGCTTTTATTAGTCGTGAAATTAAATTTTATTTCTCACTCTAGCCTATACAATTTGGTCTTCATCCTCGTCGATGGAATTGTTGAAGTAATGTATTTATTTATCGTTCATTGGTTTCAATCTAAACGGATACACAAAAGGTTTAAATTCTCCCGTATTTTAGATCATTAGTTACATACTTAATCCCGCTTAACATCGTAACTCATCACTTAAGGTTAATCAAAGACGTGGGGTGTTACATCCTCCCCTCCTTCAAAATGATTTCGTCCCCGAAATTGGTACTGACTTAGGAAGGTTGTGATAGGTCTAAGCAGACTTTTAAATTCTTCCTATCTATTTCGCCCCTTTGGTAGGTATCCAGTCTATACTCTGAATCGCTCGATTCCTCACACATCAATATTGTAAATCGTGAGAAACTTAGGGTTTATCGATTATCGTTACTAGTGGCTTTGTAACATTAGGGTCAAGACTATGACCCGTATTGAGGTAGAGATTCGTTTGATTTATCCTAGAGTGCACCAGTTAGGATTTTTGTAGCCTTTAATTTTTTTTCAAAAACAGCGTCTGCATCTCCCCTCCTTAATCCTTTAGCCGCCACTTGATTCCATCGAGCCTATTCTTCCATCTGTTCCGCACGTCTTGCTCTTTGTGCAGTCGTGTGCATGACTCCTTATCATCCGAAGTCCAGACACATTATCATTACACATCTTGAAGTCTTTAACCAGGTGTCCCTTTTGACCTTAGCTGGTATACTGGAAAGCTATGGGTGACGGTTTAGCAGAGCGGGTCAAAGACGTGGTGTTTATTAAAGCAATTGGGGTTGGAAAGTCATCTCCTGGAAGACTGGAGAGCAGATGCTAAGCTAATGTTTTTGGAAGTCGATGGAGTAGGTTTTCTTCTGGGAAAGAACGGGTTTGTTCTACCAATTCGTGCATGGGTTCTATCCTAAGCAGGCTAGGAGAGTTGGTAAGGTACTACATAATAGATGTTTTTTCTCAAGTAATTCTGTGGTAAGGGACTGGTTTAGGATTCAAGGTTAAGGAAAATTGATTTATCTCCAGAGGTATGTTAGGTAGATTTGTCGGGATGATCACTAAGGCAAATGTATTATTTTTGTAGGTCAGTGGGTAGGTATTCAGGGAATGGTATTATGGTGTATGAAATTTTGGACTTAAAAGTCTACGTTTGAGATCCGTGGCCGTGACACTACCACATAGGAAATGATTCACACTACGTACTTTGCAACACTGGTGATGAAGAAACAGTAACACATTTTTTCTTTACATGCCAGTTTAGTCAACTATGTTGGCAAAAGCTTGGAATATATTGGAGACAGCATATGGACATCACTGATGTGATTTATCACACCAAGAGATACTTTGGGATATAGTTTTTCATGGAGATTTTCATTATAGCATTTAGGTAAATTTGGAAACAAAGAAATGGAAAAGACTTTGAAAAATGTTAATCCATCTATTCATGCTTGGAAGCATGCGTTTATTAATGAGGTCACTCTACATATGCATAGAGTGAAAGATGGGCTTAAACCTCAAATTTGTAATTGGCTAGTCTTTGTAACATTTCAGTTTTTTCTTTTCCTACTGTAAATATTATAAGTATATTAATATAGTGCAGTAGGAGCCTTTTCTACCATTTTCTGTCAAAAAATATAGTTTTTATATAGTTAAATCTAGATAGTTCTAAACATAATGGTAGTCACCATATGGATTTTGGGACATCAAATAATACAGAATATAAGAAATAAATATGTTATGCTGATGGATGACTCCAAGTGATATGGGGGTGGTCCGATCTTCATGTTGTGAGAACCAAGAGGGGGTAAATAGCTACGAAAAACGAGGTAACAATGCAACCCAATGAACCATGCTGCCAATTGTTGGCTGTGCAGTGGTCTGCGACAAATATATTCGTCTAGTCACACTCTAAGTTCCAATCCACACAACCACACACGAAGTTAAAAGCACAGATTGGCTACTCTCGAAGGACCGTTTTTGCAGCCTTGCAAGAAAGCCGCAAGAGCAAGGATATGGATGGAAGGATTGACACCACACTACGCTACCCACAGCCATGGTGATATAATCTGCACATATTCACTCCATTCAAGGAGAACATACAGGGTGGAAGTTTTTTTGGTAAAAGTTTTCTTAGTCTACTTTACAATAGATAAGTACATAGGGTATTTATACTAGAAACAACCCTCCTAGTTAGATTCAAGATGGCTATGTTGACTTTAGCTACCAAGCATTGTGCAAAGCAAGCCAAGCTAAACAACTATCATAAGTGGGCACTGCAAAGGACTTCAATTTTCACACCCAACTTTAACATTTTGAACTGCACCAAAATGGACATAACTTTTTCTACACACCTCCAATACTACACCATTTATTGCACATGAAAGTAGACTGATAAGCTTTCCAACGGTGTATCATTGGTGTACTGGGAGGCATCAAATTAGTGCATATTTGCTCATACAACTAACAAATAGAACTACATTTGGTTCGAGATGGCTTAGCTTCCCATATGTACATCATTTGTAGTATTGTTACTAGATGGCATAGAGTGACATATAGATAGTAGTCATCACTGCCATTGTACATGTCCTTATTTTGTCATCAAGATTCTTTTCATATATCACAGCGAATCCAACTCAAACTCTAAAATCACAGTTAAGGAGGATAATTGTTGTATGTTTGGATCATGTTGCCAACGATCAAACACTTACTCACAAAAATATAAAAGTAGAACAAGAGATATGAGATGTAATCCCAAGATTTTCTCTTAATTTTATTAATAGATGGATGTGTGTATAATATGTAGACCAATCTTCCTTGTGTAGTGAGGTAATGTGTCATGATAATAGAATAAACAATATGGTATTAAAAAAACTAATCGACCTAGTTTATGTAAACTGTCTACAACCGTTAGGCTCTCAGACGAGCAGATATACAACAATAATAACTATTAGCTTTTATTTGTTACATCGCTACATTGTGATGTATACTCTTGACGTGGATAGCAAAAAAACAGCAAAAATATAACTTTGATCAATTCGTGCAAACTGTATGTGCATGTGTACACACTGCCTCACAAAAAAAAGGGCTAACAAGGACTTATCGCTAATACCCATATAAGTCATTGCGCCTTCCGTTCATTTCTACCTATATTTTGTATTTTTCAGTCTTCTAAACACGATTTATATCATTACATTTTATAGCTTTATATTAGATGTACCGGTAAAATTATAATATTATAAAAATATATTTAGCGATAAATCTAATGATATAATTTTTATATAATCAATCTAGATTATTTTAAATTTATCGATGGATAAACTTTAAAAATTTGGACTAAAAAAAATAAAAAATGAACGGAGGGAGCACACATGGTCAGCAACGCCAATTAGCTGATGCACTGTTAGCATAGTAGCAGTGAGCTCAATTGTTAATAGTCAGCGTGCCATCGCCCATCGCACACAACGCACACCAAAATTGTCACCGCGTCTTCGAGGCTTCGAGCCAGACAGCCGGTTCGCCCAGGTCTGTAACAGTAGTAGACCTAGAGCCAGCTCGCGCGGCGGCCGGAGGCGCCGCGAGGAGCCCAGGTGGCCGCAGCGAGGGGCCAAGGGCGCGCGCCGGCTTGTGGAGTGGCTGCGGAGGGGGTGCGCCGAGCAGAGCAGGAGCACCCGGGGCAGGGCATTCTTCCATGCAGGTGCGGACCGCCTAACCCTGGCTTTTCGTGATCCTTGATCTGTTCGATTCTCTTGCCGTCTTGCGTGTCATGACACTGCTATTCCTGTCTGTGGATACTGATAGTTTAGGGTGGGGGTGGCTGTTGGATATGCGGCAGGGACCTGGAATCCGTGAAGTTGGGCAAGGATTGGTTATTGTAGAGCTCACACTGATTATTTAGGCGAGTTTTACCTGGGTCAAGGTTCAAGAATTCTGCTTACTGATGCATAAGAGAATTAAGGACTGTAGCAGCTTGGTAATTTAGCGTCGGTAATGCCTGCAACTTAATGTTAATTAGTAATGTCTAGTTATTGTTAAATATGGTATAAAATAAAGAGGTAATTGATCTTTTGCCACACCTTTCATTGCATTTGATGATTTGCCCTGTGATGTCTCAATGACATGTGGGTCCAAGGCCCACATGTCAATGAGACAAATGGGGCAAATCATCAAATTCCATGTTTATGTATGGGGCAAATGCTCCAATCTCCCAACTGCTCTTAGTGCCTCTGAACATTGCTCCTACCCGATTGTAGTTGTTGATTCCATTTAGTGTCACATACTCTTACTAGTGCCATTGCAATATGGTTTGTGTTTGGCTTGCATTGCTGCTGGATAATAACTATTGGTTCATGCCGCCCTACCTAAGATCTTTAGTCCTGGGTCTGCCACTCAAGCGCACACGCTGGAGTTCATTGCACATGTATCTCATGTAGCCTTCTTTGTTGATATGATTATTGGTACATATTTCTCTTCCTATGCCTCTCCTTATATAGCCTAACTATGGGTAGAGTCACTCGAAATCCCAGACGATCGGACCAGTGTCCGCAGCCACTGAATGCTGTGGACGACATCGAATCCGTCCAGTGGGCTGGTGTAGCAATCCACTAGGAAGGCGTCATCTCCGATGATGATGCGGGTGTTGGCGCACACCTTGGAGCCTAACATGCGATCTCTATTGGCCACCGTGTCTTGCAGGCTTGGGCACGACAGCAAGGGAAGGCCAATGCAGTGTACGATCCCCTCGGTCACAAATGTGTTCTAGCATGTACTCCCCATCAGGGAAAACAATTTCAGTTTTTTTTAAAAAAATTCGGACCCCTCCGAGAAATCTGAAATTCGGAAAATTTGAAATTTTCGGAAATTTTCGGAAAACATCGGTCAAAATATTCAAAAATACAATTTGAATTCAAGAAATGCAAATATATTTGAAAATTACCAAATCCTGGCGACCGCCTCCCCCTCCCATGCTGGCGCCGCCTCCCCTCCTCCCATGCTGAGGCCGCCTCCCCCTCCTTCCTTGCGGCCGGCGCCGCCCCTCCTCCCATGTTGGTGCTGCCTCCCGTCCCTCCTCCCATGCCGGCGCCGCCTCCCCCCCGCCCCATCTCCTGTGCCGGCGCCGCCTCCCCCCGGCCGCGATGAGGAATTGGGAATGCAGGGACGGGAGTCGGGACTCGCGAACGCGGTGGGGAATCGGGAGAGATGGAAGTGTCCCGGAGAGAGATGAAGTCCGAATGAGAGCCGAAGCTCAAAAGTCAAAAGAGAGATGCCACTGCTGAAGTGTTCCCTGCCGTTCATTGGGCTGAGTAAATGCAAAATAGGCTAGATTTTTTGACCCGATTGGGCTTTTTTCGGGTTGGGCCGAGAAAACCGAATTTCAGTGAATTTCGGCCCGAAATTGTAATCCCAACTCCCCGTTGATCGTCACATGCAGCTGCATGGTATTACCGGTACAAATCCCAGTAATGGCATGCAAACAAATTGTGGCGTTGTCTTCCGTTGGTGGAGCCACTTGATCAACTGTATCTTTGAGCTCGAGCCAATAAATCCCCGCGAGTGCGCACCGATGGTTCCTATGGAACTTCTCACAGTTGTAAACTTGCCCCTTAGCATGGCGCTCAGCCATATCTTCAGTGGTGAGCCACCAAAACCGCTGATTGGGAAGGGATAGTCGTTGTCAAGGTGTTGCAGCAGGTGCGCTTGTGGTGGCTGCCGGTGTCGCCACAGTGTGCGTCTTTGGCTGTGCGGTAGGAGTCGGCATCGACGTCCGAGGTAGGGACACCGCGTGTGAGAGGGCGCACACGCCGGCGGTGGTCTCCACTAGGCATTGCTTGCATGCCCAAGCGAGGCTCATCGCAGTCTAGAGGTTGGTTGGGTGCTGCAGTTCAATAACGATCTTCAGATGGTTCTAAGGGCCAGCCGTGAACAAGTGCACCTGCTGCTACAGCAAAAAGCAGCTCTGTGCGACTGAGGGCTAGAAATTGTTTCTGGTATTCCTCCACCATCCCTTTCTGGTGAAGCTCGATTGGTCGGAGAAACGTGGCCACAATAGCACGCCCTCAACGCAAAACAGTTGGTATGACCATGGCTGGGTGGCACCGGCAAGATGATAGGTGGCCAGCCACACCTTTTCTTCGAGCATCCGTTGCACGTGAAAAAAAGTTGCTCACAACAATCGAGCCTGGAAGAGGGTCCTCTTCTCTGTCATATACTCATATGTGGAAAAGTCCAGCTTGTGGAAGCAGGGAACTCCACGGCGTTCGTCCCTTTGTCATTCGAGGCCTCTAGCTGCCATGCTGGCAGGCACCGACAGGGGTATGTGGTCATCATTCGCCGGTGAGCCATGCTTAAGCTGAGTTATGGTGAGATGCTACGTTGCTAGCTGGTTCTTGATATCATTGATCTCCTTATGGAGCTGCTAGTAACCTAATCCAGTTACGTGCTTAGATCAGCGATGATCTTGGGTTCGCCTATGGCTGGTGTCGTCGATGGGTGGGCAACAGTGAGATGGCTGGCTTTGATACCAAGATGTTATGGACTGGCTTTCGGTGGCAGGTGAGAGGAGGGCGAAGGAGGTGGTGTGATTCAGGACATGAGCAAATAGTGTAGTGTGATAACTCGCACTCGCACTCGTGTGCCAGCGGTGCTGAGGCTCTGAGTTGTGCTTGTTGAGTGGAAGCTTATTCTTGATTGATTGATCCACATTACAGAGAGGGGTCTTTTAAGAGGACTTCCAACTAAAGATCCGACCAACAAGATCTTCTAACTAAGGAATATCATATCTCTAATTAAAGAATATCTTATCTCCTAACAAACCAACTAATGCTTCCCTTGGAAACCAAATCATCGACGATATGTCGGCTCCTGTGACGCTAGTGCTGCAAGGGCGCACACGGCGCTGGTAGGTCCTCCCCCATAATGCATCTGTGACACTCACTCACATATCCTCTTTTCTCCTCTTAATAAAACCTCTTTGCTAGCGCTGCCAAACAAAACCCCTTTGCCCCTACTCCTTCCACTGAAGAAATCACCTTTTCTCCTTAAAAAAATCCTCTTTGCTAGCGCCGCTGAATGAAACCCCTTTCCCTGTAGTCCTCCTTGCTCCGAAGGAATCACATTTTCTCCTCTAAAAAAACCTCTTTGCTTGTGCCGCTGAATGAAACCCCTTTGCCCATAGTCCTCCTTCCACCAAAGGAATCACCTTTTCTCCTTAAAAAATCCTCTTTGCTAGCCAAATGAAACCCCTTTGCCCTAGTCCCCCTTCCACCGAAGGAATCACACCTGCCTGACACCTCGAAGCGAAGGAACTCGCATGCGTCATCCTCCTCCGAAGATTCCCTCTACTGGTACTGGACTGGCATGGAGTGAAGATCCATTTGGACTTGGATTGGTTCCTTCTTTTGTTGGTAAGGAAGGCCTGCCCTAGCTTGCTTGGGGATTGTTGTTTGTTTTGCTCTGCTCTTTCTTTTCTTTGCTGTGAACAATCGAATCCAGCCAGATCTTTTGTCTTCTTCAAGATCATAGGCATCTCCTAGGAAGAAGGAACACAAGGAGAAGGTGAGCTGAAATGATATTTAAGGGATCCTTAGGTTTTGTGTTGACTAGACCTGAAGGATAGGCCCTGGCCCCGCTGTTTGATATCTGTTGGGTCCGCGAACAGAAAAAGCTGATTTTGCATTCGGGACATGCCTCACATGAAATTTGAAATGAACTGATCTGAGTGTGAACAACAACTAGTCCATTCAAAATTTCTCTATGGTTTATTTAGGCAGGTGCACTGCTCCTCAATACAGAGCCTGCTCTGCTCATTAGTGGTTCACTTTTACTAAAAATATGCAAGATGTGACAATTTGTGATATGATGTTCAATTTCCCTTAACAACGTATTTTTATTGCCTAAAACAATATAATTCTGTATCCAGACTAGTCTCAAATTTAGTCAAATTTAGGCCGGGTAGTTAACACTTCCCCCATTTTATGTAGATAAGCTATGGGAACTGAGTGGTTCAAAATTTATTGCACTGTATTAAAGATGTCATTGAGCTGGGCTTCGCCTATGTACACACCATAGCAAATGTTTCCTATATGAAGCTTACGCTTAGGATGTGTTACCTCTTATTAGAAAAAAATCTTGAAATGTCATAATTAGCATATTGTGTACTTTAATCATTTGCCTGGACTGCCAAATGAATGTGTCATGAACAGTAATCAATTTTGCTTGTAGGCTGTAATGTTCTTTGTCCACAGCCTGTACAAAATGTTGGAGTTTTTTTCTCTAACTACTGGCAAACCAGACTAGTACGGATATTTCAGCACAGAATTCTCATGCATCTGGTTTGAAGTTTTGAACATAAAAAATTTCCATTTTGTTTCTTGGGTTCAGATGATAGACATGATTTCTGCTATTGAAGAGCTTAGTGGGCTAACTACTAGAGAACTCAGTGAGATGCTGAAGGAATCAGAGAACTTTGTGTTGCGGTCCAAGACAAAAGATGGTGGTCCAAAGGAGGTACTTATGTACAATGTTTGCATCTATTTCAGTCTCCTTTTCCCTGACATATGTTCTTCGTAGGTGGACATGGAAAAGCTTGTATCATCACTTCCTCACCATCTTCTTGCTGTATGTTTGGAGCTTGGAAGAGGTTCAGATTTAACATATGTCCTCCGTGGCATGCGTTTTTTGCATAGTTTGTCTGAGCTAGCGACTCGCCATACTAGGCTGGAGCAGGTTACTTCTTTTGTTATTTTATTTCAGACATGCTTTTCCATTTCATCACAGATGACACAAATTCTTACCTTCTCTTTTGAACCATGGTATGCTTTGAATACTCCTTTTCTTTTATGTCAAGTTTAGCTAGCGAATCACATCATATTGGCAACATGACTATTGTCTTATTTTTGTTCCCTGATGATTTGAACTAATTGAAGTTATTTGTTCTGTGGGTGTTAAAAGCAATGTAGCCCTTTTTTGGTCATGTTTAGTCATATTTGTGCTTGTGTCTTGTGTCCAATCATTCCCAACTTGTTTATTGATTTTTCATTTTACTATCTGGTTAATTAAGCTTAGTGATGAGCATTGAGACTAAGGCGTTTTATTTTGTTGCAGGTTCTTCTTGATGATGTGAAATTATCTGAACAAGTCATGGACCTGATATTCTTTGTGCTATCTATTCTTTCTCACTGGAAGAAGGTTCAGCAAGTGCCACCAAAATATTTATTGAGTGCTGTGTTCTTGTTTTATATATATATTATCATTTCATACTAATTTCCAGTAACACTTATTGTTTTAAATTAGGAAAATCATCTCGGTGCTTCTCCTTTTGTACATTCATCACTTGTAGCAGCCAGTCTTCATCTGTTGACAAGTTACTTTTCATCTCAATGGCACGAACTTGTCCATATTCTGCTTGCACATCCGAAGGTAACACATGTTAATTTAATGGCTATTTAATTTATTTGCATTTTCATGCCTCGATTCTGTAGAAACTAGAAAGTGCCAAATGAAAACATAGGACTAGTGTCCAGAATTTTATAATATGTTAAAAGTTGGTTTTTCAAATCTAATTGTTGATTTGGCCCCTGTTTTGGTTTGGTTTCTGAACTCCTAAATTTTATTGATTTTCCTCCTCACCACTAGCTTCTCGGTAATAGTCTCATTGCAGTGCAAGTTTATTTCATAATTCATAAATGACAATGACATGTTTATTCTTGGCTTTATCCTCACCACAAAATAGAGTTTGTAGCATGATGTGGGGTTTTAACTTTATTTTTGAGGTTCAAATCAGAATTCATTTCAACTACCCCTATCCCTATGTGGTGTTTTTTTGGTTCAATCAGATTAGCAATAAGTGTATCTGCCGTGTTAATTTTTAAATCCAAACTTGCTACATCAGAAAGCCATGCTTTGTTAAAGGCATGGTTTATTGTGCTTGTATTAAAGTTGCTGTGCTAGTATAGTTAACCAGCACACCCCAACTCATTTTTCCTATTAGCACTGTTGTTCAAACTTGTAAATTTCTTTGTTTGGGCCATGTCATTACTGGGTTTTGTCTTCTGCATCGTTATGTTATATCATAATATACTGTATTACTTCCTTCAGCTATCCTACTGCTTTATACGAGACATAGCATACTAAAGTTTTGCTGACTATTGCCCATTGCATGTTTTCTACGTACTGTGATATTAGTTAGTTGAATCATGTCTCTTCTTGTGTTATATATGTCAGTTAGAAAGATTCTTTGGAAAAAAAATATATATCTGAGCACTGGTCTTTCTCCTAGTCCTTAAGTACTCACTGACTTACGATCGCAATTCTTTGAACATGAATGCTATGTCAGCAGTACATGAATCTGCTAGTTGGGCACTTATTATTCAATCTATTCATTTCTATTTTAATGTTTCATGGTCAGGTTGATATCTTTATGGATGTGGCCTTTGATAGCCTGCATGAAGATGTGAGGTCATTGAGTGTCAGGTTGTTAACATTGGGCACTGATGCCTTTCCTGTTGGTCCTTTTGACTCACGACTCACTTGCTTCATCTGCCAACAGTGCGAAGCATCATTGCAGTTTCTGTTGTTGTTGTGCCAGCAGAAGTTGTTCCGAGATCGTATTTTAAAAAACAAGGTCCCACATATCTTTAGAAATCTCATTTCCTTGTACTTTTGGTTCTCCTGTTGAGGGAAAAACTTAATGTGATCTCCTCTTGTGCTTTGCGACTTATCAAGAGATACTTGTTTTATCATACTGATTTAATGATAGAAATAAGTGTACCATGCTGACTGTTATTTGTCCAATATCAGTGATCCCATAGTTTCATGCTGCCATCTTGCTACTCCTTGTTTGGAATTTCGACAAATTAGATCAATCCAGACAAATCTAGTTCGAGGAAACATATTTGTTTTTGGTGAAGTCTACATATTTGTGTATTCCTATTAAAAATATGGGTATTAGAGTCAAATCCGTAACTGGTTACTATATATCATTCATTGTATGCCCTTGGAGGCTGACGTCTTAAAGAATTTCTAACTCAATGCAGGAACTCTCCAGGAATGGAGGTATAATGTCACTCTCTCGAACTATATTAAAGTTAGGTGTTCCAGAGTGTCTGAAGGGATCAACTGATATTGCTGCTTCTGTTTCCAGATTGAAGGCTAAGATCCTTTCTATTGTAAGTTGGTTATGACTCATGATTTTGTTTAAGTAGAGTACTGTTGCTGTCTACTGCATACACACATATTGAGTTACTAACTAAACGCTTGGTGTAAAAAAATCTCTAGTTGCTACAGCTTTGTGAAGCTGAAAGTGTTTCTTACCTTGATGAAGTTGCCACTTCTCCAAAGAGCATGCAACTAGGGCAAGCCTTGGCACTAGAGGTCAGTTCTCCCAGGGATGATCACAGCCTGGGAAAAAACACTGTTTCTGCTGCCTCTGGAAATTCGTTCAATTACTGAACAAAGTCTTCTATCACAATTATTACTGCAGGTTCTCGATTTGCTGAAGACTGCATTTGGAAGAAAACAAAATCTTACTTCCAATTTTCATGATAAGAGTTTCCCCATGGGTTCTGTGCTTATCAGTGCATTGCGTCTAGTTGATGTCTTTTCTGATGATTCAAACTTCAGATCTTCCTTTATAACTAATACTGTAAGATTTGCACCGAGTAACTACTACACCTACATTGATAGGATTTTACTTTTTTAGCAACCGAAAGAAGTGTTTCTTTTTAGTGAAGATAAGGTTTTACTTCAAGTTCTTTTTGTTCATCTCTTTTGCAGATTCCCTTTCTGACCCAAATTTTGTCTATTCCTCATGATGAGTTTGTCTCGAGTTGGTGCTCTGTCGATCTGTCAGTGATAGAAGAAGATGCTAATCTAGATTATGATCCATTTGGTGCAGCTGAGCTGGCACTGCTAGCTGCTGCCAATAAGTTGACTGAAGCTAAAGCTAATTATTCATGCCCTTTTCGCCCTATCAGTATGCCTTCAATAGCATATGCACAGACAAGAACATCATGCGTGGTGAAAATAATAGCAAATTTGCATGTCTTTGTTCCAAATATATGTGAAGGTCAGAAGTTTTTCTCTTGCTGTGAGTTGCTAACTTGCTATACTATATTTGTTAGTCATTGTTAAAAGGCAAGTTCCATTGTCATGTCAACAGAGCAAGAAAGAGATCTTTTTCTTCAGAAATTTCAGAAATACTTGGTAACAGAGTCTCCTAGACCATCAGTGGACCATCCAGCATCTGATGATCTTAAGGCCACTACAGTTTGTAGAAACTTGGGTAGAGTCTCCTGTATTTTCCATTATTTTGTGGTTATGTTTATTTATTATAGTGCATATCTAACCTCTTTTTTTGTGGGTTTTGCAGGATCTTTGTCTGAGTTTGCTAAATCATTAATTCCTAATAACTTGTTAAACGAGGAAGATGTGCAATTATTAAGGTTGTTAAAGTCATTTGGACTAGTTGTTGTGATGTTTCTTAGCGTCCCGCGTGGAAACTACATGTTGGCTACATTTTTTTGTTGCATGCCCGATTTCATGGGTCGATATTTGGTTGTAAATTGTTGCATTCTCCCAATAATATACTGCTTGAAATGTTCTGCCGATATTTCTGTAAAGTTTGTTTTTCCTATTTGCAGTGAATTTGCTTATAAGTTACAAACTTGGTGTAAATCACAAGTTGGACAGAGCAAATTGCAGGTTTGTATGCTTTATTCACTGGTTATGAGAATCACACTTGCCACCAACATACCAAAGTGTTGTGTTTAGGGTCCCTGGTTCTCTGTTGTTCAAGTAATACATGCACATGAAATAAAGAGATTTTGCCCATCACCTGCACTGTGCATAAATTTTGTTAATCATGAATATTCAATACCATAATCACTGTTTTTATATTGTATGGTCAGATAGGTGAACTCAGCGTGTAATATAGAAAAATAGCTTGGACGCATCAGGTGGTCACTTCGTACTTTTAGCAGTTTACTTAAAATCAACTGTTGGATGACTTCATTCTGGGATGCTTTAGGTGGTAAAAAGTGATACATCATCAGGGAGCAAGGAAGACTTGAAGCTGGTGCAGGAGCCCTTGCCAACAAGGGCTAGTGGTCCAGACTCCAATATGAGTAACCTTCCGAAGGTAGATACATTGTTCTCTGCATCAGTATAATGTTATTAGCCATTGACTTGGTAATGCATCTGATGATACGATCCCAATAAAAAACCGATGCTAAAAGGATGTGCAGAACATGGAAGAGTCTACACCAACACCCTCCATGAAGCAAGAGGGAAATGCTAGGGTTGATCCTCCGAGAAATTGTGTCACTACAAATGGTGGGTTCCTGCAGAATTCAGTTGGTCAAGACCTAGTCCATCTTGGTGTTGCGAGAACAACTAGCGCAGGCTATCTGGGTGTGGGAACTGCTACTAGTACAGGACACCAGCGCTGCAAAATGGATCTTGATCCAGCATCGAGCAGTATGGACCATTTCAAAACACCAGAACCCACAAAAGAAAGTGGTCTCCAGGATGATGAGAAAGGAGACACTAACATGTATGACGAGAGGCAACCTAAGAGAAGGAAGCGGACCATTATGAATGATAGGCAAGTAAATGAAATCGAGAAGGCTCTAATTGATGAGCCTGAGATGCATAAGAATGCCACCTTACTACAGACATGGGCAGAGAAGTTAAGTGGGCAGGTTATAGGCTTTTTCACTTGGGCATTCTTTTTTTAGGTCTAACTATTATATATCAGTACATGCTTGTTTGATTCATGAAAATGTTACCATAATTTTCAGGGCTCGGAGATTACATCATCACAACTAAAGAATTGGTAACATCGAAACTATCTTTATCCTTCGTTTTCCTAGTGATTTATCAGTACCTGCATAATGTAAATAGCTTTTAGTCCAAATTTATATGTTACTACAGTACTAATAATAGTCGTTTTCTTTAAATTCTAGGCTGAACAATAGAAAAGCTAAGCTTGCTCGTATCGCAAAAGAAAGAGGACTACCGTCTGAGGGTGAGAATGCTGATAAGCCATCTACACCAGCTACACCCCACCTCGGTGACTCCTCAGAAAGTGCTGGCGAGGAGAGCTATTTGCCACCTGCAAGGGTAATGAGTGTTCTAGGCATATCCAAGGGCAGCAGACTGGTGAGCCCAGACAGCAATGAGCCAACATCGCAGGCAGAGTTCACTCAAAACATCATTCTGAGCCGCCCTTTTATAAGATCATTCTCATTCGAACCTGGCCGTCTTGTTTTGCTGATCGATAACGATGGGAAGGAAGTTGGCAAGGGTAAGATCTTCCAAGTTGAGGGCAGGGCACAAGAGAAAAGCCTGACAGAGAGCTGCATTTGTGTAGTCGATGTCACTGAGCTTAAGATTGAGAAATGGAGGGAGCTCCCTCATCCCTCTGAGGTATCCGGAAGAACATTCCAAGAGGCGGAATCGAGGAACGGTGGCGTGATGAGGGTAGCGTGGGATGTCATCAGGCTATCTCCAGCGGTGCAGTAACTTTTTTTCTGCAGTGCGTAGAAAGATGCTGGGAGACCAAGAAAGTACAGCAAGTAGAGAAATTTAGGATCTGAAATCATGAATATTCTGGACTCTGGAGCGGTTCTTAGGGCAAGTGAGCTGCTCTAGTACTTAACTAACATTTTATGTAAAAGCGTCCTCCTTGTCTGATGACTGTTGTATCCATTGACCGAATGCTGGACATGTTCAGGAGGAAATGCAGTTACAAATGTTTGCTATTCTGTTTATGTTAGATGCAACAAATTCAATTATCCACTGTTTATTATGTGATTTTTTTGTCACTGTTCAGAGACCTTACTATTGCCATTGGTCACATTACAGCTTCTGGTAATTGGTAAAGGTTGATGCAATCTATGTTGTTAGAAATGCCTTTTGTTCATGTCATGTACATACCAATATTATGGCCCTTTGGCCCATTGAATTGGATTGAGTCTAAATCCAACGTTGTATCATAGCCCATGCCTCTACCCTCTAAACCCTAGACTCTTCTCACCACCACCACCCTTAGAGCACCATCGCCTGCCTCTCGCTTTGCTCACCTCCTCAAGCCATGAGTGACACCACCGCTCTCTCCCATTGATCCACTGTCGTTGAGACCTTGGGCTGCCGCCATTGATCTTCCCCTGCTTGAGCCATCACCGCCGTCCTCTTCTTGGACAGTTGCCGCCGCTTGCCTCTTCTCAACCGTCACCATCCATATCTGGATTGGGTCGTTGTGCTACTAAGTTTCACCGTGGGACACCACTGCTAAACCCCTCCTCTACCTCGATTGCTGCTACCGACACCGTGGCTAGGCTCTTCCCTGTCTTGATAGCTGCTGCAGCCATTGCCATCAGGCCCTCCCCTGAGCTAGATGCTGTTGCTGACATTGACGTTGCCTAGCATTTGCTCTGGTGGGGTTGCTTTGGGACGTCGCTAGCCTTCGACCGCCACCATCGAGCTCCTATTGGCTGCCATGACTGCTCCTACCGGCTCTATGTCCATCCCATCCCCAAGGTCCGACTCTATCACAACTGATGTGGGACCATGCCTGTGTACTCTACCAGCCAAGCAGTGACGCCCTCTACCTCTCCGTTGTGCACTAGTAGCACTCTCTCAGTAGCTTGACGCCACTGTTGATGCCTTCTATCAGCAGATTAGTGCAGTGTGGTGTCAGCTTGACTCTTTAGGACTAGAAGTTTGTCAGACATGTCCTTACTGTGTGTAGACTCATGCTCAGTTGGAGATTCACCACCTCTATGACTTCCTGACGTGTCTTCGATCAGAATTTGAGCAACACTGTGCCCGTCTTTGGTGGAGGCTCTCACTGCTGTTCATATTGAGGAGACTCATCTCCATAGCATGACTCGGGAGCCGTCTGCCACTGTCCTTGCTAGACTCATGATCCGGTGAAGCATGAACTCACCAAGCATATTAGGGTTGATGCTTTCTACATGCGATCGCAAGTGCAACAACAAGTTGTCCCTCTTAAGTACATACCTTCAATGCCTTAGCTAGTTGACTTTTTCATGAAGGCACCAGACTAGGCTTATCATAGCTTCCATATCTCCAAATTCAATATTATTGATCCACCATGAGTTTAAAGAAAGTGTTAGAAGTATATGTATATATTTATATTAGTTCTTTGTATAAGGAGTTTTTCGCGTTTTGCTCATGCCATGTACATGTTAATATTATGACCCTTTGGCCCATTGACTTGAATTGAGTCCAAATCCAACATATATATAGGCTCTCTTCTTTTCAATTTCTAAAAGCTACTTTTTGGTTTTTCTAAAGTAATTAGTTTTCAAACGGAATGTCTTTTCAAGGAGGAATCTACAAGTTAGTATATACTGTAGCGACTTTATTTATATGAGCCAAAACCTCACACGAGTTATTTATGTCTCTATACTTTTTATCACAGGTAACCAAAAGCTATAAGTGGAAACAAAAAAAACAGCTCATAACCTCGCATTAGAGCTTCTGGTGGTTGCTTGAGGCCGGGGGCAACATAACACCGCAGAATACTTTGAATATTTGTTCATTGAGAAATTAGAGAAAAAAAACTGTTGCTATTCTGCTTGTATATTATTTTGAGAGTACCGGCGTGGAGCTGTGCACGATGATTGCCAAGTGATTTTTTATTTCCGACCACTGACTAGTTCAACATTGTATACTTCAAAGTTCAAACTCAAGCCAACGACATGAATTCAAACAACAGCATTGGCACGCCAAGTTCAAGATCAGATGGAGCAGCAGAGCCTACTGGAATCTGAAATGCACATTGTGCAGTTCTTGTAAGCGGAAAATTGTATTTTAGCATCCGAGGGGTTTATCAGCTCAGGATTTGACCACTACTCAGTAGAAGAGAATGTATATTGTACAGGTACTTAATCTTTGTCCATCTCAAAGGAAGTGAACAACTTACTTGTGCTTGCCAAATTTTAGGGTCTGTTTGGCAACGTACATGCGCTTATGACTTTTAATGAAATTTTGAATTTTGGTGCTTTCTGATCTGATTACGAGAGAGAGATTACAGATTTTGGATGGTACAGATGTTGGGCTTTTAACGTGTATATTGTTTAACTTGTAGACTTCGTCTTGACAAAATACTCCATTTGAAAGTTAGGTATTGTAGCAAAAGCCAAAAGCCGCCAGCTTCAGAGGAAAAAAATAGGACCTTAATTAACAAAAAAGACAAGAGTCCGACTCACATGCAGCGTTTATACCATCTATAAGGGACGGAGCTAGGATTTAAAATTGAGAGGACAAATAACATATACAATGTAATTATATTTGATAAGGGGACCAAATAGCACTAGAGACAATAAAATTTCTTAAAATATGAATGATCATAGTGCAAATTTATTAAACCATAAGAGGGGTCTGGCCCTGCCAGCACCCTCTCCCTTCGCCCCTATATCTATAGTAAAGCTCATTGCAACTCACCATATAGGATCAGTTTTTTTAGATTGTGGCTAGTTAGTATAATAAATAGTGATCGTTGAAAGAAATTGGAGTCAAAGACGTACTAAAAAAACCGAAAAGAGCATGGTCATTCCGTAAACGGCCGAAAGGTAGGAGGAAGCCACACTCTGGGGCGATTGCATTGCCTCAATATATGTGCACATGTCTGGTACAATAAGGAAACAACAAGATTACAACAAACCTTGAGAGATGATCATGAAATCAACTAACAGATGCGATGTACACAAGGAAAGAAAATATCCCGCCGATTCATGTCGTTAAGACGTTAACACACCAAATGGGCCATGGGCCATCATCTCACAAAGCCAGGCCCACAAAAAGGTGCTAGCTAGTGCTAATCTGACGGTACTTTTTCACTAGCTCCCAAATTCTTGAACCAAGCAGGCAACAAGCAAATGGAGGGCCCCTTCTCCTGCCTCCATCTGGAACGCCCATTCGAGGATGGACGGCTAGGATGGTCAGAACATCTCCTCCGATGGCCAATGGGTGTCTTACAGGTTTTGCAGGCAGAGGCAGGAATCAGAGGTGCCAGCAGCAGGCATGGAGAGAGCATGCATGGCACTGGCATAACTGGTATTGGCAGCTTTGGCCCGCTCGGTTAGACTGAAAAGCTGTGTCTTATGGCTAAAATTGTACTGTGATGGTTCAAATTTTACTGTAGCTAAAGATGATTTATTTGAAGTAATTAAATTTAAAAAAAAATAAAAATAGAAAAAATATGCTAGCTCATCTCGGACAACGTAAACGAATACAGAAAAAAGAACCGACAAAAAAAACTCAAAAACCAAAAATTTCAGAAAAAACGAAATTTATAAATAATAAAAAATAAGCAGAAATCAGGAACTAAAATCGAAACAAGTGGGAAAGGTTTGTGAAGAAGACAAGGGATGGGAGGACCAGACAGAGGTCACGTGCATGTAGGACCTGTTTGTTGATGGTAGAAAGTAGAAACAGAAATGCCTGCAGATGCAGTACAAACTGCAGTGAAAAGCAGTACCTGTATGTCAACTTGTCACATCCACATTGCATTGCTTGCTAGCTGCCAAATCTCCAGGGAACTAGCTTGGTGTAAGTAACAACATGAAAATTTCATTTTCCTTTCGAAAATATAATGTAGATGTTTTGCATTTTATCTCACGTGAACAGTGATATAGCATTATTGTAAAGACTAAGGGCCTGTTTGCTTTATACCCGGGCGACACCAGCCTGGATGGGAGCTTCAGCTTGAATTTTTTTTATAAATAATCTATTTTTTATTTAAAATAATAAAAATATACCTATGCAAATATTTTTTACAGAAATAGACTCCAGTCGTCTAACCGTCGGGCGATTGGAGCCTATCGCCCAATGGCCAAGCGACAATAAAGCTGTCTGTACTTGGGTCTACGTGCGTGCACCTTTCAAGGATAACCGGCCTGCTCGTATTTCACGGTGTACTACTTCTAGCTAGATTTCATGATCCGAAAAGTCCGCTGCATAGACAGGGCCCACAGCTTGATGACATCCTACAGTGATGCCTTGTCGGCAAACATTGAATGCAACCGAACCTCTGTCCCATGATACTCCCACGGTGATTCGTGCTTGTCATATGCGGAAACACTCTCAGGATCAAACCGGTTCCATTCCTACGGGACGGGAGCTTCATTCTCATCCGAACCGTCCTCGTCGTCATCCTGTACAGCTTCCTCTTCAGCCCAAGCCATGTGGTCATTGTACTCCATCTGATGCACTATGTACCCCATATGCTCCCCTTCATTGGCTCGTCCTGTTCCTTCACTATAGCATGACCATTCTCCCTCTCCTCTATGTACCGCATCGGTCTCGTCAGAGCATCTTCCATCTCTTCGCCAACATGCGGGCTGCCTGAGCTGCTCATAACTCCCGGATGATGGCCATCCGCATGACCTTTCATAACTTCTACTATGCATAATTGCACAAGCATCACACACACGTATCCATGGGGCCGAACCCTTGCACAAACCCTATCCACGCAACAGTGCTCATCAATGTTCTCAACTCCTATTTGATGTCTGCGGGAGACCGGCTCCAAAACCCTTGTATGACGATGCTGCACACCTTGGGGTTCAACGAAAAACTACGGGTAAACCAATGCATCACATCTGAGATTCGAGCATTCTCGCCGTCCGGGTGTATCAGAGTGGCTTGCACAAAACCGCTCAAATCCACACCATTCGGACCTTCACGAACGGTTCAAACACCGTAATGCACTCTCAATATAGTGGGTATCGGTATTGCTGATGTCAGCCTGCATATATTTATAATTTTGCAACATATCAAATCGCATCGCACACTACGAAAGTACTGATGTACTGTAATTCACATTTCACCAATCGTTCGCCTGTCGTAACCAACTACACTAACTTCGTAGCAGTAACTTACTATCGGCAGACCGCACATCGATGCCGTGCAAATAATTCCTAATGGTTTCGACAGTTTACATGGCATATTTATTTAAATGCCTATATACCAGTTACAATAGTACACATATTTTTCGAACGTACTAACGACATTACATTCATTCATAATTAATCATAAATATTACGTATTATTGTTTTTTACAAAGCAAATTATGAAATTCTTACAAAAATATTGACTGAATTTTGTAATACATACAAGTTTTTACGGACGATTAATTTCTACGTAACGTTGACTGAATTTTCTACAATTACAATTTTGTACGCATGCCAATTTGTTAACGATGCTAATTTTGTACAACTATGTTCACTAAATTATACACAACTACGGGCTACTACAGCTGCTAATTTTCTAAAACTACATGGACTAAATTTTCTATACCAAAGTTGAACTATTTTTGTCTACATCTACAATTTTTTACTCAGACTAACACTAAATAAAATATCTACTGCATATACAAAATTTAAAATACAACCAAAAAAATTACCTCACAGGAGTCGCTTCTTCCTCTCCTCCCTCTCCTCCTTCCTCTCCTCTCCTCCCCTCCCCTCCTCCCTCTCCAATTCTCCTCCCTCTCATCTTCTCTCCTCTCTTTTTCTTTCCTCTCCTTCTCCTCTCCTTCGCCATTTCCTTTTCTCTTATGTCCTCTCTTCTGTCGCTTCGTTTCACTAGGGGTGCAATCGAAGCGGATACGGACGGATATCGCTTATCATGTATCATATTCCATATTTTTTTCCTCGGAGTCAGAGTCGGACATGGATAATGTCGGATATCTATTTCTCCATTCCGTATCCGTTCCATAATCTTTCGGACGGTCAGTCGGATGGAAATTATCCGCTTATTTGCACAGAACATTAAACAGTATGGTACAATCAGAACGAATATGAAGAGACTGATTACCGAGATGTTGAAGGAAGAACACTCAGTACTCCCGTTTGTTTAAATGTGACAATCTGTCTATATATTATTTTGTTCCTAGATGAAGTCACAACAGACTTCCTCATATCATTTGACATACAGATATATACGGACGTATATCACTTATCCCGTATCATATTCCACATTTTTTCCTCGAAGCCGGAATCGAACACGGATAGTGCCGGATACCCATCTACCCCTTCCGTATCTGTTTCGCATGCTTTCGGTCGGTCGGATGGACGAAAATTATCCGCTCCGTTTGCACCCCTACTTTTCACCGCGCAGTCGAGCGCCATCAGCCGCTTTCTTTGCACTTCCAGTCGCCCAACCCTTCGGTGACTGGAAGCGCAGTCGCCTGACTGATAGGCGACAGCAACTGCAGTCGCTCGACCGTTCGGTGACAGCAATAATTTGCCCAACAGCTAGCGGATTGCTTGTGTGTCGCGCAGCCGTTGGGTGATATGCTCCAGTCGCTCGACGGTTAGGTGGCTGGAGCCTATTTTTGTAAAAAAATTCGTCAGAATATATTTCTGTTATTTCGAATAAAAATAGATTATTCATAAAAAAAAATCGCTTCAGCTTCCTTATGGAGCATGATGAGGACATGACACCTATAGATACAACCATATTTGCTATGCTTGTTATTCCAATTACAAGAGCACTTGCGCATCACTTAAATTATCAGGTGAGCTCGTTTCAAAGAGGTTTTATTTTGTTTGATAAATAACATATGATATTACATAATGACGGTCTGTTGCGTTTGTTGTCATGTACCAACATTTATGATCAAGATCATGCAACACGTGAGGCTACACACCTGTTGAAACCGATGACGGTTTTCTATCAAGAAGGAGAGGATGATGTGACCATGCCACAAACACATACGACCATAGCATCCAATATTAAGATTGAACTAAAGGTGAATTTGTTTCTTCAGTTTCAACAAATTTAAAATGAGAATATGATGCTACCTAATGATGAAAAAATATATTTGTGCAATTATATAAGAAGGATTGCATCAACACTACGAGCTCGTGGTTGGGGTCCACCTAAAGAGAAGCTAACCAGCATATCAAGACCAAGTCGACGTCTTTCCCAACTCTTTCTCGAGGTCACCACGTCACTTTTGGTCCAAGTAAAGCAAGAGCTCAAGTTGGATACGTTTTGTAATCCAATTTGGCCTCCAGATCAATTCAAATTCAGCCTGATAGGCTCAACTTTAAATATGCATAACTTTCACATACATAGTCTGTTTGAGGTCCACGAGTACTTGTTGAAAAGATTTTCATGTCATATTTCCAACGAATCTAGCCTCACCTCCAAATTTCTTCTATACGCACCGTAACCATCAAAATAAGGTCCTATATCACCTGTTTAGGGCAAATTAGGCCATGTAATGCTTAGACCCAAGGGGAATGTGCCCCCCTCTTGGCCATTCTATTCACGGTTGTACTATTCATATAAACAGTACCATGAATAGTACTACACCTTATTTTTTAGTTTTGCGTGGCTTTCCTCCTATTTAAGGAGGCATCACCCTTCTTGTTTCCTTGGATCTCGTTTGCTTACTTTTTTCATTGTGAAAACTCTTGTTCTTCACTTGTATGTACTAAACCAACCGTAAAGAACCTCTGTGGAATCCCACCTTTTTGAACTCAATTTATATATTTGCAATTTCAGATTGCTTGTTATCTTGTTATTGCGTGTTCTTCGGTTGTTTGCAAGAATAGACTTTCGTGGTCAGGTCAACCGCGTTATTGGCACAGTTGATAATAACTTGGTGATTAGTTCAGCGATTGCTTGGTTCATACATAATGCGTTCGTAGCCAGGATTGTGAGAGTTGATCATCGTCCAATCGAAATTATCCTTCTCATCGAAAGATTAGGACAACACCAGCACATCAAGTGGTATCAGAGCTTCAGTTGACCAGTAGAAATTTCTTATATTCTTAGTTAGTAGATTGATTTTTATTTCCTATAGTCCAGAAAAAATTACCCCGCAAAAAGAGTTAATTCCTGCTTTCAAACCCCGTTGTTCCTTTCAATCTATTAGTTTTAGTTTGCTAAATTGAATTTGCATCTGTTTTAGTATTATCTAGTTGCTGATCATATTTTTGTTCCTATAAAAATCAAAACAAAAAAATTCTCCCACTCCAAACCCTAATTCCAATTTAGCTGATTTTTCCTTTCTCTGCAGCCTCCAGATAAAACATCATATCTTTTGATTCCATGATCATTTGTTAGTGAAACCATGGCCATTGGATTTATAACTTCATTATCTATCTTCCTATAAAATTTTGCTTCATTCCAGTATGGCAGTAAAAGATATCTGCAGTGAAGGTGATGTAAATTTTTGTTTTGAATCTACAATTGTCAGCAATTGTGATTTTTGTGCGAACTTTTCTGTCAGTCTCCAGAAGTTGGCCCCAAAAGAAAAATTGTGGAAAAAGCCATCAAAAAACAAAGAATAAAAGAATAATTTAAAAAAGGCTACTGACAAAAAGTTACGGCCGAAATACCGACGTCCTATCTAGTGGGCAGAAATCTGCAATTCTCATATTTGTGTCAATCCTTGTGCTTTTCAATTCCATATTGTATTCTATTGAATTATCTGGTGTCTACCACTTATATACATTGTTATACACTTGTTTAGCCTTCATCATTCCTTGTTTGATCAGGAACATAGGCTAAGTGCTAGATACAAACTATAATTCAATTCTATACAATTTTTGAAATTAATTGATTGTTTTCCTTTGCAATAAAATACATAGCCTATCCAAGCTCCGCTTTTCTACTAATAGAATAGGTATCGATGTACCGGCAATCGCTATACTCATCACCTAAGTCAGATTTATCATGAACTAGCCATCAGTTGCATCACCTATTTGCTTTAGTAAGAATTTGTAAGAATTTGATAAGAATTTGAGAGATGTGTGACTTGATTTGAGCCTCCATATCCTAGTAGTTGATAGGAACATATACTTGTGATTTGTTTTCTTGTTTTCTACTAACAATGATAGGCTTGAGAAAATGGGTAGATTACGATGACATCGCAGGCAGATTTGAACTCAAAGGGAAACAACTACCGGTATACATCTTGTCACTCACCGCTGAGAGTACGTCGTCGGACTACTTCTTATGGGTTACTATGTTGGATAACTACTTTGAAAGACAGGATCTTGATCCTTTTGAGAAGATGAGCATGACAAGGACGGCGCTGATTGGTGATGTTCAACATTGGTGATAGAATCTTGAGTTCCACTACATGTACACATGGGAGGAGATGAAGAATAAATTGCGACGTAGTTTTTTACGTCCACCACCCACGGTCACAAGCGAGGTGCAACCTAAGGTAACTGAAAATGCTGACATTGTTTTGGCTCCTACTCCATCTACAGATACCGTCGAGATGCTTGAAGAGATGAAGGATGATCTGGTGCATCTTATGTCATTAGAGGAGAAGTTTGAGGTACCTACAGTATTTGATGAGGACGATAATGACAAAGGTACTGATTTGGTGCTACAACAAGACATAGAGCAACCATGTGAGTATATACCTGCTGTAGTGCAATCTTTTGATATTCCTTGTGTTGACTTGAACGAACCATGTGTTGATCTAAATTCTCATGATTTTGCACATGTCTAATTCATTACACATAAGAAAGTATTTGATAGAATATCCACTGCTGATCATTGTGCTATATCATGCTTAATAAGGCCGTTAGTTTGGAATGTGCTATAAAGAAAGTTTATGACCTTTTATCTCTAAATTCTCTATCTAGCACCTACACTTACTGTTTTAAATTAATTGGAGATTATGGTATCGACAATCAATTTCTTGTATGTCGAATATACATAACTTGTGATCACATGGATAAATTAAAGCTTGTTGTTTTGAACAACAACTTTTGTATGTTGAATCTTGTTCATTATGAAACAAAAATAAAATTTAGTGATCACTCAATACCTAAGTGTTCTTCTCTTATCGAACTATCTAACATTGATAATCTGAATAATAAAAATGATGTATGAAAGAACTTGCAAATCTTTTCACCCTTACTAGATGAATTTGTTATTGCTCAATTGAAATTTGATTATATAGATAAACTTTGTTTGATTCCAAAAGTTATAGCTTTGCCCATATGTGCTACTACTATAAATTTACAACTTCAAAGATTTGAATTGCATAAATGCTTGCATTTCTAAAACTAGTTACAATAATTGTTGTGTGAGAAATTTTGATTTGCTCATTAACATATATGATTACTCTTGGATTAATAATACAATGAGTTTTTATGATACCTGCTGTTTTATAACATTAATTGTGCAACGACAAAGAACGGTTAAAACGGATGACATATAAATATACCATGCATACACCTTGACTTCTTTGTTACCAATTTTCAGCTTCACAAAAGCCGAGGACAGCATTGTTTTCAACAGGGAAAGGATGATAAGGACATGACCCTTATGGGTACAACTATATTTGTTATGCTTGTTGTTCCAATTACAAGAGCTCCTACGCATCACTTAATTTATCAGGTGAGCTCGTTTCAAATATGTTTTACTTTGTTTGATAAAGAATATATGATATTACATAATGAAAGTCCATTGCATTTGTTGTCATGTACCAACATTTATGATCAAGATCATTCAACACATGAGGCTACACATCTGTTAAGACCGATGACGGTTTTGTATCAAGAAGGGGAGGATGATGTGACCATGCTACAAACACATATGACCATAGCATCCAATATTAAGATTGAACTAAAGGTGAATTTGTTTCTTCAGCTTCAACATATTTTTAATGAGAATATGATGCTATCTAATGATGAAAATGTATATTTGTGCAGCTATACAGGAAGATTGCATCAACACTACGAGCCCGTGGTTAGGGCCCACCTAAAGGGAAGTCAATCAGCATATCAAGACCAAGTTGACGTTTTTCCCAACTCTTCCTCAAGATCACCACGTCACTTTTAGTCCAAGTAAAGCAAGATCTCAAGTTGGATAAGTTTTTGAATCCAATTCGGCCTCCAGATCAATTCAGATTCAACCTAACATGCCCAACTTCAAATGTACATAACTTTCACATACGGAGTCCGTTTGAGGTCCACGAGTACTTGTTGGAAAAGATTTTCCCGTTCTCTTTCCAATGGATCTAGTCTTACCTCCAAATTCCTTTTGTACACATCGTAATTTTCAAAAGAAGGTGTTGCATCACCTGTTTGGGTCAAATTGGGCATTGTGATGCTTGTGCCCAAGGAGAAGGTGCCCCCTCTTTTGGCCCATACTATTCACGGCTGTACTATTTATGTGAACAGTACCGTGAATAGTACCACCCCTTATTTTTTAGTTTTGCGCGGCTTTCCCTCCCCTATTTAAGGAGGCCGCACTCTTCTAGTTTCTTTGATTTCTTTTGCTTAGTTTTTTCATTGTGAAAACTCTTGTTCTTGGCTTGTGTCGACTAGATCAACCGTAAAGAATCTCTGCAGAATCCCACCTTTTTGAACTCAATTTATATATTTGTAATTTTAGATTGCTTGTTATCTTGTTATTGCGTGTTATTCGGTTGCATGCATGAATAGACCTTTATGGTCAGGTCAACCGCGTTCTTGGCACGGTTGATAACGACTTGGTGATTAGTTCAACGATTGTTTGGTTTGTACGTAATACATTCGTAGCCTGAATCGTGGAAGTTGATCACCGTCTAATCAAAATTATTCTTCTTATCGAAAGATCAGTACAATACCAGCACATCAAAGCGCCCAGTGTATGTTTGGTTGCCGTTCTGGACAGTTATCTGTTCAGACTCGAACGCTAGGCCTAGGCACTCTAAAACAAACACGTGAGAGTTAGGCAAGCGATTCAGCGTTCCTGTCAGATCTAATGTTTTGCTTTCCATCCACCAGTCTCATGCATAGACTTCCAACCAAATAATCCATCTTCAAACTTACTTGATCGGACAAAAATTATCAAATTTTTAAACTACTTTCAGGCAGCACAAGTTTTGCAAGCCTCCAACCGAACAAGCCCTAAGAGGCTAAGACTGGTCTAGGACTAGACTCGCAAGTTTTGCAGGATCGTATTCGTCCTCCATGTTTTGGCACCAGGCATCAGACGATTGTCAGGTGATAAAGGTGAGAGTTTGATGAGTCACATGAAAGAATCTGCCAGTGTCTCGTAACTCTTGTCACCGATCCATTACATGGAGACGTGAGTCCTGTTCATTTCGGTCCATAGTTTACGGTTTGTAGCTTTTTTTTAATAAATAAAGGGATGGATTTTTTTGCTGTCGATTTAAAATGGCTTATCGGAATAGTTCTTTCGAAATAATTTATTAACTTATATATATTTGATTTGTTTACACAAACACTTGTGCTATGCTAAATAGTCATCGGTCGCAGCCGAAAAGAATACACCCATAGCCTTTAGCTGGTACTTCTTTTATACCATAGGATACACAAACACAAACATGCATGTTATTTGGACCTTGACCAATTTGATTTTGAGTTATTTGTTCCACAACTCACAACCCTCATCCGTGATACCGCATTGAAGGGCTCTGTGTTATGTGCATGGTTACTGTAGCACCATGTGTGCTGTTCACCATTGTACTACGAACGCGGTTACTGTTTATGTGGGCACAGTTTGCCTGCGATTAGTTTTCTTTGTTAGAGATTAGATTAATTTGGTTAGTTTTGAAGTTTATATTTAGTAGATCTGTTTATGAGCAGCTCGGCCCCATTTTTCAGGCTTGGGCTAGGAATTTTGGCTCGTTGGTCTGGCCTAGAGCCCAAAAAAGCCCACCAGAGGCATTTAAAACAACAATTATTATTTTTATTGCAGAAAGTGAATTAAACAATATCATTTTATTATGGAAAATAATTAAATAGTAATATTTTGCTCCAAAAATGGGAATTTGGGCTCCAGGCCTAGCAGGCCATTCAAGGTTGGGCTTTTTCAGGCCTGCCCTGAAGCCCGACCCGGCTGTTGAACATGTATAATCTTCTGATAGTTTGTTTATTTAAGTTAGAGATTATTTCTTAGAGATCAAGTTTGTTTATAAAGAAGGATGGTATGTATCTTCTTTAATCAAGTAAAGATAAATGAATAAGTTCGTAGTCCCTAAAGTCTAGCTGTGGTTTCTCCCTAGACCAATTATTCTACATTTATTCCTTCCTTAATCGGTGCCTAGCGTCATTCTATCTCAAGTCGTCACCGTCGGACCTCCTTCTGACAGATGTTTACCCCCTTGCTAGTTAACAACACTCTGGCTGTCTAAATGCATGTCTCAATTGTAAGGGCTTCACAAAACCTTTCGTAGATTCTCAAGTATATAGTTGAAAGAACAAACGACTTTGTTGTTCGTGTGCTAATGGGTGGGTTCTTTTAGACTGTAGCTTGTGACTTATATATATATATATATATATTAAAATATGAAAATGGTTCCATACTACTGGAAGTACATACTCTCATTTTCCATATACCGCTTAAATAATGTTGTTATACCTGTTTATCTATTTGAGTATACTCTAATAATGATTATAATATACTCATAGTGCCTAGGCATCATGATTTCAAATGTGCAAATTAAACCCAAATTATGTTTTATTTTTATTAAAAATACCAATTTTTGGATATATACGTATCTATAACAATTCAAATCAAACATATACGTTTGAAAAACTATACTCGATTTTAAATTTTTGAAGAAATTTAGATCACATACTTTGCTGATTTGTATATATAATCAGCACATAAGAACAATCAGACTATCAATTCGAATTTTAATTCGAACTTGTTTGAACTTGTTAGTAAACTAGTTAAACTCGACATCAAAAAAATTCTAAAAATTTTCACACACGATACGTAGGGGAAATACCTATTTTGGTGTCCCTATTAATTATACCATACACACACACCTATTCTGTATTCCCTGGAGTACATACTTCCACTTTCAATATACCACTTAAATAAATATTGTATCTCTTTATCACTTTTAGTATATTTAAATACTAATTTTAAGATATTTCAATATGACATGGTTGAAAATTTTTTATCGGAACCATTTATTCTTGCTATATATCTTTTTCCATACATAAAAGGACTATATACACAAATTATGCTATAAAAGCGGATTTTTATGACATTTCTTATGGAACTCACTTTGGAGTATATTATAATCATTATTAGATTACATACTTGCAGGAATATCGAACCATTTTCATGTGTATGTATGTATGTATATGTGTATGTATGTATGTATATATATATATATATATATATATATATATATATATATATATATATATATATATAGAGAGAGAGAGAGAGAGAGAGAGAGAGAGAGAGAGAGAGTCTCAATTAGTTCGAACCAACCCTAATCATGGGATTTGGCTGATAGAGCTAGTTAAATCTGACTCCTTTTTCTTCCTGTATTAATGCGCAATGCACGCATCCGACTGAAGTAGTTAAAAGGAACTTTACAGTACGTGTGGCTAAAGCGATCGAGCTAATGCGTGTAGTAATAATAAGTAATGCACGAACTGTTATCGATCATGCACCAAAGTCTGTGATATCACAGACGGTTTTATAATATAAACCGTCTGTGATATTTCAGATTATCACAGACGATTTTTATTATAAAATTGTCTGTCTGTGATACTAGAATATCACAGACGGTTTTTATTATAAAATCGTATGTGATAATTTGGAATATCACAGACGGTTTTTATTATAAAACCGTCTGTGATATTCTAGTATCACAGACGGTTTTATAATAAAAACCGTCTGCGATATGTTTCCCGCCTTGCAATTCAGTTTTGAGACACCTTCAGTAAAACGGGCATAACTTTTGCATACGGTGTCCGTTTTCGACGTTCTTGTACTCGTTGGAAAGCTAACGACGATCCTGATCCAACAATAACGACCGCTTGCGCTAGTCGCCCTCCAAGACCTCCAAAATCGGTCATCTTTGGACCTAAACCTGCGTTGCAAGTTTTTGGTGTCTGTTTTTGCCTTTTTTCTTGGTCTTCCTTTAGGAATTTGGATTTTGCTTCAACTGAAAAGTTGTAGATCTCGTCGAAACCTTTAAAATGAGTATATATAAGCCATATAAAATTTTTCTATTTTATCTTTTCAGACTAGTTGTTTATATTGCATCGGTATATAAAATTTTGTGCTCTAATTCACAGACGGTTCTATATATCGAACCGTCTATGATATTCATTCATCACAGACGGTTCTATATAGAACCGTCAGTGATAATCTCAGGCCCATCGATCCTACTCGACCCAATCATAGCCAATAGAAATCGACCAATCCTCACCCCATGGATCGTAGCTCCGCCTCCTTCCCTCCCTATAAATATAACCAAAACCCAGCCTCCTTGCTGGTCTCCTCTTCCTTGCTGTCCTCCTCCTTACTGTTCTCCCCTTCCTTGCTGTCCTCCTCCTTACTGTTCTCCCCTCCTTGCTGGTCTCCTCTTCCTTGTTGTCCTCCTCCTTGTTGTTCTCTTCCTCCTTGCTATTCTCCTCTTCCTTGCTATCCTCCTCCTTGCAGACGACGCATAAGTCTATGGAAGGCAAGACATCATGAAGCAACTAGCTCGTGCCAACCGTGCCCACTCATGCGTTGCATCGAGGCTAGAAGGCATAGATGATCTTTGCTTTTCTCTATTCTTGTTGTGTAACCCGCTCGTTGTTTTGAGATATTGTAATGGTAGGCTCTAATCTTAATAAAATGGATGTTTTATGTTTGTGAAATGAATTGAGATGTGAATTGGATGTATACATGTACATGTTGATCGCTTATTTCGGAAGGCATGGCTAGCATTTCCGAGGCTAGCCAATAAGCGTAAATATGTTTAGGAGTAGAAGAGAATATCACAAACGGTTCTTAATTAAAAACCGTCTGTGATAGTTATAATCACAGACGGTTTTTAATTAAGAACCGTCTATGATTTATAAATATCACAGACGGTTTTTAGTTAAGAACCGTCTATGATATGTAAATATCACAGACGGTTCTTAACTAAAAACCGTCTGTGATATTTATAAATCACAGACGGTTCTTAATTAAAACCGTGCGTGATTATAATTATCACGCACGGTTTTAGTTAAGAACCGCTCGTGATATTGCACCACGACGGTTCGAAAGCCGCCTGCGTGATGATCTTGTATTATTACTGACCTATAAATTCAGACGGTTCACAAAACCGTCTGTGATGACGTTTTTGAACCGTCTGTGATGACCTTTTCTGTAGTAGTGTATGTTGCCAACTAACTAATGATCAAAACATTAACGTACGTAGATGAAACCTTGTTTTTGCAATTTATAGGGTTCACAAACATTCCATAGTCATCACATGATTTAGGTTGTTTTGTGGAATTGGATGAGTATAGCAAGGAGGGAAACTTCTGGGCTTGACATCGTAGTCTATTAACTCTCATGTAAATGAAATTTCCCACCTAAACTCGTCGTTTGGTCAATCCTTTTCATTATAAGATCATTAGTGAAAAGACATAAACCCAGCATTTAGACTTGTTTTATTGGCTACCACACTTCTGGTGTTGAGGAAATTAATTGTTCACACAACTCAGGCAAAATGTTGGCAATAAAATGTGTCTATGGCAGGTAGGCCATAGGATTAACAGGTTAAAAATCTAAAGTACGGTACGGTGCATCACAACTATGAGGATTTTTCTTATATTAAATAAGCCTTTCTATAACATATTTTTTAAATACTAGTTCGATGTCCATGCTTTGCTAAAAAAACATATGCTACATTCTTTTGGTTCCGTTGCTGCGCTCGGCTAAACTCCACCCCAACTAGCGTCACTCCTCCACCACTCATGCTCCTAGCCGCGCTGCTCACTCTCTTGAACACTCTGCTAGTCGTCTCGTCCATGCCCTAGCGTATACTCATAGCTCTGAACTTGGGCTGACGTGTGCCTGAACTGGTCCCTCAGTGTATGCTAGCATGTCGCCTCCTCCTCATAGTCTGCTTTGCCACCCGCCCGTGAGGCCACAATGCTACCCATGAGATCGCACCCTGTATAGTACAATTTTTTTATTGTCCATATATACTCAAATTGGATGTAGTCCTAGATGTATTTGGAGATAAGATGAGTTGGTTAGGGTTGTTACGAGACTTGTTTCATGGGACAGTAGTGGGAGGCCAGATCCGACAGCTGTACCACGGGGGACGGCCAATGAAGGGTGAATCCGATGGCTGAGCAGTGGGGGACGACCGACGAAGGGCGGATATGATGGTTGCACGGTGGGGGACAGCCGGATCCAATATCTTCCTTACCTTTGGTGTTGTAAACATTGATTTCTTATATTAAAGAGAGGATTCTGCAATGCGCATAAGAGGTTCAGTATTATTCTGCAGCATGCATGGAATTGGATGCTTAAACTGAACAATCTGAACATTGGCAAAGACAGCAGCAAAGCGCTCAGTGACCTTGTGATTGAGTGGGGCGCCGCCGCTGCCGATGACAAGGAGCGATGAGAGCAGCAAAAGAGGTAATAGTGCTGTCTTATTTTAATTTTTTGCTATTATTTGTTGATTTAATAGTAAGTTAATTATTTTTTACTATTTCAATTTGCAGTTGATTCAATGGAGAACTACGATTTTTAACTCTCCGAATTCGGCCTCTCGGCAGAGGATATGCAATCCTTTCAAGAAGGATATCCATCCGTAGAAGGTCCACATCCACAACAAATGGAGAGCCAGAAGAAGCGACGGCCCCGGTGGCGCAGGGTCCAATCGATGCATCTTCTGCTAGCTCAACAAGTGCATCCACAACCCATAGCATGGGTGCAAAAAGAACAAAAGCTAGTACATCAGGAGTCTAGAACAATTTTGACAAAAAGTTCAAGACCGACGATGACGGAAATTCAGTGAGGTATGCTGTTTGTAAAATTTGTGGTAATGAATTGTCTGCAAAATCTTCAAGTGAGACGGGTCACCTGCAACGGCATGCTGCAAGCTGCAAAAGAAGGCAAGGAATACAAATGCGCCAAACGCAGCTACAATATAACCCTGACGGCTCGTTACGTACTTGAGAGTACAACCCAGAGGTAGCCTGGGAATCTCTTTGTAGATTAATTGCTTCTCAAGGTTTACCTTTAAATTTTAGTGAGTCTGATGCTTTTCAAAAATATATTTGGACTGCTCATAACCCTCGATTTAGTATTGTATCTAGGCAAACCACAACTAGAGATTTAATTAAATATTATAACAATTGTCGTGAAAAATGGAAAGAAATGTTTCACACCTATACATTCTCTATTACTTTGACATCAGACATCTGGAGTGATAGGGCTAGAGAGGATTATATTAGTGTTGTTGCTCATTATGTTAATGATGACTGGGTAATGAAAATAGAATTATAGGATTTAAATTAATTATGTTTCGCATACTACTGAAAATATTGCAGAATGTATTATTAAAGTTGCAGAAGATTTTGGCCTCATGGATAAGATTTTTTCTATAACTTTAGATAATACAGCTGCAAACACTAAGGCTATGAAAATTCTTACTCCTTTGTTTAATACTTACGCATAATCTTCCTTACTGCATCAATGTTGTGCTTATCATATTATTAATCTTATTGTTAAATCTGGTTTAAAAAGATTAAATACTTGTATTGATTCTTTTAGGGATGCAATTTCATATATTAATTGTTCTAACCAACAAATAGCCGCATATAAGAGTTTTTGCATAGCAATGAACGTCCGTCCTAGAAAATTTGGCTTAGGCATGCCTATTAGATGGAACCTTATGCTTAAACATATTGCCATATAAGAGCACCTTATCTATTTTTGTAGGACCGAAATGGCGACAGACGGGGGTGAATGTCGCTCTCTTAAAAATCGCCCCCGAGAATTCGTACACTGTTTTTCAAAAGAAGCAAAACAAAACACCTCACAGAAAATTAAAATTAATCTTGCTAAAATTTGGAACGCATGCGACCGAAAAGTTCAAGATAAATCGAGAGTAATCAAGAAAATTTTAGTGAAAATAATGCCGTTTAATGCGATGCAAAATGATCAAAGATCGAAAAGAATAAAAAGAAAAGCTACAAAGAGAGAATGCAGAACTGAAAGATGACACTACAGTAATTGCTTGCGGGAGAAATTAAGATAGAGAAATGAAAAGATGACCTTCAAAAACTCTGCGCTTCAAATTAAACAGCAAGACACCCTCATGCAGACACATTCGGTTTAAGCAAACAGCTCCTCCACAAAAGCAGTCAAAACAGGGAAAGAAAAAGAAGAAAAAGCAGAACTGAAAATGAGGAACTGAAAAGAGACACAGTCTGAAAAAATACAGGGAACACATCGGTTCCAAAGGCTGGGAAATTGATTACAGCAGAAATACGTAAAGCAGTGAATACTTGTCGTCCAACAACTGAAATCAGACTGTGACTAAAGCATCTCGTAATCGAGCCGAGCGGTGAGTATTTTACTTGCTCGAACCGAAAGCACAACAACAGAAAGCAATATTTCTTTTGCTGAATTCAAGAAGAAATAGTAAGCAGAAGACTGGCTTTAGGCCAAAAGCATTCCAAAGTTATCTAGGAGAAAAGGGCCAAAGATGAACAACCGAAATAGATGGTGGTCTGGGCAGGGTTGATTGGAAACTGACTGAAGATGAAACAGGGAGAACAGCAGTCAGAAACACAGAGAGTACGGAGAAGCACAACAGGAACAATGGACAATCAATTTCGTGTTCTTCTCAGGACTTCAACCTAAAATACAGATTGAGCACAGAAACTAAAAATACGAACAAGAAATCACTTCGGCTAAAAACAAATCAGTCTGTCACTAGAGATAAAAAGAACTTAAGGATGAACAGAAGCTAGATAGGCAAGAACAAAAGCCAAACGCAAATAAGTGCAAGAAGATAGAACAACTCTTAACATGAGATTTCTTCAATTTATACGGAGAGATACACAATTACAAAGAGTTTTCTACAACCAGCTCATACTCATCATCTCTCAATCCTCAAGAACACCAAGAGCCTCACATGTTTCTTAGGAGGAACACAACCCACACAAAGGGATGAATGAGCTCTCAAAACCCTAACTCACTCTCTCTCAACCCATCCTCTCCCTCTCAATCCTCAAGAACACCAAGAGCCTCACATGCATGCTTCTTGGGAGGAACACAACCCACACAAAGGGATGAATGAACTCTAAAACCATTAACTCACTCTATTGTGTCCAAAGGGGTATGCAGCCCCTCACCTCTATTTATAGCCCTTGGCTAATGGGTCTCCAACCCGTTCGCCGCTAAACCCTAACAGAGTCGTCTCCGCTTGTGCGGCCTTGCGATTTATCGATTCGCCTCCCACACCTTGGGAAGCTTGGGAAGGTGCGAAAAGGCTAAACGGGAATTTCGCGAGGTTGCACAAGTGAGACGACTCGTTAGGTTTAGCCAAGATAACGGGTTGGAGACCCGTTAGCCAAGGGCTATAAATAGGGGTTGGGGGCTGCATACCCCTTAGGACACAATAGAGAGAGTTAGGGTTTTAAGAGTTCATACCTTGTGTGTTGTGTTCCTCCCAAGAAGCTTGTGAGACTCTTGGTGTTTTTGAGGATTGAGAGATGGATAGGATGAGAGTTGTTTGATCCTTCATGTAATTTCTTTTCGTGTTCAAATGTACAGGCGTATGGGGATGTATCTCTTTGTATTTCGCTCTTGATTCAATGAATGGAAATCTGAAGTTTTCCTTCTGTTCTTCGTTGTTTGAGATATCTTGAGAAGTTTTTTTCCTTGTTTTGTTTTAGGTTTGCTTCTCTGTTTTGTTACTCTATTTCTCTCTGTGACCTCCTCTTCTTTTGGCATCATCGCTCAAGTAACTGCATAGGTGCTCTGTGGTCTCATGTGAAACTATCTCCAAGCCTTTGGTTAAGTTAATTCATAAAATTTTTATTGCTGTCCGATTGAGCTTGTGCTTTCTAGAGTTGATTTTTTGAAGATTGCTATCTATCTTGGTTTGGGAGCAGTCCATATCCGGTTCTTGCATGCAACTGGTCTTGATTTCCTCTATTGTTTTTCTTTTGGCCAGTGTAACATTTGATGATGTCTCTCGTTTTTCTTTTTCCAAGATCTGATCCTGTTATTTGGCTAGAAGTAACCATAAGTTTTGTCTTCCGCAGATACATTGTGCCATTAATAGTTGTTGTTGTATTTGGTTTCTTGCTGTGCCATCCTTGAGTCTTAGCGCCTGCTTGCTTGGTTATTCTTCCGTGTACTTCTTGTTGGCAGCAAAACAACTCTCGGCTGACAAGAGTACTAATGCTTTTCCTTTTTCAGTTCGGCCAGACACAAGTTTCCAGTCAAGTTTGATCTTTTTGTTCTTGTGATCCTTTTCAGTTCGGCCAGACACAAGTTTCCAGTCAGGACATTTCTTTGCAGTAGTCTGCTGTTTCTTTCCTCTGGGTTCTCCTTTCTCTCCCGACGACTATTCCGGCTGTGCGATTCGGTTGGCAAGTGTGTATTGGCGGTACACATGCACTTCATTTAGCCGAATCACAGTGATTCGGTAGAACCACTTCATTTCTAGTTGGTGCTTTTTTCCTTTATTTCTTATCTTGATCTTTGGTGATTTTGCATGCAGATCAAACGGCAATATTTTCATTGCAATTTTACTAACTACTCTACGATTTATGCTGAATTTTTCGATGTCGCATCGCTCCAAATTTCAGCAAGATTAATTTTAATGTTCTGTGAGGTGCTTTGTTTTGCATCGTTTTGAAAAACAGTGTCGAATTCTCGGGGGCGATTTTAAAAGAGAGCGACATTCATCCCCCTCTGTCGCCATTTTGGTCCTACAATTGGTATCAGAGCCGGTTAGCTCTTCTTGATAGATCTTTAACCGGTCTCAAGAGCCATGGCGACGGACAAGTACTCGACCAAGCCCCCGATCTTTGATGGGATAGATTTTCCATTCGGAAGAGCCGGATGGAGACCTACATCCGAGCTCGTGGCTACGCCATTGGCGAAAGGTCAAGGTCCGATTCGTTGTTCCTACCGATGAGAACATCAATGCCGGAATATGGTCGATGTTGAGGCTAACGCAAGAGCGAGGAACATCATTGTTCGGGGTTTGAGTAGAAGCGAGTTTGATCGCATCTCTCATCTGACGTCGGCCTTCGATATTTGGGTGACCCTCAATGCTTACCATGAGGGCACCACCCAAATAAAGACGGTGCGACAAGACCGATTCAAGCGACTACAACAAATTTGAGATGCTTGTCGGTGAGTCCCTAGACGAGTGCTTTTCTCGCTTTCATAAGATTACGAGCAACCTCCGAGCCGTCGGTCTCACATACTCGACTCGGATAATGCTCGGTGATTCTTTCCGCACTCGATCTTAGGGTTTGGGAAATGAAGGTGACCACCATCAAGGACACCACGGACCTCTCGACCACGACTCTTGATGCGCTTTACTCGCGCCTCAAGACTCACGAGATTGACATAGTCTCGTCGGTCAAAGTCTCGATCGATGGCTTTAGTCACCGATCCCACCGCCGCTTACGGTTCTTCTGCGACTCTCTTGGCGGGTTCTCCTATCGCTCTCGTGATGTAAGCGATGATCGGTTAGAGCGGTTAGATGATGAACGGTGGCCCTCCTTGCTCGTAAGTTCTCCCATGCTTACAAGAGGAGGAGGACGGAAGAAAAGAGGACCGATGATTTGCTTTGAGTGTGGTGGCCCCAACCACATTCGAGCAAACCGTCCCAAGTTGGGGAAAGGCAAAGTCGACTACGGCGGTTCCGGAAGAACGACTACTCCGACAAGAACCGCAACAAGAAGGCCCCAACTCCGACGCAAGGCAAGAAGCCGTTCGCGACTTTGGGAAGGCCAAAAGCTCTTCCACGCGTCCTCGCCGCCTTCGACGACCTCGACCTCGGCGAAGTGGAGGGATGGAGCGACGACGACGGACGGGTGATCAAGAACCCAAGAGCGGCGACGACTTCTCCAAAGATGTGCTTCATGGCCCTCGAGGCGAGATCGCGACAACGATCTCTATTCCGACTCCGACGAGGTATGTCCCTCCTATGACCAACTCGAATGCGCTTTTCTTAAGCTAGGAGGTTTTCATGCTAGATCTAGAGCTAGATGTAGCGAGTTGGAGAAGGAAGTAGATCGTTTGTCACCGGAGCTTTCTTTACTTATATCCGCTCCCTCCGTGACGATTGTGATACATGCACCGCTTTCTTTGGGAGATATGGAGAAGTTAAGGACTTCTCATGATAGTGTGACCTCTGAGCTTGATTTGATTAAGGTGGAGAATGTTAGTCTACTTGCTGAGCTTGAGATGAGTAGGGTAGTTCCTGTTTCATTTTCTACTGTTGAGACTATTTCCTGCACCTCATGTGAGGATAAGGATAATGCTTTTAGAGGTCTTTACACTATGCTTCTCGATCTGCCCGAGACTTGTGAAAGTTGTAATAATTTGAAGATGAACCTAAAGCAGGCGGATCATAAAATTCTTTGAATTACAAGCTTTTCTACTTGAGCCTATTGCTTCATGTGTGAATTGTCCTAAATCGATCACGAGCTTGAATCTGTTTCCAAACAGTTTCAAGAAATGATTGATCATGATAAGAAGTTGGCTCAGTTTGCTTCTAAGGACCTTGTTAGCTCACCATGCATTAGTTGTAATAAACTAAAATCTAACTTGATTGCATTGGATGAGAAATGTGTGAAGCTAACTAAGGACCTACTAGAGAAGCCACCTTGTGCTTGTAATGTGGTTGTGGAGAAGGGGGAGAAGCCCCCGGGTAAGGTAGAGAGGCCTAGCGACGCAAACCAACATGCTAGCAGTAGGACTGTCCCTTCTAAGTCGGCTGTGCGTGCACAAGCCAGTCTTCCCTCTTTGTTGGTTGTTCTTCGCTCCCTTACCTTCTTTGTTTCTTCTCCTCCTTGCTCCTCTTGCACCTCTCTCTTTCGGGAGTGTCAGTACCTTATGAACACTCTCGAGAAATTTGTAGGAGGTAAGAAGAAACTCAATATTATTCTAGACCAATCAAAGATTAGCAAGTTCAAACAGGGTCTAGGATATGATCTCCGTGAGGATGTGAGGAAGCATCCACCGTCGTGCTCGCACCGTAGTCGCAGTGTGATTGAGGTCAAACCCAAGAACAAGAATGTTCAATTTAAATCAGTGGGCTTTGTCCAAGGGATCTCTGACAGCAAGGTGATTTCACCTATAGCTTCGGCCTCTCAGAAGGCGAAGCCATCTCATGCTACTTCACCCCTCGGAGGCGGTATCATTGCACCTTCCATCGGAAGGATGGGCATTTATTTGACCATTGCTTCAAGCGCCAAGATCGCGCGAGAGACCGTGTTGAGTCTCTTAAGCGTATTCGTGGTCGCCCGGACCTTGAGTGCACCTAAGACCAACACGAGGTCTAGGTTTGCTCTTGTTGGTAGTTTTGGGCAAGACCGGGACTTGGTTTTCCGAGTCTTTTTTTGTCCTCGTGCTCCCTCGGTCGTGACTTCCGCCGTTCTGAGGGTACATCTCGCTTTCCCCGTCGAGATGCCTACCCACGGCGTGATCGAGATCTTCTTAGGTACTCACCGCTCGCTCTTAGTAGCGGTCGGACCCGAGAATGACTTCAGTGCGCACACGGACCTTCCTTCTTTGAGCGACGGAGGCGAGGGTAGATAGAGGTCGGTCGTGCTTGACTACTTCATCCGCTCGACGTGTTACTCAATATTGGGTGCCAAAATCCGTTGATTTACCCCAAGATCGAGACTTTACTCTGTTTGACTCGGGTTCACAGGCGAGGAAGGAAAGGTTTGGCTCGTGAGACTCGGGTGTTCACGACACATGACCGGAGATTCACGTTGGTTTTCTTCCCTAGCCCGAGCTTGGTGATGAGACTATCACCTTTGGAGACTCTTCATCCGGACGCCATCGCCAAAGGTCTTGTGTCGTTAATGACTCATTTGTTTTAAAAGATGTTGCCTTGGTGAGTAAAGCGTATTACAATTTGCTTTCGGTTTCTCACCACCGATGACGATTTCGAGGTAAGTTTTAAGAAAACGCCGCAAAATTGTTGATTCTTCTGTAGTCGGTTTACGGATTTCTCGTTATGGGAGGATCTTTCGTGCTGATTTTATTGAGTCTTCGGTGATCCTCTCCGGTGTTTGGTTGCTACGAGTCCCGCGACCTTTCCTTACGGCATAGGAGACTTGGTCATCTTGATTTGACCATTTGACTCGAGTTAGCGGCCACGATCTCATTCGTGGTGCGCCAAACTCAAGATGGTCAAAGATCTTGTTTGCGCTCCATGCCAAGACGGCAAGATGGTTGCCGCTTCTCATCCTCGGTCACAGATTATTATGACCGATGCACCGGACATTTGCTCCATATGGATACGGTTGACCAAATCGAGTGCGATCGGCAGGAGGGAAGTGGTATGTTCTTGTCGAGTCGATGACTTCTCGAGGTATTCTTGGGTGTTTTCTTGGCCTCGAAGGATGAGGCGTTTACACATTTCCGAGGTCTTTCAAGAGGCTTTCTGTTGAGCTTCCGGTGCCTTACGAGCGATCCGCAGATGACAATGGCACGGAGTTCAAGAATTCCTACCGAGAGGTTCGTGGTGAGGCGGTGTAGAACACCGGTTCTCTTCTCCGCACGTCCCACGAGAATGGCGTCGTGGAGAGGAAGAATCGTACCTTGGTCGAGATGGCGGGGCGATGCTCGGTGAATACTCTACACCGCGGAAGTTTTGGTGAGGCTATAGCTACCGCGTGCCATGTTTCAAATCGAGTTTTCTCGTGGCACACTTGCACCACTTCTTATGAGTCGAGATATGGGCGAAAGCCCAACGTCTCTCATTTTCGTGTGTTTGGTTGCAAGTGCTTTATCTTGAAGTCTGGGAACCTAGACAAGTTCGAGTCACGTTCTTCTGATGGGATCTTTCTAGGCTACTCGACTTCTTGGCGGGCTTATAGGGTGCAGGCTGCGAGTCTAGTAAAATGGTAGAGACACGTGAGGTGACTTTCGATGAGGCGCCCAGGGACTAGGCCCGATATCTCGAGTTCTTGAGCGGTCCGAGACCATCTTTGTGGATGATGAGGATGATGGAGATGAGGGTTGTCACCCGATCCAGTCCCTCATCCACCCCTTGAGGTGCCTTCTTCCACCGCACCTTGATGTGATCAGCCCTTACCTTCTGCTTCTTCTGGAGCTAGTGGCTCTGTTCCTACCCCGTCAGGAAATGAGGTAGAGACCACTTCTTCATCTCATCCAGGACCTCCAAGACATATCCAAAAATCTCATCCTTCTGAGCAGATGATTGGAGACCTCTTTGAGCGAGTCACACGCTCCAAGTGCGGCGTGTCACTTTTCTCTCCACTCGCCTTCAGTAGCTTCCTTTGAGCCCAAAGGCGTTTGTCATGCTTTATCGGACGAGTCTTGGGTCAATGCCATGCATGAGGAGCTAGAGAGTTTCGAGAGAAACAAGGTGCGGACGCTTGTTGAGCCCCTCGAGATCATAATATCATTGGGACCAAGTGGGTGTTCAAGAACAAGCAAAGTGAGGATGGGGTAGTCATTGAAACAAGGCTAGGCGGTTGCTCGGGGTACTCCTGGTTGAGGTTTAGACTTGAGGAGACCTTTGCCCCAAGAGCGGACTTGAGGCCATTAGAATTCTGCTTGCCTTTGCAGCTTCTAAGGGTTTCAAGCTCTACCAGATGGATGTCAAGAGTGCCTTTCTCAATGGTTTTATTGAGGAAGAAGTCTATGTGAGGCGACCTCCGTGTTTCGAGAACCCCAAATACCCTAGTCATGTCTGCAAGCTTTCCAAAGCGTTGTATGGACTTAAGCAGGCTCCTAGAGCTTGGTATGAGAGGCTTAAGTCCTATCTTTTGAGGCATGATTTCGAGATGGGTAAAGTTGACAAGACCTTGTTCATTCGCCGGCTTGGCAATAACCTTTTGCTTGCCCAAATTTATGTCGATGACATTATCTTTGGCGGCTCTTCTCATGCTCTAGTTTCACAGTTCTCGGATGTCATGAGCACCGAGTTTGAGATGAGCATGATTGGTGAGTTGACATTCTTCCTTGGCTTCCAGATCAAGCAGACTCGGGAGGGTACCTTCTTGCATCAAGGCAAGTACACTCGAGACCTCTGAGACGCTCGACATGAGTGATGGAAAGCCGGTGTCGACTCCGATGGCTTCTACAGCCGTTCTAGACCCAGATGAGGACGGTGAGCCAGTCGATCAAAAAGAATTCAGAAGCATGATTGGCTCTCTCTTGTACCTCACTGCCTCGAGACCGGACATACACTTCTCCGTGTGTCTTTGTGCTCGGTTTGAGCTTCTCCTCGCGTGTCTCACCGCCGGCGGTGAAGCGCATCTTCGGTACCTTGAGCTACCATTGACTATGGTATCGGTACTCTTCCTCATCCTGTCTATCCCTTAGAGCCTATTCGGATGAGACTTTGCGGTGTAGGATAGATAGGAAGAGCACTTCGCACTGCCGGTTCATTGGCACTTCTCTCGTTTCTGGTCTTGAGGAGGCGGTCCGGTGTTGCACAGTCCACTGCAGAGGCCGAGTACGTTGCTGCAGCCAGTTGCTTTGGATGGTCTCGACTCTGCGGGATTTTGGGTTAGCTATCGACCGTGTTCCGCTCTTTTGCGATAACATCGTGCGCAATTAGCATTGCCAAGAACCCGGTGCAACATTCTCGGACCAAGCATATTGATATCGATATCATTTTCTTGAGACCATGTAGAGAAGGGTGACATCGTGCTCCGGTTGTGGAGAGTGACCACCGGTTGGTGATATCTTCACCAAGCCTTTGGATAGCTCTAGGTTTTCACTCTGTGGGAGAGCTTGGGGTGGTTTGTCCTTATGGACTGTTGTGAGGGAGCTTTGGGCTTTATTGCTTTATCATATTATTTATGCTTCATCTCCTTACTATTGCATCGCATCTGCGGGTGCATTGGGTTTTAGTCCTTCTAGCATAGGTTAGAGTGTATCTCTTCTTTGAGTTGCTTAGACTTCTTGCTCTTATCTTATGCTTTCGGGATAGCTGTTTCTTATCTCATTAGGTTGAGCTCACTCACTTCTTTTAGGTTCTAGCGAGGTTGGGCCACCCTCGCAGAGGCAGTGCGTGTTTGCTCTCTAGTGTGTGTTTTCTCGGCCGTTGTTGCGAGTCATATGGGGTAGATGAGAGTCGGTTTGAGCCATAGATTTCTCTATATCTTATCTATACTTTAAGGACTGCCTGTTTTCTTGATATATTTGCCAGCTTCTCGTTTTTATTGCTTTGGTTCAGAGGGAGTTCATTTGGGAACTTCTAGATTTTAATGATGACATAACTCAACTTGAACTAAAAGTTGTATCTCAAGTTCAGGGGGAGCTGGATTTTCTTCATTTGATTTGTAACATAACTTAATGGAGCCTTGATTATTATCCTTTCATGACATGTTTTCATTATATTATAGATTTATGCTCCATTGCTAATTTGATCATGACTTTATATGTGTAGTCAAGTCTTTGCTGTGATAGGTTAATTAAAATGCTAAATTTTGACCTAATTCATGTCTTGTTCATATTTGAGACTAGTCGACTTTGTGTTATCTTTTATGGTTCTTGCCATGTCAAATAGGGTGAGTTGAGTCTTGAATCTTAGTTGAGCAATAGATTGAGCTATCTGGTTTCTTGATGACACATAAGTTAGTACAATCTATTAAAAGCAAAAGATCTCTTTGTGCGAAAAACCGATCTCACCAATTCCTTCTCATGAGGCGCTTGCCATTGCACAAGGCATGAACTCAGGGGAGTTTTGGATGACCAAGATCATTTCCTTAAGCTTCTCGCTTGGAATGATCGCATAAGGCTTGAGGTCTAGCACATGGCTGAATAAAAAGATGGTTGAAAACAACCATGTGATCTCAAAAGAAAAATGTCAAATGTGTTCAATTGCTAAAAATGTTCAATGTACTCCAACAATTGTATCATTCTTGAACAAATAGCACTCTAGTTTGCTCAACACTAGCTTCTTGATTCCATTTAGCTTATTGACATGGCTTGCATCATTTGTGGATATCATTAGCTAGACTAAAATCTTGTTTGACTTGACTTGCTAAGCACTTCAATTAAAATTCAGATTATACCTTATGTTGCTTAGCTTCTCTTTACATACTTAGTCATGATCTTTGTAGCATATTTATATGTTATGGCTTGATATAATGCATGATGGTCATTTTGGATAATTCTCATGGCTCTACATACTTAAAATGATCAAATCGACCTTTCATCCATTTTCATGACTTTTCTCCTTCTTACATTTGTGATGGGTTTATTGCCAAAAGGGGGAGAATAGTGGTAGAAAAAGCTACTTGGGAGCTTTGAGGAAAAATTGTTCTTTCTTTTGCTCATACGTCGACATGGTCATTAGCTTCACTCTTTACTTATGGACCATGTTAGACTCTTCAAACTCAACTTGTGCTTTTCGGTGTTTGTCAATATACTCATCAAGGGGGAGATTGAGAGACCATGTGGAGGTCATCCCATTGTGAGTGATGAGTAATTGACATTTGTTTACAAAAGTCGAGTTTGAGTCGGTTGGTTCGGACCTAGACGTTGCGTGGCGCAACGGGCTCGGTCGGACTTGGTCGAACCTAGTCGTATGGGTTTAGGTTGCATATTCGATGACTCGGCTGTGTTTGATCTCTATTTATGCTTTCATGTATCGAGCGGTGCTATTTGACGTGTTTCTTGTGCGTGTGGTGCGGGGCGTCGAGGCGAGTCGTGGCGAGACACGGTGGACCGGACGAGGCGCGGTGGCGCCGAGGTCGAGCGGTCGGGATGTGTCAAGACGGCGTGAACTCGAAGTGGTTGCGAGGCGTGCGAGACAAGGAGCGCGGAAGCTTCCCGGAAGGTGCAGAAGGGGCGAAACGGGAATTTCGCGAGGTTGCACAAGTGGGAGACGACTCCGTTAGGGTTTAGCCGACATAACGGGTTGGAGACCCGTTAGCCAAGGGCTATAAATAGGGGTTGGGGGCTGCATACCCCTTAGGACACAATAGAGAGAGTTAGGGTTTTAAGAGTTCATACCTTGTGTGTTGTGTTCCTCCCAAGAAGCTTGTGAGGCTCTTGGTGTTTTTGAGGATTGAGAGATGGATAGGATGAGAGTTGTTTGATCCTTCATGTAATTTCTTTTCGTGTTCAAATGTACAGGCGTATGGGGATGTATCTCTTTGTATTTCGCTCTTGATTCAATGAATGGAAATCTGAAGTTTTCCTTCTGTTCTTCGTTGTTTGAGATATCTTGAGAAGTTTTTTTCCTTGTTTTGTTTTAGGTTTGCTTCTCTGTTTTGTTACTCTATTTCTCTCTGTGACCTCCTCTTCTTTTGGCATCATCGCTCAAGTAACTGCATAGGTGCTCTGTGGTCTCATGTGAAACTATCTCCAAGCCTTTGGTTAAGTTAATTCATAAAATTTTTATTGCTGTCCGATTGAGCTTGTGCTTTCTAGAGTTGATTTTTTGAAGATTGCTATCTATCTTGGTTTGGGAGCAGTCCATATCCGGTTCTTGCATGCAACTGGTCTTGATTTCCTCTATTGTTTTTCTTTTGGCCAGTGTAACATTTGATGATGTCTCTCGTTTTTCTTTTTCCAGTACAGTCCTGTTATTTCGGCAGCTAGAAGTAACCATAAGTTTTTGTCTTCCGCAGTATACATTGTGCCATTAATAGTTGTTGTTGTATTTGGTTTCTTGCTGTGCCATCCTTGAGTCTTAGCGCCTGCTTGCTTGGTTATTCTTCCGTGTACTTCTTGTTGGCAGCAAAACAACTCTCGGCTGACAAGAGTACTAATGCTTTTCCTTTTTCAGTTCGGCCAGACACAAGTTTCCAGTCAAGTTTGATCTTTTTGTTCTTGTGATCCTTTTCAGTTCGGCCAGACACAAGTTTCCAGTCAGGACATTTCTTTGCAGTAGTCTGCTGTTTCTTTCCTCTGGGTTCTCCTTTCTCTCCCGAACAGCTATTCCAGCCTGTGCAGTTCGGTTGGCCGAAGTGTGTATTGGCAGTACACATGCACTTCATTTAGCCGAATCACAGCAGTCCAGCCGAACCACTTCATTTCTAGTTGGTGCTTCTTTCTTTTATTTCTTATCTTGATCTTTGGTGATTTTGCATGCAGATCAAACGGCAATATTTTCAGCTGCAATTTTTACTAACTACTCTCTGATTTATGCTGAATTTTTCAGTGTCGCATGCGTTCCAAATTTCAGCAAGATTAATTTTAATGTTCTGTGAGGTGCTTTGTTTTGCATCGTTTTGAAAAACAGTGTCGAATTCTCGGGGGCGATTTTAAAAGAGAGCGACATTCACCCCCCCACTGTCGCCATTTCGGTCCTACACTCGCTCAAAGAGATCTCCAATTATTTGCTCAGAAGGATGAGCTTTCTGGATATGTCTAGGAGGTCCAGGATGAGATGAAGAAGTGGCCTCTACCTCGTGAGCTGACGGGTAGGAACAGAGCCACTAGCTCCAGAAGAAGCAAAAGGCAAAGGCTGATCGCCTTGAGGTGCGGTGGAAGACGGCATATCAAGGGGTGGATGAGGGACTGGATCGGGTAGACAACCCTCATCTCCATCATCCTCATCATCCACAAAGATGGTCTCGGATCGCTCGAAGAACACGAGATATCGGGCCTAGTCCCGGACCGCCTCATCGAAAGTCACCTCACGGTTTCTACCATTTTACTAGACTCGCAGTTCCAGACCCTATAAGCCCGCGAAGAAGTCGAGTAGCCTAGAAAGATCCCATCACAAGAACGTGACTCGAACTTGTCTAGGTTCCCAGACTTCAAGATAAAGCACTTGCAACCAAACACACGAAAATGAGAGACGCTGGGTTTTCGCCCATATTCACGCAGGAACAGTTATGGAGTGTCGCGCAAGAGTATACCATTGCATGCTTACAACAAAAGTCCAGCATATATTTCACATATGGATTAACATCCAGAGTTTTGACAGCGGGGCGTGCAAGCCCAAAGTATAATTACAACACAAAAGCTCCGAATCCGCTTGAGCGGCGAAGACCTAAAGCCAAGGATCCTCGTCGAAGAAGAGACCCTCGGGACTTCCTCCACGGGAGACTTTCACCTTCGTCTTGGTCCTCTAAAGAGTTGATTTAGCAAGCCGTGAGCCAAAAACCAGCTCAGCAAATCACAAAGGAACCCTAACTTACTACTTGCACGGATCAACAAAGGGAGGAAGTATACTTGGTTTATTAACTTTGAGTGGATGCAGTTTCATTTGCAAACATTTTGGAAGATCTTGTGAACAAAACTACTCCTTAATCAATAGGGGTTTTCACGAAGAGTTAATTAACCATCTAACCAGATTAAAATGTTTACAAAACTACTTAAGCTTTGCTGCTGGGATCACCCAAGTGACACAGCTCCATTAACCGGGAGCACGGCGTATTCGAATACCATTTAATTGACTCTGCAGAGTTTGCTCAGCTTTACCCACACGAACCCTTAACTCCATGACGAGTTAAGAAAGCCGTGTCGTTTCACTGCTCAATTCTTTATATAGGCTCTACCCGGTAGAATTCACTCGGGTCTGGCTCATGGAAAACTCCCGTCCGCTTCGAGTGAACCCTACCGTTATTAGGTATTGCGGCATGGCATACCTAATTCAACTACTCACCCTCCTGACTTCTCAACACCTGTAGAGTTTCAATCGAGCTGAGCAGCTACTAAACCAGTGTTGACGAGTCAACTCCTGTGGTTGAGCGATCACTATGACATTTGCTCAGCATAAGGGTTTCAGTCCTTATATTTTCACATGGCCCGCAACCTCTCCAGGTCCGCGACCACAACCTAGGGTAAGCGATGGGCGACGACCGACTCGTGGTTTCCCACAACACCCTTACCCTTCCTTGCACACCGACACTCTCGCCCTAAGTGCGGTGTCCCATACCACCCCACCCTAGAGTCGGGTTTTCAAGTCTATTGGCCCGCAGCCACAACCTTATTAGTGTAAGACTTTGCATGATAGTAGTAACCTATAGTGATCTAGGTTAACAGATAATTAATTCTAGGGTTACAAAGGCATGGCTACGAATTTAGCATGGCATTTGTCGGTGGTAGGTTTAACTACATAACATGTCATTCTAAATATTTTATTTTACTTTAAACTAGCATTTCGCAACTAGCATAATGCAAATAGCATAATATCATAATTAACAACATGGGATTCAATATGATCAAAGGTTTTGCGACTTGCCGTGAACTGGAACGATCTCAGCTAGCTCGAACGAAGAAACTCCTGGATCCTGAGCCTGCACCTGTGCCTCTGGGATCTCCGAAACTAGCGTAAACACATAAAATAATTAATTCCAGCTTGAGACTAATCAAGCGAGGGAAAATAAATTATTTAAAAGGGTAAATGCATAAATCCTCAATTGGTGAATTTTTAGAATTTTTCTGGGATGAAACTGGGAAAAAGGAGGTCACCAATGGGTCCAGGATATTATTTGGAGCAAAGTGGTGAAATTTAGGAATTTTTGGGATTTTCTGTGATTTTCTAGGATTTATTTAGATTTTACGGATTTTGGAAATTAATAAATCTACGGAAAAATCTGTGAATAATCTTGGGCGGGCCCGAGCTACTGTGTGACCCGGCACCACGCCCGCGCAAGAAGGCGCATGCCCAGCGCAGCGCCCGCCCGGCCGATGGCCGACGCGTGGCGAGGCGGGCTGCGATGGGAGGCGGGTGGGCTTGGATGGATGGGCGCTAAGTGAGATCCGACGGCCGTGGTGGGGGCGGCGGCGGCGGTAAGGCGGGATCGGACGGGTGTGGAGGGGAAGATTATGAAGATCGAGCAGTGGAATTAGGCGCATCAAGCGGTTGTCGTCAAAAGGTGAGGAGGGGAACGGGTGGAGACGATGGTGCCACGTCTCCCTTCGTCTACCTCCCGCCGCGGGCTCACGACAGAAAAGACAGAGCGGCGGAGCAGCCGCTCTCCGGCGACAGCAACGGTCTCCGGAGACCAGGAAAAGGTCCAGTGGGTGCGTTAGGACACGGGGAGCTCATTTTTGGCGGTTGGACGGCAAGAAGATCAGTGGTGTGAGCTGGAGGCAGAAAGGGGTGATTTCGGCTTTCCGGCGAGAAGGAGGGTACCGACGGCGATCTAGCCAAATCGGCGGTGCTTACGGTCGGGAAGCTCAAGGTTCACTTTGGTGGAGTTAACCACCGGGAGCTCCCAAGCGGTGGGCCACGGAGGGTGATTTGGCGGCGTGACTCCCACTGGGGCTCCTCGGGATCTCTCCTGGTCAGACAAGGATACCACAATGATCAGGAGTTAGTGAGGGTTCTTTGGGCGAAAATAATCGAGAAATGAGGGAGGGAGGAGGAAGATCAGTTTACGGGCGTCGCCGGCACCGGGGAGGGCGGCGACGGCGAGCAAGGCAATGGGGCTCCAATCGGCTACTCGGGGAGGTTGCTAGGAGTGGCAGGAAGTGAATGGAGGTGGTAGGGAGGCTCGGGAAGCAAAGGAGAGAGGGGAGAAGGATTTTATACCCACGGAGGAGGAGAGCCGTAGGGGAGAAGCTTCGGGCGTGGGCGCGGGGTTCAACAGGAGGACGAGGGTTGCTGGGGCGGCATGGGCGTGGGACGTCCGGCCCTGCAGGGGGGAGTGAAGGCGGTGCAGCAAGGCGGTGGCGGCATGGGTGGAGAGCGCTCCCGCTGGAAGGGCGGGGAAGAGGGGTGGCAGTGGGGCCGGGGAAGGAGGTGGCGGCAGCGTGGCGCGGGTGTGTCGGCCGACCGGGGGCAGGGGCGCGAGGCTGTCGGAGCTGTGGCACGAGGTGGTGCGGACCATGGTGCCAAGAGACGCCTTCGAGAAGGGGAGGGAAAGGCGCCCGTGAGAGGGAGGAGCGGGCGTCCGCGAGAGAGGAAGCGGAAGGGAGCGAGGCGCCAGTGAGCGAAGGAAGGAGGAGGGCCGGGAGAAGGAGAAAGCGGAGAAGAGCGGGCGCCGGCGAGGAGGAGGGCCCGAAAGAGGAAAGCATTTGGGAGATTTTCCAAAAAGGGAAAGTTTCCAAAAATTCACCAAAAATTCAGATAAAATCAGAAAAAAAATTGGTTTGAAATTTTGGGGTCTTTCAACCTACCCCCCTTAAAAGAATCTCAACCCCGAGATTAACTTGGTCCAGGGAGTAAGTTGGGAATATCTCGCTGCAAATCCGATTCTCTTTCCCAAGTGGCCTCATCTGGCGTGTGATTCCTCCACTGCACTCTGCAAAATCTGACATTCCTGTTTCTGAGCTGCCTTTCTGACGTTTCAAGTATCTGCAAGGGCTCTTCGGGGTAAGTCCAGTCATCTTGCAACTCAACGTCTGACAGTGGCACTTCATCTGTGGGTTGGCGTAGGCATTTTTGAAGTTGTGAGATGTGGAACACATTGTGGATTCTTGATAGATTTGGCGGTAGCTGCACTTGATAAGCTACCTCTCCAATTCTCCCGATGATTTGAAACGGTCCCACATATCTCGGAGCCAATTTGCCTTTGACTTGAAACCTTTTGATGATCTTGAAAGGGGTGACTTTGATATACACAAAATCTCCAACTTCAAAGCTCAAATCTTTTCTACGGTTATCTGCATAGCTCTTTTGTCGGTCTTGTGCAATCTTCAGTCTGTCCCCGATGATTCTGACATGTGCCTCTGCATCTTGAGCAATTTGAGGTCCGGTAAGCTGTCGTTCTCCGGTTTCTGACCAATTCAGAGGTGTCCTGCATTTTCTGCCATATAGAGCTTCAAATGGGGCCATTTGATTGCTAGCTTGGTAGCTATTGTTGTAGGAGAATTGAGCAAATGCCAGGCAAGTATTCCATGCTGCTCCATAAACAATAGCGCAAGCTCTCAACATATCTTCTAAAATCTGATTTGTTCTTTCCGTACATCCATCGATTACGTGGGTGGTAAGTCGAAATGAAGTTGAGGTCGGTGTCCATTGCTTCGTGTAACTTTTCCCAAAATTTGGATGTGAATTGTGCTCCTCTATCTGACACAATTTTCTTGGGTACCCCATGGAGTGTTACAATTCGTGTCAGATATAACTCGGCAAGCTTATCCTTCCCATAGGTTTGCTTGATCGGGAGGAAATGAGCCACCTTGGTCAGTCTGTCAACTATGACCCAGATAGCGTCATATCCCTCACGAGTTGTGGGAAGTCCGGTGATGAAATCCATGCCGATACTATCCCATTTCCATTCGGGAATTGGTAAAGGCTGCAACAATCCTGATGGTTTTTGATGTTCTATCTTGATCTGCTGACAGACATCACATTTGGCTACATATTCTGCCACTTCTTTCTTCATCTGGTTCCACCAATACTTTTTCTTCAAGTCTTGATACATCTTGGTGCTCCCCGGATGAATTGAGAATTGAGATGAATGAGCTTCAGATAGGATCACTTCCCTCAACTCTTTCTTGTCGGGTATGCAATAGCGACCATGGAAGGTAAGGATTCCATGTTCATCTATTGCATATTCTGGTGAATCGTCTTCTTGAACTTTCTTTTTCAGTTTTTGAATCTCTTCATTTTCATCTTGGGCTGCCTTAATCTGATTTGTCAATAACGGTTGTAGTTCTAATGCTGTCAGGCTGCCTTGTTCAGTGATCACTAGATTCAGTCGCAGCATATCCTTTTGCAATTCCGACGGATATTCGGTGGTATCATGCTTGCCTTGCCGAACCTTCCGACTGAGGGCGTCAGCAACTACATTGGCCTTGCCTGGGTGATATTGAAGATCAACATCATAATCTTTAATCAGCTCCAGCCATCTTCGTTGTCTCATGTTCAACTCTGGCTATGTAAAGAGGTACTTTAAGCTCTTGTGATATGAGAATATCTCACAACGATTTCCTAGCAGGTAGTGCCTCCAGATTTTGAGTGCATGCACCACGGCTGCTAGCTCTAAATCGTGTGTGGGATAATTTTCTTCGTGTGGCTTCAATTGTCTGGAGGCATAAGCAACCACTTTTCTATCTTGCATGAGTACACATCCCAGACCCTGCTTTGAAGCATCGCAGTAGATTTGGAATTCTTTCTCTGGGTTCGGTAGAATCAATACTGGTGTTGTTGTTAGCTTGGTCTTGATGGCGAAAGTTCTCTTCACGAGCATCGTCCCACGGAAAGGTTTGTCTTTCTTGATGGTGAGTGAGTGGATGAGAGATCTTTGAGAATCCTTCTATGAATCGGCGATAATAGCCCGCCAATCCAAGGAAACTTCTCATACATCCTTGTCTTGGGTTGTCGCCATTCCATAAGCAAGCGGCGATCTTTTCTGGATCAACTTTGACTCCATCTTCTGATATAATGTGACCCAAGAAAGCTACTTCTTTTAGCCAGAAACTGCATTTGTCAAACTTGGCATACAACTGATGTTCTCTCAATCTGGTCAATGCGATGTGCAAATGCTCTCTGTGCTCTTCTTCACTCTTTGAATATATCAGAATATCATCGATAAAGACTATCACGAATCGGTCCAATTGGTCCATATGCACCAGATTCATAAGATTCATGAAATAAGCTGGCGCATTGGTTAAACCAAAGGGCACGACCGTGAACTCGTATAGTCCATATCGGGTGATGAATGTTGTTTTCTCTCGATCTTGCTCTCGGATCTTGAGTTGATGGTAACCTGAGCGCAAGTCGATCTTGGAGAATACTTTGGCACCCTTGAGTTGATCAAACAGGGCATCAATTCTGGGCAATGGGTACTTGTTTTTGATGGTGGCAGCATTCAAACCTATGTAATCTACACACATTCTCAGTTCTCCATTCTTCTTTTTCACAAATAGGACCGGAGCCGACCAAGGTGAAACACTTGGTCATATGAATTCCTTCTCTTGTAGTTCATCTAGCTGTTTCTTGAGCTCTTTCAACTCACTGGCTGACATCCGGTATTGATGCTTGGCGATTGGTTTCGTGCCTGGGACCAATTCTATAGCAAACTCTACCTGTCTGTCAGGGGGTCTGCCTGGTAATTCTTCTGGAAACACATCTGGGTAATCTTGTACCACTAGCACTTGATCTGGGGTGATTGCCAACATGTTGATCATGCGTTTTCTGGCATTTTTCAACACTTCTCGGTCTGTTTTTATCACCACTTTCTGACCTTCAGAATTGACCAGAGACACTGTTTTGTCCTCACAGTCTACCTTGCCTTTGTTTTTAGCTAGCCAGTTCATGCCCAAAATGGCATCTAGTCCTGACATATCTAATTGCAGCAAGTCTGCCTTAAATTCTACCCCTTGGATGTTTATACTAAGTCCAGCACACCCACCGTGGGACTCCATTCTAACCCAGGGGTTTCAACCACATAAGGCCTTGGCAAAGAAACTGAAGGTAATCGCTTTTTCGAGGCAAAACTCTTTGAAATAAACGAGTGTGTTGCTCCAGGGTCAAATAAAATCAGTGCAGGTATGGAGTTGATTGGGAACATACCAGCAATGATATCGCTAGCTCCCGCTGCATCTTCTGCGGACACGTGATTCACTCTTGCATAAAATGTAGGCCTGGCACGGCCTCTGCCTCTGCCTGCAGAAGTAAAATTCGTTGTTCCTGCGGGTGACTGTGGTCCGGCTACCTTGATCTGCAAGTAGCCTCCCTTGGGAGTCTTTGGAACCCACTGTGATTTCTGCTCTTGTTGTTGCTGATTCTGGACTTGAAGTTTCGCAGCATCTGAGGGCAAGTTCTTTCGGGGACATTGATCTCTGTAGTGCCCAATTTCTCCGCAGTGAAAGCAAGCATTCGATCTGCGGGGACAGCTGCTAGCGAGGTGGTTTCCTCCACAAGTGGGGCATCTGATTGCCAAAGGAGAAGGGGAATTGTATTGCTGTTACTGCCCTGACTGACTCTTCGGTAGCATCACAAACTGCCGAGAAGGTTGGGATCGAAATGATGACGATCCCATAGTCTTGCTTCGCTGAGCTTGGTGGGAGGAGGACTGTGATTTGTGTGTTGCTTTACGCTTCCTATAACCCTCCATCTCACCACGGGCTTCTTCTGAGGTAATGAGGCTGTCCACCATGTCATGTAGGTCTTTGAATTTGATAGCTGAAATGTGGAATTTCAAAGATGCTGCTGATCCGACCACGAATCGCTCATCTTCTTCTCTTCTTTATCGACATCTTCGGGGGCAAATCGGGAGAGATGGTTGAACTGATGCAGGTATTCCATAACTGTGCGACCTCCTTGTTTGAGTGCCAAGAACTCTCGGTGTTTTGCCTCCATAATGTCGTCAGGAATATGGGCCTTGCGGAAAGCTTTTGAGAATTCTTCCCAGTCAATTTCTCGGTCTCTTTGGGTGCGTTGGTAGTTGATCCACCACGTTGCAGCAGCACCCTGCAACTAGTGGGATGCATATAGCACCTTCTCTTTGTCATCACACTGTACCGTCTGAAGCTTTCTTTCTACGTCCACCAGCCAATCCTCAGCCACTATGGGGTCAACCGAGGTGGAGAAGGTCGGTGGACGGGTCTTCAGAAAATCTGCCCATCGGGTGGAAATTGGCGCACCATCCCGAGTGGCGTTGCCTCCACCCTGAACACCTGGTGATCCGTCGCTATCTCATTCCAAACATTCGACTCTTGATCAAGTACCCGTAAAATGTTCTGTTCCCCTTGATAGCGATTCTGTTCTAGCAATGCTATAACGCTGGCAAGTGTTGTCTGGTCGACGGCAGGTGCACCCTGCCCGTTGGTTGGACTATTCTGCTGTGTCGGGTCCATCTGACAATTGGGAACTGGAGATTAGCTTTGCAGCGGTTTTGGCAACCAAGAGTAGATAAGTAAGGTTTCGAATTTTTCAAGGCAAGTATAGGACGAAAAAGGTAAGAACGAGAGCGAAAGGGGACAGGAGAAAACTTTGAACACAGAAGGAAATACTAATAATTAAGCAAACAACATAAAAGATTAATGGACATAAATTTACAATATGCAGGTGGTACACAGACCACTTAGGGTTCATGGTTACACTTGCATTACATTACAAAAGTATCACTAATACAAAAGGTCAGACTAAACTAGCGACCAGCTGCTACTCCTCCATGGCCTCTGGAGCTGGCAGGGCAAGAGGGGCCGCAGGGCGAAACCTAGCACGGTACTCGCCCGCAGTCATCCTGCGCCTACGCCTCAACGGAGACTGCGCAGAGGCACACGAGGAGGAGAAGCTGGGCAACTCTCCACACTCTGAGGCCTCGCCCGCCTCGACTGCCTCGAAGCGGACAAGAGACCCTCGAAGCTGCTGCACCTGGCGACGAGCCTCCCAGAGCTGGCTCTGCAGTGAACGGGACTCCTCCACTGCCCTGTCGTAGTGGATCACTTGCTGGGCCATGAGAACGGTGACACCCGCCAGGCGGGGATCGTCCTCCTCACGGAACTGAGGAACTGCAAGGCCTCCACTGCGCTGCTGCGGGATCAGGTCGAAGGGTGACTCTGCCAGCTCTAGGTCGTAGTAGTCTCGGAGGTACAATACAGCCTTCTGGGCTGCATCCTGCACGACATCATCCTTGTCGATCCTCCTCGCAATGAAGCGCCTCTCGAGGTCGGGGCGGACAGGCAAAGATGTGAGGGTCACCCATGCCTTCCACTCAGAAGGCCGCTCTGGCGAAACCGTCCGATTGCGTGGAAAACTGGGCTGTGGTACCCAGTGGCTCCTAAGAACTGCTGAATCTCCCACAACTTGCGGGGCCAGCCATCCATGCAGTCGGGGCGGGAAAACACGAAGTGCACCATCTGCCGAAAGCGAAAATTTTGAAGTTAGACAAGTAAGACAGTAAACATTTGCATAAATCAAAACTTAAGCAGAAATAAACTAAGACAGATAAGGTAGCAATAAGAGAGGTAAAGACAGCAGTAATACTTATATTTTTCATAAACCCTTTTTATGCCTTAAATTAGATTTTGCGATAAAATCGCTTCCTAGACTGCCTTAGGTCTTAACCTACGGTCAAAGAGCCTGCTCTGATACCACTTCTTGTAACGCCCCCGTTTCCGAGGGCGCGTACGGACACGACAATCCATGACTATTCATGCAGGAACAGTTATGGAGTGTCGCGCAAGAGTATACCATTGCATGCTTACAACAAAAGTCCAGCATATATTTCACATATGGATTAACATCCAGAGTTTTGACAGCGGGGCGTGCAAGCCCAAAGTATAATTACAACACAAAAGCTCCAGAATCCGCTTGAGCGCGGCGAAGACCTAAAGCCAAGGATCCTCGTCGAAGAAGAGACCCTTGGGGACTTCCTCCACGGGGAGACTTTCACCTTCGTCTTGGTCCTCTAAAGAGTTGATTTAGCAAGCCATGAGCCAAAAACCAGCTCAGCAAATCACAAAGGAACCCTAACTTACTACTTGCACGGATCAACAAAGGGAGGAAGTATACTTGGTTTATTAACTTTGAGTGGATGCAGTTTCATTTGCAAACATTTTGGAAGATCTTGTGAACAAAACTACTCCTTAATCAATAGGGGTTTTCACGAAGAGTTAATTAACCATCTAACCAGATTAAAACGTTTACAAAACTACTTAAGCTTTGCTGCTGGGATCACCCAAGTGACACAGCTCCATTAACCGGAGCACGGCGATTCGAATACCATTTAATTGACTCTGCGAGTTTGCTCGACTTTACCCACACGATCCCTTAACTCCGCGACGAGTTAAGAAAGCCGTGTCGTTTCACCGCTCAAGTTCGTATATAGGCTCTACGGTGAGAATTCACTCTGTCCGGCACATGGAAAACTCCCGTCCGCTTCGAGTGAACCCTACCGTTATTAGGTATTGCGGCACGGCATACCTAATTCAACTACTCAACCTCCTGACTTCTCAACACCTGTAGAGTTTCAATCGAGCTGAGCAGCTACTAAACCAGTGTTGACGAGTCAACTCCTGTGGTTGAGCGATCACTATGACATTTGCTCAGCATAAGGGTTTCAGTCCTTATATTTTCACATGGCCCGCAACCTCTCCAGGTCCGCGACCACAACCTAGGGTAAGCGGTGGGCGACGACCGACTCGCGGTTTCCCACAACACCCTTACCCTTCATTGCACACCGACACTCTCCGCCCTAGGGTACGGTGTCCCATACCACCCCACCCTAGAGTCGGGTTTTCAAGTCTATTGGCCCGCAGCCACAACCTTATTAGTGTAAGACTTTGCATGATAGTAGTAACCTATAGTGATCTAGGTTAACAGATAATTAATTCTAGGGTTACAAAGGCATGGCTACGAATTTAGCATGGCATTTGTCGGTGGTAGGTTTAACTACATAACATGTCATTCTAAACATTTTATTTTACTTTAAACTAGCATTTCGCAACTAGCATAATGCAAATAGCATAATATCATAATTAACAACATGGGATTCAATATGATCAAAGGTTTTGCGACTTGCCGTGAATTGGAACGATCTCAGCTAGCTCGAACGAAGAAACTCCTGGATCCTGAGCCTGCACCTGGGCCTCCGGGATCTCCGAAACTAGAGTAAACACATAAAATAATTAATTCCAGCTTGAGACTAATCAAGCGAGGGAAAATAAATTATTTAAAAAGGAGTAAAATGCATAAATCCTCAATTGGTGAATTTTTAGAATTTTTCTAGAATGAAACTGGGAAAAAGGAGGTCACCAATGGGTCCATGATATTATTTGGAGCAAAGTGGTGAAATTTAGGAATTTTTGGGATTTTCTGTGATTTTCTAGGATTTATTTAGATTTTCTGGATTTTTGGAAATTAATAAATCTCTGGAAAAATCTGTGAAACGATCTTGGCGGGCCAGAGCTGTGTGCCCAAGACCGCGGCCGAGCGGGCAAGGCAGCAGCAGCCAGCGCGCTCGCCCGGCCGATGGCCGACGCGTGGCGGCGGCGGGCGGCTGCGATGGGAGGCAGGTGGGCGGCTCGGATGGGCGCTAAGTGAGATCCGACGGCCATGGAAGGGGCGCGGCGGCGGCGGTAGGCGGGATCGAGCAGGTGTGGAGGGGAAGATTATGAAGATCGGACGGTGGAATTAGGCGCATCCGACGGTTGTCGTCAAAGGTGAGGAGAGCGGGTGGAGACGATGGAGCCCGTCTCCTTCGTCTACCTCCCCGCATGGCTCATGACAGAAAAGACAGAGCAGAGGAGCAGCCGCTCTCCGGCGACAGCAACGGTCCCCAGAGACTAGGGAAAGGTCCAGTGGGTGCGTTAGGACACGGGGAGCTCATTTTTGGCGGTTGGACGGCAAGAAGATCAGTGGTGTGAGCTGGAGGCAGAAAGGGGTGATTTCGGCTTTCCGGCGAGAAGGAGGGTACCGACGGCGATCTAGCCAAATCGGCGGTGCTTACACGGTCAGGGAAGCTCAAGGTTCACTTTGGTGGAGTTAGCTTCGGTGGGAGCTCCCAGCGGCCGGCCACGGAGGGTGATTTGGCCGTGGCGAGCTCCGACGACTGGGCTCCTCGGGGTCTCTTTGGTCAGACAAGGATACCACAATGATCAGGAGTTAGTGAGGGTTCTCTAGGCGAAAATAATCGAGAAATGAGGGAGGGAGGAGGAAGATCGGTTCTGGCGTCGGCCCAGGGAGGAGGCGGCGGCGAGCAAGGCAATGGGGCTCCAATTGGCTGCTCGGGGAGGTTGCTAAGAGTGGCAGGAAGTGAATGGAGGTGGTAGTGAGGCTCGGGAAGCAAAGAGAGAGGCGCTGGGGGTTTTATACCCGCGGAGGAGGGAGAGCCGTGGGGAGAAGCTTCGGGCGTGGGCGCGGGGTCAACAGGAGGACGAGGTTCTTGGGCGGCATGGGCGGGGAAGAGGGGTGGCAGGTGGGGCCGGGGAAGGAGGTGGCGACGCGTGGCGCGGGTGGTGTCGGCCGGACCGGGGGCAGGGGGGTGGTATGTCCGAGCCGAGGCACGAGGCGGTGCGGACCATGGCGCCAGCAGACGCCTTGGGAGAAGGCGGGGGGAAAGGCGCCGTGAGAGAGGGAGGAGGGCGTCCGCGTGAGGAGGAAGCGGGAAGGGAGCGGGCGCCAGTGAGCGAAGGAAGGAGGAGGCCGGAGAAGGAGAAAGCGGAGAAGAGCGGGCGCCAGAGGGAGGCGCTACCGCCAAAAGAGGAAAGCTATCATGGGAGATTTTCCAAAAGGAAAGTTTCCAAAAATTCACCAAAAATTCAGGAAAAATCAGAAAAAAAAATTGGTTTGAAATTTTGGGGTCTTTCATGGGACGTGCGGAGAAGAGAACTGGTGCTCTACACTTGTCTCACCACAGAACCTCTCGAAGTAGGAATTCTTGAACTCCGTGCTATTGTCATGCGGATCGCTCGTAAGGCACTTGGAAGCTCAGCAGAAAGCCTCTTGAAAAGACCTCGAAATGTGTAAACGTCTCATCCTTCGAGGCCAAGAAAATACCCAAGAATACCTCGAGAAGTCATCGACCACGACAAGAACATACCACTTCCTCCTGCCGATCGACTCGATTTGGTCCAAGCTGTATCCATATGGAGCGGTTGTCCGGTGCATCGGTCATAGTGCTTGTGTGGGAGGATGAGAAGCGGCAACCATCTTGCCGTGCTGGCATGGAGCACAAACCAAATCTTTGACCATCTTGAGTTTGGTAGACCACGAATGAGATCGTGGCGCTAACTCGGGTCAAATGGTCAAATCAATATGACCAAGTCTCCTATGCCGAAAGAAAAGTCACGGACTCGTGAGGCAACCAAACACCGGAGAGGATCACCAAGACTCGGAAAAATCAGCACGAAGATCCTCCCAAAACGAGAAATCCATAAACCGGACTACAGAAGAATCAAGAATTTTGCAATTATTTTCTTAAAACTCACCTCAAAGTCGTCATCGGTAAGCTGAGAAACGGAAAGCAAATTATACTGCAGCTTACTAACCAAGGCAACATCTTTTAAAATAAATGAATCATTAATGCGCACTATACCTTTGGCGATGATGCGCCCAGATGAAGCGTCTCCGAAGGTGATCGTCTCATCACCTGGAGCTCGGGCAAGGGAAGAAAATCAACGGGAATCTCCGGTCATGTGTCGTGAACACCCGGAGTCTACGAGCCAAACATTTCCTTCCCCGCCGCGAACCCGAGTTAAACAGAGTAAAGTCTCGATCTTGGGGTAAATCAAATGATTTTGGCACCCAACACCGAGTAACACGTCGGCAGATGAAGTAGTTAAGCACGGTGACCTCTATCTACCCCACGCCTCCGTCGCTCAAAAGCGGAAGGTCCGTGCGGACACTGAAGCTATTCTTCGGGTTCGGCGCTACGGAGAGCGAGTCGGAGCACCGGCAACACGCTGATCTCGCCACGGGTAGTCATCTCGACGGAAGAAACGAGATCTACCCTCAGGACGGTGGAAGTCATGACGGAAGGGAGCATGAGGACGAAAACTAGAAAACTCGGAAGAACCAAGTCCTCCATCGCCCAAATCCTGTGAGCAAGCCTAGACCTCGTGTTGGTCTTAGGTGCACTCAAGGTCAGGGGACCACGAATACGCCTAAGAGCGCAACACGGTCTCTACGCGATCTTGGCGCTACCAAGCATCGATCGATCAAATGTCCATCCTTCGGCGGAAGGTGCAATGATGCTTCGCCGAGAGGCGGTAGCATGATGGGGCTTCGCCCGAGAGGTCAAGCTGCGGTGAAATCACCTTACTGTCAAAAATCCCTTAGACAAAGCCCGCTGACTTGAATTTGACCTTCTCGGTCCTAGGCTTAGTCTCGATCACACCTGGTGCTATGGGTCTGAGCACGGCAGGTGGATGCTTCCTTCTGTCCTCTAGAAAATCATATCCTAGACCTTGATTGAATTTGCAAATCTTTGATTGGTCTAGAATAAGATTAAGCTTCCTCTTGCCTCCTATAAATCTTTCAAGAGTGTTCATAAGTCACGGCACTCGAAGAGAGAGGTGCAAGAGGAGCAAGGAAGGAGAAGTGACAAGAGGAGGAGAGGAAGAAGAACCAACAACAGAAGAGCGAATGGCACGTGCGTATCTCTCCTTATGCACGGCCGCCTCAACCTTGAGGGCTTCGCAGGACACACACAGGGGGCAGTCCTAATCCTAGCCATTTGGTCTTCGTAACTCTTCCTAAACGTCTCTACCATGTCCTTATCCTTTTCCAACACCTCAGCACAGAAGGCACAAGCAGGACGTGATTTTTCTAGGAGGTCCTTAGTTAGCTTCACACATTTATCATCCAAAGCAATCAAGTTATATTTTAGTTTATCACAATTTTTGCATGGTGAGCTAACAGGGTCCTTAGAAGCATACTGAGCCATTTTCTTATTGTAGTCAATCATTTCTTGAAACTGTTTTGAGACAAATTCAAGTTCAGCAGTTAACTTAGGACAATTTACACATGAAGCAATAGGCTCAAGTAGAAAAGCTTGTAACTCAGCAATTTTATGATTTGCCCGTTTTAGATTCATCTTTAAGTTATTACAACTTTTACAAGTTTTGGGCAGATCGAGAAGCAATGTATAAAGACCTCTAAAAGTATTATCCTTATCCTCACATGAGGTGCAAGAAATAGTCTCAGCAGTAGAAGATGAAACAGGAACTACCCTACTCATCTCAAGCTCAGCAAGAAGACTAATGTTCTCCACCTTAATCAAATCAAGCTCAGAAGACAGACTAGCATGTGAGGTCCTTAATTTTTCCATATCTCCAAGCAAGGCAATGCATGTATCACAATCATCACGGGAGGGGGCAGATATAAGTGAAGTAAGCTCCCGTGATAGTCTATCTACTTCCTTCTCTAACTCGCTACACCTAGCTCTAGATCTAGCATGAAATCCTCCTAGCTTAAGGAAAGCTTCATTGTTGGTCATAGGAGGGATATACCTCGTCGAGTCGGAGTAGAGCTCATTGTCACGATCTCGCCTCAAGGGCCATGAAGCACATGCCGAGAAGTCGCCACCGTCATCCATGCGTTCTTGATCTCCCGTCCGTCGTCGTCGCTCCATCCCTCCACCTCACCGAGGTCGAGGTCGCCGAGTGCGGTGAGGACGCGGTGGAAGAGCTTCTTGGCCTTCCCAAAGTTGCGAACGTCTTCTTGCCTTGCGCCCGAGTGGAGGCTTCTTGTTGCGGTTCTTGTCGGTGTAGTCGTTCTTGCCGTAACCGTAGTCGTTCTTGCCCTTCTCCGACTTAGGCGGTTTGCCAATGTGGTTGGGGCCACCACACTCGAAGCAAATCACGGGTCCTCCTCTCCTTCCGTCCCTCCTTCTCTTGTAGGCATGAGAAAATTTCCGAGCAAGGAGAGCCAATCGATCATCCATAAGCTGCTCTAGCGATCATCGATTCGTCACGAGAGCAGCAAGGCGTAAACCGCCGTCGAATCGGAAGAGGGGCACGAAGAAGAAAGCGGGATTGGTGACCAAGGCCATCGATCGTGACTTCGACCACGAGACAACGTCAATCTCGTGAGTCTTGAGGTGCGAGTACACCGCGTCAAGAGTCAAGGTCGAGAGGTCTGTCGTGTCTTTGATGGTGGTCACTTTCATCTCCCAAATACGCAGATCGAGTGCAGTGAGCATCTGACGAGCGTTGTCCGAGTCGGGGTACGTGAGACCGACCGCTCGGAGGTTGCTCAAGATCTTGTGAAAACGCGCAAAACACTCATCAAGGGACTCGCCAGCGAGCATTTCAAACTTGTTGTAATCTCGCTTGAGGCGGGTCTGTCGCACCGTCTTTATTTGGGTGGTGCCCACATGGTAAGCATTGAGAGTCGCCCAAATATCGAAAGCGGACGGAAGATGAGATATGCGGTCAAACTCACTACGACTCAGGCCCTGGGTTATGATGTTTCTTGCCTTAGCGTTTGCCTCAACGTCAGCCATGTTTCCAGCATTGACGTCCTCATCGGCAGGAACAACAAACCGGACATTGACCTTGCGCCAGATGGCATACCCCTGGGCCTGGATGTATGTCTCCATTCGGCTCTTCCAGAAGAGGTAATCGATGCCATCGAAAACGGGCGGCTTGGTCGAGTACTTGTCCGTCGCCATGGCTCTTGAGACCGGTTAAGATCTATGGATTAGAGCTAACCGGCTCTGATACCAATTGTAAGACCGAAATGGCGACAGAGGGGGGTGAATGTCGCTTTCTTAAAAATCGCCCCCGAGAATTCGTACACTGTTTTTCAAAAGAAGCAAAACAAAACACCTCACAGAAAATTAAAATTAATCTTGCTGAAATTTGGACGCATGCGACACTGAAAAATTCAGCATAAATCAGAGAGTAATCAGTAAAAATTTCAGCTAAAAATAATGCCGTTTAATCTGCATGCAAAATGATCAAAGTTCAGCAAAAGAATAAAAAGAAAAGCTACAAAGAGAGAATGCAGAACTGAAAGATGACACTACAGTAATTGCTTGCGGGAGAAATTAAGATAGAGAAATGAAAAGATGACCTTCAAAAACTCTGCGCTTCAAATTAAACAGCAAGACACCCTCATGCAGACATATTCGGTTTAAGCAAACAGCTCCTCCACAAAAAGCAGTCAAAACAGGGAAAGAAAAAGAAGAAAAAGCAGAACTGAAAATGAGGAACTGAAAAGAGACACAGTCTGAAAAAATACAGGGAACACATCGGTTCCAAAGGCTGGGAAATTGATTACAGCAGAAATACCAGAAACAATGAATACTTGCTGTCCAACAACTGAAATCAAGACAATGATTTAAAGCATCTCGAATCGGCCGAATAAAGTGAGTATTTTCTTCTTTGGAACCGAAAGCACAACAACATAAAGCAATATATTCTTTTGCTGAATTCAAGAAGAAATAGTAAGCAGAAGACTGGCTTTTGGCCAAAAGCATTCCAAAGTTATCTAGCAGAAAAGGGCCAAAGATGAACAACCGAAATAGATGGTGGTGCAGGCGTTGATTGAAACTAGCGAAGATGAAACAGGAGAACAAAGAATCGAAACACGAGAGTACGGAGAAGCACAACAGGAACAATGGACAATCAATTTCGTGTTCTTCTCAAGACTTCAACCTGAAATAGAGATTGAGCACAGAAACTAAAAATACGAACAAGAAATCACTTCGGCTAAAAACAAATCAGTCTGTCACTAGAGATAAAAAGAACTGAAGGATGAACAGAAGCTAGATAGGCAAGAACAAAAGCCTGACGCAAATAAGTGCAAGAAGATAGAACAACTCTTAACATGAGATTTCTTCAATTTATACGGAGAGATACACAATTACAAAGAGTTTTCTACAACCAGCCCATACTCATCATCTCTCAATCCTCAAGAACACCAAGAGCCTCACATGCTTCTTGGGAGGAACACAACCCACACAAAGGGATGAATGAGCTCTTAAAACCCTAACTCACTCTCTCTTAACCCATCCTCTCCCTCTCAATCCTCAAGAACCCCAAGAGCCTCACATGCTTCTTGGGAGGAACACAACCCACACAAAGGGATGAATGAACTCTAAAACCATTAACTCACTCTATTGTGTCCAAAGGGGTATGCAACCCCTCACCTCTATTTATAGCCCTTGGCTAACGGGTCTCCAACCCGTTACGCCGGCTAAACCCTAACGGAGCCATCTCCGCTTGTGCGACCTTGCGAATTACCGATTGCCCTCCCGCACCTTCGGGAAGCTTCGCGCTCCTTGTCGTTCACGCATGACCGCTTTTGACTCGACCGGCGGACCTCGACTCCTCCACGAGTCTAGTCCGGTCTGTTCCGTCGCCACACGCCGCGGGCAGGCATCCGATCGTCGGACATCCGACTCCTCCACGAGCCTAGTCCCGATCCACCTCGCGGCGCACTGTCGTGTCCACCTCCGTAGCTCCAGCCCGGTTCCTCGTCTCCGGCCGCAACCACCTCAAGACCTCGATCATCTTTGGCGTCTCCGACCGTCGGACCTCAACACCTCCTGTGTCTAGTCCCGGTCCTCCCACGCCTCACCATGACCTAGCTCTGAAGTCCTGCAACCACACAGACAAGCAAACCATCACATAGCACCGCTCGATACATGTAAGAATAATAGAGTCAGTGACACAATATTAAGCCCAAACCTGTCAAATCATCAGAATAATTATCCTAATCCTATTGACCAGGTTTGACCAAGTCCGACCGAGCCCGTTGCACCCCGCAACGACAAGGTCCAAACCAACGAACTCAAACTCGACTTTCCTAAACCGATGTCAATTACTCATCATACACACGGGATGACCTCACATGGTCTCTCAGTTTTCCTTCACACCCAAGGTTATCAATCTCGTAGCTCCTCCAGTAGAACCCATGTTAGAGACGCTGAACTTACTGAAGACGATTGGGTTGTTGGTGAAAATATATTTTTTAGAACTTTTTTATAAAGCTACACTTTGTCTTTCTAGAATATATTATCCAACCTCTCCTCTAATTGTTCATAACATTATTAAAATTGCCACTCACCTAAAGGCTTTTGAAAATGATCTTGTACTACGGGATGCTGTAGTTGCAATAAAAACTAAGTTTTTAAAATATTAGAGTGAAATTCATATTTTATATGCATTCGCCTTTATTTTGGATCTTAGGGCCAAACTCCATGATTTATAAATGTGTTAGAACTTTTAAGTGATGCTACCGGTTTAGATTATTGTACATACTATAGAGTAGTTAAGGATAAATTATGTGAGGTATACTAGAAATATGAAAATAAGTTTGGTCCGTGCGTTTGGAAAGACCCTTGTTAGCCCCTAGCACCTCTAGGGGGACTATGCAATGGGGTAAGATATTTGGCTCTTCTTCTAGAGATTCTCGTACAGGTCCAGGTACACATCAGTCAGGAGGAGGAAAGCGACAAAGCACTGGAGACCTATCAAGCTATTTCAACAGTGATAGCGTCAGCTTCGAACAAGAGTTGAACACCCTCTCATGCTGGTAAACCCAGAAAGTAACATATCCAGTGCTATCCATATTAGCGCGGGATGTATTAATTGTTCCTGTCTCTACAGTCTCATCTGAGTCAGCCTTCAGTCTATCTAGAAGAATAATCGAAAAGCAAAGAACAAGTCTCTCGAATGACATGGTCGAAATCCTTCTGACCATCAAAGACTGGGAACAAACTGAATCAAGACTCCAACATACTACAGAGAATAGAGATTTACAACAATCTTTTGAGAATTTATATCTAGATAGCAATGAATACGATTTTCAATATTTTTCTTCACATGTAGTCACTAATGAGCTTTATATGTTGTACTCTTTTTTTCTTTACCAAAATTTTCTTAAGTTGAGTTTTTACTTGGTAAAGTTTTTAACGAGCCAGCCATCCCATGTAATTTAAAAAGCTAATAAAGCTCATTATGTCATTGAAAATAATTATCTCGATGATTAACAATGTCTACAATTTTATATAATTTTTCTAGATTTTTTCTTAATTTTCTATAATTGTTTACAATTTTTTAGATTTTTCTCTTTTTCCTGGCTTAACGAGCCGTCCGGGCCGACACGGTAGTTAAATCAGAATCGTAGTCAAGCGCGCACGATCCGGGCCGTGCACAGGCTCGGACCGTGGCCCGCGGGCCGGCATGACATGACCCATTTATTTGGCGGGCCTCAACGACCGTGCCGCTGCCGGGCCCGTGCCAGCCCGGCATGGCCCATTGGCCACCTCTACTACGGACCATTTTTTGGGCCTTTTTTAGTGGTTTCTGTCTTTCAGTTTTTGCTTTTTAGCTAAAATTATATTATAGAGATTATTAGTTTTTAATCGTTTAATTAAAAAATAAAAATAAGAAAAACACTATTATATTCTACAAATAATGTAAAGAAAAAGAAAAGGCTAAAAAATAAGAAAAGCCAAAAAAACAAAAAAAGCAAAATTAAGAAACCAATGTATTCATTTCGATTTCTAGCTTCTAAAAGTTTGAAGATAAAAACAAAAGCCGGAACAAACAGGGCACATCTTACATGCAGTGACGGAGGATAGTTACTTCGTCTGTACTGCCTTCCATGGGATCCTATTTCATAGTTGCCCACCGTATCCACAATTGCAAGTCGACCTATTCTTTCTACAGGTAAAATCGAAGTAAATGTGTAGAAATGGCGGACCGTGCATTGTGATAAATAAGTACTACTATGCTGTTAATATTCTCCGACGCCAAAGTTTATTATTTCAGCAATCTCGTACTTCTTATATACTACTCTTGTTATTATCAAAAGTTCTAAACTTAATTTACTTAAAAAGTTCACACATATGTTGTCGAAAAACCCATCCTCATCAAATTCTTTGGTCCTGGACACTTTCTTCCATGAGTTATTGTTTAGTTACTACAGCTCCGTTTATGTTTAATTTTCACTTTAGGTCTCGCTTGTTTTTACTAATTAATTAGGTTCTTGTATTCCAAAGATAGGTTGCTAAACTTGCAATTAGGTCGAGACAGTATGTTTCATTAAGGAACTGAAGGACAACAAGGAAGAATGCCGCACATAGTAACACTTGTCAGTGGATACAATATGTACTATAATTAACTAGTATATTCTATTTTAAAAAGATACTCTGTTACTGTAGAAAAATGGAAAAGCAATTTTTAGAAGCCGAAAAGAACAAAAGAACATGGCATAGCCACTTCTGAGATGAATTGAAGGGAGTCTTCGAGACATACAGTAACTTTCAATTTTCCATGCTAGTACCATGGTCTTTACGCGGATCTAGTTCGACATCAATCTCATTCCCCAACCGTTAGTCATATACTAGCATGGAAGTAAAATAAATGGTGGACCTGAGGTCGAATAAAATTCAGCGAACCTACTTCACCAAGAGCACCGCTGTTCAATTGCATGCTTGCATTAATCAGTACTTTTCCTTCAGTTCAATCAACATTTGATTGTCAATAGCCGTAAACGACATCTGTTTCTACTTTCTAGGGGTCATTTGTTTGCAAATTAACCATATCACCTGTAACAGCTCTATTTTTGAAAATAGGACCGTCGTACGTCCCACAGCAGACCAGAAATTTAGTTATGGATGAAAAGAGTATCATACTTGTTCACAAACATTTAAAAATGATTAATTTGATTAAAATATGATCCAATGGCCAAATTTAACAACTTTACGGACGTTCAATCCTAAAACTTTACTTATATTTAGAAGAACTAAAGAAAATTACTATAAGAACATTTGAGTACAGTCGTAACCCTAACATGAAAGCTCAAAGCAACCATTCTTCTTCTGGTATCTGCTCTGATGAAAATAAATCAAGATTAAGTACACTAGGTACTCAGCAAACTATATAGAAAAATAATATTTAACTAATTGCCAGTGTTTCAAGAGATGGGATGGGTTGATTTCACTATTATATTTGTGAATGCAATTTTATTTATAAACAATTTTGAACATAAAAGACAAAAAGGTTGACTTCTTAATGAAAAACGGGGTTCGATCATCTCAATTACCCATTTGAAATCTCACAAAATCTACTTATATCTTGTTATTGAAATCACCTATAAAACATCGCTTTATTTACCGGAATCACGACGTATTCGAATACCATTTATAATTTTGACTATACAGAATTGCCTAGCTTTATCCATAAGACTCAAACTCTCAATGTTATGCAATAGACACGCAATAATTAGCGTGCGACTGAGTTAAGAAAACAAGGTTTTTTACTACTCTCCTCTTTCTATAGTCTCTACCCGGAGGATTGGGGCCACACACAAGTTAGCATCCCACTGGCCAACGTGGAAAATGTTTCCCCAACTCGTGTACTCCTACCGTTGTTAAGTATGTTTTTACCATTTCCATACCACTTCCTTCTTACATGGATTGCTTCCTTTTTCTGGAACCCCAGTCATCCTATAGAAATTTAATCGATTCGAGCAGCTATTAGATTAAGTTTGACAAGTCAACACTTGTAGTTGAGCGGCCACTATATTCTTTACTTAGCTAAGGTTCTAGTTTTTACTTTTCACCAATGAGGTAGCCAAACAAAATCTAATAACCCAGTGCACCACAGCACTGCCACCATTCTAATCCAAGCCTCCTCGCTAGGGCAAAGTCGTGGACTTCAACTATCTCTTGGCTTTCCACATTTCATCCTTCACCCTAGTATCATTTTGTAATTCTACTAGAAAGACGCTGAATCTCTTAGTAATATGAAATGGTTGAATTTATATTTTACCATAGTATGTTTTATAATCTTATTGTTATTAAGGTTTATGATAGTATGTTTTATAATCTTATTGTTACTAAGGTTTGTGAAGGTGAATATAGCGATCAAATAAAACAGAGCTTTTCCAGTGGTAGGACATAGCTAAATTATTATGTCATTTTAAATATTTTATTTTAAATAAATAACAATACGTAAATAGCAATAATGAAAGTATTATAAATAAATACTTAAAACAATGTAGGTTCAACATGATAAAAAATATGTGACTTGCCTTCTTATCCCGTCTCTTATTATTTCACTGTATGTTTTAGTTTTGGCACAAACTACTTTAATTGCACATGTAGCTCTTCTATTGACCAACTCGTTGAGTTCAGATACTGACGCGGGACAACAAATACAAATAAGTTTCTATTTTGCATAATGTAAGCTGGGAACATAATACAACAAAATAATCGAGAAGACATAAAGAAGATATGTTTGGATGAATAGGGTTTAAATATTGTTTGGTTTGGCTGAATGAAGTTGGAAATGGGCCAGATGGGCTCGAGACGGTCGAAATAGTTATATTTATGTTAAATGGGTTTCGGTGAACAATAATGGCTGAAACAATATTGGGTTTAGGTTTGAAATGGTGTTTAGGTTGTTTAGGATTTTGTTGGTGCCTAATTTGGCCAAACAGAGTTGAAAATAAGCTTTGTGGGGGTCAAAACGGTTATAAATATGTCTATTGAATTTTTGGGTGAACAGTAACATGTTGTTACTAATCATGGCGGGTTTGTTGCAATAGTAACGCATTTAGGTACTGTTCATAGCGGATCTGTGTTTAATATTCACTTTAAGTCGAGTACTGTTTATTAGCAGGTCGGGTGAACAGTGTTGAACCATGACCTGACGAGTTTTGGGGTATTGGGTCTTTACTGTTGCAGCCCAAGCCTACTTGAATAGTGCATCTTCTTCAGCCTCTCCAAGGGCAATGTAGCACCGAATAGAGCAAAGTTTTGGCGACAAAATTCGGCGGATGCAATGCCTTCCAATGGAAATGGAGGGCACAGATGGGCTCAAGAGATCAAGAAGAACTTATTTTTGGGCTTGGTGAGCTTCGGGGATCATCGTTGATGGCCAACGGTGGTAGGGGATTCTCAGGGCAATATCACAGCATAGGAGTTACTCGAGGGCTAACTGGCAAGGACAAAGGGTCGGTGAGCATCATGGAAGCATAAGGAACTTCTTAGTGGGGTTGGTTTTGGGTCCCAGAGCTCTATGGCGGCCTGCCCAAGGTGGGGTGCATCACCAAGCAGAAGTGATAGTTGTCGGCGAAGTAGAAGATAAGAGAGGCTATGGTGAGCTCTTGGTGGTGTTTGTGTGGTCCTAGGGGAGTTGCAGACGAGAGCAATTGGAGAATGGGGAAGCAATTAACCGGAATTGGAAATCGGGCTCACTGAGGGAATTTTGATGGTGATGGTGTTTCTCTTACCGGCGAGGGGAGTGGGGCGGCTTGGGAGGTTACTAGTCGCCAATGTGATTCATAGAGGAGGCTTACCGCTTTTATAGCCTCTCCAAGGCAGTTCAGCACAGTGGGTCCTCTGCTTGGGAGACGGTGCGTGGCCGACATGAGGTGGTGCGGGAGAGTTTAGGAAGACTCAGCAGTGGCAACGGGGAGGTCGACTGTTGTGGTGGTGTCTTGGGTTTGGTGTTCCTTTGAATGATGTGTGGCGGCGATCAAGGTTGTGGAGTGGCATGTCAGCATGAGACAGGCAGGAAGGTGGCGGTTGGGGCTCCAGTTTGGCTTATCCGAGGGCAGTCAGGGCCATTAAGGGTGGTGTAAGGGGCTCTGTAGGTGAGGTGTATGGCGGGCTGACGGGAGTTGCGGTAGCGAATAGGATGCTGGCGATTGTCGGACGGGGAACAATAATTAAGGCGGTTTTGTGGGATGAGCCAATGACTGGAGGAGGCGGCAAGTCCACAGAAGGAAAGCAGAAAAGGTCGTGGATTGTCTAATTGGGTAAAAACCAAATTAACAGCAAATTCAAGACAAATTCAAATTCTTTTGAATTTTTAGGTTGTTTCATCACCCTTTCGGCTTTGGACAAGGAATAGGTAATTTATCATGTGATTTGCCTTTCATTCTCACCGAAGTACCTCATCTAGGCTACTGAAAATGTACTTTAGCGGTTGTTAGCTTTTTATGAGCAATTAAATTTAAAAAATAATAGAAAAACGTTATATTATTATGGACAATGTAAAAGAATAAAGAAAAAAATAAAAAACAAAAAATGAAATTAGAAAGGAACCTGCTTATATACTTTTCTCAATAGTTATTTGTATAATTTTTAAAATATAATTAATAGTAGATAGATGTTAATTACCTCTTAATGTATATTGAGATTAGTATTACTCTTGGTAAAAAAAGTACAGAAATATTTCTCGTTAAAAAATAGGAGTTAGAAGCCGAAGTCGTTAGAAAGTGATCGGAGTTTTTTTGGACACCTCGACCCGTCAAATCCCAGCTGTCGTTGATCAGATGAGCACCAGGCAACACAACGAGGAAGAGAACAAATAGATCAATCAACGCATACGCGATCACACACCTCTCCCTCCCTTCCCTGCTCCAGACCTCCACACAGAAGGCTCAACAATCTCACTCTCTCTGTTCGTTAACCCAAAAAATCTCTCCATATCTCGCAAGAACTCACAAGCTAGGGGGAAAAGTTAACCAGGCAAAGACCAAGAAGCCATGATGCATCTTGTTGCATTGCTTCCTGTCCATGTCCATGCCGTCGTCGTCGTCTTGCTGCTGCTGCTGTCCTCCCCGACCCCGACCTCCCAGCTCGGCCTCGGCGCTGCATTTGGCGTCTGGATCAACGGCGCCGCGCCACCGCAGCCTCCTTCGTCTCCTCCCGGCCCCGCCTCGCCGTCGCCCTCTTCGGTGCAGAGCCAGGGCGGCGGCGGGGGGCAGGAATACGCGGCGCTGCAGGCGCTGAAGGCGGCCATCGCTGAGGACCCCCACGGCGCGCTGTCGTCGTGGCAGGGGCCCAACGTCTGCGCCTACAGGGGCGTCTACTGCTCCGCGCCCCCAGACGGCGCCTCCGCCGCGGGCGCGGTGGTCGCCGGCATTGACCTCAACCACGCCAACCTCAGGGGCACGCTCCCGGCCGCCGTCTCCCTCCTCACACACCTGACGTTCCTCCACCTCAACAGCAACCGGCTCGCCGGCGCCATCCCGGATACAATCCGGGACCTACAGTACCTCGCCGAGCTCGACCTCAGCAACAACCTCTTCTCCGGGCCATTCCCCGCGGCCACATTGCTCATACCGTCGCTGGTGTACCTCGACCTGCGGTTCAACGGCTTTTCCGGCGAGCTCCCCGCCGAGGTCTTCGCCAAGAACCTCGACGCGCTCTTCCTCAACAACAACCAGTTCGAGGGCCAGATCCCGGAGATGCTGTGGTCGTCGCCGGCGACGGTCATCACTCTGGCGAACAACCGCCTCACCGGCCCCGTCCCGACGGCGTACGGGTACAGCGCCGGCGGCAGGGTCCGGGAGGTGCTGTTCCTGAACAACAAGCTGACCGGCTGCATCCCGGAGGCGCTCGGGTTCCTGCCGAGCATCGAGGTGCTCGACCTGAGCAACAACTCGCTGTCAGGCCACCTGCCGAGCACGCTGTCGTGTCTCTCCGGCATCGAGGTGCTCAACATCGCGCACAACCAGTTCACCGGCGAGCTCCCGGACCTGGTGTGCGACCTGAAGCGGATCACGAACCTGTCGGTGTCGTTCAACTTCTTCTCCGGGATCAGCCAGGAGTGCGACCGGCTGGCCGGCCGGAGCGTGTTCGACTTCGTCGGCAACTGCATCCCGGGGAGGGGCCTGCAGCGGCCGCAGCCCGAGTGCGACGGCGCGCCCGGCGACGGCGGGCTCAGCTGCCTGCGCATCCCCGGGAGCCCCGTCGCCTGCGCCAAAGCCGCAGTGTCCGTCGGCGTCGGCGTCAGCGTCGGGGGCGCGCTTCCGTTCGGGCTGCCCGGCGGCGGCAGCGGCGCCGTGGTCACGGTCACCGTGCCCTGATCGATTGGGCCGTGCAGGCGATGCCCTCGCTTTCTTTTGCTTCTTTTTCTTTTTTTGGGTTAATTAACTAGCCTCCTCTTGGCGTGCAGAGCGCATGGATCATTACATGATGGTGGTGATTGGCGAATGGTAATTATTGGTTGGTTCTTGGCTGAAAATGCATGGATCTTTTTTTGCCATTTTACATGTCTAAAATGGTGATTAGACAGTCTAATTAACCATGAAAATGCTACGCAAATAGCGTACGAACTGGCCAGTGGATGGATGCGCACACGCACGAGCTAGTGTCTCACCTGGATTTTTGCTGTGAGTTCCTGATGTTTTCGTGTGACACTTTTGAGCTGGATGCGATGCGAGGCCGTGAGTGAGCTGCCACGAAGTTCTTGAGAAAAATGAGTTAATGGCGCCATGAATGCGAGGCAGGGAGGTTGTGGATGCAAATGCAACCACCACTCTACTCTACCAGCGAGGGGGCCATGGCCGTGCAGGGAGGCTTCAGGCCATGTGATGTGCTGCAAGCCAGATCTCTCTCTAGATCTGGGTGGGTTCTTCCGTAGCTAATGACTTTTAATTTTTACTATAAACGATTATATGAATAAATTAAATATCGATAAATTAATAAACTGTTTAAAAATATAATCAAAAAACTATTCTATATAAAAAATCATAAACTATAAACTGAAAAAGAAAAGGCCAGCGTTGGTCTTTGGATCAATCAGCTGTTTTACACCAGCAGTAGCTGTTTGTTCTTCGGTTTTGTTCCCCCACGTATTTGACGGTTTGATATATCATTCATGCGCAAGGGGGGTAGGTTTGTCGGTGAGTGTGGACAGATGATGCGATGCTAGTTTGGCTGTTTGCTCGCGGTTACTGCATGCTTGTGTGTCTAATGTTCACCTCAGAATAGATTCGATCGCCTTGTAGTAAAAGTAGGGGCCGAAACGGTAACTAATGATCCGTTTTATCTGATATTTATATTCGAAAAAATATAAATAAGATAAATAAAATTTATATTCGAAAATATTTGTATTCGTATTAAAGAATATTCATATTCGTATTCAAGACTATTCGATTTATTTCCTATGCCTACCGTAGGTAACCGGTCAAAAACCGGTAAAACGCTAGGAATTTATTCTACCAATATTTGTTACAGAAGTTGTAGGAGGTTATTCACATTCAATCGAATTAAGTACATTTTTTATTCGAATTCATATCCGTTACGATATTCGATTCGTATTCATATTCGAGAATAAACCCTAACTGTAAACTCTCTCTCTCCTCGTGTATCTCTCTCTTCCGTTATCTCTCTTTTATCCTAACCAACTCTCTCTCTCTCCCATTTACATCTCTTCCTCTCTCTCTCCTCTATCTCTCAATCTGTGCACTGTGCATGCGACGGCTGGCGGTGTCGTGCGATGGTGGCGGCGGCACGGGTGCATGGAGGTGGCGCGGCTCGGCTGCGTGCGTGCCGCTGTGTGCATGCGACCATGGTTGTGGCCGTGCCATGGCGGCGACCAAAGCGCTGCGAATAGCGATAGCATGCGGTGCATAGGCGCAGTGCGAGGCACGGTCGAACGCCCGTTTGTGCGGCCAAATGTCATTTCGCTCGGCCGAATGGTGTTTCGCTCGGCTATGGGGGGCTAGCGAAACCCGTTTTCTTTCCAATAAAATTCATCTCCTGTTGTTTCTTCATCAAATTCATCTTTATTTGATTGGTTGCCTTCCATCTCAACCTGTAGATTCGCACACAACTGTTGAAGGAGCAGTTGCGCATTTCGGACCCATTGTACAGCGTGTCCGTTGAGTGTGCTCAAGACAAGTACCTTGCGGCCGCGACCTTTCCATTTCGCATATCACGTGTTTCCAGTTTACTTACCATCTTGTCATTGAGAATAATTATCATATCACTCATGATTGCTTGGATAATATCATATCATTAAAACTACCTGTCTGATATCATATCACTAAAGTTATGTGACTAGTATCATATCACTAAAGTTTGTCTGGTCATTATCGTATCACTAATGCTTATCTAGTTATTATCATGTCGCTCATATTTGCCTAGTTATAGACTATTAATATTGTATTCATACCCAGATGTGCTAAGTTATCTTGTTTTACATACTTTTATGTTTATTAGGATGCTCAGTTAAAATGTTCTAGAGTTCATGCTTTTAATTAGTGTTTCAAAATTTATGCTTAGATTGTTAATGGGGGGTAGCATATGAACATGTTTAACTTAGGTTTAAATTATTGACACTCTTTTGATATTAGGGCTGATATGTTTTAGTTTCCTAATATTATGTTTCAATAATTGTATGATGTTGTATTTGAGCCATGAAGAATGTATGTATTAAACCGGTTAATCTGACTAATAATCATTTATTACATAATAAAACTTGATTGGTTGATAACCTTGCGTGAGTTATATTATAATACCTCTTTAGGATAATTCCTATATCACTATCACCTTATCATTATTCATAAAATTTTTGCTTTTTAGTCCAAAATTTGAAAGTTTTTTACAAATGGACCCCTAGAGAAAAGATTTGCAAAAATGGACCCTTATCACGGCGCCAAAGGATATGACGCTCAGGGTACATAGCACGGCACCATATGCTTTGGCGCCGCGCGTGGACACGTAGGAGCCACGGTTGCATAACACGGCGCCAAAGCCCATGGCGCCGTGCTATGTAACAACGGCGCTAACGGCTGTGGCGCCGTGCTCTGGGACTTAAGCTCGAGCACGGCCACCCGGCCCCCACCCCTCACTCCTCTCTTCAGCCCGAGCGAACACAGATAGGCGCCCTTCGCCCCCTAGCTCTCCCCCTCCAAATCCACTCCAATCCATTAGTTTTTCTCGCGATTTTGCTTCCAAACCGAGCAAGCAAGGTAAGGTCCCTCCCCTCCCTTGATTAATTGCATTAGAAGTGGTTGATTTTAGGTACATTTTATGGTGGAAGATTGGAAACCATAGAATGTACATGTTGGGTTTGGCTCGATTTTAGGTTAGATTTACGTTGAATATGTTGTTAAAGAATTGTAGTTCTTATTCATTTTGCATTTTAGGTTGTCATGGGCTTCACCTGTTTGCCACCTCCACCCGGTGTTGCCGGGCCGATGTGTTTTTGCGGCGATCCTTGCAAGGTCGAGAGGTCGGATGAATCAGAGACATATAGGCAGAGGACTGGATGTGTGCCAACTGGGCATTCGATGCGCCACGTGCCGCCGTCGTCCTCAGCAAGATGGTATGTTGTATTGTCGATTCATCGAGTTGGTATTAATTATGTTGGTTTAACGAATGCGTACATTTGCAAGAGCCTCCACCGCTTTGTGATTTTGAGCAGTGGATCAACACCGAGATCGCCGAGAGGGCGGGCGGGCTTGTGTCTGTCGTAGGGAGGAGTGAGGGGTGGGGGCGGGGGCCGTGCTCGGCTTAAGTCCCGAGCACGGCGTCACGGCCGTTAGCGCCGTTGTTATATAGAACGGCGTCATGGGCTTTGGCGTCGTGCTATGCCACCGTGGCTCCTACGTGTCCACGCGCAGTGCCAAAACATATGGCATCGTGCTATGTACCCTGGGCGTCATATCCTTTGGCGCCGTGATAATGGTCTATTTTTGCAAATCTTTTCTCTAGGGGTCCATATATAAAAAACTTTCAAATTTTGGGGTAAAAAGCAAAAAATTTACTCATTATTCCACATCGCCCTCATATTAGAAACTATGTCTTTCCATTTTCAACCCTAAAACATCTTTGCACTTCTCATAACTTTATCATAGCCTTATTCTCGCCATCTCTTAGTTACTCATACTATATGATCTATCCATGATGTATTAGTTACATTATCACCATATTATCATACCCTATCATCTTCATATTAGGAGTCATGTTTCTATATTTCCAACATTAGCAAATTCTTTCACTTCTCCTAATATTTTCTTAGCTTTCTCTTAGTTTCCTTAAATGCACATCATATAACATATTAATAATATAACGATTACCTGGCCTAAGATTATCCACATATAGGGGAGATTATCACCCACCTGGTAACGTATGGAGGGCTGTACACTTTCGTTACTTAGGATATTACACCCCGTCAGCGGTTATACAGTCGAGGACGATGGCGTACCTGACTATTCTCGTATAACCGGGTATGTGAGGAGTAATCGCCAGTGCCTTGCGACAACTTGCTAAATAACAATTATCCCGGCTGACAAGATGACAGTTACCTGGCCTGGGGTCATCCACATATAAGGGAGATTACCACCCACCTGGTAACGTACGGGGGGCCGTACACTTTCGTTACTCAGGATATTACACCCCGTCGGCGGTTATACAGTCGAGGACGATGGCGTGCCTGACTATTCTCTTATAATCGGGTATGTGGGGAGTGATCGCCGGTGCCACTGTCACAACTTACTAAATAACATTTATCTTTAGTGCCACTGTTCTTGTGATCTCTATCTCTAATCTGCATCAGTGTTTTCGATAACCTAGCTTCATTGCATTTAAACTATATCAATTGCATGCTTGTCCTTTACATATCTTTCTTGCTTACTGGACCTTTTCTCGTTGTGTTGCGACCGTTGTTGGGTATTTACTGAGATTATCAAATCTCATGCTTGCTCTTTTCATTCTCAGGTAAAAGACTAGTGGAGTGATAGCATCATGCATGGGTGGGAGCACTCGAGTTTTTAGCACCGTGGCTTACCACTATTTGCTATTTTATTTGTTCTTATTTGGTTAGAAGTGGACCTATCCCATATTACAAATATTTATTTCAGCCTCTGTTGATTCTTTAATAAATTACTGTTAAAGTTTATTTACTTGTGATTGCTATTGTTGCTTTTATTTTTCATTCTTCTCTGGCGTTCTGTAGTAGTATCTTACATCGGTAGGTGAAGTGCTACACCCATCTTCCGGGAGTGGGGGAGGTTTGCGGTGGGCCGTGAATGGGTTGAAGCCCACTCAGTAGTTTCGCCCCTGCCAACGGCCACTGACATGTGGCCTACGATTCTATTTCGGCCCTCCGAGAGGAATTTACTTCGCGGGGGAGTACTGAAAACCCTAATCCGTTAGATAAACAGATGGATATTGAACGCCCTGGAATCATTCGTGTGTATATGGCGCAACATCAATCCCTCAACCTATGACGCGAAACAGTTAGAACCAACTAGATCGGCAAACGTACATGGGGTACTAGTTCTTTCAACATAAAATCGCTTAGCTTTTGAGCGAGCAGGCTTGTGCTTGGAACTCGACGAGCAATTCCTGTTTCTGAGTAGCAGCTGATATGACCAAAACACGATCCAACAAATATCTCAACACAACCCAACTTATATGTTCCACATGGATCCAAATATACGACAACGACCGTGCGACAATAGTTGCGTAGGCAACAACATAATTACATAAACATGCAATAATCCATTTTTACTTCAGTTTATCTCTGCAGGGTCCACGGCCATGGAGTAATCAGTTAGCAAGCTAGCTTCGCCGACATAGTACATGGGGTCAGGCACTTTGAAGGTGCGTTCGCCCTCCGGCGTGCCGACGAGGGCACTCCACTGGTCGGCGATGTTGCCGACGATCCGGTACCCGGCGTCCGCCAGCTTCTGCTGCTCGCCGGACTTGAACGGCACCACCGACGACCCCAGAGACGACGGCCTGCAATTGCAAACCAGTGGCCAGGTTTGCACATATATATCACATCATATATATGGAAGAGATTTCTGCTAATACTTCAAGCGCTTGTGGCTAGTGTGGTTTTGTTCGCATTTCCGATGTGCCTGTTGTACGGGCCATCGATAAGGCCAGACAAGTCCCTGAAGTTGTAGGCTCAGAAGTTTGAAGGCCCAAAAGTTGGGCCCCAGTCATGTGAAAATGCGAATATATATGGTGGAAATTTAAAATTTTTATTTCTTTTACTAAAATTACAATTTTCAAAATATTCTTGACAAATTACCACATGTAGTGGAGGATATATTTTATATCTTTGCAAATCGCATTTGCAAGATTTAAAAAAAAGATAAATTCTTGCTGAAATAGTGTTCAAATATTTCTGGTAGATTTTTTTGTATCTCGGAAATACAATTGAGTTTCATCCTGAAATTTTGTATAGATGTAGAGCATATCATCTACTATATGTGGTAATATTTTGAAATTTTGTCCCCGGTCATTTTGTCAAACTATCTTTGAACCAAATTTACTAAACATTCTTTTAAGATATCTTTCTTTTTTAAAATGAACTAAATTAAAGTAATGAGTTTTTAAATTAGTCCCTCTATTATTTTTAATTTTGGATTATTGACTTTTCACGGCATGGCCTAATATACAAGACTTATTACGCGGTAACTGGCAAATATGGCATAGTAGAGCTGTTTTTGGAACATTGTTTTTAATGTTGTAATTTAGTTCTCAACCTACGTATATTTGATAGTACGTATTCCTTGAATTGTCGATTCCGATTTTGTACACATTTTAATACACAATTATTTTGGCTTTTAAATTAAAATTATTTTAAACCACTTTTATTTTGGAATATTTAGTTACCAATTTTTAGTAAGTTGGAACTAACGGAGTAGATCAATAGTATACCTTTTTTTTGGATAATCAGAACCATTAATTATAGTGGGTACTAGCGGAGTTGATCAATAGACCTTCTCCTTTGATCGAATTTAGAATCTACTGCATACATTTCACTATATTAATGGAATATTTGTAGGCCTGTTTTATTTTGTGGTAACTTTCGTCCAGCTTGGAAAGCGAAAAATATTCCTGATGGAAAATAAAGTTCTCATGGAATTCTTACATTCTAAACATGCTCAAACGCAACAATATTATAGGAAATAGTTCATTTTTTTAGAAATATCAAAAAATTCTTACACATGGGCCTTATAACCTTTACGTTTTCTTGAATTAATTTATGAACTATTCAGAAACTTCGTTATATTTTTATAACAGCTATTCCTTGCATGTCTATATTGCAATTAATGCACGCTGACAGTGATCACTATGCTTTTGCTAACTATGGACTTTGACATGTCCGGTTGTGGTTTCCGAGTCTGTTCTGGTTGTGGTCAATATGCAATTCATATTGGATACCACGATTGTGAATTCAGTTGCAGAGTTAGAATTTAGTTACGCCCTAAACTTAGTGATAGAATGATCTAGACTATCTGAGTTAGATCATGAAAATATTATCCAGACTAGACTAAATTTATCCATGCTATACTCTAGATATTTTTTCACACCTCAGACTGAGGCCTACTCTGTCCGGGGTGTGGCACCGCCCTGATTGTGATATGCCATCTACAACGTGCAAACATCAACCAAATCTAAGCCGTACGGTACACTAGATAAAAGGATTGGATGATCAGGATGTTTTCTTTTTCTAGATTAACATGAAATTTTCTAGATTTATTTTTTTGATTAATACGAGAATTTCTTGTTTTTCTCGTCTATGATTAATATAGGGCCTTTTAGAGGAACCTCAAATTAGTGTAGACATAAATAGATAAACAGATAGTATAAATCAGGAGGGTCAAGAGCACGTACCTCCAATGCTCCATCCTCGACAATAGAAGAGAGATTTAGGCCCTGTTTGTTTCCACTTAAGATTATTATAATCTAGTTTATAGGTGCAGATTATATAAGCTAGCTTATAATAAACTGGTGGGAAATAAGCTGTCAGGTGTTTGGCAGCCTGGATTATCAGAGTTATGAATTGTTGTATTCGAATGTTTAAAGACTACAATGCCCTTGAGCTTATAATGTTTAAAGATTGTGGAGTTAATGAATGACAAATGTGGGTAATTTTTCTGAAGTTTTATGGTCATTTAGATAAAAGGTGATCTATAAGCTGAAATAAGCTCCTTTTTTGAGCTTATTAGATTACAATAATCTGGGCTATTAGATTATAATAAACTACCTTATAATTTAGACTGTTTGTTTCCACTTATGATTTATAAGCTAGATTATAATAATCTTAAGTGGAAACAAACAGGGCCTTAGCCATCGTCCACAACTCCATGTAGAAGAGAGTTATGACATTACTAGGGATGGTTGATGCTAGGGGCGGAACCATATCTCGAGCTAGATGGTCTATAGTCTGAGACCTAAAAATCAAAGCCCACAGAAAATAGTATCTTAGGTGTGAAAGTCTAGGAACAAAAGCAATTTAGATGTGAAAAATTAGAAATAAAAGTCCAAGACAACTCAAAATCAGCTGGCTCAGCCCATGAGCCTCGTTCCACCCCTGGTTGATCCAAACATGTCTATGAATCTCTGATGGCTTCAATTAATTCTCATGGGCTGGAGATATATCTCGTACTTCACCTGTTCAAATCATGGTGCAAATAGTCATGAAAATTCCAAAAAAATTGATTAGATAGGCTATGATATAATAACATGCACTAAAAAGTTTAGCTAAAATGCACTAAAATTTCTTTCGTATTCTTTTAATTTATTTGTGATATGTGTGTATTTTTTCCTGGAGCAAAGTTAACAAATAGTGTCAGAGCCCAGTTCTAACATCTCTGGCCCAATAGACACTAGTGTGTGAACGCGTGATGGACTATGACCCTGAGGGACCGTCGGTGTACGGTGAAGGACTGAGGGACATCAATGTGTGAAGAGGGAAATTGTTAGAATAGTCCTACATTGGTTGTGGAAGAGCAAGACCTAACTTAAAAGTAGGAGAGTCCCTTATCTCATGGGTTAGCTTTTGATGTGAGAATGCTCTTACAATCCAATAAGTTTGGCTTTTTTATTTTTAGCTTTGGAGTCTAGCTTTAAGAGAAGTTAGAAAAACCTAACTTCAAATTGTGTAGTTTATGTTGGACTTAGCTTCAAATTTGTAGTTCATTTTTGGGCTCCAAAGTCCGTACGTTCGACGGAAAAAACAGTTTTGAAGCCTAAAAAACTGAAGCTAAAGCCTAGCCAAACGGGGCCTAAGTCTACTCTATATTAAAGATTTGAACTAAAGTGGATTGTTTTGGTATGTTCTTTTGGGCTTTTGGTTTTGACTTCTTCAAAAATCAAAATAAACGAGATAATTTCTTGAAGCGGATTCTCTAAACGGCTTTCTGAGTCTAAAATCATATACGTCATCCACATCGGCATCTCTGTCATTTATTACAATCTCAAAAAATATAAATAAAAACTATCAGTCACACTCAAAAGCCATCGGACATAGAAAAAAAAGGCTTTTGGGTGGTTGCTTTGGTTGATAAGTGGAATCTTCTCTCTCCTAAATCTACCGTTTGAAGGTACCATGTATAGGACGTAAGGGAGTCTTGATGCGTCAGCTTATTTCAATATTTTTTTTGTTAACTTAAACCTGGATCAGAGGGGTCAAAACTTAAAAGGCTTCGACCGAACTTGTTCAACTCTCCGTAATTAGCCCGTTTGTATTACGCGCACTTTCATCTGTTGGCATTCGTATCTTGCTTTGCGTTAGTTGGGCCCTTTTCTGAGAGATTAATTGGGCCTTTTGAACGATAGCATAGCTGTTACTACACCCAATTGGTGAAGACGAGAACCTTTTACCATTTTACGTCCCACAATGGGCCTGCAGGCTGTTGCGATCAGTTAAATACATTTGCAGCCGAAGTTACCTGCCAAATTAAACAAGCGAATTCTCTCAAACAAAATATAAATAAATAAACAAGTGAAACATATTCTAGACTCTGCTTGGTATATGTACAAGGTACAAGACTTATTATAACTACAAGAAAATGGAAAAAGTTTATACTAGCACTAACAAAAAGTTTCTTAATTCTAGGCAGGTCTGACCTCTGTCTGAACGCAGCACAAGAATACCCAATTTCCTCTCATCTTTGTTTTGAATCACTTTGATGTGTTTCCCTTTCTTCCCTTTAATGTAGTTCATTTCTCTTCTGATAATAACTTGGAGTTGTCTGTTCTGCACATGCAGTTTTACTAGTTCCCATCACGGTGCAAGAACATTCTCCAATGTACAGGATATATAGGAATTGATAAGCATGCAGTTTAAACAAGCTATGCTAATTTGATGCTACTGTACGATGTTATCCATGTTGATCTTGGTTGTCAGGAGGCCAGTATTGGTAAGGCCATTGTGTCTCTTGGGATTGAGGAATTGAAGTGCCCTGCATGCCATAGAGTGGAAACAAATCAAAAGATGAACATCTAAAATGAAGTGACATAATATTGAAAAGGGTTAAAAAAAAAGCATCAGTTGAATGTCAACTGCATATGACTGCAATCAAAAGAGTTTTGCAAATGACGACTTTGTATATATGACATTCATGGATAGTAGCTTTGTACTAAGTATATACGGACCGCCGAATGCATGTTTATTTTATGTTCCAAATAACAAAACGTTGTTAAGTCATGATTAGGCTTGTGATGAAGAGGATTTGTTCCATTTGCTCTTTTCATAGTAGTATTAACATAAGAGAAATGCTATACAACATTCGACTATTTTTGAAGGTAAAAACAGTCAGATGATCTAGAGACGTTGGATCTCTATCCAACGGATCCACTCATATAAGCACCCCCTCAAAAAAAAATCAAATATAAGCACCCCCTCCAAAAAAAAGATCTGGAGCGTTAGATCACCATCCAACGTTCTAAAATCTGACTGTTTTTACCTCCAAAAATAGTCACATGTTGTATAGACACTCCCTTAACATAAACGGAGAAAATATGAAAGAAATGCATTTTTGTTCAAGTGGAAATCCTCAGAGTAATTTGAGCAAACAAACTAGATATAATAAGGAACATGTATACTGGTTTTGGAAGAGATAATAATGAGCACCTATCATTAGAGGCTCAAGGGGCTTAGGGTGGCAAGCCACTACATGAAGAAAAAGCTCCTGCTCACACTGACGTGGTCATGAAATCAAAGAAAGCGTGGTCTTGTTTGTACATTGTTTTTTGTTGGCCCAGATAGATCAAAACGTACACTCTCAGTGGACGCAACATATATGAATGTTTTTGAGCAACTCAGACATATGGAGTTTTTTCGTTGTGTAATGCCGTACAATTTTTCTATTTTTTCTTCTTTATATACTACTCAACACAACAAGCAGTTACAAGACCTTGATGGTGTACTACCTACACCACTAATACTTCTGTTACATGCATGCAGCCGCTAATACTTCCGTTACATGCATGCAGTCACTAAGACACTAACTACATCACGACTTATTGACTCAGTCGTTATTCGAACGCCCAGTGATGACTTACGACCACTGTGCCTGCTCAACCACGGCTGCTATGACCATGGTGTCTTCGACCATGGCACTTTGACCACGGTTGCTACTCGACTTACGCGTACTTCGACCATGACTTCTCGACCACGGTAGCTATGACTATCGAACACTCGACTTACGAGTGGTTCACTGTAGCTTACGACCACAGTAGCACTTGATCGGACACACCGACTGCTACAATACTCCACCAAGTACCGATTCCGACAGTACTCTTCGACTACGCAGTGATGCTACGACTGTTATTGTGAATCTTCAACCACAGAGTACTCGACCCACGACTACTATACTCTGGAGTCTCCTCTGGGATCTTCGACCACACAGTACTCGATACACGAGCACTCTACTCTGGAGTCTCCTTCCCCGGATCTACGACCACACAGCACTTAACACACGAGTACTCTACTCCAGAGTCTCCGACTGTTCTTCAACTCCGGGATCTTTGATTGCTACGGTACTCTAAGACACGATTACAATACGGTAATTGACACACGAGTACTCAAACACCGATTACATAGTACTCGACACACGAGTACTCAGTAAGAGTTAAGATTAGTTCCAACAATTCCCCCCTAATATTAGCATGTCAATCCTCGATGTGTTCAACTGCACTGTCTTGCTGCACGCAACAGCCTTCTTTTCTTGTCGCACGCATCAGCATCTTGTGCGACCCACGCACCATTGTCGGTCTCCCACCAACGCACCTGACACCAGCATTAGCTTGCCACACATAACGGCATCTTGCCTTGCCGGTTATCGATGTTGCACGCCGACTCTCTTGTGACAATGGGTACGACCATCGTTGGCCTCATGCCGATTCTCCTCATGGCGTGTCCGATCGGCGCCATTCGTTTTCCTTTGCCACTGACATCGCCACTACGCACGTTGCGTGTGACGCCGGTATACACAATCGGTCTCATCGCACAGAGCCCCGTCGTCGTGTTCCTGGGTTCTTGGTGCTACAACTGGCTCGTCGCCCTGTGCACCTCCGCCCGACGCTGCATGCGCCTTCACACCAACCTGAACGCACGTCGCCAGCCGACTAACACACGATCAGTTGTGATAGCCTCTCGCCTTGGATGTGGTACTCAATGGTGTTGTCGCCTTCATCGTCTCATGGTCATCTCTACGACCACCATCACCTGTGAGCTTGAGGCGAACATATCACCTCGTAGTAGGCCTCGCACTATGGATGGAGACACACTCCTTCCTTCTCTTGGCATCTTCTTCAACACACGGAGAACACCAAGGCTCTTTTCCGACACACGAAAGTCTTCCCTCAACTTCTTCTCCGATACATGGAGAACACCAAGGCTTCTTCTTCTCCGACTTACGGAGAAACACCTAGGCTTCTTCTCCGACACACGAAGAATACTAAAGCTTCTTCTCTGACTAACGGAGAACACCAAAGCTCTGATACCAATTGTTGGCCCAAACAAATCAAAACGCACACTCTCAGTGGACGCAACACACACGAACACTTTTGAGCAACTTGGTCTTGTGATCAACTCAGACACAGAGTTTTTTCGCTGCATAATGCCTTACAACTTTTCTATTTTCTCTTCTTTATATACTACTCAACACAACAAACGGTTGCAAGACCTTGATAGTGTACTAACTACACCACTAATACTTCTGTTACATGCATGCAAACGCTAATACTTTCATTACATGCATACAATCACTAACTATACCACGACTCATTGACTCAGCCGTTACTCGGACACCCAGTGACGGCTTACGACCACTGCACCTGCTCGACCACGACTGCTATGACCACGTGTCTTCGACTACGGCTGCTACTTGACTTACAAGTACTTCGACCATGGCTTCTCGACCGCGGTAACTACGACTACCGAACAATCGACTTACAAGTGGTTCACTGTAGCTTACGACTACTGTAGCACTCGGACACACCAACTGCTACAGTATTCTACCTAGTACCGACTGCTACAGTACTCCATCGAGTACTGACTGCTTCAGTACTCTTCGACTACTACAGTGACGTTGCAATTGCTACAGTGAATCTTCGACCACAGAGTACTCGACCCACGAGAACTCTACTCTTGAGTCTACTTCTTTGGGATCTTCGACCACATAGTACTCGACACATGAGCACTCTACTCCGGAGTCTCCTTCTCCGGGATA